>CM055122.1:1069345233-1069982733 GCA_029206835.1 Rana muscosa | reverse complement strand
AGGCTGTACTGAGCCCCATGATTTCCAACAGTAGCCCTGCTTACATGCACTTTAATGCATCTCCAGATTATGGCTATTCAGAGACCTGTCCTCCTGTGGCTGACCATCTACTAAGACGACCAAACATCCTTGTGTCTTTAGCTGGCCAAAACATTGTGTGAATTTTGGCCAGTTACAAAGTAACTGGCTGAAATGAGCTCACGAGCCGACACCGATGGCAGTCTGACGACCTTCATTTAAAAAATTAAATATCCAAGGACCTGGGCAGAACATTGTTGACCAAAAAGCAGCTGCATTCAATCAGATGAATTATCAGTCTATGGCCAGCTTTAGCTTGATGCCAGTCTCTCATCATAGAATGCATGCAACTGTCACAGGGTCTATTAACAGCTATGCGTTTAGAAGGAATAGATCAAAAAAAGTCCAAATGTTACAAATCAATTTGGTGCAAAGAAACGTTGCCCTCGAAGGGTGCCTGGTACTGCATTTAAGACTAAACACACCCAAACTTCTGTTCAGAAACAAGAAACATACAGGAAGGACGTAGGTCATGAGCAGTCCCTTAAAAGGGCGGTCTACTTTATTTACATATTTGGTAAACCCCCCCTTGAACACGATGCTGTACTTCAATTGAACCTATAAAATGTACAAGTAACCAAGCGCACGGTCCCATGAGTAGCCCCACAACATAACCAAAGCAAAACTGTACAAAAAACAAACAAAAAAATCATGAATTCAAATAATTCAATCCCCAGTACATTAGTGTCACAGTCATCTAAACTGTCCGGATATCTCAGGAAAGTAATGTCACCAGGCCTCCTTTTCCTTATCTAGCCAATCCGGGAATCCAGGAACAAACAGATTAAGAGGGAGGAAGCCTGACGTTGATCTTCCAAGATGACCAGGAAGTGCTAGGGATCAAATTCTTTAGTTTTTTTTTGTTCTTCTCTTCACAATGTAGTTTTTTGTACAAACGAGTTCATTTTAGCTAAATGGGGACAGCCCATAGGACTGTGAATTGTTTACTTTTAGACTTCATGGTCTTTGAGTTACTAAAGCAAGCCGGCTTTTCACCTTTTTTTCCAATGGAAGCTTCGTGAAGGAGAAAAAAAAATAAAAAAATTTCAAAAAAGAAAAACAATCGCGTTTAAAAAAAATAAAATAATATATTAGATTTTTGCTTGCATATTAGGCTCCGTTCACATCTCCGCGTTCCAAATTGGGGGTGGAACCGCCGTGCGTTGCCTGTCAATTTCAATAGCAACCCAAACGCGGCAAGATTTTTCAGCTATTCGTTGGGCGATGCCTGTCGCCCAAAAGTACATGAGCTGCCCAAAGCGCAGTGGGTGGGTGGGGGCAACAGTCCCCCTGTCAGAACACAATAGCTCAGCAGGGAGATAGTACAGAATCTCCTCCAGTTGTTTTTTTGTTCAGGCTGCGGGGTTGAGCTAAAAAAAAAAAAAAAAAAAACAAACAAAAAGAAAACACACACCAGGCTTTAAGCGGAGTTCCACCCAAAAGTGGAAGCTCTGCCCATTTGACTCCTCCCCCCTCCGGTGCCGCATTTGGCACCTTTCGGGGGGGGGGGGGGAGCTGGTATCTGTTTGACAAGTACCTGTCCCCACTTCCGGGAGATCGCGCCGTAGCGTGATCACACAGAAGTTCGGCCCCCTCCTTCTTCCCCTGTCGCCGGGCCATTCAGAAAGTGCAGTGCGCTTCGCGCATGCACAATAGGGAACCAGCTGTGAAGCCGCAAGGCTTCACTGCCGGGTTCCCTTACTACGAATAGTGGCGGCAGCACCCGAGAGACGATAGAAACAATAGCTGGGGTGCCGGTAGCGCTGGATTCCAGGACAGACAAGTGTCCTAATCTTAGAAGTCAGCAGCTACATTATGTGTAGCTGCCGACTTTTCATTTTTTGCTGGGGGGGACCGGGTGGTTGCGGTATAGCGCCACTATTTTTAGCGGCGCTATACAGTCAGGATTGCAGAGGTATTCGGCCGCTAGCGGTGCGGTTTTAACCCCTGCTAGCTGCCGAAAAAGGGTTAATACAACCCGCAAACCGCGGCTGCAGCCGCGGTTTGCGGGCGGTATTACCGCGGTATCCCATTAATTTCAATGGGAAGGAGCAGTGGAGGATCGGTAAACACACCGCTCCTCTCACCGTTCCAAAGATGCGGCTAGCAGGACTTTTTTTTCACTTCTTGTTAGCGCACCGCTCCAGTGTGAAAGCCCTCGGGGCTTTCACATTGGAGAGAAAGGAGCCGCTGTTTAGGCTCGGTTTGCAGGCGCTATTTTTAGCAAAATAGCGCCTGCAAACCGCCCCAGTGTGAAAGGGGCCTAAGAACAACGATATTCTTTGGTGCAACTCAGAAGTGGCAATGACCTTGCACTTGTGGTAGGATCAACATGTATTTTCTGTACTTGCTGAGAATGTTCTTAGCTTGATAAAAATAAAACAAAGGCAGTCAGCACAGTCAAGCATTGTAACCAGCAAGTTATTAAATTTTTGTTCTCAAGTTTGGTTATCCTTTAATTTTTTGGTGGGTCTTTCAGCCCTCAGCATCTAATTGAAATAACAGAACCATTGCACCATCCTGAGAACATTTAGTCATGGAATAAGCCCCATCTTGAAAATCAGAAAGCAGGGACAATACGGTCAGGTTTTTGCAAATAAAAAGTATTTGCAGTTCACACATGCATGGGTTAGGGCTTAGGATATTTACCATTGGCACTGGCTCTCCAAGTTTGGTTACCTACAAACATTTTACGGTTGTCACGGAGACGGGGATTTGTCTAGGTTTCCATCTCTTGATGATAACATCGTTGACAGTCTATTTATTCTTCATATTCTTTATCAAGTGATTCTTTTAAAGTGGAATCTTAACAGAAAATGTATTTTTCCTTCAATGCCTCTCATGCTTAGTATTCAATCTGGGAGAATTTCACATGGTCACACATGTAATATAAATATGAGAACTAATAGTATTTCCAGCTACAGTATATTAGGTGCAAACATGTAGAGATGTGTAGTCATGGAACCATATAGGAGAGAATAGCAGAAATTAATAAAACAATGAAAACACATCTCTCTGTACCAAAGTCTGACAGCCCCTCCTTTGCAGTTACTTAGCTACTGCATGATCACTTACAAAAAAAAAAAGTACAAAATATAAATAATGTGAAATTCCCATCAATCATAAAATTGAACCCCTTTTACAAACCTCTGTTTTTCTAATCTCCTCAATTACCGCAATTCTAGTATTCGTCATATTGTGGTGCCACAGCTCTAAAAATTGATAAACAATATGTCACACCCTGAACATTTGGATTTCATTTTTAAAGCACACCTAGCATCAGATATTTAAATATATAAAGCAATGTGTACATATTTATTACATTTTACAGACAATGCTTTCCTCAATTTTTTTTCTCCAGAAGGACAGTGCCATCTTTTTTTGGTACTATCCAGGGTCAGCGCATACTCCCTGAGATGCTGGCTCAGAGACTTCACAGACATGTAAATCCTGGCGCCTTGCATTTCCCTTGTTTAAATATTTCATTGAAGGAAGAACAGCGGATATAACACAATCTGTACATAGCTTAGGTAAACCATAGGAACAAGGATGCATAATGGTAAAGAAAGACAACAAAAAAGCTTTCCAGATGCAATAAGAAAGTGTGTCTAACCACGATGCATAAAAAAAAGGTATTAGGCCCCTTTCACACTGAGGCGTTGGAAAAAAAAAAAAAAAAAACAAAAAAACCCACGCAAAAAAATTATGAGTTTTTGTACCGCGATTTTACCACGTTTGCGGTAAAAATAGAGCTAACGCATATCCGTTTTTACCGCGTTTCTGCGGTAAAAAGGATTATTTGGTATCCCACAATCCTCCACTCTACTGCGGTCATGTGACCTTCCCACAGCTTCTGGGTGTTTACCGTTTTTACAGCGTTTTTACAGCGCCATTTTATGTGCCCCAAAGATGCTCCAAAAAAGCTGTTTGCAAGGTTTTTTCCAACGCACAGCTAGCAAAACGCCTCAGTGTGAAAGCCCTCAGGGCTTTCACATTGAGAATGATGGGGCAGGATTATTTCAGGCATTTTTACAGCACTGTTTTTACCACAAAAACGCGGTAAAAACGCCTGTGTGTGAAAGGGGCCTTATAGACAAGATCAGTCATGTCCACCCAGTTAAACCAAAATGCTGAGCATTGGGATGGTGGATACAGTGTTATGGGCGAGTGGAATTTGGAGGTACAGGAAGCGAGTAATAGTGAGACTGGATTATCTCAGGGTATTAGGGCATCTCCATATACTCTTACTTAATAGGGTGCCTTGCATTTCATAAATGTCCGACACGTATCAGCCCCCTGCTGCAGCCTCTCAACTTGTGACTTGCGGCAACCCTATCATTTCTGATCACTTGGGCAAAGGAGACTGATTATATGCTTCCACTTGCATGCAGCAGAGTGATGACACCTTCTCTATCTGTACAAAAAAAAAAAAACTCTCCCGCGCTCCGGTGTTTCACTGCGTGCGGATAGTTTAGACCAGTGGTCCCCAACCTTTTTGGCACCGAGGACCGGCGTTGTGGAATAGAATCAGGCTAAGGCCTGGGGGGGGGGGTTGGGTTGTTATGTAACTTTTTGCGGGCAATTTGTCGGGGAAATGGCTGGTGTTGGCGCTTTGATCATCACAGAACAATGGCTGATATGGTGTTGGGATGATTGAAGTGCATTATTTCTGTCATTGCATTGTAATATAAGTTGAAATAGTTCAAACTAACCAGAATGCAGAATCTGCCACCAGATGCGGTTTGTCACTTGCCACGTCACCTTCCACCAAATGTGGATTGCCATGTCACCTGCCACCAGATGTGGATTGCCAAAACACCTGCCACCAGATGTGGATTGCTACTTGCCATGTTACCTGCCACCAGGTGTGGATTGCTCCTTGCCACCAGATGTGGTTTCCCTCCTGCTACTAGATTTTTTTTTGTCACCTGCCGTGGTGGTAGCACAGGCCAGTGAGGGAGAACTGTGGTAATGCGGGGCTGGCAGTGAGAGATGATCTCATCTCTCTGCTCCCGTGCCTTGCCGCAGTGTAGCAGCCCTGCTGTGTGGGCAGAAGTGCCGTGATCCAGGTGGGCGGGCGGTGAGAGATGTAATCTTTCTGCTTGCCCGCTGCCGCACCTCACACAGTGCAGCCTTCGTGGCCCGGCTGCAAATAAGCCATGGCCCGGCAGTGGGCCGCGGACCGGGGGTTGGGGAACCCTGGTGTAGACCATTCTTTTTGTAAGAGGCACAAACTAGAGTCTTGCAGCCCTCCTCAGAACAATGGGAGTTCATAAAACTGAAAGAAAAGAAAAAAGAAAGGGAGTGCGCACCGACCTAGTGCATTAGCAGATAAACTTTATTAAAAAAAAAAAAAAACGTATAAAAACAATGGTCCTACTCACAAACAAGCTTTTCATATAGGCATTTCTGGCAATCAAACTAAGTCCGTGGCAACTGCAACCAGGATTAAATGACCAGAGGGTTGGACGGTACCCAAAATGTAGCTGAATGTCTGACGCGTTTCCGGGGCGCACCCCTTTCCTCAGAGCCCAAGCAGTCCGTGATATGACGGACTGCTTGGGCTCTGAGGAAAGGGGTGCGCCCTTTCCTCAGGGCCATTGTTTTTATACGTTTTAATAAAGTTTTGTATCTGGTAATGCACTAGGTCGGTGCGCCCTCCTTTCTTTTTTCTTTACCCTCTCTATCTGATCAATATTCCTATTGCAAACGTTCCTTTCAGATAGGGCTCATAAAAATGGTGGGTGCTGCAACGATTACCACATGCCTGACAAAGGGGTCCTGCGCGGCTCTGAAACATTGCACTTTCCTTCGTGAGGTGATCTTTCATTAAAAACTTTTGGACGATAGATGTCGATCCATGGTGTACTGGCGATTATGTACGCTTACCCTCTCTATCTAGACAAGGTTTTCTTAAACTTTTTAACATGGAAGAACCCTTGAAATAACTTTCTGGTCTCGGGGAACCCGTGTTAAAAACTACTGTATCTTACTCCGGATACATTAGTGCGATGGTCAGTGGGAAGAATGCGCCATACATTTGTGGTCATTGGAAAGAATAACCCCCTTACGGATAGCTAAAAAGATCAAATGGTGTCAGTGGGAATGTATCGGAGAGGCAGAATCTGCTTAAGGAACCCCCTAACAACCTTTGGGAGGAACCCTGGTGGAGAAACCCTGGTCTAGACAAAATCACCTAAAATGGAGCTCAGCGGCTGCTTGGTTTCTGAAATTGCATATATTTAATTTTTGATCACAGTGTAGCACACAAAAAAAATAAAAAAATTATAACAGAGAGAAAAATAGTCAATACAGGTATCAAAATGATGCTCAATCAAGTAGTACATAATACCATGAGAAGCAAAATCCAAGATTGCAAAATAGTATACATGACCGACCCCTTACCAAGATTGCTTGAAATAGGGTCCTAAAACAAGTATGACCAAGCATGTGAAGATTCAATGAACCATATTATACAAGCAGTCTGAACCCAATATATTAAAAGTAGAACTAAAAAAGCAAAAAAAAACGTTTATTTTTTTTGGAGTGCAGAGGGATTAGGCTTCATGTACATTAAAAGCTTTGGCGTTTTTTTTTTTTTTTTTCCCCAAAGCTCCTAAACTCAACTCCATAAAAGCCTGTGTGCCCATGTACTTAACACATACGTTTTGACCGCCTGCCGTGGGAAAAACACAAATCGTGGCAACATCCTAGTAAAAAAAAAAAAAAATTGACACGTTTTGCGTTTTCCTGTGGCCGTAGTCAGGGTAGGCTACCATACATTAAGCCTTAGAGTGCTTGTCAGTTTTTATTGCCGTCTGTGCCCCAGTTAAAGAGAGAGATTCAGCCTCTCTATTTGTCCTGTTTACCCATTAACATTGAAAGTGAAAGTAAAACCCAAATTTTGGGTTGCCCGCAGAAAAGTAATGAGTGGGGACACTAGTTCTGATGACCTTGGGGTCCCCAAAGAATTCCTTTAATTTGCAGGGATTTCCGCTCACTTCCTGATTGGCTATAGGACAGGAAGTGAAGGGAAAGCTCCGAAATGGAGCACAGATAGCGAAAAACAAATTAAAAAAAATCTGAGAGGGATTATAACCCTTACTCTATCAAAAATGAAAAAAAAAAAAAAAAAAGTTTTGCCTATAGTTCTACTTTAAAATTAGATGGAATATCTCACAGCAAAATTGAGCGATACCCTGGAGTTATTCCATCTGTCTTACATCAGTAATAGTGTCAATATGTTGGAGTGGAGAAGTGATTTTGGTAGTTCAACAGAGTAGGATAAGTCTCCTGGCAGCCATCAGGATTCGATTTGCCAACTTCTTGAAGTTTTTGGAAATACCTGGTAGGTCAAGGAGGCAGTGTATGGGATCTAATGACAATGAAGTATTAGGTAATTGTCCCAAAAGCTGCACTGCTTGCCAACAACAGTGTTAGATATGAGAACATTTCCAAAAGATATGATGCAAAGGGGTTGGTTTACTAAAACTGGTGCAGCTCTGCATAGAAACCAATCGGCTTCCAGTTTTTTCAAGATGAAGTTAGAAGCTGATTGGCTGCCATGCAGAGCGGCACCAGATTTTACATCCTCAAGTTTGTTTTACTAAATCAACGCCAAAAATGCCTCTCTTGCTTGCATCGCCCACAAAATTTTGACACCATTATTACGGGTCTAAGACCTATGGAGATTTGTACCAAAACAGCATGACAAGGAATTGAACATGATATGCAATGGAAAATATGGCAAAACTGGTTTAATGTGAATTAATGACTTGTTTGTTCTCTCGTGTTTCTCTTCTTCAGTCGAGATGACCGAATCCGAGAGAACCCGGTCTCTCAGCACCTGGCTTTCAATAGCCATGCTGTTAAAGCCAGCGACTGTAAAGCAGGATGAAGTATGGGACCTTGAGACAGAAGGTCCTCCCGCAATCGGCAGTCGCTATGGAACGTCCGCCACTTGGCGCACAAGATCGGCGTACCAAGGACGCAGAGGCCAATCTGGAGCGATGAGGATTACCGGAATCCCCTCAGCCTCCACCCTGCGGAGTAAATAGAGGAAGCAGCTTCAGTGGAGGATAGGCATAAATCAGCCGATACCGACCCCACGGGGCCACCAACGTGTCTGACGCGTCTGTCCAGGGATCCCTGGACCTGGCCACGAATCTCGACACCTTGCGATTGAGTCGAGAGGCCAGGAGGTCCACATCCGACGTGCCCCACCTCCGGCAAAGGAGTTGAAAACACCTCCGGATGCAAGGACCATTCCCCATGGTCCAACATCTGGCGGCTCAGATAGTCCGTCTGCCAGTTGTCTACTGGAATGTAAACGGCCGACAGAGCCGGCACGCTTCTTTCCGCCCACCTTAGGATATGAGCGACCTCAGACGCCGCAGCTGAGCTCCGAGTTCCCCCCTGATGGTTGAAATAAGCCACCGCCGTTGCGTTGTCCGATTGGATCCTGACCGAGCGTCCCTGCAGTCTCCTCGACCACAAGGAGAGGCACAGTCTGATTGCCCGGAGTTCCAGGACATTGATCGGCAGACAGGACTCGTCCGGAGACCAGAGCCCTTGGGCTGACAGAACTCCCCAGACTCCGCCCCGGCCCGAAAGACTGGCGTCCGTTATGATCACAGTTTACTGAAAAGGAAGGAACAACTTCCCCGACCGAAGAGCCGGGGATCTCAGCCACCACGTCAGGGATGCCCTGACCAGGTGACTCACCTGGATCTGGCGATCCAGTGATAATGAAGACTTGTTCCAGCAAGATAGGATCTCCTTTTGTAAGACTCGAGTGTGGAATTGGGCATACGGTACCGCCTCGAAGGAAGCCACCATGAGTCCCAGGACCCTCATGCAAAAATGGAGTGACGACCATTTGCGGGACGTCAGCACCCGTACTGCAGATTGAAGAGTCTGTAACTTGTCTAAGGGTAGAAATACTCTCGCCTCCGAGGAGTCCAGGATCAATCCTAGGTACTTCAGACGCTGAGTCGGAACCAGGACCGACTTCTGAATGTTCATCAGCCAGCCGAATTCTCAGAGGGCCTGACTGGCTATCACCACATTTTTCTATAATTCTGAGCCAGAGTCTGCTCTAAGAAGATAGTCTAGATAGCCTACGAAAGCAATGCCTCGCTGTCTCAGCAAAGCTAGAATCGGGGCAAGCACCTTGGTGAAAACCTGCGGTGCTGACGCCAAAACGAAGGGAAAAGCCACAAACTGATATAGTGGTCTTCGCCTATCGCGAAGCGCAGAAACATCTGGTGAGCCGCGCAGATTGGGACATGCAAGTAGGCATCCTTGATGTCCAAGGATGCCAGAAAATCCCCTGGGTGGAGCGCAGCAATCACCGAGCGAGGTTTCCATGCGGAATTTCCGAACCTTCACAAAGACATTTAGGGCCTTGAGATCCAGAATTGGACAGACTCCATCCTTCTTTGGGACCACAAACAAACAGATTCAAATAAAATCCCCGAAACCTCTCCTTTGACGTTACCGGCACAATTACTCCGCACCTCATCAAGTCCTGCACTGCCCCTAACAGGGCAGCCTGACACGCTGGAAGGAGAGAGAGATTTGAGGGAAAGAATCTGTCTGTGGGCCAGAAAAGGAACTCTATCCTGTACCCCGAGGTAACCACCTCGCATACCCCCCTGTCGGAGATCCAGGTGGTCCACCGATCCGCGAACCTGCGAAGTCCCCCCCCCACCCCAGAGTCGGGCGGGGGCAAGACTTCATGCGGTGGTGGGCTTGTTTGCCGGCTTGGTTGGCTTACGCACCCAGGGACGCTTCTGTCCCCCAGCCGCACCCTTGTCAGTCCAGGAGAATTTTTCCCCCGGGATTTGACTGACGAAAAAACCTCTGAGTGGGAAAGGAAGGACCCGGCTTACGGCGCGGCTCCTTCGCCTTAGGAGGCTGAGGAAGAAGGGTGCTCTTACCCCCCCGTGACATTTTTAATAATGTCATCCAGGGAAGCACCAAATAGCCTTCCGCCCTTGAAAGGTAAATCCGTTAGGAGCTTCTTAGAGGCCAGGTCAGCTGACCAGCATTTCAACCAGATTAGACGACGCAAAACCACTGCCGACACTGAGGCCCTAGATATTAGGGGGGCAACGTCCATAGTGGCATCGCACACATACACCAGGCTCTGTACCATTTGGTCTCTTAGTGTAATGCATTCCGGAGGAAGTTTATGCTCCTGCACATACTGGTGCATAGGCTTCGCCCATTCCATGAGCGTCTGAGTCACCAGGGTCGCCGCTACAAGAGGACACAGCACAGATCCCAGCATGGTGAACATGGCTCTGCTCACCATTTCCGACTTCCTATCTGTAGGGTCCTTAAAAGCAGGGGTCCCCTCAACCGGGAGACCACCAGGGGTCGACCACAGGAGGAGAGGCCCATTTTTTAATCAGGCTGTCCTGAAAAGGGGTACCTAACCGCCAGACGCTGCGAGACCGCAAAGGTCTTCTGTGGTTTGTCCCAAACCTGGTCTATGAATCTGTCAAAAAAAAAAGGTGTATAGGGAAAAACCTTTTTTAGAAGGCTTAGCTTGAAAAGAACCAAAAAAGGAGACTGACTCCACCACAGGTTCCTCAGCCGCAGCATCCAGCTTGAGAGAGTGTCCCTCACAGCATCAATGAGTTCACTAACAAGTGTCCTGTCATGTACTGACCCAGATAAGGAGTCTTCCTCACAAGGAATGTCCTGGTCAAAATATTCAGAGCTAGGGTCCTGTGCCGCAGCAATGCCCATATCTGAATCAGAGCACTCCCCTGGAGATGGTGGGGGGAGAGGGCACTCTACAGCCCCCTTGCGCTCGCACGCTGCTTCCATCCTGGCAACAAATGATTCCAGGACTGCCGACAACTGGTCCATAGGGACCGCAGGTGCAGCAGCACTGCCAGTTGCTTCTGACATGAAAGGGGAAGCAGGTGACACTGACTCCATGATACCACCACCCTCTGAGACTTTGTCCATATGAGAGAGAAAGTCCACCCTCCGGCTGCACTAACTGTGGGGGGTTACCCAGGGGACTCACCAACCCGGCCAGGACCGCTCGGTTCCGCCTCAGCGAGTGAACAGTGAGGAGACAGAGGAGAATCGCGCCGTTCCAATCAGTGATAGAGGCCAAACCAGCAAAAAAAGAGCGCGCGGCTACAAGAAAATGGCCGCCGCAATTACAAATGCGTCATAGGGCGGCTACGGCAAGATGGCCGCCAATGCGGTTTTCAATGTAAAGTAAAACACAGGAAAAACATGGCGCCAAACAGCACGCAAGGCCCAAGCTGACACAGCTAAACCCCCACACCTCAATGCAGACCCATGTGGTCCCCCACCGGGACAGAGACCCCCAGTCAGCGCACCACAATAGTGTATGTGACAGAGAGTAGCAAAAAAACAAGGGGGAGACAGGGAAAACCCCCTACCATAGGAACACACAGCATGTACTCACCTGCTGAGGCAGGGAAACAGTACTTACCCGTCCAGCTAGGACCCACTGGTGTGTTCCTGACAGGTCTATCACAGTGCAGTACTTAGTAGCTGTCGGCCAGTCCACCGCGAAAGATACAAAACAAAACTGTTCAATCTTATGTGGACCCTGGAGCAAAAAGCTCACCGTCCACCCCCGGAGCCATGGGGCATGTCGTGAACTGATCTCACGCAGAGCGAGGATCAGCACGCTCGATGGTCGGACTGGGAAGACTAAGAGGATAGCGAACTACCCAACCTGTTGCCCAGCCGACAGTTGATGGAAGTATCACAAAAATAAAATAATAAAAGTTCAAAAAAGAACAAAACATCTTCAAGAGACTGGCTCTTAAGAGAGCCACGTCCTCTCCTCTGCTAGGCAGAAAAAAAAACGGAGGCTGCTGGCTGCAGGTAGGAGGGTTATGTCCGGAGGGACCGGCCCCTGGGCGGGGCTGTTCAGCTCTGGTAAGGGAATGTATGTTAAAACATCTAACATTCTGCCTAGTCTTCTCCTATGAGCAGGAACATAACCCACTTTGTCAAGACTGAAGATGCTGTGTCAGTCCATGGACGGTAAGAGAAAAACATTTATACTCACCTAGGTGGATGCAGCATTGATCCGATGCTGCCATCTGTCACCCGCCGCCTCTGCATTGAGAAATGAGTGATCAAAGTCCACTGATTGCTCAGTTCTCCCATCCGCTCTGAGCAGAGAGCTGTGACTCTCAGTCACTGCCTGTCTCTGCTCTGCCCCTCCAGCGCTCACTGGAGTGCCGGATTGGGGAGGGAGCTGCTGGTTCAGGGCCCCAGTGGTGCAGCCGAGAGGCAGATTCAGCTGCCAGCCCAGGCATCTGGGTGTATTCCGACTGTATGGGCAGCATAGAAATCAGATGTGGGCAAGAGGGGGTGATCAGCTTTTATAAGAACCGATCACATTGGGTGCATCTCTTTTCAGCAGCTGTCAGCTCCTCCTCCTCCCCCTTTCTCCAGATTTCCGCTGTTGCAGGGAGAGACACAACAAGATTGGTTTTTACTTAGAATTGGTCCCCCCTCCGCCGCACTGATCACCCTCCCTATCCAGGATTCGATCCCCCTGCTGCCCAGCTCCCCTTGTGTGCTGTCCCCGTGCAGTGCTTCCGGCTTCCCTCCACTCCTTTCCAGCCAGCTGCTTCAGGCACATAGGATGGGGGATCTTTAGGATGAAGGGGGTTAGGGGCCGCTAAATATGTAATTTACCAGCCCCTACCTTTTCTTAATGGCCACAATGAGTGATCGGTACCAAGAATGTAACTTTTTTGAAACTGTAAAATCAGTGTGTTTAGTTCCAGTTTAATGGCACCACACACACTTTTCTGGAGCACAGGAGCAAAATATCAGGCATTTTGGTGCATTGCAATTTAAAAAAAAGGCTCATGCACTTTGTTTTTTGCTCTGCCCTAAACACAACATTGAAATGGAGTAAAAATGCCCACGCTCCATTGCACCTGCAAAAGGTGTGTAAACGGAGGGAGCCTTAAAGTGAAATTTAAAAGGATTACCAACTGAAACCTTATAAAAACACTAGATACAACATAATGTACACATGTCCACTGCTCAGAATGTGGACTTGCTCTCTGTGGTTTTTATTTTATGTCATCAATGTGACCTATAGAAATCAAAGTCATATGAAACCATAACACTGCAAAGTCAGGAGGGAAAATAGTGCTGTTGGCTAATAACTTCTGAATGCACTATAGAGAGCTTGTAAAAACAATCGGCTGTTTTATTATGCCTAGAGATACAGCAACTCATCGACTTTATGTAACCTTAAAACAGAACAAAACCATGAGCTGTTAAAAATTATTTAATTTCACTTACAGAACTAGAGAGAGGGAATTTTTGGGGATATAAACCAGGGAATGTACAAAAATCTAGGAAAGAAAATCACAACTTCACCCTTCCCATAAGCGTGAGAGGAAGCTTGAGCCACAGTGCAGTTTTAGTTCTGAGCGAGGCCATACATGGTAGCAAATTATTAAGATATTGGCAATTGAACATCCACTCCAAAATATTTAACCACTTGCCTACTGGGCATTTTCATCCCCTTCCTGCCCAGGCCAATATTCAGTTTTCAGTGCTGACACACTTTGAATGACAATTGCGCAACACTGTACTCGTATGACATTTTTATAAAAAAAAAAAAAAAAACACAAATGGAGCTTTCTTTTGGTATTATTTAATCACTACTGTTTTTTTTATTTTTTTGCTAAACAAACTAAAAAAGCCAAAAAATTTTGAAAACAGGTAATTTTTCTCCTTCGCTGATGGAGGCTACACTGATAGGTGAAACTGGTGGGCACTGATGAAGCAGCACTGATGAGGCAGCACGGATGGGCGGCACTGGTGGGACGGCACTGATAATCAGGAAACCGATAATCAGTGCCCTGATTATCAGTGCCGATGTCCCTTTGACATAAGCAGGTTATCAGCTTTCTTCTCTCCTCACACGGTCAGCATGAGAAAAGAAAAGCAGATAATTGGCTTGTATTTACACCCTGTGATCAGCTGTCATTGGCTGACAGCTGACCACGTGATAAAGGGCCACTGTGATCAGCCCTTCACCTCGATTTGTGATTACCAGCTGGGTCCAAAGGACTTGGCGATCACAGAGCACACCGCCAACTAAGCCCACGTCTTTCGGCTATAGCACGGGCAGGAAGTAATTACATTTTATTTGTGGTCTGCAATGGGCAGTCAGGCATCAAGGCAAAAAAGGGAAGCTCTGAGTCCATGGGAAATATATGCGACTAACAATTAACTTTGAACCCCTGAGTAATACCCAAATTTCTTGACAATACGCAACATCTCATTCAGAGTAGGTTGTGGATCTGACATACAAGCGTGCCATCAGCGTACAGAGACTCTTTCTTCCAACATACCCAACTGAATGCCTTTCAAAAAAGGATGAAGTCCTAATAAGTTCTGCTAGCAGTTCTATTGCACAGGTGTAATAGAGTGGGAGAGGGGACACCCCTGTCTAGGTCCCTGTTGGATAGAAAATTAGGTTTCTTGGGTGGAAATGTGACACCTGTGAGCAGAGTCCTAGGTTCTTAATTTACCTGCTCATTGATATTTTCTCAGATATTTATAGGTGTCTGTCCTAGGAGTTTTTTGTGACATTCCAGCACTGCAACCCTGGGTTTACTACGTGTGGAGGCTGTATGATTATCATCATCACTTCTTTTATTGTAAAGCACTAATAATGTGAGAATTTGAATATGTATTATTTTTTTTTTACCCAGTACATCAATGGATGCTATTCTGGTTCCACTTAGGAGCAGTGGTGGCCCATCCATTAGGGGCACCCAAGTGCCACCCTCTCTATCCACTGCCACCACCCCCATGCTCTAACCACGGCCGCCACCCCCTATTCATGCGTCCGGCCCCTTTCTGGACAACGGGCGCATTAGATACAGCGGCGGGGGTGTTTTTTTAAAGCATCCGATTAGAGCTAGAGGCTCTAATAGGCTTCAAAATAGGGTGGGCTCGTGGCGCAGAGCATTGCGCTACAAGCCCACCCAGGTGTTACAACAGTGAATAAATATTCGCTTTTGAAAAACTGATCCTCAATCCAGCCAATCACAGGAGTACAGTTAGTTTTGCACTCGGCGCATGGCTGAAGTCCGCTCTCTGCTAACAGAGTCGGTCCAAGCTCAGCGTCATTTGGACCATGGAGTCAGGATCACAGTGAGCTGCTGAGAGCCTAAACCAGCCGCTCACGCCCCTCCACAACCCAGCGCTCCAGTGAGCAACGAAGGGGCAGAGCTGAGAGCTGTGACTCAGTCACCAGCAGGCCCGCACTGGGACAAAAAAAAATAGGCCTGGGCATTTTAGACTGAGCAGCCGGCCGGGGGGGGGGGGGGCGCGGCGGTTAATGATGGGATGTGGGGGTTCCAGCACCTTGTACCTCTGGACCCCTTTACATTACACAGCACCCTGCACCTCTGGACCCCTTTACATTACACAGCACCCTGGACCCCTTTACATTACACAGCACCCTGGACCTCTGGGCCCCTTTACATTACACAGCACCCTGCATCACTGGACCCCTTTACATTACACAGCACCCTGGACCCCTTTACATTACACAGCACCCTGGACCTTTGGGCCCCTTTACATTACACAGCACCCTTACACAGTCCTCCCTACAGTACAGACCCCCTCCCTACATTACAGAACCCCCCCTACATTACAGACCCATAATGTACCTCAGATCAGCGCGGGACTGCATGTCGGGTCCCCTCCCCCTGTGTAGACAGAGGAGGGGGAGGCGGCTTCACTCTGCTCGGCTGTGTGAGACAGCCGAGCCAAGACTGATCAGATCAGAGCCGTGGCCACCGTGCCAGAGAGAAGGGGATCGTTGCGGGTCCCGGCCCCCTGATGTTCCAACGGGTGTCACTCGAGTGCGGCTCCGACTCGCAGCTGAGTGCACACTGGGGGGGGAGACGTGACATGCGGCCCATCACGGCCCACCGGGCATATGCCCGGTATGCCCTATGGCCAGTCCGGGCCTGGTCACCAGCTCTCTGCTCACAGAGCTGTGAGAATCGAACGATCAGCAGCGTTCGATCCCTCGGTTCTCAGTATTAGAGGCACCAGGGGACAGATGCTGCATCCACCTCTTTATGTCCACAAGTGAGTCAATAACAGAGGTTTACCTAAGAGCTAGTATTTTAGAAAGGATTTTAAAATCTGAATTTGGTCTAAATGATTTGCAACAATTCAAGCAGTATTAAACCCAAAACTTTAATATATTGCAGCTTACTGATTGGCTCCTTGTGCTTCTTCTCCCTGCCTCTGAGCTCTGCTGTAAAGACTCTACAGTAGACTTAAAGAGGCTTAAAGTCAAATCCTGATCTTCCTACTACACATTAACATTCCAGCCAGGAAACAAGCAGGGAGAGGTAAAAATGACAGCCCTATGTTCCTCTTGGATTTCTTCAAGGATTTGAGAAGATGTACGTGTGGTAGTTGAAACCAGCACAAGTAGAAAGCATTACAAAAAAAAAAATATGTATTTAAATAGAGGTCAGTGTGGGTGTTGGCAGCAGAACAATCAGAGCTCAAGAAAGGTAAGCCGCTCATGATTCAAAGAAGGGGATTTATCAAGCAAGTTGTTACAGTATCAGTGTCTTATCTAGCGCAGATCTGGCTACATCTTACTTATCAAAGGACGGGTGTCTGGTCCTGCTTTAGAAATCCTGGGCAGCAGGCTGTGACAGTTATACAAACATCTGCCACAGATTTATCACTGTGATCATCATCACAAAAGATTATACTGGTTCCATGTTGTCACAGTGCTACATTGGAGCAGCTAGGGGGGGTCTTACCATAAATCTGTCCCACTAGTGCTGTTTTCTATGGATTTACTGGGATTTAAATCTAGACTGACTGTGGATTCCTGAATGCAACCCGCTTCTTGCTGCTCATCTCTACAGACCTGCTCCTCTCATCTGAGCATCACAATTGGTTGGTGGGGCGCCCCATCCAGTAATGGAATAGGCAGGGCTGGTAATCATGAGAGATGGTCGCTCAGTGCAGATTAGTATTTGAGGATCTGGGGGTCATCTGGAAAAAAATGTTACTAGTAATAGTTTGTACTTATTTTTTTTGTTAACAGACCATGGCATGGCATCCAACACCCCAGCCAGATCCTCTGCCTAATGTCCACATGTACCATAGCCCCATTCATTCCTATGGATGATTTGTACTCCTGACAACCCTCAGTCATCCAGCAGAGTACAGACCATCAATAGCAATGAATGAGGGCCACAGCACACGTGCGTGCATACTAGACAAGGTCCTGAATAAGGCCGCACATTGAACAACAGCAGGGATGAAGGCATTTACTTAAACTGACTACATTAAGTTTGGGGGGGGGGTTATTTAAAGGACAACTTCACTAAACATAAAATTGTCCTTTGAAAAAAGGAAAGCGTGGGAACAATCAAAATGACACCGCTCTAAAAATACAAAAGTTACTGTGAAACCAGGAACACCTGGTCTGCATTCAGAAAGATCTAGGCAGACACAGATTTAGTGAGTGGAAAACTAGCTTCACCCAAGGCTAGGTTCGCACTTGTGCGACTCTGCAAGCCGCATTTTGCGTGGGCACAGCAGCCTATTTAATTGAATGGGTGGCTGTGCCTTATAAAAATGCAAGGCTGTCTACAAGGTTTAGGAGTGTGTCTATGGGAAGGTTTGACCATTCTTCCAGAAGCGCATTTGTGAGGTCAGGCACTGATGTGGACGAGAAGCTGTTGTATCGGGTTGAGGTCAGAACTCTGTGCAGGCCAGTCAAGTTCCTTCACCCCAAAAATCAAGACATTTTGGATCATTTCATTTTCCCAAGTTTGTGGGAACAGTTTGGGAATGGCCCCTTCCTGTTTCAACATGATTGCGCACAAGTGCACAAAGCAAGGCCCATAAAAAAAAAAAAAAAAAAAAAGAAGAAGGGTGAGCAAGCTTGGGGTGGAGGAACTTGACATCAGTGCCTGACCTCACAAATGCGCTTCTGGAAGAATGGTCAAACATTCTTATAGACACACTCCTAAACCTTGGACGGCCTTCCCAGAAGAGTTGAAGCTGTTATAGCTGCAAAGTGTGGGCCAACTCAATGTTGAACCCTACGGACTAGACTGGGATGCCATTAAAAGGTCATGTGTAAAGGCAGGCGTCCCAATACTTGTGGGCTGGGTTTATATTTCTCTCAGGGAGAGAGCTCAGGGCTCACACTTGGGAACAGCTCCACCCTACAGGCAGGTGGCCTGGTGTAGGAGTCAGGAGGGCTTTCAGGTGAACACAGCTCCACGAGAGAGAGACAAGCAGTCTCTAGGAGTCCAAGGCTGTAGGTGGCAGTCTGATCATGGATGTCAGCAGGAGGCAGATGTGGCCCGCGACCAAGCAGCACAAAGCTGAGCAAGTAAGCTCTAGGATGGAGTTTTAACTAAGAGTGAGTGAGCCAGGAGGCTGAAATTTCTGTTATACAACGATGGTTGAACCCCCTGCGAGGGAAGATGTTCTGTGACGCTTGTTTCGTTTAAATAAAATTGGGCTGCTATGCCTTAAAAAAAAAAATACAGTCTGGACTGACCAGTGTTCCTTAAAACGCATACACCACCCCAGATCATTCATACATATATACACACGCACGTAGCGCACCCACCTCTCCCCAACCTGCATTAAATTAGGCTCCTCGCAGGCAGAGAGAGGCACACCGCACCACAAGCCCGTACCCTCCTGAGTAAAGAGGTTGAGCGTTGTTAGTTTTGGGCCTTGTCTGCGGCCAGAGTCAAAGTCCTCCCAAGAATGATCTCACCTCTACCTTAGATAGATGCAAGTCCTCGTTTTCCCCAGGAATGTGAATGTCCACACTAGCTGAAAGTCCAACTCAACATTTATTTCACACAGGATAATAAACAGCCTCTTTGAGAGCAGACAGGTTGGAGCGAAGATACAGGACAGCTTAGGTGTGGAGGAGGTCCAGGCACAAACGTAGCTTAACTCTTTAGACTGTTTAGGTTTCTCAAACAGCTTTGACGCACGATCTCTGACACAGACTGTGAGGTTGGTCTCTGCCACAGACCGGGTGAATAAAGTCACCGCCCCTGACTCTGAGCGTAGGGTCACTGCCACTGACCTGGTGAATAGGGCCTTGCCCTATGAAGTCACTGCCACTGACTTGGAGTAGGGTCACTGCCACTGACCTGGTGAACTTCCTTCCCAAAGTATTTGGCCCATGTCAAGGAGAAAACATCCCTCCACAGAGTTACCAGAGGCCCCCACCGTCGCCACGACTCTGCGCTGGGTCTTCGGAAAGGGTTACCTCCCTGGCCTCCTCATTCCAGATACGGGTCCCCTCGCAAGGCGGCACCCTGGGAGTCTTCGATCCCTAGCGGACCCCAGCCGAAGGTTGCTGGGCCCGGGCCTTCAAAATAGTACCTCACCCCAGACTGAAGGTGTCTGGGATGGAACAGGAACTCCACCTCCGGGCCCAAGGCACCCGGAGACGATCCTCCTCACGCCCAGACCGAAGGTTCCTGGGCGCGGACGAACCACACACACCCCCAGGCTAAAAAGGTGCCTGGGCGTGGACCACGAACGGAAGATGTCCGCCCCTTTTATACCCTCTCTCGACAGGCACAGCAGGTTCCCCGCCGCACTACTGCCGAGAGGGGACACAAAAGGCGTAGCCCTGTATTGGTGGTTCAACCCTGGCCCATGGCGACAGCCCCACCTGTAGGCCACAGGGAACTGTACACCAACACCATCTCCCATGAACAGAGATGGTCCATTAACCCTAACAATCAGTGTGTCTGAGCCAAATTACCACTCAGACACTCCCCTTAAATGGAACACCCCGCTACACACACACACACACACACACACACACACACACACACACACACACACAAAAATATTCAGTACTGAGATTTATGCACACCCCCCACCCATTTTTTTTCCCCCCTTTAAAAAGTAAACCGTAAAGAAAGACCAGCGAGTTAATCTGAATCCAGCAAGTTCATCCAATGCTGCCTCTGCTGCACTAAAAGTCCAATGTTATCTGTGCTACCTGGAATTTCCTCACCTGGACTACAGAGCACATCCCCCTCTCTTTACAGTCCAACCTGCAGGGCTACACAGTGCTCAGTCTATATATTTTTAAAAATATTTTTTTGTGTCACAATGCGTTTATGAATGAATCCTGCAACCACTGTTTGCAGGCTTCCTTTGCACAAACATTTCAGTCCGTGCTGCTGGTAGACGCAGCTTGACCTGGCAGTTAAACTGGGAGCTGAGCCCCACAGATTACATTCCGTGAACAGCTCTTCCACTGTAATCTGAAGATGCAGCAAGACTTATCGCCTTAGCTGTGCACCTGAGGCTGGTGCCTCTCCTGCCTGTGGATCTGTCCAGCCCTGGTAAGATGTCCCGTTTAAATGAATGCAATCAATTCCCAAAACAACCAAAATGTTATTCTACAAAATGAAGTGATATAATGAGGAGAGGTAAAGCCTTATTTGCATCCTTATCTATTGTTTGAGCCTCTTTGTATAATGGAATCCATACAAGCATAGTTGGGCCTCATGCAGACAGATGACTATTAGCTTAAAAGTTCTTCAAGCGCAAAATCCCTGGTGCTTTCCTGTAACCAGGGAGCTGCAGGTGGTGGGTACAGCCATCAATACAAGTGAATGGTCGTACATGGCCGTATTGTGTACACACCAATCGGTTTTGCATTGCTGTTTATTCGTACATGTGCGTATGGCGTATATCCCTAAATGCAAAAGTGGCAGTTGCAGCATAGTACAGCAGTTGACTGAATGTTTTTTTTCATACTTTTAACTTTTAGGTATCAAAATAAAATACTAATACAGTAAAACCTTGGTTTGAGAGCGTTTTGCAAGGCAAGCAAAAATTTAATAAAATTTTGACTTGATATACAATTTTTTTCCCCTAAAAAAAATCTGCGATTTTTTTATAAACAACTCGATTTACGATTCGATTTCCCCCACCCCCGCCCCATTTAAAAAAAATAAATAACTGCGAACTGTAATTATATTTAAAAAATATATGTAAGGCTGCATGGTTCGGCTCGACCACAGGTCAGTAGTGGCAGCTTAATAGTCAATTCCCTTCAACTCGCTTGCCGAGTGTTGTTATACAGCTGAGAAAGAGCAACGTCAGAGAAATACTTGCTGCTAGGTACTGTATATTGAGCGTCCAAAACTTTCAGCAGGTTGTTAAACCCTCTCTTCTCAGAGTAATTTGGCAGCATATCCGCAGCTATGTAGAGCAGGGGTCTTCAAATACGGCCCTCCAGGTGTTCAGGAACTACAATTCCCATCATGCCTAGTCATGTCTGTGAATGTCAGAGTTTTACAATGCCTCATGGGATGTGTAGTTCCGCAACAGCTGGAGGGCCGTAGTTTGAGGATACCTGATGTAGAGGGTAATTGCCTCCGTTATGGCTTTCCACCTTGCTCCGCTCTTCTCATATGGTACACTGTTTGAAAAGCTTTGTTCAAGAGTTGTTTGCTTGGCAAATGGGCCCGGGGTGCTAGCGCTAACGCCACTAGAGTGGTTTTCTTTTCGAAGAAGGCAACACTTCTCCCACTCAGCCGCAGGTCTTCGCTTTAAATGCTGGAACAGATTTGTCATACTGCTACCAGCAACAACAGCCTTAAGACATAGTTTGCATCGAGGTGTTGTCTGTTCCTCATCAGATGCCGTAAATCCAAACCAACGCCACACGACTGAAGTCGAAGAGCATTTCTTTGGAAGGAGCTGCTCTTTCGCCGGCTGTTTCTGCCATGTTGTTTGTGTATGCATGCGCTGCCCTCTGGGGAGGGGAGGGGCAGAGGGCTGCCCCGCCGGGAGCGTGCTACGGAAACCCTGAAGGAAGGAAAGAAGGAAGATTTGGCGAATGCAAAATGTATGTATTGTTCTCTATACTGAAGAGGGGGAGGAAAAAAAAATAAAAAAATAAAATAAAAATAAATCTAAAAAAAAAAAGTAGATTTTTTGAAAATATGAATAGATTTGACCTACCAACTCGATTTTTATATCAATTTTTTTTTTTTCCCCAGCCCTATATAAGAGTAGCGTCATGTCACAACCGAGTACAAAATAGAAGAGAGGCGCCTCGAAGTGTAGCAATGTGGTTACATTTAATGAAGGTACAACATTTAGCAACTCGCATGGTTGAGAATTAAAACAGGCACATCTAAGTATGCAGGCATCCCGGGGTAAAGCTGTCCACATAGACCATCCTCCGCACTGCCACTGATGTCGTCCCTTCCACAAGCTCAAGCCTCACTTTCAGATCGCTCTACTGCAGGGTAGTCTTCCCGGTCACGATTGCAGACCGACAGCGGTGAGAGCCGGCAGTGACAAGGACGGTCTATGTGTTTAGCTTTACCCCGGATCCCTGCATACATAGATGTGCCTATTTTAATCATCAACCATGTGAGTTGCTAAATGTTGCACCTTCATTAAATGTAAATTCCTTCGTCAAATTGCTACGCTTAGAGGCGCCTCTCTTCTATTTTATACTCTGTAGCTCCTGCTGGATTTTGCTTCTAATCCCCTTGTGGAGACTTCCATTTGTAGATGGACATTTTATGGTTCCACAACTTATCACATTGCTAGAATCTTTTTATTTGGACTATAGACTGAAGGACTTATGAATAAATTGGTCGTGGAACGAATCATTTGAGTTTCCATTATTTCTTATGGGAAAATTTGCTTTGATAGACAAGTGCTTTGGATTACAAGCATGTTTCCAGAATGAATTATGCTTGTAATCCAAGGTTTTACTGTATATTGCTATATTGACAACCCTTGGAATATAACAAAGGTTTGAGGCCTTCTATCACATCTAGGAAATTTGGCAAAAAAAAAAAAAAAAAAAAAAAAAACAGTTTTACAGTATATTCAAGATCATATCAAAATCATCTTTCACTAAATTGAGTATACTGAAATATGACCAGCTGCTGAGTAACTGTACTTTGTGTCAAATGAAAGGAAATGCAACATTTGTTACACCAATTGCGCTTTCATTCTGCATATATAGGTCAGTAACATTGAACTTGACTTTGCAGTAGAAATGGTCCTTGACAGCTCAAATTTGTTACAGATGAGTCACCTGCTGAAAGACGGCTACAGGTGCTCTAAGGATTTACATGGTAAAAATTCTGTAGGCGTATGAATCAAGTACTATTCAAGCATCATGAATGCATGGAAATTAGCATGGAAAAATTATTTTTAAAAATATCCATTGAACAAGATTTTGCCTTTAAAATGCTAAATACCCTGTATTTAGAGAGCAGTGATTGTACCACTTGCACATGTTTTGGAAAAACTTGATTTGGCCATGGTTACATGACGTGTTTTGAATGTGTTCATTGATAAAATTCATAAATGTCAAGGTACACTATATTACCAAAAGTATTGGGACGCCTGCCTTTACACGCACATGAACTTTAATGGCATCCCAGTCTTCGTCTGTAGGGTTCAATATTGAGTTGGCCCACCCTTTGCAGCTATAACAGCTTCAACTGTTCTGGGAAGGCTGTCCACAGGGTTTAGGAGTGTGTCTATGGGAATGTTTGGCCGTTCTTCCAGAAGAGCATTTGTGAGTTCAGGCACTGATGTTGGATGAGAAGGCCTAGTTCGTAGTCTCCGCTCTAATTCATCCCAAAGGTGTTTTATTGGGTTGAGGTCAGGACTCTGTGCAGGCCATTTAAGTTCCTCCACCCCACACTCGCTCCTCCATGTCTTTATGGACCTTTATGCATCTCTAAAAGTAATCTTTATTGATGTAAACTCAACCAGCATAAATCGCATATAGGTTTTCAATATTTTCTAAATGTAGCTTTCATTTACATAATTCCTGGTAATGCTACCATGAATGCCTTTCCTGATATAGGGTGACAATTTAACCATGTCCTCCCACTGTGCTTTTACATTGTTATCCTGTCATAAAATGGCAGGTCCTGGATTTGACGCCTCAATACATTGCGTAGATGCAACCAGATCGTTCCTATACATAGGGGGGACCTCAAGGTTGGAAGTTACGTATACAAAAATCATGAAAGAGTGCCAGACCAATAAGCTTAGTCTCCAGAACTTTAAATACTAGAGTTTGTTCAGCAAGACAATGTAAAAAACAGTCAACACGTTCCAGGGGTTTAAGGTATCTGTCTTGTACAGGGTTACAAAACAGATGCACAATTGATACATATATGATTGTAACAGGATAACATTTGTCACTAAATTTGGGTTTTAAAGGCAAACCTTTTTAGGCCTCATGCCCACGGACGTTTTTACAGCCGCATTTTTTACAGCTTAAAAACGCCTGTCCATGTTAGTCTATAGCTTCATGCCCACCTAGGCGTTTTTGAGCTGCAAATAGCATAGACGTTTTAAAGCGGGAAAAAAAAACACAACAGGACCAGTACGCTCCGCGGCGTCGGCCATAAAAAAAAATGCGAAGCATTAAAAAATGTGAATATTTGCAGAAAAGCGAGCACCGATGTCTACGGCGCAGGCGCGCTGAGCGGCTCTTGAATGGGAGCCTGCCAGAAAGCGCCAGAATGCGCGGGGATCCTGCCGTTCATGCGCGGGAGTGACATCGCCACTCCGGCCAGTCACAGCGCCGGAGCGGCGATACCCGGAAGTCACTCCGGGTATCATGGCGGCGACGAAGGACGTGTCCGAGGACCGCTGTGGGAGCTTTGATCTAAGGTAAGTAATTGATAATGAGCTAGTATGCTAGTCATACTAGCTCATTATGCCTTTGCATGTTAAAAAAAAAAAAAATATATATAATAATAATAATAATAATAATAATAATAATAATAATAATAATTAATAATTTTGGGGTATACAACCGCTTTAACTGTGGTCACCCACATAGAAATGTCATTAAGCCATCACTGGAGCGTATACATGTAGACGACAATAGCTACAGGAGATCAGCAACAATGAGATGTAAAAGACAGAATTAAACACATGCATTTTAATAAATATAAATATGGAATGGTTTTTAATCTCCAGTGCTTTAGCCAAAGAAATGTCACCAAGTTGGGGTTTACATCTACTTTAAGTTGTTTCCATTTAGCTATAAAACATTTAAAAATCTGATAAAAAAAAAACAACAACCACACAACAGTTGAAACACATAGGTCAATGGTGTGATGTCTGAGTGCATAACCAGCTAGGCCTTTTTTTTTTTTTTTTTTTTAACAAGAGATCCAGCTGGGCCTTTAAATTAAAGTGAGGCTTTACTAATGCTAGCAGCATAAGGATTAAAAATAATTCATGCTGATCGAGAGAGTAAATAGATAGGAAAGTATTTCCTATTTACTTGTTTTATTTATTTTTTAAAAACCATTTCTTCAGTTGCTTCCTGGTTTCTGGCCTAGGCCAAAAATTATGTTATACATCTCATGGGTCTTCGTGGGCATTTATTTTTTCTGTCATCTGGAGGAGTTTTCTCAGCTAAGCACGTTCTCCTGCATATATGCCTGAGCTTATGGCAGATGGATTCCAGTGTGTAAATGCTAGAGGAATCATCTGCCATCACTCAAAATGACCATTACTAGAAATGCAAGGGGGAGGGAGGGGGTTTTCAAAGTGATTTCTCAACAAAATAAAAGCATGAGACATTTCTGGATGGGTGGGTTTGCTTTCAATATTAAAGATGAATTCAAAGTGGATTGTAAAGCCAAGTTTTCTTTTTTTTAAAAATAAACATATCATACTTACCTACACTGTGCACAGAGTGGCCCTGATCCTCAACTTCTGGGGTCCCCCGGCGGCTCTCGCAGCTCCTCCCGCATCAGATAACCCCCTAGGAGAAGCGCTGTCCTGTGGGAGGGGGGTTACCCTGCAGGCGCGCTCCCGAGTCTAGCATTTTCGTCCATAGACACGAATGTCGGACTTGGCCCCGCCCCCCGGCGCCTGTGTCATTGGATTTGACTGACCGCAGCAGGAGCCAATGGCTGCGCTGCTATCAATCTATCCAAATCAAGAGCCGGGAGGGCGCTTTCCCGCCAAGGGAAATTTGGGGCTCAGGTAAGTAAAAACAGGGGAGGGGGGGGGAGCTGGGGGGCCAGTGACTGCCAGAAGTTTTTTCACCTTAATGCATTAAGGTGAAAAAACACATGGTTTTACAAATCCTTTAAAAAGGTCCCTTCCACATGGGGCGGGCGCAATTGGAGTCCGCCTGCTTAGCAGGGAATCTGTCCGGTGATCCCAGCCGAGCAGGCGGATGGCTGGTTCATGTCTGGTCCACCTATGAAGAAAAACACAGACACAGCCCGCTCTCTCCTCTATGGGCAGTCTGATATAAGAGAACCGCCTGTCCGTTTACAGCCCACTGCCTTTCCGATCTGCCAGGCGTTTGAGGATCGGATGTCGGAGGGTTTTAAAACGCACATATGTCCATTGACTCCCGCCACTCTATGGAGGAGATTGAAGGGCCCGATCAGGTCCGCCTGAAAAACGTACAGGCAGACCAGATCAGTTCGCTAGTGTGAAAGAGGCCCAATAGTGTTTTCAGCTTGTGGTGCTCAGATACAGTTATGCCGCAAGTCATCATGTCAACAGCATCTTTATACAGATGGACAGAATGGAAATCAGTTTAGATGTCAACTGCTAGAATCAAAAATGTGTATATCAATTTTCAGAAACGCTTCCCAGGCTTGTAATGAGACATGGTAATAGTATAGTAGAATAAACCTGCATATGAACACACAAAAAAAAAAAAATGAAAAGGAGGAGATATATATATATATATATACACACACACACACATACATACATACATACATATACACACACACACACACACACACACACACTAATGAAAGAATGTACATCATGAAATCCTTGGCGCCAGCTATCCATGGCTCTTACAATAACATACGTCACGGCAGGAAAACTTTTTACGTGTCAGGCATGTGTGAACAAATTAAAAGGCAATTGCATAAAATAAATAAAATGGTGATCGCCATCTTGATTGCCATAGAAGGATTATACTAAAAAAAAAAAAAAAAAAAAAACAACAAACATATATATATATATATATATATATATATATATATATATATATATATATATATATATATATATATATATATATATGTGACTTTATTCCGAGACCACAATCTTATCTCCTAGATATACACACACCTATTCATTTAAACAGAGCACATAGCTCATTTATAATCTTCATAACAAAATAATAGAGATAGATAGTTAGATAATATCTCTCTCTCTCAGTGTGGAACGTGAAGAAGATTGGGGAGGTGATGCTTTGATTTCCTCTAGGGTACCACAAATCAACTTGCTGAACAAATCATGCGCTTCCTCTGCTCCAGCAGCAATTTCTGTCCTCTACACACCCAACATATCTTCCCTTATGGAATCGGCATCTCGGACACAAGCACTCCCTATGACCATAGCAATCACATACATTTGACACTACAAACAAAAAGGGTAACCATAGCCCTGTACAGGGTGTCTGACTAGGACACATTTTCACAAGTCAGCGGGTATCTCCTTACCTTCAGGGTGTTGGGAAAGGGTTGATACCACTGTTTAGATCTGTCGTTTTGCACTCATCAACAAAAGCTTCATTCCTACCGGTCTGGAGCCATTGTATCTGATTATACTTCCAACATGCTCAGACTTCAGTGCCAAAAAAAGAGATCAGTCAGCAGCTTGTCTTCAGTCACTAGCTGTATAACCCACACTGCTAGCAGCAGCTACTATGTTCACAGAGAGAAAGGGAGAGAAAGGAGGGGGAATGAGAGGGGGGCTGGATCTCAGCCTGAATCCGGTGTCATCTGTACTCAGAACTTTCAGAGTCTCACTTACATGCAGCTGCTTGCTGTTTAAAGTTGTACTACCCCGTCACGTTTTCAAGCGCACATCTATTTTTGATGTCTAACACTTGAGAGCCGCTTCTTTACAGCTGTTTATGGTCACTATGTCAATTATTAAAATTATGCTTCACCCAGTGAGGCGTGCCCTTGACTTTGAAAATATTGTAAAATGATCGGTGTGCTACCAAGTTGACACAAAACATGCATGCAATGTTGGGGTGAAACCATTTTTTCATCATTTTTCGTTAGAGCCAATAAAACCAAAAATCAAAAGGGGCCAATGCTCAATAAATCAATCAAGGCCACATACTTCAGTGAGATCACTTGTCTTCGGGTGTGTTACCAATCCAGAAGTAGATTTCAGATTATTCGTTAATCCACAACGTCATTGAGATTTTATAGAAAAAAACTCGCCCCAGGAGTACATACTAAAATGACAAAACATACTAAGCGCAAGTTCAAATATCCTTTACACAGGGGCATGTGGTACGTTTCCATCATTCACCAGGCCTTAATTTCAAGAAGCCTAATTAATCAGGCATTATGTCACATAGTGTTGACTATATGTTTTAACCGATTTCAGTTCCTTTTTTCAGCAAGCCTGACTACAAGCAGAGCCTACATAAAAAGGCAGAAGAGCCCTGTATGATTGGACTCAAAGAGACAGCTTCTAAGGAAAGAGACTGGTTGCCACATGCAACATCTCCTCTGTGTTTTAGTTCAAGAACGAGCTTTACTGACCACTAAGCTTAGAGCTCCCATATGTCAAGGGAGGGCATATGAAGCTCTTCTATGAGGATTAACGGCGGCAAAAGACACCACTCAGAGTGTGTCCATAGTATAGTAGAAGTGAGCAGGTCCGCAATATGCACGCATCGGGACTTTCCACCGCTAACATCCACATCCCTTACCGATGATGTGCAAAGGATGAACAGTTACAGGACAAACAATGCAAAGCATACTTGTAAGCAAGGCCAGTAACACACAGCTGACAAGAGGCATCCTACGGTTGCTCTTGCTTGTAGCTGACTATACAATCCGGGGCAACACTATAGCCCCGTACACACGGTTGGACTTTTGGCCAACAAATTTAATTTTGAGCAAGTTGGACCAACAATCCGACCGTGTGTACGCTCCATCGGACAAACTTTTTTTTGCTTTTTTCTTGTTTTCATCTGACAAAAGTTGGGTCTGCAAACGGACAAACTTTTGCCCAACAAAAGTCCGATGGAGCAAAGTCCGACCGTGTGTACAGAAAACCATCGGACTTTTTCCGATGGACAAAACAACTAATGTTAAAATCAACCAACAATAGCAGAAGTTGACCAAAGGGTGGCGGTAAAGAACAGAAAAACCACGTGATGTTGCAAAAAGTTTTGGGAAATTTTGCAGAAAAGTCAGAGCGTGTGTATGCTATGGGTGTTCCCAACCAACTCCGTTCGGACAAAAAAACACGGAAAAGTCCGATAGAAGTCCAACTGTGTGTACGAGACTTATCACACCGCTAGTCACCTAACGTTTAGGACTAGGAACTGGCATGAGATTAGAGATTTTAACAGATTAATTACCCTTCCAACATTTATCTACTACCTGTTGCCTCCAAGGCTTCTACTGACCTCCTTTCGACCCCCAGCAAATTTTATCAACCCCTTGGATAGTCCCATCATTCCTTGGGGGGGGCAATGTTGACCACTTTGGGGAACCGTGCATTAGGAGAAAGAGAAAAAGCTAATGCTATGAACTACATATGTAAATATACCCACACCTGTACAAAAATTTGATATTTGACATTCAGGCACCATTGTTTTGGCCTCTAGCATTGCAGACAAGAGGTGATACAATGCCTGTTGGTTACTTCTTTAATAGGGTTACGGAAACATTAAGGTTATAAATAATACTTTAATATGTTTCTCCATACAGGTCATCTCTTCTGCATAAACCAATTTATTAAAATGCCCACATTTTAAAAGGCCCTTTAAGGCTGAATTTTAGGATAACATCCCTCTATTAAATACGCCATTATGAGTAATCATGAATGTGACCAGGAGTGTAAACCATTATATGTGATGAGGTCATTCCCTGCAGATGTTCCTTTATGTGTAGAGGGAAAGTGGCAGCTAATGGAAAACTCATGTCAACTTTGGCTCTTCAGTGTCAGTAATACAAGGTAAGGGAGAGAGATGTACAGTGGTAAATGTGCTAGGCAAACTGAACAACTATAGGATCACATTAATAAACAAATTACTATCCCGTAAAACACATTCAATTAAACATTTTTCAAGAAATGCAATTTTCTTGCCCATGTAATTGGCTCATGGATTCTCCCAGCAGTTTTCTTTTATTACAACACTTGAACTGATCATTTGGCTATAGCAGGAAGACCCTTCCCACTTAGTGCACAGAAAATAATGAGAATGCAAGGCACAAGTTTCCACCAAATAGTAGGCGGTACAGTTTGCAATGAGCTTTGCAGAAAACCTTATAATTTATGCAACTAATATGGAGAACAATGCTATAGCTATAGCACATAATGCGCAGCCACATAGTTATATTGCTGCAGGGAGACAAAAAGCAAGTTTAGATATCTCAAACATTTATATAACTTGGGAACCGCTATAAAAAGGAATGGTCTATGATTTGGCGATTAAAGCGAAAAAGGAGCCCCTTTTACTTGTTTGCTATGAGGCCCTATCACATATACATATGCCCCTAAAGTATTCACATAATGTACAATGAGAGATTATATATATATATATATATATATATATATATATAAAATATCAAAAGTTATCCTAAAAAGCAGTTAGGTTCAGAGGTAATTTTATACTGATTTAGCAGGACTGAAAAGAAAAGTAATAAATTACTCATTTAATTCCATTTAGACCTGAAGAACAGAGCGGGCCATTTACAGATACCGAGACATGTGTTCATCTCAAAACTCACAACTGGAGCTCCAGGATCTGCCAAGAACTTCTCATAGACTTGATCAATAGGCATTATCACCATCAGTGTAGATATGATGTTGTACGCTTTCTGTTCTCCATAGGCAAGCCAAATCTCTGTGTGAGATAATACATGTCCACGTGCAGGGATCCAGTTTAAACACATAGCTGTAGTGCCATTGGCACGAAGAATTGTTCATATAGTAAAATGCAATGCTTAAAAAGGCACACAGTAATGCTCAATCACTGGGCCTTGCTCCATTCATTTAAATAACTTTTACAGTACAGGTTCTCCTCACTTAACGACCAGGTTGTTAAACAAATTGGTCGTTAAACGAGGGGCCACAAGTAATCAATATTTTGAGCATTCTTAACTACTGTACTGCATTCTGAAAAAAAGGTCTAAAAAACACAACTCCATAGCGTGGTTTTAAATTGCACAAGTTACAAAAATATAAAACTACTAAATTCTGTAATGTACAATACAATGATGTACAGTGCATAGTTGCCAACAGTCACGGATTGGCCAGGACATTCCCGGGATTCAAACCCTTTTCCCGGATTTATTTTGTCCCGGGAATTGTCCCGGCAAATCATTTTTTTCCCGGTTTCCACGATTTTGGCCGCCGCCGCTAGAGGTCCACGGCCAGCGGAGACAAGGTCTCCGCCGGCCGCCATTTTAAAGAAGACCAAAACACGGATGTAGTACAATAGAAAATAAAGCTGCTGCGGCGCCGCCCACACCCCGCGCCTAGGGTGTGACACACCTACAAACGAATGCCCCGCCCTCTAATTATAGCAAGGCTCTGCCTACATGCGAAAAAGTGTCCCCCATTTTTTGCAATGTTGGCAACCATGACAGTGCATTGCTCGGGTTTGGAGAGCTGGTCGCAAGTCTGAGCCGTCGTTAAAATGAGGAGGATCTGTATCTTGTCAGGGCTCATTTACACCACACAGAACCGTTGCTGTGCATTGAACACACACACACACACACACACACACACACACGCATTAACGTAAAGCTGAACTATGGAGATCTCACAAAAATACCCTTAGAGTGGGGCTTCACCCAAACTGCATAGGTTGCATGATTGTTTATGCCTATGCTCCCAGGAAATTACAGTTTTACTTACCGTATATCTCCCCGGCAGCCAGTGTTCATCTCTTCACTCTGATTCTCCAGGTTGTGGGCATGTCTTCAGTGTTATCACTTACAATGACATTGTACGTGGTGACGTCACAGCTGCCACCACTGGCTAGAGCACCAAAAGAGAAGAGGCTTTGGGGAGGAATGGTTTCATGGAAGAAACAGCCAGTGGGAGCAAGGGATCCGGTAAGTGAAAAGTCCTTTTCCTGATACCCTAGATATAAACAGCCATTTAACCCTCAAAGTGCAGGGGGAGCCCCACTAGAAGGGGATTTTTGTCAGTTCCCCAGAGTTCAGCTAAAATTATCAAATTAATTTCAATGGGCCTAAGACAATACAACAAGCCTGCAGTACTTTTTGTATTGGACACCACAACGCATAGTAGTGCATTGCATGCAGGCACATTGGGAAGGCGTGTTGGGACTGCTATTCACAATGGATCACACCACAGCTCAATACGCATATAGCATTGGTAACAAAGTGTTACCGCAGCATACTGGCATGAATGAGACCTTAATGTGGTGGACAAGTCAATAAACTTCCAGCTTTAACATACTTTTTATCTTGCAGCAGTTATAGAACAATGTATGGCATTGCCGATTATTGTAACCCCCTATCTTTGTAAATGGAGAAAGGATGGGCTTGTCAGCGGGATGGGACTGCATGTTATCTGCATTTCATTAGGACACCAAAAAGGCATCAAGCGTTCCACACACTAATGCGTCCCTAAATCCATGAAAAGCTCTCAATAGTTTTAAACAAACATCCTGTCCATTCTCACCCCTGATCTTCGGGCACATTAAATTATACTGAGATCATGTCTACTACACAGAGGCCCAGCATTTTTTTTTTTCCTCTGAGCTATCTTGTTTTGTTAATTCGGTGGAAAATGCCAGATAATAATGCTCCCTCATTCGTTCCATAATTAGGCAGGCATTAAAGCTACCACTGTGCCATTGTTTTGATAGTGCTACCTATAAATTATTCAGTGTATTGAAGTGCAATCTGCTGTGGCATTTTCTTGCAGGGCACAAATAATGCAGCAAGCGCAAAACGTTTAGAGGCATCCGATTACACGTCTGCAGTGCTTCAAACGAAAGGACCCCGAAATGCAGTTAGTTGTCTTGCAAACGGATTTCAATGATCCATTGCCGAACATGACAATTAAAAAAAACTTTAGATGTCAGTAACAGCCGTTTAACAAAAATTCTTGTGGGCATGCAGTCTATGTAATCGCATAGCATTTGATGGGGCGTGTGCAGAAAGGAATTTGGTATTGTGGATATCTAAACTTGTTTCATGGAAAATGTGCTCTATGGTGCTTATGGCATTGAACATACCAATCATTTTTACATTTAAATTAAGGGAATAACTTTTAGCACTTATACACACACACCAGTATCGTAATACAAACATTGGTTTGCTATAGAAACAGCTAAAGTCTTAACATTTGGATGTACATGAACCAACTAAAGCAATGTATGGAATGAATAACGTGCCTGAATTACACAATGAGACATCAGCAAGTAGCTACAAAATGTATTTTGGAGATTTTGCAATGATTCAACAAGGTCTATTCAGGATAATGCAACCTGATCCAGCTTTAACAACCATTGAGTTGGGTGGCAATTAATGCTGAATTTACAAAGGGGCTTCATGAATAGCCTCCATAGTCCAGAGCCATGGGAAATGGTCTGACGATCTCTTGCATGTCTGATTCTGTCTATCAGAAGTTAGAAAGAATATATTAGGAATAATGAGCTTTTTAATATTTTTTGTTAATCTGTTAAAATTAACTCGGCCCGATTACAGCAAATTTTCCAAAGAAAATTAATGCATTCATTCACCAAAGCACATTCTGACAAATAATTTTTCTTAGCTACACCAAGATAAAGAAGAGGCTTTTCTGGGTGTGATGTAAAAATACAGGCAGAATTAGGGCCATGAAACAATGAAACCAAAAGTTCTAAAATGTACAATTCTGATTAATAAGGAAGTTATTACAACTCTGTCCGGTCCATGTGTACGGATCTCAGAGCCAGATACAAAGGGCTTGTTGCCATCAGATTCTTGATCATGAATTTGCAACATTTTCCAGTGACGGCAAATGCATGGACAGAATACAAGTTAATTGCAGATATAGAAAAACTAGTATATGCTAGCGCGCAGTTTTTTTTACTGTATAGAAGTGATTTTTTAAGCACTTAGAAGGTACCTGCCTTTGAACTGGATTACTTCAGGAAGAGTCAATTCTCTAGTACAGGAAAGAACTTCACCCTCTGCATTTTACCCCCTTTTAACTTTTTACCTGGGTTATGCTCAAGTAACATACTCATACGCCCAGTGTTATCCTGCTGTAACCTGTCAAATGCCGGGTCCCATGCCAACATCTTTGCGTTATTGGGGGCCGAGTTTTTCCTAGAAGTGAGCCCCTGATAATGCACCGCCGGGTCCTTCCCTTATTAGCTGCTGTATAGAAAACCAACATTGCCAGATTAAAGTGTAAGTAAACCCCCTTATCGTTTTGAGCCAAGGAAGCTGCCATCTTTGCCTCTGTTTAATCTACAACTGGCATTATGCTGCACATGTGATCAGTTAGGACACCAGCCATTGGATGGTTTGACAGTTTGGTTGAGAGCAAAACCAATGGGAGTTATACATTTCCGGCACGTGCTGGAAATGTAACAGTTTTATGGATGGTTTACTTCCGCTTTAAAAAGGGGTTGTTAACCCTCATGTTTTTTTCACCTTAATGCATCCTATGCATCAAGGTTAAAAAACACCTGGCAGTGACTGGCCCCCCCAGCCCCCCCTTTTTTCTTACCTGTGCCCCGTATTTCCCTCAGCGGAGACGCGCTCTCCCTCTCTCCACGGGGTCCCAGCTCTTGATTAGATAGATTGATAGCAGCGCAGCCATTGGCTCCCGCTTCGGTCAAACAAATTCAATGACGTGGTCACCGGGGCCGAGTCCGGCATTCATGTCTATGGACGCAAATGCTGGACTCGGGAGAGCGACCGCAAGGTGACCCCCCTGGAAGAGCTCTTCTTCTAGGGGGTCATCTTATGTGGGGAGGAGCCGCGAGAGCCGCCGGGTGACTCCAGAAGACGGTGATCGGGGCCACTCTGTGCAAAACGAGCTGCACAGTGGAGACAAGTTGATATGTTTGTTATTTTATTTTTTTTTAAAGTAAAAAATTAGGGTTTACAATCACTTTAAGCTCTATGGAGGCCCCTAGGCAGTTGGGGCCCCCTTGCAGGTTTCTGGAGGTTACTCCTGTGCACGCTCTAGTAGAATAACACTTACCCAAGTCGTGTGTATGTCGGGGGCTAGATGAAGAGGACCATCACTACTGTACATTACACATACATAGGTTGCACCAAAATTGACAGCTTTTAAAAGCAATTGTAAACCGCAGATGTTCAAAAAGAGAAAAAAAAAAAAAAAATGCATACTAGCACATTATTAAACTCACCTTGGAACAAAGGCCTCCAGCACTGCAACGTCACCACTGAGAGGGCTGACATGTTCCCAGTCTTTCTTCCGGGTTCACAAGCTCCAGCACTGTGATTGGTCAGAGCCGCATTGACGTCACTCCCATGCTTCCGACACAAAGTTCTGAAGGTCCGGCATACCATGCCAGAACTTCAGAGTGCATGTGCCAGTGATGTCACTGGCTGCACGCAGGGCAAATATCTCCTAAAACGTGCACGTTTAGGAGATATTCATCTTACCTACAAGTATACCTTATTATAGGCTTACCTGTAGGTAAAAAATTACCAAGCAGGGTTTCCAACCGCTTTAAGAGACAAACTAATGTGATCCTGAGGTCTATGGTTTATGTACTTTAAGTTGATATTGGGCACATTACATTAATACAGTATTTTCTCTATAGAGAGTCTTTTAATGTAAAGTTTTTGTTTCTATGAGCCGATTAATTTTTTTCTATCATTTGTAAACAATTTCAGAAATCTTCATTGTAAATTTTCTTTCAAAATAAAATCAATATTATTTTGATTTGTTGTCGTGGGGCCCATAGACACTTGTCTACTCTGCCTATTTGGTAATCCAGCACTTTAGGCAAAGCCTCCTTTGATTTCTGACGTAGATATCCAAGGTGGCTGCTGTAGAAGGGCTAAAACCATTCTCATCTACGTGAGAATGGAGGCAGGGGGGCAAGGAGATAAAAAAAAAAAAAAAGCGTTGGCATCTTAAGTTTGCAGGAGGGTCGAATACTGCACTATGGTATCTAAATTCAACATTGGAAGCTTCGTCGGTTTCTATTATTACTGCACGTGACAATGTGAAAAATGGGCTGGTTTACCACAAGCCTGATTTTTTAACAATGCTATTTTAATTACCAAGACTAATTTGGAGTTATGTCATAGATAGTTGAAGAAAAACTTCAAAAAAGGAATGCAAATAAGCAACATATTACAAGGAAAAGGTGTTTGGTGTGAGCCATTTTCTGTACAAGCATCATGTAGCACAGGGGTCCCTGTCTCATTTTCCGGTAAATCCAACCCGGCAGGCTGTGAACTGAGCTGCTTTTATAAAGACATGGTCTCCCCCTTCTTGTGAAGTTAGCCTAAGTACTTAATAGATTTGCATGTCAAATTACACTTGTGCTTTGTGGGAAGGGATGCTTACAAATCCTCAATGCCTTGGGTTCTCTCAGGAGTTTATAAGTGCTATAGATTCCAGACGGCTGCTTAGCAACCAGAACAAGCAAAGGGAAGCAGCATGCAGCAGCCCACATCAGGTTTTGTGCAGCGGCCCACATCAAGTTTTGTGTTGCTCTAAGTCGCAAACAAAGAGACTCATTTTCCAACATCGGCACAAGTAACTCGCAGACATCTTCAAGAGACAATTTAACCCCCGATCCCAAGGCACAGTGCAGAATGACATCACTCAGCTCAGGTTACAAAAACAAGTGCACAGACATCCATTTATATTTAATGTCGCCACTCAATGGCCCCATGCAAATCGGGAAGACGTTCACTGTACCTTAATGTATATATTACGCACAAACACGCACAGCTGAGATCGGTCACAGAGGTCATCATTTAGGATACACTGAAATATGTATGCACTTTCAAAGGAGGCTTACATTTGGAGACACACCTACAGTAGATTATCACTCCTCTTCACTATTGCTATTTTTAACTTGTATGTGTAGTGGGGCCTGGACACAGGCTGATTCCGTAAGCAGTACGGGAGCAATGGCCGATGACAAGGAACAGAGCAGCTACAAGAATGGCACAGATATGTAAATCATGTGAATGTCCTGGTGCCTTTTCTACTGATAATCCACAGTGAGCTGCCACTTTCAAATGCTGCGTACACACGACCGGTTTTAACCACTAGGGGTCCGCGCTATAGCCGAATGATGGCTACAGCACGGACCTAGAATGCCGGGGAGGACGTCAATTGACGTCCGCCCCTTTCCTCGTCCCTGGCGCGCGCTCCCGAGCGCGCATCGGGGAACTTCCATGCCCGCCGCGACACGCGGGTGCCGATGCGCGTGCCTGGCGGCCGCGATGTCCGCCAGGTACCCGCGATCGGCATATACAGAGCCAGGGACGTGGATCTCTGTGTGTAAACACAGAGATCCACGTCCTGTCATGGAGAGGAGACCGATGGTGTGTCCCTTGTACATAAGGACAACCATAGCTGGCAGGCTTAGCTCACCTCCCCCAGTCAGTCCCCTCCCCCCACAGTAAGAATCACTCCCTTAGGTACACTTAACCCCTTCAGTGCCCCTGGTGGTTAACCCCTTCACTGCCAGTGTAATTTTTACAGTAACCAGTGCATTTTTATAGCACTGATCACTGTATAAATGACAATGGTCCCAAAAATGGTGTCAAGTGTCCGATGTGTCCGCCATAATGTCGCAGTCATTACTGCCGCCATTACTAGTAAAAAGAAAAAAAAATGTTTATTTATAAAAATGCTATAAAACTATGCCCTATTTTGTAGACGCTATAACTTTTGCGCAAACCAATCAATAAACGCTTATTGCTATTTTTTTTTTACCAAAAATATGTAGAAGAATATGTAATCGGCCTAAAAACTGAAGAAAACATTTTATTTTTTTCCTAAATGGGGATATTTATAATAGCAAAAAGTAAAAAATAGTGTTTTTTCAAAATTGTCGCGCTTTTTTTGTGTACAACGCAAAAAATAAAAACCGCAAAGATGATCATATACCACCAAAAGAAAGCTCTATTTGCGTGAAAAAAAAAAAAAAACACGTCAATTTTGTTTGGGAGCCACGTCGCACGACCGCGCAATTGTCATTCAAAGCGTGACAGTGCTGAAAGCTGAAAATTGGCCTGGGCAGGAAGGGGGTTTAAGTGCCCAGTAAGCAAGTGGTTAAGGTCATGGAAAAAAAACGAAGTTTTTCTCTACGTGATTCTTCTCAAGTCTGCCTTGCATACACACTATAAGGCTCCATTCACACACGTGTTTTAATGCGCATGTCGGAACATGCTAAAATGCATGCGTCAAAGGCAATGTTATACATAGAACCAGGGGCTGACCGGCAACTTTGTACAGCCCAGAGACCCACCGTGCAGCAACTTGGCGCCCTCCCGTTCTCCCTCTTCCCAGCCGCCTCCTCACCCCCATCCCAGGCTGAAGCTCCACTCCAGGTACCCTCTGCTCACCGGTTGGGTCAGACTGGACAGCGCCTGCTGTAACGACTCCAGGTTCCCAACTGGCCGGCAGGTGGTGGCCAGGGGCTGCGGGGGGGAGAGCCGAGCAGCTAGGTCGGGGCTGGCCTGGGGAGGAGAGCAAGCCTCTGCTCGGACAGGGTATAGACAATCCATGGTGTCCTCATCCCAGACTTGGACACCGGCAGGGACTTTTTACTCCTCTTCACCAGGAAGCCTTTAGGCATGTCTGCTGCCTTTTTAAAAGGGGCACCAGAGTAGCCCAGGGGACATCTACCCCCTTGCCTAGTCCACCCTTGAGAGCCTGTTCACATCTATTAGATTGTAAGCTCTCACGAGCAGGGCAATTTTAACCCTCTTTTATTGAATTGTATTGTAACTATACTGTCTCCCTTTATATTGTAAATCACTATACAAACTGTTGGTACCATATACAGTGCCTTGCAAAAGTATTCACACCCCTTTGCATTTTTCGCGTTTTGTTGCCTCACAACCTGGAATGAACATGGATTGTTTGAGAATTTCCTTAATTTAATTTACAGAACATGCCCACAACTTTGAAGATGTTTTTTTTTTATTGTGAAGCAAACAACAAATAGGACAACATAACAGAAAAGGTCAACGTGCATAACTATTCACCCCCCTAAAGTCTATACTTTGTAGAGCCACCATTTGCGGCTATCACAGCTCCAAGTCGCTTTGGATAAGTCTCTAGGAGCTTGCCACATCTTACCACTGAGATTTTTGCTCATTCCTCATTGCAAAACTGCTCCAGCTCCTTCAAGTTGAATGGTTTGCGCTTGTGAACAGCAATCCATGTCTGACCACAGATTTTCTATTGGATTGAGGTCTGGGCTTTGACTAGGCCATTCTGACACATTTACACGTTTCCCGTAAACCACTCAAGTGTTGCTTTAGCAGTGTGTTTGGGGTCATTGTCCTGATGGAAGGTGAACCGCCGTCCTAGCCTAAAATCACAGAGTGGTACAGGTTTTGCTCAAGAATATCTCTGTATTTAGCACCATCCATCTTTCCCTCAACTCTGACCAGTTTCCCAGTCCCAACTGCTGAAAAACATCCCCACAGCATGATGCTGCCACCACCATGTTTCACTGTGGGGATGGTGTTCTTTGGGTGATGTGATGTGTTGGGTTTGCGCCAGACATAGCGTTTTCTTTGATAGCCAAAAAGTTCAATAGTAGTCTCATCAGACCAGAGCACCTTCCTCCATACATTTTGGGAGTCTCCCACATGCCTTTTCGCAAACTCAAAACGTGACATTTTGTTTTTTTCTGGAAGTAATGGCTTTCTTCTGGCTACTCTGCCATAAAGCCCAACTCTTTGGAGCGTACAGCTTATTGTCGTCCTATGTACAGATACTCCAGTCTCTGCTGTGGAACTCTGCAGCTCCTCCAGGGTTACCTTAGGTCTTTGTGCTGCCTCTCTGATTAATGCCCTCCTTGCCCAGTCCGTGAGTTTTGGTGTACGGCCGTCTCTTGGCAGGTTTGCTGTTGTGCCACGTTCTTTCCATTTGGTTATGATAGATATGATGGTGCTCAAAGATTTGGATATTTTTTTTTTTTTTTTATAACCCCACCCTGACTTGTACTTCTAAACAACATTGTCCCTTACTTGTTTGGAGAGTTCCTTGGTCGTCATGGCAGTGTTTGGTTAGTGGTGCCTCTTGCTTAGGTGTTGCAGCCTCTGGGGCCTTTCAAAAAGGTGTGTATATGTAATGACAGATCATGCGACACTTAGATTGCACATAGGTGGACATAATTTCACTAATTATGTGACTTCTAAAGGCAATTGGTTGCACCAGAGCTTTTTATGGGCTTTATAACAAAGGGGGTGAATACATACGCACATGCCAATTATCAGTTTTTCGATTTCTGAAAAATAGCTTTATGTATATATTTTTCTAATTTTACTTCACCAACTTAGACTATTGTGTTCTGATCCATCACATATAATTCAGATTAAAAAAACATTGAACTAAAGGCTGTAATGTAACAAAATAGGTAAAAAGCCAAGGGGGGGGGGTGAATACTTTTGCAAGGCAATGTAGATCCTGTATAATAATAAGCTGTGCCCTGCAGCAGATTTTTGAAATTGCCTCAGGTCCAATTTTTGGCCAGTTTCCTGCACCCTAAAGTATATAGAAGTCAGTGGTAATGCGTTAGTCCCCAATTAACACCTTAATTTCTTGACTTCCAGGGCGAATGAGGCCTAAGAGACCTAGCATTTTAATAAAGCAATGCATTCTGGTTTTAGATATATTTAAAGACCAACAACTCCACAACACCCAGCTCTTTATACAAAAAAAAAAAAACACGTATTATTTGCATCAGTTGAAATTATAAAACCCATTTTTGTCATTCAGGATTTGAAAGTAATTTGTCAATCCAAGGCAGAAGTTGAATTTCCTGTTGCCTGGGTGATTAAGGTACTGCCCAATTCCACCTTCACACCAGATCGGAGGATGTTGCCCCGCATCCCAATGATACCGAGTGAAAGGCCTGAAAACAGTTCAGTAGTACACCAAGTCAATGTTCACACAACATGTGCTGCAGACTAATACAAAGTGTACAATATGCTTGAAAAGGACGGATGGCTGGGTTAACAGAGGGGGACTCAAGCATTTCTAAATCGTTTCAGGTTTTAGTCAGAATACAAATGGCTATTTATTCAAATCTTGGCTAGACCTTTTTCCTGACTTTACACTCAAAGAAGAAGTTGCACTCGTTTGTTTGAGAAGTTATAGAAAACACACGTGTTGAATTTTGAGCAAACCATCATAATGGTCTCGGCCACCCACAGTATATCTGTATGAAACCTAATCTACTCAGAGGCTGGATATATACAACCCAATAAAAGCAGGCAAGCTATGTTTGTGACATTCAGGCCATGAATTTGTATAGTAACTAGTGTGTCCATTAACTGTATGCATTGCATTCCTTCTTCAGCTGTGGGGTTTCCTCTGGTGTATGAGTTGGTCAAGGACAGGCAGATGTCCGAATGAGAAAGCCAAAAAGTGTGACAAGTACATGTTCTTGTACAAACTTCCACACCCAAGACCGTGCCCTGGGGCAGATGCTGCCTGAAGCGGCCATTTTTTTCCCCTATCACAGCAAAGATGGTGCCTTAGTTGGCAGTAGTGTACCAACACATTGAGTGCCATGGAGCCCGTTGGTGTCACTAAACAAAAGTTTCTGCCTGGCCACACAGGCAGGTGAAATGGCCAGCAGTGCCAAGCACAATAGCACTAAACCTGCACTGTTATCAGGCTCTAAAACTCTGAAGCAGCTTGGCTGCTGTGCCTCTCTGTGGGACAGGCACAGTGGTCAGGCAATGAGCACAGTAACGCCGAGCATGTGGTTTATCATGCTTATTACTGAGCTTCACTGAAGGCGGAGGGTCCAGTATGGACACTCCAACCTTAGTGCGGCGCCTCACCCTGCCTCCATGAATGCAGGCCTCAGGCAGCCGTCTCTGTTGGCCCTGTTAGTGATATGGCCATGTGCACACATATCCAGTGCCAATTTCCCCTCAGTTTTCACTGCGAATTTCCAAAGCAGCTATTCAGCTGTGATTTAGATGCGATTCAGATGCAAATTTTTAAAGCCTGCAGCCACCGGCGTCTAACATTAGCTGGTTAAGGAGCGGGCTAGGAAGCCGGTCGCGCGTTCTTAACAACAGATGACTCATCTTTCAGTGGGGTTCCCCACTGATAGCTGAATTGTGGGTTGTGGGGAAGAGGCCCCATGTCCCCATCAACATGGGACAAGGTGCTTTGGGGTGCGGAGGGGCTGCTCGCCCCCCCCCTTTCCTGGCCCGTTAGGCTGCATGCTCTAATAAGGGTCTGGTATGGATTTTAGGGGGACCCCACACCAGTTTCTTTTGGCGTGGGGCTTCCCCTTAAAATCTGTACCAGACCCCAAGGGCCTGGTATGGATTAGGGGGTCACATGCGGTTTATTTGCTGGATTGAATTTGTGTTCAAAACTGATCAGCTGTGCGATTCAGATGCATAGTTAGTCTGGCTGAAAAAAGACACAAGTCCATCAACCAATAAGGCAATGAGACTGGAATTCGCATCTGAACCACACCATAGTGTTTAGAAAACACACAGGATTCTTTTTAAATTTGCAGCAAATTTTCACTGCCACTGCACCACATATATGTGAACTGGCTCCATAGAAAGCCAGTTTGATTCACATGTCATGCGAATCAGATGCGGTTCAAAGTGCATCCAATTCACATACTGTATATGTGAACAAAGTCTGACTATGATCCTGTAATATAGCACATCTCTATAAATATAGGTCTTTGGGTTTTTGAGAAAAAAAACATCTATGGATAACATTACTAGTACATTTTTGTCCCACTCAAAGATCTCCTTTAGGGAAAACCTGTGCCGACAATGCTAAATAATCTACCTTTGTTGACCTCCTAAGCCAATGCAAAAAAATAAAAATAAATAACATTAAAAAGTTCATATTTGCAACTTCCAACCGCACGTTAACAGTTTGACAAAAAAGGAAAAACCTGGCACATTTTAGGTACCTACTATGCCTTATACCTCGTACACACGATCGCGATTCCCGAATAGAAAAGTGCGATGTGAGCTTTTTGTCGCAAATTCTGACTGTGTATGCTCCATCGCACTTTTTCTGTGAGAATTCGGGCCAAGAAAAGACTCAGAGCAGGATCTCAATTTTCGTGACAGGAAAAATTCATATAGGGAATCACAATCGTCTGTATGCAATTACAACACGAAAAAAAACATGCATGCTCAGAATCAAGCAGAGGAGCCGAACTGCCTATTGAACTTCATTTTTCTCGGCTCGTCGTACGTGTTGTACGTCACCGTGTGTTCTTGACGTTCGGAATTTCGTCCAAGATTTGTGTGACCGTGTGTATGCAAGACAAATTTCAGCCGTTTTCCTGCTGAAAAAAAACCTGCGGTTTTCTTGTCGGAAATCGCAATCGTGTGTACGAGGCATTTATTTTCTTAGCCAACTGTCTAACTCCATCCGACCTTCACAATGGTCTCTCACCCACAGTATATCTGTATGAAATCTAATCTACACCAAGACTGGATATACACAACCCAATAAAAGCAACAATGCTTGTGACATTCAGGCCATGAATTTGTGCAGTAAATAGTGTCCTTTAACTGACTGTGCACTGCATTCCTTCAGCTGTGGGTTCCTCCGATGCATGAGTTGCACAAGGATAGGCTGATGCCTGACAAAGAAAACAACTACATACTCCATTGTTGTACCCCTAAACCCATGCAAAAAAATCATGTAAAAAAGAAGACATTTGCATAGGAACTTCAGTTTAGCAGTTTTCTGACAAGACAGGAAGGACCTGGTACCTACAATGCATTAGTTATATTAGCTACATGGCTAACTCCAGCCCAAAAAAATGTTTGGTAAGAGCTGTGAAGAATTAAATCCCAACAAAAAATAGCCTATTACAAGCGTTAAATGTTTGTAGGTCTACGAGCAGTGGTCTCCAAACTGTGGCCCTGGGGCCAGATGCCGCCCCTTGCTTGCCTTTATCCGGCCCTTGATACCAACCATGGGGCAGTATTACTTCCACTGTCACCAATGATGGGGCATAATTCCATCAACTGACAACAAAAAATGGGGCACTATTCCTCCCACTGACACCAGCCATTTCCCCTAATACCAAGGATCAGGCCTTGTTTACTCCCACTGGGCACAGTCTAGCCCCCCTAAAATTTAAGGACAGTAAACTGGCCCTTTATTTAGAAAGTTTGGAGACCCCTGGTCCAGAGGATTTTTTACTTACTCAACTCTAGCAGGCTCCCTCCATCTGTGTGACTGACCGGTCACGGAACTGCTACTGAAGAAACGGCACGAGCTGGCCATTTCTTCAGTGCACATGTGCAGAGGACGTTGGCACATGCGGATACAGTGAATATCTCCTAAACTGTGCAACTTTAAGAGATATTCATGGTACCTACAGGCAAGCCTTACCTGTAGGTAAAAGTGGTGTAAAAGGGTTTACAACCACTTTAAGGGCAGCTCATTTGCTCATACTGCCGGTGTAGGCAAAGTGACGTACCTGTATGTCGCTGCCTACTTCCGGGTTCAGGTTGCATGCACCCCGCCTGGCACCAGCTGCGATTGTATACAGCAGGAGCTAGGGTGACCACATTTCCAAACTACCATTCAGGGACACCCTCCCTTCCCAAAAATCAGCTTGTGCTGTAACGAATCACAGCACAGTGATTGGACACAAGAGGCGGGATTTATGATTTCTCCAATCACAAGCAGGGGCGGGGATTATGCTCCCCCAGGCATTCCCGGCCAGGACAAGTACTGTCAGTGAGTAAAGCGGTGATGTGGCAGCCTTTTTTGGGGACATCAGATTGGCCCGGGGGGGGGGGGAGGTGGCTGTGTCAGTTTCATTCCGGGACACTGTATTGTCCTGGAATGAATGTGCCCGGGACAGACCTGCAAAATGCGGGACTGTCCCGGGCAATCAGGGACACGTGGTCACTCTAGCGGGAGCGTATCAGCAAGTCCTGGCCAATGATTCACAGCCAGGACCTGCTGAATGGATCTGTGTGGATAAATAATAAGGAGAGATCTGCTAGTTTTTCATGCCTGCAAAGCAGGCATGAGTAACAGAGATCTAGTAGTAAAAGCAGCACACATTACACATAGTTGGACACAAATTTAACCCCTTCATCGCCCTAGATGTTACCCAACTTCCCAGCCAGTGTATATTATCACTGATCACTGCATTAGACCTCATGCACACTGGACGTTTTTTATCAGTTAGTGTCATATTGTCTGCCACATTATAAGTCGCTGATCACTGCCATTAGTAGTATTAAATAAAAAATCAAGTATAGTCCGTAAAAAAAAAAAAAAAAAAAAACCAACTTTCACGCAAACACTAAGGGCCCTTTCACGTGGGCTTTCCGATCAGGTCCGCCTGTCAGTTTTTCAGGCAGAGCTGATTGGAGCCTCCATTCACTCCTATGGGGCAGCGGATGTCAGCAGCGACATGTCCGCTGACACCCGCTGCTTTCCAATCCTGTCCATTAAACTCCAGACAGATGGAGACCTTATTTTCCATCCATCTGGCAGATCAGATCGGATGAAAAACAGACATGCGGTCGGTTTTCATCCGATCTCCCCATAGAGGAGAGCGGGGCTCTGACAGATCAGTCTCAGCACAGTGAGCGGTGACTGACCTGTCATGCGCTTGCCCTGATCGATGTGAAAGGGCCCTTACTGGGATATTTATTATTTTCTTTTTTTAACAAAGACATGCAACAGAATACATTTTGGCCAACATTTAAAGAAAGTTATTTTTTTCTATTTGAAATTCCTTTTGCTTTTTTTTTTTTATTGGATATGTTTTAGAGCTGAAAGTAAAGAAAATATATATATATATATTTTTTTTCAACATGGTTGGTCCTCTTTGTTTATATCACAATTTTCTTTTTTTAGAAAACACCGGCGATCAGATACCACCAAAAGAAAGCTTTAATTTTGTGTTAAAAAAATTAAAAAAAATACACAATTTTGTTTGGGTACAACGTTGCATGATCACGCAATTACCAGTTACCATAGCGCAGTGCTAAATAGCAAATAATGGCCTGGTCATGAAGGGGGTAAAATCTTCCAGAGCTCAAGTGGTTAATGTGTGTTGGACTGCTCTACAAGGCAGTTCTGGTCAGAATAAACTGAACTGCAATGCAGTAACGCGCGCATGCTGTGGTGTTTTGCAAAGATGCGAGAGGGCCTTAAAAATAAAGTGTTTTGGCACTACGTTTTCATGCATAAATCCAGAAAAGAAATACCTCCTGACTGGTACATTTAATAAAAGGTTTGCAAATACCACTTCATAGTGCATGGTTTTATTCCAGCCGCTCTATACTGGAACAGCACAAATTTTGATTCATATCCAAAAACAGCACACAGGTGTGTCCATTTCCGCTTCCTGTTGGGGAGTTCTATAGGCCAGAACAGAAAGTAGACCTCACAATTATTCGTGGTTTACTTGTTGCCTAGCTATCATAACAGTCGTCAGACCGCCTTGTGTAGAGTGACACATGAAAAACCCACTGTGGTCAGAGAGAATGTAAGTTCCTGTCAACCGCACCCTGGTGAGTAAAAAAAGCCAGAGTTCTCCCAAAACAGCAAAATACTACTACAACGTATCATTCTAATTATCTATATTATATGGTTATAAAAAAATGCTCAATACGTGTGCACTGCTGCACACCGTATAAGAATACAGCATGACTGCATTTTTATACAACACAGTAAACACTTAACACAATAGGGGTTATTTACCAAAAGGCAAATCCACTTTGCACTACAAGTGCACTTAGAAGTGCAGTCGCTGTAGATCTAAAGGGGGACATGCAAGGAAAATAAAAAACAGCATTTTTGCTTGCACACGATTGGATAATAAAATCAGCAGAGCTTCCTCTCAGATCTACAGCGACTGCACTTGTAGTGCAGAGTGGATTTGCCTTTAGTAAATCAACCCCCAATGTGCTTATCAAAATGCACAAAAAAAAAAAAAAAAAAAAAAGTTAGAATTTTGACCCTTAATACCCATTCTGAAAAAAAAATTAAATAAATACCCTCACCTACTGAAAATGCTGGTTGCCTGGCTGTATAGCTGACAAAGGTCTCTACATTTGAGTTACTAATAGCTCACAATTTCTGCCTTTACGGTCAACATGCTTGTTCAATATTAGTGTCTTAGTAGGAGGAACTAAAGAAAAACAACAGCTAGGCAACTATCATTTTAAAGAGGAAGTAAAACTTCCTTTACCCCCCTTTTACACTGGGGCGCTTTTCAGGCGGTTTTTGCACTAAAAATAGCGCTTGTAAAGCGCCTGAAAACTGCCTCTCATGCCTCCCCAGTGTGAAAGCCCGAGTGCTTTCACACTGGGGTGGCGCACTTGCAGGACAGGCAATGCGGGAGCGGTGTATACAGCACCCCTCCACCACCCTTGCCATTGAAATCAATAGGCAGAGTGGGTGCTTTTAACCCTTTATTTGGCCCGCTAGCGGGGGTAAAACACCCCCCTTCCCAGTATGAAAATAGCCTTACTGACTTTTACCTATAGGTAAGCCTATAAGGGTTAACTATAGGTAGTGTAAATATCTCCTAATCGTGCACCATTTAGGAGATATTTACATTACATGCAGCCAGTGACATCCTGGCGCATGTGCTCTGAAGGAACGGACACCCGTGCCGCACGTTCCTTCAGAGTCCTGTGCCATGAATGGCGGCTCCCACGTGCATGTGCAGGAGCGACGTTATCGCACCTCCGTCCAGTCACAGAGCACGCAAACCCGGAAGCAAAACAGTGACGATGGGAGCCCCTGCATCGCTGACATTGCGGCGCTGGAACACCTTAAATTTTAAAGGCAAGTTCCACATCATGTGCTAGTATACGATGCATACTAGCACATGATCACTTTACCTTGCAGGAAAAAAATAATAATTATATGGGTATACAACTGCTTTAAGATGAAGGTTCAGCAACAGCCTTAGATTGGTGCAAAAATCGCTATGCTTGGCTACAAAAAGAGCGATTTGCAGCAGATTACCACCCAATACTGTAGAAAACCATCAGTGACCCTAGCAATTAAATCATGAGCTACAAATCACTGTAAAGGGCCGTACACACGATCAGATTTTCAGACAGGAATTGTGTGATGGCAGGCTGTTGTCGGAAAATCCGACCGTTTGTATGCTCTATTTGACAATTGTTGTCGGATTTTCCGCCAACAAATGTGGGATAGCATGCTTTAAAATTTTCCGACAACAAATGTGTCTTGTCGGATTATCCGATCATGTGTACACAAGTCCGCCGGACAAAACTCCAAAGTACAAACACGCATGCTCAGAAGCAATACTAACCCTAACACAACATTAGCAGAAGTTGCCCAAAGAGTAGCACTAAAGAGCTGAAAAAATAGGATTTTTGTACTCACCGTAAAATCCGTTTCTCTGACGTCCATGGACCGACGCAGCTCTCATACTGATTACATGTGGGTATATGTCCCTGCTCGCAGGAGAAGACCTAGGCAGAATGTTAGAGGTTAAAACATTCTAGAACAAGCCAGAGCTGAACAGCCCCGCCCAGGGGGGCGGTCCCTCCGGACATTACCCTCCCACCTGCAGCTAGCAGCCTCAGTTCGTAACAAAGCAGTACAAACTTAAAAGGAAGGGTGGGTGCTGCGTCGGTCCATGGACGTCAGAGAAACGGATTTTACGGTGAGTACAAAAATCCTATTTTCTCTTATCGTCCATGGACCGACGCAGCTCTCATACTGATTACATGTGGGACGTCCCAAAGCAGTATAAGAAAAGGGTGGGAGCAAAAAAGTAAGGAACAACCAAAACTTCACTCCAAACCAGCAAAGCCCCTCAACGGAGGAGTTGCAACATTAGACAGCGGCCTGCAACACTTTGCGGCCGAAGGAAGCATCCGAAGATGCAGCCACATAAACCTTGTAGAACTTCAAAAAGGTATGAACGGACGACCAGGTCGTCGCCTTGCACACTTGTGCAACCGACGCTTGATGTCGGAAGGCCCGGGAAGCACCAATTGCCTTGGTGGAATGCGCCGCAACCGGAAAGGGAGGCGCCCGCCCCTTAAGGGCATAGGCCTGTATGACGGTCTGCCTGATCCACCTAAAGACGGTGGCAGACGACACCGCTCGGCCCTGTTTTGGACCAGACACAGATTTCCGAATGGAAACAGTAGCAGACAGGTACACTCGTAAGGCTTGTACCCATCTTAATGTATGAAGCGCAAACTCTCAGGGATGCGATGGGTGAGGACACAAGGACGGAAGAACAATGTCCTTCTTAAGGTGAAAGGCCAATACCATCCTTAGAAAAGAAGGATGGTCGTGGGTGCAACACCAACATATCCTTATGGAGGACCAAGTAAGACGACTTGCCAGACAAGGCCGCCAACTCAGACACCCGTCTAACCGAAGCAATGGCCACTTAAGGGCAACTTCCGGGACAAGGTCAAGAGAGGAATCTCTCTGATATTCTCAAAGGCATGTTCTTGGAGAACCGAGATGCATCAAAATCAGATCCCAAGTAGGGAGAGGAGGCTTGACAGGGGGGGATCACATGGCGAACCCCCTGCACAAAAGGTGCTAATCAAGGAATGGCCCGGTAGCGGTCGTTGAAAAAGACAGCCCGGGCCGAAATCCGACCCTCAAAAAAAAGGTATGCAAGGCCAGCTTTTGGGTCACACCACGCTGTAAGAACAGCAAAATCCTGGGAACGGAAAACATCCGAGGATGCCACTCAAGTTCCTCGCACATAGCGATGTAAGCCTTCCAGGTACGGTGAGATATCTTTCTGGGAGGAAGATTCCCGTGTCAACAACATAGAAGAGATGACCGAATACGAGAGAACTCGGTCCTTTAGCACCTGGCTTTAAACAGCCATGCCATTAGAGCCAAGGACTGTAAAGCAGGATGAAGTATGCTCTGCGAAGCCGGCGAGGCAACAACAGTAGCAGAGGGTAAGCATATATCAGGCGATACTGCCCCCACGGGCTTCCAACGCGTCTAACGCATCCGCCCAGGGGTCCCTGGACCTGACCACGACCTTGCCACCTTGCGAGTGAGTCGAGAGGCCACAAGGTCCACTTCCGGTGCCCCACTTCCGGTAAAGAAGGTGGAAACCCCTCCGGATGCAAGGACCCTTCGCCTGCAATGCACACGGCCGACAGGACCGTCTTGCAGCGAGATGTATGAAAATCCCAAAGAGACTCCGCAATGTATCGGAGAAGGGAGGCCCCAGTGTACAGGGTGCCTCAAATGTTGGCCAATAAAGGCAACTTGACGGAACTTCCCTAGAAACTCGGTCAGAGAACTAGTACCTCAGCCTCCACAGGTGGCGCAAACCCACCCCGGGCACAGAGACCCTGAAGGCTAAAGCAGTTGCAGTGCACCTGCTAGACGACTGATGGATGAAGCAGAGGCTTTTGCCCAGTCATTGAGCTACAAAAAAAGCCAGAGACGCAGCCACTAACGGGCGCAACGCCAACCCCAGCCCGGCAAACACAGTCCAAGCCAGCGCTTCTGATCACCACTGAAAAGCAGGTGGAAAGGGATACCCCTGAAACCAGGGATCCTTGTGACAATGCTCCATCCAGCAGCTACCCATGGATAGGTGCTGATTGTGCAAACACATAGTTTATACTATGTATTGCGTCAAAACGCACAAATGGAGAGTGTGGGAGGAAACCCACCCAGCCACAAAGAGCATAATACCACCACATACGGCGTATGTAGTTTAGTATTTGTGGATAAACCTATTAAACGCGTATATACTGTGCCAGCGTCGAAGGCGCGCGCACATCATCGGGGCCTGGACGCAAACCAGCCACGCAGATTGCGTACACAACCGTGTAGGTATGTTAGCCTGCGAATAAACAAATTGCACATGTTTATACTGTGCATAGCGCTGAGAATGCGCACACCATTGGAAAGCAGGGGAGAAACCTGAGCACCCGGATGAAACCCATGCAGACTGCATACGCATACCGTGTAAGGTATTATAGTATGTGTGCTAAACATTTTGCACAAGCCCATGTGTGCATAGCACCGAAGACGCGCACACTGTTGGTGCGTGGGAGGAACCGAAGTACCCCACGCATACCCAGAGAATGCAATACCTACAACTACTGTGAATGTATTTAGTGTAGTGTATAAACATAATGTGTATTTTTACATTGTGTATTGCACCAAAGGCATGCATGTCATGTAGCGTGGGCGGAAACCCACGCAGACTGCAAAGACATACCGGGTAGGTATGTTAGTATGTGGATATCCAATCGCACAAATTTAGACTGTGCATAGCGCCGAAGCGCCCATACCAATGGAGTGTGGGAGGGAACCGGAGTACCCGGAGGAAAACCACACAGACTGCCTACACATACCGTGTAGGTATTATAGCATGCGTGATAAACATTGAACATGTTTAACTGTGCAGAAGGCCAAAGGCGCACATACCGTCAGCGCGTGGGAGGAAACCGGAACACTCGGAAGAACTCCACGCAGACAGCACACAGATACGGTGTAGGAATGATAGCATGTGAATCAACATATTGCACATGTTTATGCTGTGCATTTCCATTGGAGCGTGGGGGGAAACCGGAGTACCCGGAGGAACCCCACGCAAACAGTATACCCATACTGTAAACATGTATAATATGTGCAATAAATATATTGAACATGTCTATACTGTGCAGAGAGCCGAAGCGCACATACTATGAGAGTGCGGGAGGACATCGGAGCCCCCGCCAACCCAGAGAGTATAATACATACATATACTGTGAATGTATCTGGAGTCGTGCATAAACATATTTTGTACGTTTATATCATGTATGGCACTGAAACACAGCATTGGAACGTGGGGACAGCCACGCAGACACAGAGACCAATAACACATACATACACTGTGAATGTATGCAGTGTAGAGGTATAGGATGAGTTTTAATTATGGCGCAGAGGCGCATAATCTTCTCTGTATCATTCCAACCTGCTTGACTGTGCTGCTGAAGCAGCATGCATGTAACAGGTAACCTCTGATCCTCAGACCGTGGAAATGACGGGAAATGTTACCTCAGGTATCACACAGAAGGCTGACAGGGATCAGAGACATAAATGAATAAAGTCCTCCCTCATCCATGCTGCTCTTGAGGCAGCGTGTGAGGAAAACAGTGAGTTAACTGTGTAAAAGAAAAGCTTGTCACAGCAATTTCAGCCTGAGTGTGTTTCTCACATCATCAATGAGATCACTTACAAGCGCCCTGTCATTCACTGACACAGAACTGGAGTCTTCCTCACAAGGGAAGGTCCTGTTCATAAACATTAAATATTCAGAGGTAGGGTCCTGAGCATAGTAGCTAGGCCCATATCTGACTCAGATCACCCCTTCAGTAAAGATTTTTGTGAGGGGGGGGGGGGGGGGGGGCTTATAGCTCCTTTTGCTCGCACACCGCTTCCATTCTGACAGGAATGATTCCAGGACTGCTGACAACTGGTCCGTAAGGACCGCAGGTGCAGGAAACATATGAACATGTTTAACTGTGCAGCACTGCCAGTTGCCCCAGGCAATGTGGAGAGCAGGTGTATCAGACTCCATAAACGCCACCCTCTGAGACCTTATACACTATACAGTGAATATACAGTCCACCAACTGGCTACGCTGAGGCTGAGGAGGGGATACCCGGGAGGACCCACCAACCCTTAAGGACAGCTCAGTCTGTGAGGAGATTGTGAGGGGATTCGCGCCGCCGCCAGATATAAAATGCGCGGCGGCCACAGGAAAATGGCCACCGGCCGCAGCCATAACTGCGCCACTGAACGCCAAGATGGCCGCCGAGCGCAAAATTCAAAGCTCTAATGCGCGCCAATGGCGCACGCAATAACCACCTCAAACAGCGCTAATGGCGCACGCAATAATCACCTCACACACCAGAAAAAACTGCAGCCATGAGCGCCCAGCCAGGCCAGAGTGACCCCCAAGCACCCCACAGCACAGCACCAGTACAGGGTGCAGAGAGCAGCAAAACAGGGGGGACAGGGAGAAACCCCCACACACAGAAACACAGCCAGCATGTACTCACCTGCAGTAGGAGAGACTACTTACCCGTCCCTTTCAGGGACCCACTGGCTTGTTTCAGACAGACCTATCACAGAGTCGTACTGCGTAGCTGTCGGCCCGGTCCACCGCGAGAGATACAGTCAGTCAAGTACTGTTCAATCTTGAGAGGACCGCGGGAGCATGAAAGCAACCCGGCCACCCCTGGAGCATGTCGTGAACTGAGTCTCACGCACGCAAGGCGAGGATCAGCACGCTCGATGGTCGGACAGGGAAGACTACGAGGATACTAGTGTACCCAACCTGTTGCCCAGCCGACAGTTGATTGAAGGTCTCAAAAATAATAAAATTCCCAAAGGAATAAAAATCAAAAGTAAAATCTTCCAGGAGACTGGCTCCTGAGAGCCACGTCTTCTTCTGCTAGGCAGAAAAAAAACTGAGGCTGCTAGCTGCAGGTGGGAGGGTAATGTCCGGAGGGACCGCCCCCCTGGGCGGGGCTGTTCAGCTCTGGCTTGTTCTAGAATGTTTTAACCTCTAACATTCTGTCTAGGTCTTCTCCTGCGAGCAGGGACATATACCCACATGTAATCAGTATGAGAGCTGCGTCGGTCCATGGACGATAAGAGAAATCACAGTTTTGTGTTTGTTTGCCGTTTGTATGCATTACAAGTTCACGGCCAAAGCCCTTCGGACAAAATTACTACGCTTTGTCTGCGGAAAATCCGATCGTGTGTACCAGGCTTAAGGCCCATTACACACGGGGCGGATTCCGTTCTGATCAGCAGAGGATCAGCTCACAGATCTGCTGATCAGAGCACAGCAGGCAGATAACATATCCCTGTCTGCCCAGTTTTAGCAGGGACGGACAGAGCCCACTCTGCTCTATCTGTGCCCGGATGTAACAGGACGCCACGGTTTACACCCGCCCATCCAATCCGATCTACCCAAATGGAAGAGGATGGATCCCCTTCTGTTTTTTTTCCAGCGGACTGGATCAGACCTGGGAGGTAGGCGGGTGTAAATTGACACAAGTCCATCAACACTCGCCTGTCCATAAGGTTGCATGGACCTTCTGACCAGGTCCATGTGAAAACCCGACAAGTAGACTTGATTTGATGGCCCGTGTGAAAGGGGCCTTAATCACTGGCATTAGCGAATTCCAAAAAAAAATTTCTTACGAAAATCCTAACTAAGAATTTTCTTTCGAATCTCGCAGCATTAGTGGACTGCAGCAAGACCGATTTTCGTGTGGCCATCTAATTTTAATGGATTGGCATTTGCATTTTTGGAAAAACAAATTTCTAATCAAGGATGGGGTGAGTCGTGCGAGTAATACAATTGATAAAGAAATGTGCACAAGCTGTGATCTGGAAAAAACAAAAAAGTGACCAGTTACACTTACCGGTAACGGTGTTTCTGGGAAGTCTTCCAGGACGGCACAATGAGAGATGACTGGCTCCACCTGACAGGAAACACAATCAATTCAAAGAGGTTAAAGCACCCGCCCCTCCCCGTGCTCCTCAGTTATGATAAAGTACAGACCCACACCAGTGCACGAGAGAGAAAACACACACCCAAATAACTCTATACAAACCAATGTATCAACCAAAGCGGTGGGAAGTAGGCCTGCCGTCCTGGAAGACTTCCCAGAAACACCGTTACCGGTAAGTGTAACTGGTCACTTTCTCAAGTCGTCTTCCAGGACGGCACAATGAGAGAGAAGCAAGTAGCTTCAGGCCTACCTTAGGGTGGGACGACTGCTTGCAGGACCTCTCTACCAAAGGACAGGTCCTGAGGTGACAGCAACTCCACTCTGTAATGCCTTAGGAATGTATTCTGGCTTGACCAAGTCGTAGCTTTACAGATCTGTTCCACCGAAGCTCAGGCTCTTTCTGCCCAGGAGGTTGCCAAAGAGCGAGTAGAATGAGCTTTAACTTTCGGGGCTGTCTTACCAGCCTGGTCATAAGCTATGGAGATTGTCTGTCTGATCCATCTAGATATGGATGCTCTAGATGCCTGTTGGCCTTTTTTCTGTCCAAAAAAATTAATTAGTAAATGGCTGGATTTCCTAAATTCACCCACTCTATCCAGATAAGCTAGCAGACACCGTCTGACATCTAGACAATGAAAGGAGGCCTCTTTCATTTTGTGGATTTGAACAAAAGGAAGGAAGAATAATTTCTTGTGATCTATGAAACTTTGACACTACCTTAGGGAGGTACAGTGGGTCCTGCTTAAGAATAACTCTGTCCTCGAATAACTAAAGAAAGGCTCTTTAATCGTCAGAGCCTGCATGTCGCCTATTCTTCTGGCTGTAGTAATTGCCAGAAGAAAAGCAAACTTAAATGTCAGTAATTTAACTGAAATATCTTCTAGTGGCTCAAACGGAGCCTTAGTTAATTGTTCCAAAACTAACGTAAGGTCCCAGGGCGGGACTCTAGAGATCTGCACCGGGGACAATCTATCCCTGGCCATTAGAAATCTTTTAACTAGAGGGTCCAGTGATAACTATTTGTCCAAAAAATACGATAAGGCTGCTACCTGTACTCTTAGAGTCTTGGTAGCGAGACCTAAGTCGGCGCCATCCTGGAGAAAGTCCAGGATGACCGAGGTTTCTTGCTGGGATACCTTTCTCACTAGACACCAGTGAGAGAAGACTCCCCACACCTTCCTGTAGATACGTCTGGTGACCTCTTTTCTACTTGAGAGGAGAGTGTTAATCATTCTCTCGGAACATCCCCTCTCCCGCAGGTTCTGCCTCTCAAGCACCAGGCCGTCAGCTTGAAGAAGCTGGGATCTGGGTGAAAGACTGGTCCCTGCCGAGAAGGTCCACCCGAACTGGTAGATGGAGGGGAGGTGCTACAGACCAGTTCTGTAGAGCGGGAAACCAGGCTCTCTTGGGCCACCAAGGAGCAATTAGAATGAGTCTGGTCTCTGAGAGACCTAGTTTTTGTAGGACTCTTGGAATGAGACTCAGAGGGGGAAAAGCATAAGCCAGGTGAAAACTCCATACCTGAGCCAGTGCATCCACCCCCCCCTGAGCCCCACTCCCGGGACAGGGAAAAGAATCTTCTTACTCGCCTGTTCTCCTTGCGGGCAAAGAGGTCTATTTCTGGCCTTCCAAAATGTTGGCACACCAGGTTGAACACCTCTGGGTTCAGCTCTGCCCAGCCCAGAATTCCTAGAGACAAGGTCAGCAGGGAGGGAGACCTGGTTCCCCCCTGATGATTTATGAAGGCCACCGTGGTCGCATTGTCGGAGAGGATCTGGACCTCCCGGTCTCGGATCCTTTCCTCGAACGCTTTTAGGGCCTCCCCAACCGCCAATAATTCCCGGAAGTTTGAGGAGGCGTGTCACTGATCCTGATTCCAGGAACCCTGGGCTCGGAGTTCGCCTAAGTGGGCCCCCCAACCCCAGGAGCTTGCGTCCGTCGTTATCCTGAGGGGGTCTGTCTGAGTCCATAGATGACCCACCTGCAACTTCTGAGGAAGAAGCCACCAGCTCAGAGAGTCCTTTACTACCTCTGGGATGGAGATTCTGTGGTCTAATGTCCCTCTTGTTCCGTCCCAGGAGGATAAGAGGAATTGTTGGAGAGGTCTGGAGTGGAGCTGAGTCCACGGGACCACAGGAATACAAGAGGTCATTAGACCCAGTACCCTCATGATGTCTCTGAAAGAGAACTCTCCTGGCTCCAACAGAGACCAGACCGCTGCCATGAGGCCCTAGGCCTTCTCCTGGGGCAAGAAGAGCCTCCTCTGTAGGGAGTCTATCAGGAAACCCAGGTAAACTTTTCCTTGGTCCGGGATCATCGAGGACTTCTCCCTGTTTATGATCCAACCTAGGGATTCCAGGGTACTCACAACCTTGGCCAGGTCTGCGAGGAGGAGATCTCAACTCTGGTTGTAGAGTAGAAGATCGTCGAGATAAGGGACTATTGATATACCCTGCAAGTGTAGGAAGGCGACCACCTCTGCTACGATTTTTGTAAACACCCTTGGGCTGGAAGCCAGTCCAAAGGGGAGGGCAGCAAACTGCCAGTGTTGAATCCCTTGAGGAGACTTGACTGAAAGTCTGAGGAAGGCCTGATGTCCTGGAAAGATCGGGACATGTAGGTAGCGTTACCATGTATACCTCCTTCAGAAGGAGTCTTCTGAGGGTGTATATGCTCTCCATGCGAAATTTCTTATGACGCAGAGAGGTATTCAGGGGTCTCAGGTTTATTATCAAATGGTATTTGCCTGAGGATTTTGGGACAATGAAGATATGGGAGTAGACCCGCAGGTACCGGAACTACCACTTCCTGTTCTGCTAGGTCTGAGATGTTTTGCAGAAGACCTGCCTTCTTGAGTGGGTCCCTGGGGAGAAATGTTAATAGGAACTTTGAGGGGGGGGGGTGAAGAAACTCCAGCCTGTAACCCTCTCTTATAATGTTGAGAATATGAGGGCTCTGAGTAATACTCTCCCACCTGGAAAGGAATTGGGAAAGTCTTCCCGCCTACCCTCACGTTCCCTTTCATTTGATTTTTGGTTGGAAAAGAGGATACTTCCTTTCGGCTTATCCTTCCCAACGCCCCACTTCCTATTACCGGCAGGTTTCTTGCTTAAGAAGCGGTTTCTACCCTGAGGGCCTCGAAAAACTCTTTTTTTGGTCCCTTTTAGGTTTGGTGGGAAACTTCTTGCCCTTTTCAGTAGATCTTGACAGAGCTTGATCAAGCCCTGTACCAAAAAGGAGGGAGCCCTCAAATGGGAGTCCACATAAGCGGGTCCTGGAACTGCGCTACCTATCACCTGTAGAGAGTCTATGACTCCCCTGGACTTGGACACACGGGAAACATGTCCTATTAGCTTGGCTATCCATGTATCCGCGTTCCTAGCTATACAAGCTGAAGCCAACGCGGGGCTCATTGCTGCCGCATTGGCTTCCCAGGCTCTACGCAAGGTCGTCTCAGTACGGCAATCCATAAGATCCTTGATATTACCCGCGTCCTCAAAGGAGAGGTCGAATTGCTTTGACACCTGTGCCAAAGAGGCATCCAATCTGGGAACTTTAAAGAATTTCTCCTCATCCTCCCCCTTAAAAGGACACCTACGCTTCCAAGTTTTATATTTCAGAAGCTTCCTCTCAGGTTCCTTTCACTCTCAAAGGATCACATCTTTGAGAGTCTGATGAACCGGAACGGCTCTGGGTTGGGCCCTTACCAGGCCTCGGTACAATCTATCCTGTGCAGATACCTGCTCCGTCGGCTCCTGAATTTCTTCAGAGGCGTAGATTGCACCAAGGAGGCCTTACATGTTGTCAGCTGAGAAGATGTGTCTTCCTGACCTAGAGCCCTCTTCCTCCTCCTCAGCCTGACTATCTACCAGGCCCTCATCGGAAAGTCCCTGATCAGGGATCTCCGAGTCTTCTTCTGCCTCTGAGTCCTGAGACAGGAGGGATCTCAGGGATTCTGGGTGTCCTCTCCCTAATCTGGTTGAGGAGGAACTCCTCTGGTTCTTTAGCCTTAAGGGATGCTTGAAAATCCTTAAGGGTGGCAAGCATCTGGGTTTGGACAGAGAGAAAGTCCCTCATAACCTGAGATGTTTCCTTCCCCGCCAGCTTCTGGATACACTTGAAGCAGAAGGGCTTGGAATGGGTTGAAGGTAATTTCTCATTACAGTTGCCGCATCTTTTGGAGCGGGCAGGGGCTCTAGAGGAACGACTAGCAACCCCTTGGGCAGTGAAGTCCTCACCTGCAATGTAAGAGTACACAGGAATGCATTTAGAAAGAACCCTGTGACAGGCAAGGGGAAAGAGTCGGGGTACCCTCCCCCATCATGACCCCTGCTGGCTGGGTTGACTCACCCCCTGTGGTCTCCTCTGTAGCCGCGGCCGTGGTCGGCCTCTCATGTCCATGCCGCTTAGGTGTGATGAGCAAGTCACTGCAGAGGCACTGGAGGAGTGAAAAAGGGCGCCTCTCTTCCTGGCGTCCCTCCGCTGTTAAACCCGGTAAGCAGACGCCGGCCGTCGCCATTTTGCCGGAGACCGGAAATGACGCGACGCGTGATGGCGTCATCCCTGAAGCTAGAGGACGAATGTCCCAGACTCCGGGAAGATGGCGCCGCAATCATACGCTCCTGCATAGAGCGGCGCCATAGAACGAGCGGCCCGCGCGAGCGGGGATTACCGGAGGGACCTGCCAGCCCCCCCCCTCCAGAAAGGACGCCCAGACAGGTAGGGGGGAGGAAGGAGGATAGATGGCCCCTGAAGTCCCAGGTACAGCCCAGCACCTAGGGTCCTTCAGTGCTCAGGGAGGCTCTTCTACTGCCCTCCCTGAGAAGAGAAATGGGATACCCCCCCAGGACGGACTATAGAGTCCTGCTAGGCCCAGAGGCTTCCCAGGCATTCGGCTCAGCTCCCGGGGGGGGGGGGGGGGGACTTCCAGCCCCAGGCCTTCAGTCTGTGGGAAAAAAATAAATGGTTTCGCTGTGGGGAAACACAATCAAGAACTGAGGAGCACGGGGAGGGGCGGGTGCTTTAACCTCTTTGAATTGATTGTGTTTCCTGTCAGGTGGAGCCAGTCATCTCTCATTGTGCCGTCCTGGAAGACGACTTGAGAAAAGAAAGATTCCCGGCCACAAAAATTAAAGGCTCGGTTGTCAAATTTCGAAATCAACAGTGGCACCATCGGATCAAAAAAAATCTGAAATTTCGTACAATTTCTAAGAAAATTTGTTTGAAATTTGACCCATGTATGGTCGGGTTTAGACCACACATGGAAGAACCCCAGTCTGCACCCAGAGCTAATCGCTACATGAACTACAGGCAAGCGGCTGTGCTTAGCTGCGGGGGTGCCAGCAGCCATTCAGAAGTGTTTTGTGCAGATCAGACTTGCCACCGCTGTGTACCAAATCTTGTGCTGCCATCTGGAAGCTGGCTATCTCTTCTGGGTTCTTGCAGCTGGATGCCTGACAACATGCATGCGCCATGGTGCAGCATGAAGGTGTCGGCTGCATCCCAGAAGCACCTTAAACTGGCGTTATTCAGAATTCACTGGCAGAAACATGACAGCAAAACCCATTTGAATTGGGTTGATACAGGCGCTTACAGTGGATCCTAAAATGCCCAGGATCCCTCCCCGTTTTAAAATTGCCCAATTTTGGTAGTTCCAAAATGTATCTGTAAAGAAAAAAAAAAGTTAGATCTATACAGTATCTAACTTACCCCCATCTTCCGCCCATGGCGCCAAGGCGAGAGTGATGTCGCACTCCATCTGGCTAGTTCTCGGGGAACACAGAGCAGCTGAAATCTCAATAGACGATGGTCTGTTAATGGACTGGAGTGTCTTCTCAGGAGGTCTCACCTGCTCTGAATTCCAGGGGAATCTTCCCAGAAGGATAGTAGCATCACGCACAGCAATGCAGAAGACAAGGGGGTAAGGCAAGTATAACCACCGGCGCTGATGTGCACTGTGAACGGAGAGGTGCCAATTTTTGGAGGGGAATTTTTATTGAATTGTCAGCAAATGCCATTTCAAATGATCTTTATCCATCGCAGTATTTTGCAATGCGGTGTAGCGTACATCAAAAACGTTGTGGTTTGAATTGAATGCATCTGACCCAGTACATTCTAATGCATATGGTGTGAACAAGCCCTAAATCCAACTTGCTCATGCACACTGGACGTTTTTAAAGCTGCCGTTTTTGGCTTCAAGCATTTTTTTCTGTAGCCAGTAAACTCTGCAGCATGTTATCCTATGTGTTCATGCACACATAGGCTGTTATCAGCGGTTTTTGGCAGGGGTGTTTTCTGGCTGTAAAAAATAACCCCCAGAACTAGTGGGTTTTAAAGCGGTTGTATACCCGCTGCTGCTTTTTTTTTTCCATACCTAAAAAGGCATAATGAGCTAGTATGCACCGCATACTAGCTCATTATGAAATACTTGCCTTTTAACGAAGTGTTGGTAACTTACCTGGTCCACGCCGAGGGAGATGTCATCTTGCCTCGGTGTGTCTTCCGGGAATCGCCGCTACAGCGCTGTGAGTGGCTGGAGTGGCGATGTCGTCACTCCCGCACGTCGGCAAGGTCCGGCGGCTGCCGGGCTTTAGCCGAGAATCTCCGCTGCGCATGCGCCGCTGCAGTCAGCGGCTCATTGCGAAGGGGAATATCTCCTAAACCGTACAGGTTTAGGAGATATTCTTTTTACCTACAGGTAAGCCTTATTATAGGCCTACCTGTAGGCAGTAGTGTATTTAGGTTTTGTGCTGCCCTAGGCCTGACTAAACTCGTGCACCCCCTAATTTAAATATGACCCACCCCTTTCTGTCAAGGCCACATTCCTTGCTGTTTAAGACCCGCCCTGAAATTTTCGAGTAGGGACAACAATTCTGAGGGCCTGGAGGGGGGGGGGCAATGAATTCCCTTAATTTGCATAGATTTCCTCTCACTTCCTGTTTGGCTATGGGGCAGGAAGTGAAGGAAAATCCCTGCAATGGGACAGGGATAGTAAAAAATAAACTGACAGGGGCTATAACCCTCCCTTACTCTATCCAAAATGAAAAAAAAAAAAAAAAAAAAAGTGTTGCCTATAGTTCTAATTTAAGCACAAATTTCTGATACTTTTATGGAGAGGACTAAGAAGATATAACCATGCCAATGGTGCAGCAGAAAACATAGCACAGTGAGGAAGGTTTGTGGTCCAGAATGATAGGACAGTCAAAATTAGGCTGCTTTATGGGGGCTCTAGACTAGACTAATTTGACTCTCAGCCCAGTTCGCCCCATAAGACTGGTGCTACACTAACAGTGTAGAGCAAGCCGACGGGGACTCTTTCTGTGCTGCCCCCCTGCAAAGTGCTGCCCTAGGCCTGGGCCTTGTTGGCCTAGGCCAGGATACAGCGTTGCCTGTAGGCAGGGCTGCCATCAGGGGGGTAAAGGCAGTACACCTGTAAGGGGCCCGGATGGCAACCCCCCCTTTTTTTTAATATAAATAATATTTTCTTTGTAAGGGGCCCCAAAATTCCTGATGGCGGCCCTGCCTGTAGGTAAAAGTTAAAAAACAGGGTATACAACCGGTTTAAGAGAAGTTTTTCAGCTATAAAAATGGTCCAACTCTTATAAAAGCTTAAAAAAAAAAAAAAAAAAAAGCTATGCTGGGTTTTTCAGCCGTAAGCTTTTGTGGGAGTATAGTTTTGCTAAAAACGCTACTGCAAAATGCTGAAAAACTCATTCTACAGCTAACGCTACACACACACGATCGGATTTTCATCGGACAAAGCGTAGTACTTTTGTCCGAGGGGCGTTGCCCAGGAACTTGTCTTGCATACAAACGGCAAAGCATTTTCAGCCAACAAACACGAAACGTTGTGGTTTTTCAGCTCTTTAGCGCCACCTTTTGGGCAACTTCTGCTAATGTGTTATAGGGAGCATTGCTTCTGAGCATGCGTGTTTGTACTTTGGAGTTTTGTCCGACGGACTTGTGTACACACGATCGGAAAAGCTGACAACACACATCTGTTGGCAGACCATTTTAAAGCATGCTATCCCACATTTGTCTGTGGAAAATCCGACAATTGTTCGATGGAGCATACAAACAGCCTGTCATCACACAATTCCCGTCGGATAATCCAATCGTGTGTACGAGGCTTTACAGGTACATTTTGGAACGACTAACAGACGATTTCTATTGTAAAAAGGAGGCCCAGACATTACATAAGGACTTTAAATCGTTCTGCAAGTTCCACTTTAAACCCCAGAGGCTCCCCTTGTGACGCCAGGTTATGAAGCATTATACGATCTCATTTACATAAGGTGGTGGAAAGAAAAAAGGTATGTAAAAATGTAATGAAAACCAATGCAGATAACATGTTTGCTCCCTTTTCACAAACGCTTCATTTCCGATGCAGTCTCTGTACATGATTTCCACCCACATCCCAGCTATTTTTATAGAAAATCTTCCCAAACACACTCCTTTCCTACAGAGCCTTCAAATAACCAGCAGTGTAAGCCTTTTGACCCATCAGTGAAGATGGTGCCAAGAGATTTAGGGCCCATTCACACCAGAAACTGCAAGGTTTTGACTGCATGTACGCTTGAATGCGTTTTGCGCTGCATTTGCAGTGCGTCGTTCTATACGTTTTTGGGCTTGGCTTAAAAGGAGCACAGTGCGGTGCGTTTGAAGCACGTTCCCTGCATTTGCGGTGCAGAAAAAAATGCAGCATGTTCTACTTAAAAATTTTAACTGTGCTGAATTGCACTGCAATATTGTGAACTATGACCATAGGATTACCTTGATTTTGGGCTGTCTATGCAGTTGGAGTGCAAACTGCATTCAGTGTGAAAGGGCCCTAAAAGGCTTCCACTGCTGACCTTCTGAAAATGCTATTTTCCTGACATATGCTACCAAGAAACAAGCATTTTCAGAAGGTCAGCAAAAGAAGTCTTTTTATCTTTTCGAACCGTCTTTAAAGCGGAGTTCCACCCAAAAAGTGGAACTTCCGCTCATTTGTTTCCTCCCCCCTCCGGTGCCACAATTAGCATCTTTCGGGGGGGGGGGGGGGGGGGATACCTGTCTTTGACAGCTATCCTGGTCCCAGTTCCAGGAGTGACATCCGCGGATATTGACATCACCGCTCGGCATCCTCCTCCTCCCGTCGCCGGGCCAGTAGGACTGAAGGAGGGAGGGTCGACTCGCGCAGTAAGCTTCCCGGCGCAAAGCCGGGAGGCTACACTGCTGGGTTCCTTTACCCGCAATAGCGGCGGCATGCCCCCGACAGCTGATGGAAACATCAGCTGGGGTGCCGATATCGCTGGACTCCAGGACAGTGAAGTGTCCTATTATTAAAAGCCAGCAGCTGCTGGCTTTTAATTTTTGCAGCAGTGGGCAGACCTCCGCTTTAATTATAGGACCAAGAGACCTACAGAGGCTGGCTACCACACTGTCTGAATCATTAGCCAGGAACATGCATGCAGCAAGCAAATCACAGCTCCTTATCTGCACACTCGTTCTACATAAAAAAGGTAGACCTACATGACAGAAGTACCATGCGATCCGGATGCAAAGCGTTTAATATTTTTTTCATTAATGCATGCAAAAACTTTTAAGCTGGCCATATATTATACAATTTTCCTGTTCAATTTCCTTTAGGCCCTGTTCACACCTGAGCGATTTTTTGCTTGAAGCTCTAAAACGCTCAGTAAGCCAAATCCCATTAACTTCAATGGCCCCTGCTCACATGAGCATTCTGTCGCCTGAAGTAAAACATCTGTCGCTCAAAAAAGTATACAAGCTTCTTTTTGGCATATTACAAGTGGGTTTTACAGCTCGTTTTCTGCTCTTACAGCAGCTCTCCACCCCTGATTTCCTCTCCCTCTCCTAGTGCTTTCTATTGGCTAAACAAAAATGCCTGGGGCTGGGTTCACACGTATCCAGGGTGGCCACAGAGCGCACAGCAGAAGGGTTCTGTGTATCTTTGGCTCCGTTTCAGGTCCGAATTTAGGCAAAAATTCAGACCCGATTTGCCCCTGAAACGGTGAGGCTTCATGCCCACAGACGTTTTTAACAGCTGCGTTTTTTACAGCTTAAAAACGCCTGTCCTTGTTATTGTAAAATTTTTATTTTATTTTTTTTGAAAAAAAAAAAAAAAAAAGTCGGAGCTAAAAAACGCGACCGCGCGTTAGTGAGCGTTTTTTGACGCTCGCGTTTTTTTCTGCCTAACGCTGACGCTGAGGAACGCACTGGTCCTGGGTTTTTTTTTACAGCTTAAAAACGTCTATGCTGTTTGCAGCTCAAAAACGTCTAGGTGGGCATGAAGCTATAGACTAAGCTGTAAAAAAACGCTCAAAAACGCGGCTGTAAAAACGTCCGTGGGCATGAGGCCTTAACAGGAATGCACCGGACAGGCTGCGAGCCGCTCTGCACATAGTGTGAACCCAGCCTGAAACTGTAAAACACTTGTAATATGCTCCTAAAACTCTTAAAAAACGCTTGTAAAAAGCTGCAAAAAAGCCAGTAAATCGCTTCGCTCAGGTGTGAATGGAGCCTTAAGCCTCATACACACGATCGGACTTCCATCTGACTTTTCCGTGGATTCTGGTCTGAAGGGGCGTTGGCCGTGAACTTGGTATGCATACACACGGCAGAAATTTTTCAGCCAGCATTCAAATTACGTGGGTTTTTCAGCTCTTTACCGCCACCCTTTCGGCAATGTCTGCTATGGTTGTCTGATCTTTAGCATGCGTGTTTGGACTTTAGTCCGATGGACTTGTGTACACACGATCGGATAATCCTCCATCGGACATTTGTTGCTGGAAAGTTTGAGAGCATGCACAGCGAACATTTGTCCGTTGAAAAACCATTGTCCAAAAAGGAGCATACACACGGTCGGATTGTCCGATAAAACACGTCCGTTGGACCGTTGTTGTCAAAAAGTCCGATTGTGTGTATGGGCCTTAAAATTTACCTTCAACTATGTAGTACAAGGGCCTGCCTAATTGCGTACACAATTTTTTTTTTTTTTTTTTAGGTTTGACCTCATATTATATGGTTTTATTAAATCTAAAGAAAAAAGTTTTAGAAGGAAAAAAAAAAAATGTATGGCCAGCCTTAGTGAGGTCCAGTGTAATTCGGCACATTCAAAATAAATGGAGTAAAATTCCTGGTGTGAACCGGCTCTATAAAAAAAAAAAAAAAAAAAAAAAAAGCGCATGCCGTTTTTTTTTGGCTTCATGCAACTCAGGTATAATTGAGCATTAAATAATATAATGGAAATGCAAGTGTCCAGCGTTAGGTTGGGTTCACACTAGTGTTAATTGGAATGTCAGTAGATTGCCACTTGCTCTTTATAGAGCCAGTTCACTTATCTCTGTTGCGGAGCGGCTTGCACAGAAGTCCTGTGCGTTTTTGGCTCCATTTCAGGACCGAATTCAGGCAAAAAAACTTGGCCCTGATTAGTCCCTGAAAATGGAGAACAGGGACGCACCGTTCCCTTGCTGTGAGCTGCGGCCTTCTTAGGCGTGAACCCAGCTTTACTCCGGTTTGTAAATCTTCAGGTGCGATTGGAATCTTCATACCTGTTTGCACCTGTGCGATTTGTTGCATATTAAGAAGAAGAATCCTATTATCATGCGTGGGGCCTATTCATACCTAAGCAATGTGACATATTGTAAACATTTTCAGTCCCACAGATTTCAATAGCAGCACATGACAAAAAAAAAACACATGAAAATTCAGATGCAATTAAGGATGGAGTATAAAGACTATGAGCAATGACCAGCTACACCTTCAGGAACACAGTTCTGATATAAAAAAAACACAGTTCTGATATAAAAAAAAACACAGTTCTGATATAAAAAAAAACACAGTTCTGATATAAAAAAAAACACAGTTCTGATATAAAAAAAAACACAGTTCTGATATAAAAAAAAAACACAGTTCTGATATAAAAAAAAACACAGTTCTGATATAAAAAACAGTGTTCTCATATAAAAAACAGTGCTCTCATATAAAAAACAGTGTTCTCATATAAAAAACAGTGTTCTCATATAAAAAACAGTGCTCTCATATAAAAAACAAACAGTGTTCTCATATAAAAAACAGTGTTGTGATATCAAATGCTTCCTATCCCAGTGTTATGTAGCTGCACAGTAATAACAGACTGTGCTGCCCCCCTGCCTACACATGGCTCTGCACATCCCTAGTACATATAGAAAGGCGTAGGTTACCTTCAGAGAGCACATCATCTGCCTCCTCCACCTCACTCAGGTGTGCACTGCTTGTGTCCTCCCCTGCAGACATCTTGACAATCAGAAGTAATGGGCCAGCTTCCCAGGCACGATTTGTCTGATCACAGAAGGAGGAACTGAGTGTGCTGCTTCCTGACTACAGCAACATCCTCTCTACAAAGATGATGACATGCTCCAGCTCTGTGTGCATCAGAGGTAGGTACATGTGTTCAGGGAGAACCCCCCTGGGCAGGAGTGGGAAGGTGTGTGTTCTCTGCACACAGGAAGTTCAGATGGATACCAGGACTGGGGGGATGTCATGTGCTATGCTGAGTTACATATACCCTCTAGATACACCCAGTTATATTGGGAATGGTTACATATCAGGATGAATGTGCTTTTTTTTTCTGCCTGGTACACACAATGAGATTATCGGATGAATGATTGCCTTTTTTTTTATGCTAATCTCATATCAAAAATGAAGAGTTTACAAAAGTTGCGAAAATTCTCATACGTCAAAGTGATGTAATGTGTTGTAGTGTATTTGTATTGTTTTTTTTCAAACGACAACTGTACTGATTAACCACTTGACCTCCGGAAGATATACCCCCCCCCCCCTTCCTGACCAGGCCATTTGTTGTGATACAGCACTTTGTTACTTTAACTGACAATTGTGCGGTCGTGCGGCACTGTACCTAAACAAAATTGATGTCCTTTTTTTTCCTACAAATAAGGCCCCTTTCACACGGGCGGCTGTTCTGCCGCAGTTAAAAGCATGTTTCTTTCTTTTGAAATTCAAGACCCCAGGCACAGCGATCAGCTGCATTTGTACACTGCTTTTAGCTGCGTTTATGTGCGTTTACATGCGGCTGCGTTTAGCTGCGGTTGGCCATTATTGTCATCCCCATAGCAACCATTTTTATTTTGATGTGCTTCCTGTTGTTTTTTTTTCTTTTGTTCACGCTGCTATCCGCAGCTGACACAGTGCACTGCGATTACCTGCAGTTATGTGCAGATAGCTGCGCTACATCGCACCTGGACGCATTCAATTCTATTTTTTTTATTCGCACCGAACCGCATGTAACGAAATCGCAGCTAAACGCTGTATGTGAATGGGGCCATAAGAAAGCATTGTGTGCTTTTAGCTGCGGTAGAAAACTAGAAAATCCGCAGCTAAAAGCACCATTCTATCTGTCCGTGTGAAAGGGGCCTTAAGCCCCGTACACACGGTCGGACTTTTGCCCAACAAACTTAGTTTTAAGCAAGTTGGACCAACAATCCGACCGTGTGTACGCTCCATCGGACAAACTTTTTTGAGTTTGGTTTTGTTTTCATCGGACAAAAGTTGGGTCTGCGAACGGACAAACTTTTGCCCAACAAAAGTCCTATGGAGCAAAGTCCTGCCGTGTGTACAGAAAACCATCGGACTTTTGTCCGATGGACAAAACAACCAATGTTAAAATCAACCAACAATAGCAGAAGTTGACCAAAGGGTGGCAGTAAAGATCAGAAAAGAGCAGAAAAAACAAGTGATGTTGTAAGAAGTTTTAAGAAAGTTTGCAGAAAAGTCCTGTGGTGTGTATGCTATGGGTGTGCCCGGCCAACTCCGTTCGGACAAAAATCCACGGAAAAGTCGGATGGAAGTCCGACCGTGTGTACGAGGCTTTAAGCTTTCTTTGGTGGTATTTGATCACCTCTGAGTTGTTGTTTTTTTGCACTATAAACAAAAAAAGACTGTCAATTTTGGAAAAAAAAATATTTTTTTTTTTACTTTCTGCTATTAAAAACATATATAGTAAAAAATGGGGAAGGAAAGGGAGTAGCCATATAGGCTCCCCTTTCCTCATGGGGTCACTGTAACTGCAAGGTTAATACATAAGTTTCTAAGAAGGTTTAGCTACAGGGCTAGAGAGTCAATAGTTTTAAAAAAAAAAACCCCAGTCAGTAGATTTGATTAAGCTCAGGTGTGTTAGAGAGTTCTGGAAATCTGAGAATCAGTAAGGGATTGGTTAGTGAAATCAGGTGTTAGATCAGGAAAATTCTAGAAGCTGGTTTCTGGTCCATTTAAGGAGCAGTTCCAGGCAGGTTAGTGGTGCGATACCAGAAGATTCCAGCAGGAGGAGCTCACGTATCGTCATGGAAGCCCTGATTCGTCAACTGATCGAAAAAGCCGAGGCTGCGGGAGGGGAAGAATGGATTCGACAGTGTCTTGCCTCACCTTCATATCCTGATCCCGAAGCAAGCAGCACGGAGGACCGATCAGCTGGGCAAACGAACAGCGCGGCGGGACCACACCAACAGCCATGCCCTGGAGCGGAGGGAGCGGTCGCGGGATTCCCCCATCATACAGCGGCGTGGATGGATGACGCCGCAGAAGAAGAAGAGGAGGCTGGTCGGAGGTCAAGCAAGAGAAGACGCCCATTGAGGAGGAGCGCAAGCCCGGATCAACCCGCTTCTGCCCATGGCAGCCAAACTTTTTCTTCTCTCCCTTATAGGAGCTGGCGCACATGCGCAATGACAGAGCCCGGAGAGAGGGGACAAAGCACGCTGGGGACAACAACAGCAACAGGAGAAGTACGCCAGCAGCCCGCCCGTGGTCGGCAGGGGGCTCGCAAGGGCGGAAAGGGAGGACAGAGAGCTGCATGTGTGACCACACAGCCTGAAATCCAACAAGCCGACAGAATCCCTGTGCGGTGTGCATCGCCGGTGTCATCCCCTGGAGTGATCCCTGCTCAGGGGGCAGTTGGTGAGTCAAACACAGCACATCAATTATCTATATTAGCTAAATCCTTAGAACGATTGTTAACTGTAATGCAGGCACAGGCTACAAATCAGCAGGTTCCCAGAGATAACAGTGCAGGGGTTTGGCCAGCTTGTACAGCTGAGCCCATGTGTATATCTAAGTTAGCTAGTGCATCTAATAACAGTAATGTAGAAGCAGTAAGAGGGGTGCAAGTCACAGGGCAAAAAGAGTGCATGCCTTGTTTTCTGTCCCCGCTGGGGGTTTCACTTAGCCTCTACAGTAAAGGAAAAGATTTGGAGGGGGGAATATATTGATCTCAGTTCAATTCCTCCCCCTTCAAAAGAACCATCCAGGTTTGATAAAAAAGATGATAGGACAGATGAGGAGCGTCGCAAAGCTCTCATTAAGTCCTTTTATGGGTGGTTACAATCATTTATAATATACGCTAGTGTGCTTTGTGAAAAATCCCCTGAATTAAGCCCCCTTTTATTTCAACACATTGATATCGTTTTAGAAGCCTACAGGAGTTTCAGTGGCTTGTCATGGTTGCTATACGATGAAGCATTTAGGCAGAAGCTAGCGGTGCAGCCATCTCTACAAGGGGGTTCAAAAGATGTTGGCCTATGGTTCAATTTATTTCTGCCTCAAAAACAATCAATTTTTCGCTCAGCTGCGGCTGCAGGGCCCCAGGTATCATCTAATGTAAATTATAAGAAGGGTGTGTGCTTTGCTTACAATGATGCGCATTGCAAATGGATGGCGTCTTGTAAATACAAGCACGAATGCGCTTTTTGTGCTGGGAATCACCCAGTTTCCAAATGTTTTCGGAAATTACAAGCAAATGCAAAGGAAGGTATTTCCAAAAGCAGCAACACCAGTGATGCTCTCAAGCATGCTGCCATGGCTGCTTCTCTATCCAAACCAGCAGATAGCTTCATTGCTAATTAGCGGGTTCACAGTGGGTTTCCAGTTACCTAGTTTTCAAGGTAAAGGTTGTACAGTAGTGGGAAATCTGAGATCTGTTAATGAGGCACCTTTAATAGTAAAAATAAAATTGCTAAAAGAGGTCGCGTCAGGAAGGATGGAGGGTCCGTTTGACCATCCCCCCTTTTTGGATTTCAGGATTTCCCCTTTGGGTTTGGTACCTAAGAAAGAGCCAAATGAGTTTCGTTTGATACACCATTTATCATTTCCTTTTGGCAGTTCTTTGAATGATCAAATCAACACTGAGGCTATATCAGTGTCTTATTCATCTTTGGATTTAGCAATTGAGAAGATACGGTTGCTAGGGAAAAATGCTTTGATGGCAAAGGCAGATATTCGATCAGCCTTTCGGCTTCTTCCTTTGCACCCAGATTGTTTCAACTCACTCGGTATATGTTTTGACAATAAATTTTACTTTGATAAAGCATTGCCGATGGGCTGCTCAATTTCTTGTTTTTTACTTTGAAGCTTTCTCAACATTTATAGAATGGGTGGTAAGTATGGTATCACATTCCACCTTTATTATTCATTATTTGGATGACTTTTTATTTTTAGGCCCGGAAGGTTCAGAGGACTGCGGTCAGCTATTATCTTCATTCAAATTAGTATGCCAACATTTTGGGATACCATTGGCGGAAGATAAAACTGTTTTTCCTACAACATGTATTGATTTTTTGGGTATAACACTGGATTCGGTCACCATGGAATTTCGGTTGCCTGGTGAAAAAATCGGCAAATTATCCCAATCTTTGCATTTTTTCTTGGGTAGAAAAAAGGTGACATTGAAAGAAATGCAGTCCCTTTTGGGGCAATTGGCATTTGCCACTAGGGTTCTTCCCATGGGTAGGGTTTTTTCCAAAAGATTGTATGCTGCCATTTCAGGATTAAAGAACCCATTGGCCCATATCAGGCTATCTTTAGAGATCAAGCAGGACTTGATGGTCTGGTTGCAATTTCTGGAGCAATTTAATGGGAAAACCATGTGGCAGCATGATTTTGTGCTGGACAAGGATTTTCACCTTGAAACAGATGCAGCTGGCTCGGTTGGCTTTGGGGCGGTTTGGAGAAACCATTGGTGCGCTGCTGGGTGGCCTCACAGGTGAGTCATCAATGGGTTCTGCAGAAATATAGTATTATTAGAGCTATTCCCAGTGGTAGTGGCATTGGAAATATGGGGCAGTTTATTCGCCAATAGAAGGTTGCTGGTGAGCACTGACAACAAGGGAGTAGCCTTTGCAGTTAACAGTTTGTCATCTAAATCTCCTCCCGTGGTTTCTTATTTAAGATATTTGGTTTTTCTGTGTTTAAAATGGAACATCTGGTTAAAAGCGAAATACGTCCCAGGAAAGAATAACGTCGTTGCTGACGCTCTTTCTCGCCTGCAGATGGACCGGTTTTTCAAGCTGCTGCCAGAAGCGGATCCAGTGGGGGTAATCTTCCCTTCCCGTTTATGGGAGATAGCATAATTTTCCAAAACATCCAGGACTCTGTGGCGGCTTCTACCTGGAAGAGCTACAGTTCTTCATGGTTATTGTGGTCAATCTTTTTAGCATCGATGAGTCTGTCTTTATCTAATCATTCGGAGGCCCTAGTACTTCTGTTTCTACAATCATTAATGTTGAAACAGTATTCTTGGTCTCACATTAGTAAGACATTATCAGGGGTGTCATTTTTTCTGCGCCTTTATAATCTGCCGGCTTGTCACAGTTTTTTCTCGGTGCGGCAGGTGCTAAAGGGATACAGGAAGAATAATTTTAGAAAGGATATGAGGTCCCCAATTACCCCGGCTATATTAGCACGGATTTGTGGGATAACTTCAGAAGTATGCTTTTCTGCTTATGAAGCTGTCCTTTTTAAATCTGTGTTTACGCTCGCATTCTTCGGTGCGTTTCGGATTTCTGAGATCCTTCCTGCATCAAAGAGAAGTAACATAGGCATGTTATTATCTAATTTGTTTATGGGTTCAGATAATATAAAGTTATTTATAGCTACAAGTAAGACGGATGCGGTTGGTGTTGGTAATTGGGTGGCTTTAAAGAGGTATAGTGTTGAGAATATCTGCCCAGTAAGGACCCTTCAGGCTTACATGGCAGTTCGCCCGCCCAGTTCAGGGTTTTTGTTCATTCACAAGGATGGTTTACCAGTAACAGTTTACCAGTTTTCATCAGTATTGAAGAAATGTTTAGCAAAACTTCAGTTGAGCAACACTAAAATAACGACTCACTCGTTTCGAATAGGAGCAGCCACAGAGGCTGCCAGGATTGGTCTAGAGGAGAGTACAATTAAGAAGATTGGTAGATGGAGGTCAGATTGTTACAAATTATACATTCGTCCATATTAATTAATTATTTTGTTTCAGGTCCCCTACATACAGTCTGGATTATAGGGCATTCTTTTATTTTTTGGGCACAGAAGAGAGCTGCTGATAGAATATATTCGGAGAATTTGGGCCTGGACCCTGCAGCCTTCCGGATTCATTGGTATGGTCGTAGGGGAATGATGTGGGAGGATTTGTTGTTTGAATTAAGTAGGCTATACGCTTTACATGAGGCTCCAGATATAATAATTATACATGTTGGTGGTAATGACATTGGGAAGTTAAAGACATTTGATCTGATTACCGATATGAAGGATACATTTAAGTTTTTACGTTTAGCCTCTCCAAATACGGTGTTTGGGTTCTCAGAGATAATTCCACGTCTGAGGTGGTTGGAATCCGCAGTTTTCAAGCCACTAGAGAAGGTCCGCAAGCGGATAAATAGAGCCATGGCGAAGTTTCTGAGCGATGGTATGGGTTTTTCATTTCGGCACCATGAGCTGGAGGGCGGTTTACAGGGTCTACATAGGGATGACGGGGTGCATCTATCGCCCATAGGTCTAGATATCTTAAACACAAATTTGCAAACATGCATAGAGTTGGCCGCGGTTTGGGGGGTTGGGGACGGGAGGGGAGCTGCAAGCACCCCTCCCGTCGGTTGGGAGAATTAAGGAAAGTCAAGTTCAAGTAATAATCAGCTCGAGTCTCAGTGGCTGGGTTGAGTACGGGTATTGATAAACACTTGGTTGGAAAGTATGTTTTAAAAGTTAAAATTGGTGGATTATGGATTTATGTTTTGAAAACCAGTGAATCAGGCCGTGGCCAATAATTATCCAAAAAAAAAAAATAATAATAATAATAATAATATATATAAAAATAAAAAATGTTACATGGAGATTAATAAAATTGGTTGTTTAAGTTTTATAACTTGCTCTGGTGTTTTTTGTGCTCTATGCATGTTTGCGGGGGTGTGCATGATGCATGTGATCCCATCTAATTTCCTCATCAATTTAGGCCAATATGTATTCGGCTACATATTTTTGGTAAATAAAATCCCAATAAGCGTATATTAAGTTTTAGTGTCTACAAGCCGTGGGATATATATATATATATATATATATATATATATATATATATATATATATATATATATATATATATATATATATATATATATATATATATTTTGTGTGTGTGTGTGTGTGTGTATATATATATATATGTGTATATATATATATATGTATATATATATATATATATATATATATATATATATATATATATATATATATATAAAAAATTTCCCCCTAGTAATAGCGGAAATCAGCAAATTATAGTGGGACGCCAATGTTGCGGCAGACATTCAGACACTAAGGCCACTTTCACACTGAGGCGCTTTTCAGGCACTTTCACGCTAAAAACAGCACCTAAAAAGCTCACGAAAACGTATTTCCATTAAAATCAATGAATGCTTTCACACTGGGGCAGTGTGCTGGCAGGGCGGTGAAAAAACTCCCCTCTCCATTGAAATGAATGGAAAGCTTTTGAAAAGCGCTTCAAAAGCGCTCAGTGTTTTTACTGGCAGTTTAGAAGCGCCTCAGTGTGAAAGTGGCCTATGTGCCGGTTCACACTGCTGCGCTGTGAATTTGTACAGTTTTTTTTCAGTCCATTCTGAGGTGCGAATTTACCGCGATTTGAATGCAAATTTCAGGAGTGGGACATAGCTGCGATTAATGTTCTAGCCAATGGAATCATAATGTAAAAAAAAAAAGTGTTAACTTCCTGGTTTTTGTGGAGAATAGTGTGGTGGAATTCGCACATATGTGAACCATCAAATGCGATTCCAGTACAATTTGCATGTCTATGGAGACTAAATTCGCAACGCTCTAAACTCGCACGAGACCCTTTTTTTCATTGCATTGCATTCGGAGAGGAATCACAATGCATAGATGTGAACCACCATCATTGAAAACAACTACTTTTTGGATGACATGCGAATCTAGTTTGTGTTTAACGCATCGCATTCGGTATCAACTCGCACAAGTGTGAACCGGCACTTACTGATGCTTTTGACACTTTTTGGGGAACCAGTGACACTGATACAGTGATCAGTGCTAAAAATATGCACTGTCACTGTACTAAATACACTGGCTGGGACGTGGTTAACATCAAGGGCGAGCAAAGGGTTAACTGTGTGTCTGACCAGAGTTTTTCTAAACTGTGGGAGGTGCTTTTACTAGGGGAAGACATGGATCCCAGTCCCTGCTTTGCAGAGACACAGGATCCATGCCTTCCCTGCGGCCGAACGACGATCTGCCTTGATTACATAGGCAGACCGCCGTTCTGCCTCTCTGCTCGTTGAATGGCGGGTGCCGGCAGACATCAAGTACCCACCGCTGGGCTCCCATTGTGTGTGTGATCACAGCGGGAGCGAGCCGCCAGTGGCGGCGAGCATTCATGCCACCTACCCGGAAGTGCAGGATCACACGTGTGTGTGTGTGTGTGTGTGTGTGTGTGTGTGTGTGTGTGTGTATATATATATATATATATATGTGACCTTGTACACAGCGGCTGCCCTGTAGCCATTCGAAAACTGTATTTTTCGTATGATTTTCTGATCGTGTGTCCATGCTAGGGGACTAATATTGTCGCTGTTATACATGACACTTAACCTGGGTTCACACTGTTGCGAATTGGATGCGGGTTTCCCCAAATCGCATAGTAGGAGATTGTGACCTGCTCTCTATTGAGCTGGTTCACACATCTCCACAGGGGCTCCGGTGCAAATTGCACAGGGGTCCTGTGCGTCTTCTGTCTGTTTCATGTCGGACCTGAACCGGTGAATGGAAGCGCAACGGATCCCTGCTGTGAGCCGCTCCGTGCTCTAGTGTGAACCCAGCCTTAAAGTAGAACTAAAGGCAAATCATTAATTTTTTGCTTGGATTGAGTGGAGAGGGATTTGAACACCTGTCTGGTTTTTATTGCTGTCTGTGCCCCCACTAAGAAGATCCCCCCCCCTCTCTATTTGTTCCTTTTACTGTTATCGCTGAGAGTAAATCCAAAATTGTGTCTTGCCTCCAGAACAGGAATAGAGGGGAAATCTTCCAATGGGGACACTAGTTCTGATCACTTGGCAGAGATTCTGGCAACATTCGCACAGGCATTCTACCTAGGCATGAGTTGCAGCAGCAGAAATCTGATTGCTGCAGCTGTGTTTGACACCTGTGAGCGGCTAGCTGTAGCCATCAAGCCCCTGTAGAGCCGGTTCACACTGGGGCAACACGACTTCCAGCGCGACTTTACGAGGCAACTTCGAGGCAACTTCAAGTTTCCTCCAGGACAGGCGACTTTGCCAGTGGCCAATCAAACAATAATCGGCTCTGTGGAAGGGAGGGGTTTGCCTGAGAAAACTATTTTCTCTTCCTGTAAAGTTGCTTCAGTTAAGACAGTGATCCGACTTTGGAGGCGACTTCCATTGAAATCAATGGGTACAAGTCGCCTAGAAGTCATTTTCAAGTAGTACAGGAACCTTTTTTGAAGTCGGAGCGACTTCTGTAGTGTGCATAAAGACGGCTCCATAGACTAACATTACAGCGCGACTTGGGGCATCTCGGGGCGACCTGAAGTCGGATCCTGAGTCGCCCTGGTGTGAACCGGCTCGTACACATTTCGCTGACAGCTTGCCGGCTGCTGCAGCTGTTTGCACAGCCAGCGATTGCCTGCAATGATCGCTGCTGGATGCACACTGTGCAAACAGCCAGGAAAAGCTGTGGCCGCCAACAACCCATCATAGAAGTGTATAGGGGCTCAATGGCGACAGCTAGCCTCTCACAAGTGTCTAACACAGCTGCAGGAATCGGTAGATTTCTGCTGCTGCAATTCACAACCTAGCCTTCTTCTAAGTTTCTGCTATGGGACATAGATGGCAAAAAAACGGAGAGGGGTTACAACCCTTCCTAAGGGCCCATTCACACCACCAGCAGTGCTTTTTTTTTTTTTTTTTTTTTTTCTGCGTCAAAAAGGCATGGAAAGTAGGTTATATGAGTTCCAATTGCATAGTTCACACCAGTGCGTTTCAGTTCCAGAAAAAAAAAATACAACATGTTGCTTTTTTTTCTGCACAGAACTGTACTGGAACGCAGTACAAAGCATAAAAATACATCATACCCTAGTACAAAGAAAAAAAAACATCCGCATATGCATCAAAAATGCACCGGAACGCTTAAAAAACATGTTAAAAACACGCATGCAGAAACACATTCAGAAAGGATCTGGAGTGTGTTTTTGTGGTGTAAACCAGCCCTTACTCTATCCAAAATGAAGGAAAAAAAATGTGTCTTTAGTTCTACTTTAGGCTGGGTTCACACTGATGTGCTGCAGTTTGGCCGCAGCATGCGTATAACCGCGGTTTTCGTTCATTTTACCTGCAGTTTTGGCCGCAGTTTTATTGACTTCTATTAGGTTGCAGGTTTTTGAAGCATTTTCTGAAATCACACCAAAGATGCAACATGTAGGGCAATTTCAAAAAACGTTTATCCTAATAGAAGTCTTTGAGACCACAGCTAAAACTGCAAGTAAAATGCATGAAATCCATGGATACATCCGCAATGTGGCTAAATCGCAGCCCACCAGTGTGAACCTGGCCTCAAAGTTTTGGATGCCCGGTTCTTAATCTCAGACCTTTGAAGAGGCAGGGCTTGGCACAGGTGGTTATAATATTGGTAGAAGTATTGAGCTAGGATTGGGATCATCTGGGAGCAAATTAAAGCTGAACTGGGGAAAACCAAAATGTCCACCCTTGGAATGGGACCGCTGGCCGGCACCACTGATGATTGAGCCTAGGTTCTCACTGAATGGGGGTTAGCTGAACTCGCACGATTTCAAACCGGCAATGCAGTCCGACTTCAGGGGCGATCTGGCAGACATTTGTGCGGGTTCATGCACAGATGTCTATTCAAATTGCCCCTGAAGTTGCCAAAAGTAGTACAGGAACTACTTTTGGGAATCGGTGCGGCGCCACTAAGTCGGCGTCGCACCGATTCAGACGGTGCCATTGCCGGCAGTAACCGCCAATTTGGCATGCGATTTCACACGTCAAATCACATGCCAATTCGGCCCAATGTGAACGTGGGCTTAATGTAACTGCTCATCTGAGCAATTACATGCAGTTAGGGGCTCTAACCCAGTGTTTCTCAACTCCAGTCCTCAAGGCGCCCCAACAGGTCAGGTTTTCAGGATTTCCCTCAGATGAAACGACTGTGGTAATTACTAAGGCAGTGAAACTGATACAAATAAACTGTGCAAAATAATGGAAATCCTGAAAACATGACCTGTTGGGGTGCCCTGAGGACTGGAGTTGAGAAACACTGGTCTAACCAGCCCTGGACTAAAACAATTTGCATCCAAGGGTGACTGTTCTGGTCACAGCTGAACATCCAGGTTGCAAGTGACCATAAGGCCCCATTCACATCTAGCGATTTGGGATCATGGGTAGAATCAACTAAGTCACACTGCAATGCTGGAAAAACTCAGTGTGCATGTTTGTATATAAACACAGTGCGGTTTTGCCACGTTTGTCACAGAGCAATCGTGGCAAACTGCATGGTGTGAAGCTTGTCAGCCAAAAAATGAGAAAATGCATTTTTTCGGGACAAGCTTTGTGCGTTGCAGTTTGCCACGAGATAAAATGCACAATAATCGCGGTATAACCGCACTGCATTTTAGGTGCCATTAGAAATGAATGGCATACAAACACGCATGCTGCGTTTTGCCAGCATTGCAGTGTGATTTGTAAAGTCTCTAGATGTGAACTGTAGCTGGAGTTCAGCTTTAAGGGCTTATTTATACCAGCAGCTGCACTGAACGCATGGCTGCTGGTGTGGGCTGGGAGTAAACTGTGCTGATGCAATGATCCCGTTTTACTTTTTTTAGAAATTTATTGAAATGTCACAAGCGACATTTCATTCAGTTCTATTGGACACAGTGTGGTGAAATGTGGTGGATTGCATTGAAACACACTGCTTTAAAAAAATTAGTGCATGCAGTACTCCACTATGATGTACATACTTGCCTTGTCTTGCGTTGGGCCTGCACTGATGTAGGCGCCAGTGAATGGAACCACAGAGCAAAGCTGGGAACCAGGCATCTGACATGGGACAGCAGGCAGGACCTTAAAACCTCTATAATTAAAATAAATCAACACACCAAGTATTGAATAAATAAGGCCGTGGCTGCTTTATTATTGGATTACAATAAACTTATGAACTTCTCATAAATAAATTAACTTTAAACAGCTTAGCCACTACGGCTCAAGCTTATATAATATTTAAACTTCAAATTATCCATACCATAAAAATAAATATATTGAAAACATCTGTCCACCTATGTAATTAATAACAAAGGTGACCTTACCACATAATAAGCAACCACGACAATTAATTTCTACATAAGGGGCGGGTGGGTAGGGGAACACCACAGATCCTGTCTTCTGAGGCGACTGCTTTATAAAACGGAACCCCCTTTATATAGCCCTAACAAGAACCTGATTAGACCGGTACTGACTAGCCCAGTACCACTTTAGCCTTAAAAAAAACCCGGGAAACAGCACGAGCCTACTGCGTGATCACCAGGTGATCAGCTAAAGCCCGGGAAAGTCGTTTTAACCTTCCCTATGCCATATGAAAACCCCCCAGCTGTTCCCTCTAGCAATCCTACCATGACTATTTAAGGGGATCTTAAAACTGTTTGCCCTGCCGCTTTCCCATGAGAAAAGGGGGGGTTATAACTGTCTCCCCCTTTTCTATCATTCAGTGTGTCATATGTGAAGGTTCTGCAGTTTAGGCCCCATGCACACTGGAATTTTAGACCTCCTGAAGGGTTTTTTGCAGTTTGTTAGATCAGGTTAGATCAACCGTTGTTTGCGTTAGATCTCACACAGAAGAAGCAATATTAACAGTTATTTGCTGGGGGGGCTAACCCGTCATCAGCCCCAGGGCCGGCCCTACCATGGGACCCGATGGTACCTCGGTCCCAGGCGGCACTTTCAGGGGGGCGGCAAATTGCCGCCCGCCAGCCAGCCGCAGGGCCGCCATCAGGGGAATACAGACAGTAGTAGTACTCCTGTAAGGGGCCCCAGCGTGCCAAGGGGGCGGGCACGGCCGGCCGGTACCGCTCCTCCTTCAGCAACAACACATTACAAAATTAATCTGTCAAGCGCCGGCCGCGTGCCCGCTATATCGAAGGAAGCGGTGACAAGGGAGAGAGGCAAGCTGCGGGACATCAGTATATCTCCCCCACTTGCCACCCTCCTTTCTCCTGTCAGCAGTGGAGAGAGAGCGGCTCTCACCTAGTTCGCTGCTTAGTTCTTTGCCCGGTCTGTTTCCCTCCCGATTGGCTGCGCTGTGGCCAATCAAAAGAGACTAGGGTCTAGTGGAGCATCATGGGACATGCAGTCCCAGAAGATTGACTGCCCCATTGTTGTGCAAAGCCAGCGGACTTCAGCCCCCAGCATGCACTCTGCTGGGAGAGCGAGTCTGGAACCCAGGAAGAAACTGATGGAGTGATTGCTACAGGACACAGGGAAAATAGAGGACTGTGCTGGGGGAAGCCAGAGAGGGAGCCACACTGTACCATTACAATCAGAGAGGGAGCCACGCTGTGCCCGTGCCATCAGAGAGGGAGCCACGCTGTGCCCGTGCCATCAGAGAGGGAGCCACGCTGTGCCCGTGCCAATCTGCAATGTGTGGCATCATGGCAAGTGACAATCCGCAACATGTGGCAAGTGAAAATCTGCATCTGGTGGCAGGTGACGTGGCAAGTGACACACTCTGGGCTCCCACTGATTCTGCATTATGATAAGTTGAACTATTTTATTTTATATAACAATGTAATAATAGAAATAATGCACTTCAATCATTTTTTTTTGTGATTAGGCACTGCATTGATTTAACTGACAATTGCACGGTCGTGTGATGTTCTACCTAAACAAAATTGACGTCCTTTTTTCCCTACAAATAGAGCTTTCTTTTGGTGGTAATTGATCACTTCTGCGGTTTTTATTTTTTGTGCTATTAACAAAAATAGTGACAATTTTGAAAAAAATAATAAAATTTTTTTTACTTTTTGCTATAATAAATATCCAAAAAAATAAACATTTCTTCATCAGTTTAGGTCGATATGTATTCTTCTACATATGTTTGGTAAAAAAAACGCAATGTGTATATTGATTAGTTTGCGCAAAAGTTATAGCGTCTACAAAATAGAGGATTAGATTTATGGCATTTTTATTATTATTATTATTATTATTTTCTTTTTTTTACTAGTAATGGCGGTGATCTGCGATTTTTAGCGAGACTGTGACATTGCGGTGGACAGATTGGACACTTTTGACACTTTTTTGGGACCAGTGACATTTATACAGCGATCTGTCCTATAAAAATGCACTAATTACTGTGTAAATGTCACTGGCAGAAAAGGGGTTAAATGTGTTCCCTGGGAGGTGTTTCTAACTGGGGGGATGGGACTGACTGGAGGAGGAGAGAGTTCTCTGTTCCTAATCACTAGGAACAGCATAGCTCTCTCTTCTCCCCTGTCAGAATGGGGATCTGTCTGTTTACATTGACAGATCCCCGTTCTGGCTCTCTGAAGCGATCGCAGGTGGCCGGCTGACATCGCGGCCACCAGCCACGCACAGGTTCTTTTTGTACTCCTGCATACATGTATAGAGCCATGACAGGTCCTCTTTATACTCCTATGCATGTATAGAGCCATGACAGGTCCTCTTTATATTCCTACATACATGTATTGAGCCATGACATGTCCTTTTACACTCCTATATACATGTATAGAGCCCTGACAGGTCCTTTTATACTCCTTCATACATGTAAACAACCATGACCGGTCCTCTTTATACTCCTATATACATGTATAGAGCCATGATAGGTCCTCTTTATACTCCTTTACATGTATAGAGCCATGACAGGTCGACTTTAGTTATCATGATATAAAATAATGAATGTGGGGTATTTGGTGGGCGTGATTTTTTTTTGGGGGGGGGCAGCATTTCATTCTTGGTACCAGGCAGCACAATGTCTTGGGCCCGGCACTGATCAGCCCCCCCCCCCTTATCAAAAAATTGACCAAACAGTTAGCTATTTTGGAAGCTATTTGTTAGATCCGGTAAGATCAAGTGGTTTTAACGTTAGATGATAACGTTAGCTGGCCCCCTCTTATCAAATTTTCTGGCCAAAAATCATTCAAGCTAATAGATATTCGTTAGATCCGGTAAGATCAAGTGATTTTAACGTTAGATCTCACATAATTTCAGAGATATTCTGCATAAAAATACAGATATTGGGTGGTATATAAGGACGGGTTGGCCCCCCCTTATCAAATTTTCTGGCCAAAAATCATTCAGGCTAATAGATATTCGTTAGATCCGGTAAGATCAAGTGGTTTTAACGTTAGATCTCACATAATTTCAGAGATATTCCATGTAAAAATAGAGATATTAGGTGTTACATATGGACGGGCTTGCCCCCCACACGCAATTTTCTGGCCAAAAATCATTCAGGCTAATAGATATTCATTAGATCCGGTAAGATCAACTGGTTTTAATGTTTGATTTGAGTATGCTGAAATTATGTGGGACATTAATCGACAGGTGTGTCCAAGCCCAGTGAAGCCTGAAACACAGTGCCGGAAGCCATAGGGAAACTTTGGAGGGCCCTGGTGAAGGAGCCAACCGGGTGCCCATCTACGATAACTGGCTCCAAAACCAATGACGCGAAGAGACAGCAGTACCTGTGTTTGCCAGGTGTTTCTCTGTGTTTCCGGTCTTAGTATTCTGCGGCTATGGGCGGGTATTCTGCGGGTATTTCATCATTTCCACAGTGCTGCAATGTCTCCTGGGAGCTTTTGTCATCGTTCCCAGGAGTCATTGCGGAGGCCTGCCGCGAGTTATCGCGGGATTTAGAAAGCGTAAGTGACGCGATTTATTTTTTATTTTTTTTATTTCAGTTTGATTGCCATCACAACGGGGCGGGAATTTCCGCCGCCCGTTGTAATGGCAACCCTGTAGTTTATGGCGCTGCTCGCTGTAAACTACAGAGCATGCGCGGGAACGAGCGGTGAATGCTGGGAGTTCAGCATTAACCACATCCCAGAAAACAATGCTTGTGGGCTTCACATGCCCACAAGCAAGATGGAAACAGCCGGGAAGTGATTTTTTAAACTCTTCTTCCATAGGAAAACGGACAGCAGCAGATTAAAAAAAACATAAATTGTGAGTATTATGTTAGGACAAGGAAAGTGTCTGAATGACTGTAAAAGAAAAAAATTGATTTGTCGCCGGAGCTCCGCTTTAAGCCCGATCAGAATCTCTGCAAGAGAGGAGCGCGGATACAAACCACCAAACAGGCCAGGGCCACCACTTCCTTCATGCTCCCTAAAAAGCTGGTAGGACCTTCTCCTGTTGTTCCCATCCAAGTAAAGGGAGTCTACACCAAGGCCCTTCTGGATACTGGAGCTTAAGTGACCCTTTTCTACAGAGACTTCTATGACAGGCACCTCAAGCACCTGCCATTGCAGAAGTTGTAAGAGCTGGAGATATGGGGCATTGTGACTCAGAACCCCGGTGACGTCATCACGCATTCCCTGGACAAGAGGTAGTGCTGCCGAATATACAGGAACCATATGAGAGACGCAGAGAAACGCCGGAGCTCGTACCGCTGTACCGCCGTACTGCTATCATTGCCGTTGTTGGTATTTGATTTTGTAAGTGCAATACTTTAATTTCAATAAACCAAGCTGGTTTGATATATTACACTATGGAAGTCTTTTCTTCTATCTGAGCTTAAGGTCGGATGAGGAGATACCGCCATGGAGATCTAATAGGTTGTGTGAAAACCTTATTCCCTGTGCTGGGTGAGACTGGTTTATACAGACACGGATATCTGGTAAGCAGGATATACTGTATAGCTTTTCCACTTGGGTGTCACCATCGTAACCATCAGTTCACTTTTGGGAAGAAGTTTCACTTACCATTTTTCCTGGAATACTTCACTTCACCTTGGATTTCTTTTTATTCACTATATTCAGGAGAATTTTTTGTTTATGGATTTTCTCTGTTTATGGACTATATTATCACTATTTTTCACAATACACGGTTTCAGTAATTTTATTTAATTGTTGGACTTATGAATTTTACACACATGTGGTTGAGTTTCACTCATTAATTCCGGATTCATTTTTGGGGATATTGATTATCAATTTCATTAGCGCTGCATATTTTTGACATTTATACAGCGAACAGTGCTATAAATATGCACTGATTACTGTATAAATGTGACTGGCAGGGAAGGAGTTAAATGTGTGCCCTGGGAGTGATTCTTACTGTAGGGGAGGGGACTGACTGGGGGAGGTGACCGACCTGTGTCCCTATGTACAAGGGACACAGCATCGGTCTCCTCTCCCTGACAGGACATGGATCTCTGTGTTTACACACAGAGATCCATGTCCGTGTCTGTATAACGGCCGATCGCGGGTACCTGGCGGACATCCCGGCTGCCAGGTGCGCGCATCGGCATCTCAGTGACGCGCGGGGCACGTGCGCGTGCCACCGTTGCAGCTCGCGTGCCCCCAGTGGCCAGAGGAGCCGTGGCCGTATAAAGACGGCCTCCCAGCATTGAAGAGCCACCTTGTGGCCGTATATAGTCGTACGGCCGGCGTGAAGTGGTTAAATAAGACGCGGATGCTTTGTCAAGAAGGCCAGATTGTTCAAGAGACCCTCCAGAAGAATAGGTGCATCTGACACCTGAAGGGGTACGAGCCTTATGTCAAGGAGCAGAACATCAAGCTGGAGGAGGATCCAGGGCCAAAGACGTTGGAGTGTCAGCCGCTGGTGTTCCCAGATGTTATTGCAATGTCAGAGATGAAGGTCTGCTCAAAGCTGTCAAAGACCTGCGGAGGGACCAATTGGAGGACCCTCCCTGTAGCTTGGCATTGAAGTCCTTGGAGAGCCAACGCCCTGACTTGCTCCTCACTGACTCCCCAAAGGAAACCCATCTGCTACACAGAGAGTGGGAATGGTTTCTGGTGCACCAAGGCTTTATCTACCGAAGGGGCCCCTCTGACGATTCTGAAGAAAAATTGCAGCTATTCCGACCTGAAAAACATAGGGAGACAGTATTAACTGCCCTACCCGACAACTATGGCCACCTAGGGCCCAAGAGGACTTTTCACCTGGTGAGGGACTGGTTCTACTGGCTCTGCATGCGGGCTGAAGTTGAGGACTATTGCCACTCTTGCTTCAGATGTATCCAAAGGAAGACTTTGCCTCACCGAGCTGCCCCAATGGGCCATCTTCAGAGTCAGGGACCCATGGAGCTGGTGTGCATTGACATTCTGTGCTTGGAGCCTGATCTTAGCGGGCAGGGAAATATCCTGGTAGTGACTGACCATTACACTCGGTATGCCCTGGCGTTTTCCATGAGGGACCAACAAGCATCCACCGTGGCCAAGATCTTTGTGGAGAAATTCTTTGTGCACTATGGTCTGTCCTAACGCATCCACTCTGATCAAGGGAGAGATTTTGAGAGTAGTCTCATCAAGAGACTTTTAGTCCTGTTGGGCATCGGGAAGTCTAAAACCACCCCGTATCATCCTCAAGGAGATCCTCAACCAGAGAGATTCAATCGAACCCTCCTGGGTATGCTCGGAACTCTAAATTCAGAACAAAAGCAGCCCTGGAGCAAGCATATAGTGGCTATTGTGCATGCTTATAACAGCAACGCCAATGAAGCCACAGGTTACTCTCCCTATAGTTTGATGTTCGGACGATGGGCCCGGCTGCCAGTAGACTTGGCCTTCGGCACATACCTCGACCGTACCTCAGCAACTTCCCACAGAGGGTATGTGGATCACCTGCAGAGACGTCTGAAGACCGCCTATGATAAGGCTCAAGCTGCCCCATATGCCCGAGGACAGAGAAACAAAATAAACTTTGACCTCAAGGTACGAGTGCAGGACCTACAGCCGGATGACAAGGTACTGCTGAGGAACCTGGGCGTCCATGGAAAGCACAAGTTGGCTGACCGCTGGAAGTCACAGCCCTATGTCGTTTGCAAGCATCTGCCAGGATTCCCAGTATATCAAATCCGGCCAGAGGGAAGCACAGGCCCGCTGAAGACTTGGCATCACAATCATCTGATGCCTCTGTCAGAAGCAGTTCATGTGCCACCACAGCCAGATTTACAGTCCACACCCACGGCCCCTTAAAGATCCCAGCCAGTGACTAGATCTGATCTGGTCTGAGGAGAAATCACCATGAGGCAGGGAGATGAACAGAGGTGTGAGGAGAGACTACAGGCATTCGCTGAAGAACCATCCAAAGACGGTTCCAGAGACCCTCCAGAGACGGTTGTAGATGGATGTACTTTCTGTACCACCTAATATCCCTATTTTTTGTGGAATATCTCTGAAATTATGTGAGATCTAATGTTAAAATCACTTGATCTTACCGGATCTAACGAATATCTATTAGCCTGAATGATTTTTGGCCAGAAAATTTGATAGGGGGGGGGGCAGCCCCCCTCATTAATCGCTTAAGTCTCTAATAAGTGTGAGATCTAACGTTAAAACCACTTGATCTTACCGGATCTAACAAATAGCTTCCAAAATAGCTAACTGTTTGGTCAATTTTTTGATAAGGGGGGGGGCTGATGACGGGTTAGCCCCCCCAGCAAATAACTGTTAATATTGCTTCTTCTGTGTGAGATCTAACGCAAACAGCGGTTGATCTAAACTGATCTAACAGAGATCTAACAAACTGCATAAAAAAATATCTATTTTTTTTTTATATGGGGGGCTAACCCGTCAGAGATGAATTTTAGTCCTAGTGTATGAGGCTCTAGTGTTTAGGTGTGGGTGGATGGCCCAGGTGCACCACACAGCCATGCTTCTGGCAGCCTGTCAAACCCTTTCATAGGCTGACAGCTGCTGTGGTGGAACAGGGCTAGAAGGTGCACATAACAGTGCTAATGTTTAGGGCAGTATATGCCTAGGGATGATTGCCCACAATGCAAGAAGTCTGCTCTCCAAGCATTCATCCCTGGGTACATACTGCCCCAAACATTAGTACTCCTAGATGTACCATCCAGCCACAGCAGCTGTTAGCCCCTTTTATAGGGTTTCACAGGCCTCTGGCAGCAGGACTGGTTGGTGCACCTGAGCCCAAAATCCTGTATGGCCTGTGGCCTTATTGTGCCTTATATACAACACTGATCTTGTTGGTTGTTAACTCTTTATTTACTGTCTGTATGTGTTCTATAAATATATTTTTTGACCGTTCGCCAAAAAGAGACCAGCAAACTGTTTATAGAGGCTCATCAGGATTGTTGGAACACCCCAGAGTTCATGTCTGAAATGTATCATCAATGGCCACAATAGGATCAATTTTAATTTTTAAAATAGATTACCTCTTGAAAGTACTCCAATAAAACATACAAATTCTCTACGCCTTCCCCAAAGAGTAGAAAAAGACGTTCAAACTGGGCCTTCATATATTCTCTTTATCTAATTATCTCTGTGGAGATGCAGCTTTCTCATGGCATTTTCACTGAGTTTAAATATGACGTGATTATGGCATACTTTTCACCAACTGCCAGCAAGTTGTAGAAGAGAGCTTTGAACTCTGATTGCTTGTGAACATGTCTCTGTTCCGTCTCTGTTTATATTTACATACTTCACCAGTAAGATAACGGTATCTGAGCATCAGGGCTGCTTAAAGAAAATATGCAGCCTTTGAGGATAAGATGTGGATTGCATTGATCTGACAATCATACGTGTAGGAACATGTTCTGAAATCATCTGTACTCAAACACTAGATGTTTGTCTGCTCATTTTAAGGGCGGTCTCTACACTGACCACAGTGACGATTTTATGTCAGATAACCAAGAAACCTCACTATGGAAGAAGTGCTTATTGGTTATGTAGTGCCCATAACCAATAAGTGGGATGCTTCTATCATTAAAGTGCTTATTAACCCCCCCCCCCCCTCAAACAAAGAGATCCTGGTCCCTTAAAGCATATTAAACCGTACAGTGCTTGTGCTGTGTGATCTGCCCCTCTCTAAACTGTAAAAAACCTGGCTGATCCTGACACTTCCTGTGTCCCCCCTCCTGTGAGCTGACCACGATAATCAGGGCTGCTGAGCCCTGACCCCCGTGGTGAGAGTACGCCTCTTAGTCACCTGCAGCCCTGCTTTGCTCTCCTCTCTGCCCCGCTATGTCATCACATCCTGCCAGCAGGGTAAATAATATCAGAGAGTGAAACAAAGCATCTTTGACTAGGGTTTGCAATCAAGTCGGACTGTAATGAACTGCATGTACCAGCCGGCTGGGAGAGGTAATAAAAAGCCTGGGCCAGGCCAGGATCACTCTCTTGGGACCCTGGTCTGGATCTGCAAGCAAGTGACTCAGTGTTAGACTGTGCTGTGGCCGAGTCGCGGCCTCTGCTACAAGTGGGGAGTGAGTCATCACGCATGTGTACAGGAGCATCCACTACAAGCCAACTCTGGTCATCCAGTAGCAGCCTGGAAGCCGCTCTCGTCACATCCTCACCAGATCACAAGGTCAAGCGCCGTCCCTTGAGCCAGGCTCTGCAGAGGGCTGCTGTGGAGTGTTCACACCACTTCTTGTTCTTACAAGGGACACTGCATGCAGATAACTTTGTCTTGTTCTTTTGCTTAGACCTGTGGGACCTTGTGCTACACTTATTCCCTGCGAACAGTGACAGTGTTTATTTTGCTTCAGGACACCAAAAGCACACTTTACATCACCCTACTCGCCAGGACACATCAGCCTAACTTACTCCACTCTGCTTATCAGGATATCTCCAGAGTATCACTATAGAACTTGCTGAAGACGCAAGACCGTCTTTCTCTCCTGAGGGACCACAATATATATATATATATATATATATATATGTAGAGAAAGGAGAACTGTGGGACTTTGAGTGAGGCTACCACCATGTCAGATATTCAACAGAAACATAAAATTTACAGTACATAATTTATTGTTACATCGTAAAAAATATTGTATCAAATAAATAGGTAGTCACATGACTTACACTAAATATGCTGCTATATAGCATGCAATACAAAAAGGAATTCAACATAATAACTGTACATAATAAGGTAAATGGGTTGAAAAACATTTTAGGGACAGATAACTTGGGACGTCTAGGGGCACTCAACGCGTTTCCTGGCATTACAGCCATTCATCAGGAGTGTTGTAGCATATTATACTGGAAAGGAAAAGGGACAAGGATTAATAATGATACTCAAAAGTCCCACAGTTCTCCTTTCTCTACAAATTAATACAGGGATGGAGGTCGCCATGTTGTGCTATAGTGTGTGTCAGGTCACATCCAATTCACTGCTTTGACAAATATTTGGGTGGAAGACACCCGCTCCCAGTGACCTGTCATACCCAACACACTTCATGAATTCTTGTTTATTGCCCTTATACTACAACAATGTTCATTAATCTGTTATCAGATTTATTCTTTATTCCCATTAGATTCCCATGTTAATATCTTCCCATGTATTATCTTTTACCCATTAACCCTTTTAAATCGCCCCCCATCCCTTGTCCGGTTCAGCTAGGGTTGGAGGGGGGGTTGGGTGTTTTCTCTGTCTCCGGGGTTGCGATGTGCAGCAGTCTGTGTCCCCCCCCCCCCCCCCCACACTCTTTGGTGGGGGCGGGGCTTGGCCTCCTGCTCATCGGCGTCATGCTTCGACGCCGCACCAGCGGTGTCAATGACGTTGTTTAAACGTCTTTTTTTCCATCCTTAGCCATGCACTAGGTGGGTGGGGACCCACTGCTGATGGCTCCTCCACACGCAGCTGGGAATCCCCTCCCCACCTCTCTTGTGCAGTATGGCCAATCAAGCATGACGTTGATGGGGCCCCTCCCTTGGAATGGGAGTATATAGCAGCCTTGAAGCAGCCGATGGTTCATTTGCTTGATTCAATCACAAGGACAGCACACACTGAATCCACACACAGGTTACCTTCGTTGGGAGCTCAGCAATCCTTTTTTGGTATGTTTTCTCTTTTACCCTTTAATTGGCTCTATTTCACATACACCCCCTCATGTAGTCCCCTTGTGGGAACACATAGATACCTGCCATGAGTTCACACACTTTACACTTTTACACATTCAATTAATCTTCCCCTTTTTTTGATACACATTTTTTTCAGGAACACTATGTACTTTTTGTGCACACATAGCCTATTGGATCAGGCTGTGACCACCGTGTCATGCTCTGGGCGCTGTTCTTCGTCCTTGGAGGGTTCCCCCGTCTCAACCCCGGGGGAGACATCATGCCTGTCACCCCCATCTTCCCTGGTGGACACCGGGTCTGGCCTTGGGGCTGCGCAGTGACTATCCCAGATTGTCCCCGCTTTGTTGGGACACATTCTCTCTGTCCTCCCTTATTCTAAGAGTATCATTATTAATCCTTGTCCCTTTTCCTTTCCAGTATAATATGCTACAACACTCCTGATGAATGGCTGTAATGCCAGGAAATGCGTTGAGTGCCCCTAGACGCCCCAAGTTATCTGTCCCTAAAATGTTTTTCAACCCATTTACCTTATTATGTACAGTTATTATGTTGAATTCCTTTTTGTATTGCATGCTATATAGCAGCATATTTAGTGTAAGTCATGTGACTACCTATTTATTTGATACAATATTTTTTACGATGTAACAATAAATTATGTACTGTAAATTTTATGTTTCTGTTGAATATCTGACATGGTGGTAGCCTCACTCAAAGTCCCACAGTTCTCCTTTCTCTACAAATTAATACAGGGATGGAGGTCGCCATGTTGTGCTATAGTGTGTGTCAGGTCACATCCAATTCACTGCTTTGATATATTTATATATATATATATATATATATATATATATATATATATTACACATACACATACACATACACACACACACACACACACACACACACACACACACACACACACGTTTTGGGGGTTCTACGTAATTCTCTAGCAAAAAAAGAAAAAGGCTTCGTTTTTAAGTGGTTAAACTGACCTCATTTACAGACCGAAGTTCATCCCTTTTGATCTAAAAGATCTAAATGTTACATTGTATCTCTTCTCTATCTCCCAGCTTTGAGCAGAGAACGGCTCTGCACTGTTTACATAGAATCGTGGAAATGCCTGATTAAAGTGTTTGTTACCCTAAAAAAGGATCCTGTTGCTTTAAAGCATGTTATACAGCACAGTGCTTGTGCTGTGTAATTTGGCCCCCTGTATCACCTAAAAAACCTGGCTGATCCTGCTTGGTTCTGTCCTCTCCCATGTAAACCGATTATGGTTTATCATGGCCGCTGAGCCCTGACACCATGGTCAGTTTACGTGCCTCCATCATCCGCTGCTATCTGCAGCTCTCCTGTGTCTCCCTCTCTCCTCCAACCCCCCCCCTGCCTATCAGCTGGTACCAGCGCCACTCTGCTCCTCTCCCCCGCTGCTCTAAAACTATGTTAAAGCGGACCTTAAGTTATTTTTTTCAACTTTCCATCTATTAAATCTTCTGCCCTTGTTGTTTTGACTTTGGATAGTAAACATTTTTTTTTTCTGCCAGTAAATACCTTATACAGCCCACTTCCTGTTTCTTGTCTGGTAAAAAGCCTAGGCTTATGGCATCATGCACAGCTCTCTCTCTGTGACTCTTGTGAGAGTTTGTCAGGAAGGAAGGGGGAATGAGTCATAAGAGGGCCAAAAGAGAGCTGCAGAGCTGGAGGTGTGTGTCTGTGTAAATCCAGGAAGTGAACAGGCAGCAGCTTTAGCTGCCTACAGTTAAAATGATTGCAGCCAGACTCGGTGGAGGGAGATTTCTGCAGCATATTTGGCAAGTACAGAATCGCAGTATATATAAAATAATAGGCAAAGCTGTTGGAGGGAAGCTGTTTTTATTACAAATTACGTGATCAGACTTCAGTTCCTCTTTAAGTTTATATCATCCCCTCTGTTAGATAAGAACATGTCTCCTAGTGCTTGTGCTTTATAAAAAAAAATAAAAAAATTCTACCTGTTTTTACAGCGCCTCCCTGTCGCTCATGTGACTCCTCGGCTCACTCCTCCACTTCTTCCCTCCTCCCCGGTTGACGTCAGTTGGAGTGCTTTGCCCCACCCGCTGGAGCTGTCAGACGAGGAGAGGAGAGAGAGCCGAGAAGTCACGCGAGCGTTAGGAGGCGCTGTGAAAACAGGTAGAAATCGTCTCCTTCTTTTTTTTTTTTTTTTTTTATATAAAGCACAGGCACTAGGAGACATGTTCTTATTTAACAGAGGGGATGATATAAACTTAACATAGTGGCTTAACAACCACTTTAAGATCGTGAAGGGGGTTGAATCGAGATTGTGTTGGGTTTTTTTTAACTATTAATTGTGCAGCTCTATGTAAAATTCCTGGTGCTCCTGAGAGTCCTTCTACTTTCCTATAAAAACGAACCACGCTAGGCAGGAGAGCACAGCGTGGTCAGGTCTCTAGCTATGCTGGGAACTCAGCCTGCTCTCCTCCAATGATCAGACTTGTCCTGACATGCCCCCGCTGCACATCCATTCACTGGGGAGCTCAGTGTGCTGCTGCTTCTCCTCCACTAGCTCTTATGCAGCTGAGACCAGAGGGATGTGATCACTTATAAAAAAAAAAAGAGAAAAAAGGTATTTATAATGTGTGTTTTTTTTTTTTTTTTTTTTTTTTTTTTATATATCTATACAGTACAAAAATGTTTTGCATTTCATTTCTATTTTAAAGTGAATGGGTTGTTTTACAAGGTGATCATTTACAATAACTTTAACTGTTTATAAGCAAAGAAAAATGTAAGCCCCCGATGATGTAATGTTGCACGAAACATGTAGGGTGAAGTCTACATGTTGACATCCTGCCACTGCATTAGTTTCCAAGCAGCGGCCTTACATTTGAGTTTTTTTCTGATTTTATAGCGAAGTTCATGTATGTGATTGTATCCACTGTTTTTTAATAATCATACCACACCATGGTCCCCCCTTGTTTGCTCCATTTCGTGAACTCTGTCAATGCAGCTATTTGGTAGTTCTACTGCCCCCCAGTGGTGAAGAGGAGAAAAGGAGGAGAGCTGTATCTACTGGTAAGAGGCTGGAGCTGACGGGACAAGGAAGGGAGTCCATCGTTCTAAGTTAATCAGGCTGTTTTGCAGCTAATTCCTGCAGCCTTGGCTTCTGGTGAGTGTGCAATTCACTTGGTGGCTAGCTATAACCATACACTGGAAGACTCTGCTCATTCTTTGATAAGGTGGTGGATGTCACAAGATTATTTCAGTTGTTACCTTTTGCACTGGGATAAACTTGGATGCTCAAGATTCTGTGTTATATTACATATTGTTTGGTACTTTATTTTACACCTATTTTCATATATAATAGTGTACACTTATTGATACTTTTTGCCCTCACTGTAGAATAAATAATATTTGATCCCCTGCTGATTTTTTACTTTTGCTCACTGACAAAGAAATGATTAGTCTATAATTTTATTGGTAGGTTTATTTTACAGTGAGAGACAGAAAAACAACAAAAATATCCAGAAAAAACGAATAAAAAAAAAGCTATAAATTGATTTGCATTTTAATGAGTGAAATAAGTATTTGACCCCATCGAAAAACATGACTTCGTAATTGGTGGCAAAACCCTTACTGTCAATCACAGAGGTCAGGCGATTCTTGTAGTTGGCCACCAGGTTTGCACACATCTCAGGAGGGATTTTTTCCCACTCCTCTTTGCAGATCCTCTCCAAGTCATTAAAGGGGTTGTAAACCCTATATATATATATTTTTTTTTAAATAACAAAAACGTGTCATACTTGCCTCCACTGTGCAGTTCCTTTTGCACTGAGTGGCCCTGGTCCTCCTCTTCTGGAGTCCCTCAGCGGTGCTGGTGGCTCCTCCCCGCATCTAGTGTCCAGGTTGGAGAAGGCTCTCCTATGGTGGACACCCGTGTGGGCGCGCTCCAGAGTCCTGCATCTGTGTCCATTCACACAGAATGCAGGACTCTGCCCCGCCCCCCGGTGCCACCTCATTGGATTCGATTTTCAGCAGCGGGAGCCAATGGCTGCGCTGCTATCAATCTATCCAATCAGGACACGAGACACCAGCTATATCTGGTGTGCTCGTTCCCGGCCAGAGGATGACAGCGTTCAGGTAAGTAAAAGGGGGGCTGCAGCACTGTTTTCTTAGCAGAAAAACACCCCCAAAGTTTAATGTTTCCACCTTCATGTTTGATGTGGGGATAGTGTCTTTGGGGTCCTAGGCAGCATTTCTCCTCCTCCAAACACAGTGAGTTGAGTTGATGCCAAAGAGCTTGATTTTGGTGTCATCTGACCACAATACTTTCACTCAGTTCTCCTCTGAATCATTCAGATGTTCGTTAGCAAACTTCAGACAGGTCTGTACATGTGCTTTCTTGAGCAAGGGGACTTTGCGGGCGCTGCAAGATTTCAGTCCTTCAAAGCGTAGTGTGTTACCAATTCTTTTCTTGTTGACTATGATCCCAGCTGCCTGGAGATCATTGACCAGATTCTCCTGTGTAGTTCTGGGCTGATTCCTCACCATTCTCATGATAATTGAAACTCCACAAGGTGAGATCTTGCATGGAGCCCCAGACCGAGGGAGATTGACAGTTATTTTGTGTTTTTTCCACTTGCAAATAATCGCACCAACTGTTGTCACCCTCTCACCAAGTTGCTTGGCGATGGTCTTGTAGCCCATTTCAGCCTTGTGTAGATCTAAAATCTTGTCCCTGACATCCTTGGACAGCTCTTTTGGTCTTGGTCATGGTGGAGATATTGGAATCTGATTAATTGCTTCTTTAGACAGGTGTCTTTTATACAGGTAACAAGCTGAAGTAGGAGCACTCCCTTTAACCACTTGAGACCCGTGCTATAGATGAAAGACGTCTGCAGCGCGGCTCTCAAGTGCCGGGTGGACGTCCCTGCTGTTTTCATTACCCCTGCGCGCCGCCGAGGGCGCGCGGCGGGGAACAGCTGTGCCCGCCGTGTCACGTGTTGCCGATGTCCGCCAGGTACACGCGATCGGCTGTTACAGAGGCAGGACGTGGATCTCTGTGTGTAAACACAGAGATCCACGTCCTGTCAGGGAGAGAGGAGACCGATGCTGTGTCCCTTGTACATAGGGACACAGATCGGTCACCTCCCCCAGTCAGTCCCCTCCCCCACACAGTTAGAATCACTCACAGGGAACATATTTAACCCCTTGATCGCCCCTAGTGTTAACCCCTTCCCTGCCAGTCACATTTATACAGTAATCAATGCATATTTATAGCACTGTTCGCTGTATAAATGTGAATGGTGTCAAAAGTGTCTGATATGTCCGCCGCAATATCGCAGGCCTGACAAAAATAGATAATCGCCATTACTAGTAAAAAAAAAATATATATATATATATATATATATATATATATATATATATATATATATAATAAAAATGTCATAAATCTATCCCCTATTTTGTAGGCGCTATAACGTTTGCGCAAACCAATCACTATATGCTTATTGCAATTTTTTTTTACCAAAAATATGTAGAAGAATACGCATCGGCCTAAACCTGAGAAAAAAAATAGTTAAAAAAAAAAAATTTGGGATATTATTATAGCAAAAAGTAAAAAAAATAGTGTTTTTTTTTTTCTAAATTTTCTGTCTCTTTTTTTGTTTATAGCGCAAAAAATTTAAACCGCAGAGGTGATCAACGACCACCAAAAGAAAGTTCTGTTTGTGGGAAAAAATTATAAAAATATCATTTTGGGTACAGTGTTGTATGACCGCGCAATTGTCATTCAAAGTGCGTCAGCGCTGAAAGCTGAAAATTGGTCTGGGTACGAAGGGGGTTTAAGTGCCCAGTAAGCAAGTGGGGGCCAGAAATCTTGCCGATTTGATAGGGGATCAAATACTTATTTCACTCATTAAATGCAAATCAATTTATAACTTTTTTGAAATTTAGTTTTTCTGGATATTGTTGTTTGTTATTCTGTCTCTCACTGTTAAAATAAACCTACCATTAAAATTATAGACTGATCATTTCTTTGTCAGTGGACAAACATATCAAATCCGTTTTTCCCCTCACTGTATGTATACAAAAATATTTTTTTGATTGAAAGGTCACAGTGATTGGCACTGCAAAATACTCTATACACATAACTGTTATGATTGTCGTTTTTGCATCTGCCTGGAGTTTAGCTTTAATCACGTGCTATTATTTTACGTGTATGATAGAAATGTGAAGTAGTATTAAGATACAAGTTCCAGTGCTTTTCTCCATTTTGGTTTCAGCTTCACTCCATTTCCTGCACGTATGTAAAGGAAATGATGAGCTCTGCTCCAGCCCAGCCTAGGGACTCGGCTCCAAAGGATGGAACCTTGCCAACCCTGTATGTAGTGTTGTCACACCTCTCAGAGGGACATTGTTTGTATAAACATTTACAGCTTTAAAGTGAGCAATAAGGACAACATGCAAGCAGCTAAACAAAAACACATTGACTACAAATGGCAAAATTATAAAAGTCAAATGCAATCAAAATGATTAAAATACAGGGGGAAGGGGCATCCAGACATAAAGTATATTTCTGCCTGTGTTTTGCCTATATCCTTTTTCCAGCTGTCAGGGAAATATGTCACTTTTTGGAAGACACCCACGATACAAAACATACATTTTGTTGTGGTTGTAGCGTAACTGGGCAATGGATGTATAAAGCTGCTTTGACCACTGAGCAATTCCTCCAGCAATTAAAGTAGAACTATAGGCAAAAAAAAATGTTTCTTCATTTTGGATAGACTAAGGGAGGGTTATAAACTCCATCCGTTTTATTTTTTGCCATCCGTGTCTCATTGGGGAGATATACCTCCACTTCCTGTCTCATAGCCAAAGCAGGAAGTGAGAGATAATCCCTGCAATTAAAGTGTTTGTTAACCCCCCCCCCCCGCCCCCCAAAAAATGGACCCTCTTCATTTAAAGCATTTTATACAGTACAGTGCTGTGTCATTTGGCCCTCTGTAACACCTAAAAAAAAAAAACCTGGCCGATCCACCCAGTTTCTACCCTCCCCTATGTAAACTGACCATGGTGCATCATGGCTGCTGAGCCCTGACACCGTGGTCAGTTTACGTGCCTCTATCATCCACAGCCCACTGTCCTATGTCTGTGTCGTCCTCTGTCCTCCTCCCCCCTTCTCTCTCTGCCTGTCAGCTAGTACCAGGACTGCCCTCCCCCTTCCTGCTATCATAACATATATTTGTTGCTACCATCCTCTCTGCAATATTAAATGATGTGCTGCACTGCATGTGTTTTCTAAAAAGTCTGCTGCTAAATACCTTATTCTGTAGCAGAGGTCGGCAGTCACGTGACCAGCTGTCTTTCTCCTCTTCTCCTGTCATCCTCCTGACTAATGTCAGCGGGGGTTTTTCCGCTCTGCCCACTTTCCTGTCAGCTAGAGAGAGGAGAGAGACGGCTGGACACATTAGCGCCGATTGGCCCTATAAAATAAGGTATTTAGTGGCGGATGTTTTAGAAAACGTATGCAGTGCAGCACATTATTTAATATTACAGAGAGGATGGTAAAAACAGCACCAAGTGGGTTAACGACCTCTTTATCCCTTTCATGCCTAAGCCTATTTCTGACATTTGTTGCTTACATATTAAATCAGTATTTTTTGCTAGAAAATTTCTTAGAACCCCCAAACATTTTATTTATTTATATATATATATATATATATTTTTTTAGCAGAGACCCTAGAGAATAAAATGGTGATCGTTGCAATATTTTATGTCTCGCGGTATTTGCGCAACGGTCTTTCAAACGCACTTTTTTGGTAAAAAAATACCAATTCATGAATTAAAAAAAAATAAACAGTAAAGTCAGCCCAATTTTTTTTATAATGTGAAAGATGATGTTATGCCGAGTAAATAGATACCTAACATGTTATGCTTTGAAATTGCGCACACTCGTGGAATGGCGACAAACTACGGTACCTAAAAATCTCCATAGGCGATGCTTTAAAAAAAAAAAAATAGTTACCAGGTTAGAGTTACAGAGAAGGTCTTTAGCTAGAAGTATTGCGCTTGCTCGAACGATCGTGGTGATACCTTACATGTGATTTGAACACTGTTTACGTATGCAGGCGAGACTTATGCATGCGGTTTCTTTGCTGTGCGAGCTCGCGGGGATGGGGGCGCTTTAACATTTTTTCCCCAGTCGTCTTGCAGGACAGCCTTTGAGAGATGGAGCTCCTCCCTGAACAGGAAACACATCGCCTCCAGCTCTTTAAAAGGACAAAGATGGAAGAAATAGGATTTTTTAGGTGCACAAATGCAATATATCAAAAAGATTATTTAAAATATTTTTATTTTGAACAGCAAAATAAAAACAAGGATAAAAGTGAATAGATGGAGAATGGTAGTACAAAATAGCAATTAATAGGACAGTCAGATGTTCCCGACATGTTTCGCCCCTAATTCGGGCTTCTTCAAAGGGAAACTGTTAAAATAAGTGGTACAAGCCTTCTAGAAAATACAAAAAACACATATAATATATATATATATATATATATATATATATGTGTGTGTGTGTGTCACATTACAAATAAACAAAAAGAATATACATGCCAAAACATTTCATTTAACAATCTAATATTATGCATGCGCCACTCACACCCCCACAGGTGCAACCCCTTACCTCTCCCCACTATAGCCAATCCAAGCGGCCACACCCCAGGCCGGCAGTCTCAAATCCAGACCATCAGGTTGCACCGAGTGATCACAGGGGGAACAAGATGACCGACTATGTGGCAATGTCTGTAAATTAGGGAAGGGTATAATGAATGAACCCAACATGGGTAAAGAAAAGCATACACTAAGGTACACTGAAAAGGAGGTAAACTTACATAGGCCAGATCTACTGATGGCCTAATTCCTGGGACTGATGCTGATCATTAAGTTCAGAAAGGATGGTAAGGTCCAAAGAACTGAAACAGGAGAACAGAATTAAAGAATCATGGTACATAAAGGAAGAGAAAGATATTCAGTTCAAAGAGAAGATCAGCATATACAGACGGATATAATCAGCTGTATTATGCTTCAATAGGCATACCATGCCTCCAGATAAACGCTCTAACAGGTGCATCATGACACCAATCAGAGAAGAATTTTGGCAAAGATTAGAATAGAGAAAACAGCGTCCAATAAGTTTAGTGTTCCCTGTACAATTGTAGCAGCATGTGTTGTCCCAGGGGCTCAGCAGCATCTGAGCGCTGAAGCCAGTGGCTTCTTATACCCCCCATCCAGCCCGTAGGCCGAAATCGGATGCTGGGCTGTACCGCGCATGCGAGAACGACGCAGCTGACGTCACTCCGTGTCTCTCCGCTGCGCTGTAAACACAGCAAGGAGAGACACGCACAGGAGTGCCCTCTAGAGGTGCAAAAAGAGAAGGCACCCGGGAGAGACGCTGCTGACGTCACTCCGTGTCTCTCCGCTGCGCTGAAAACACAGCAAGGAGAGACACGCACAGGAGTGCCCTCTAGTGATGGAAAAGGAGAAGACACCTGGGAAAGGGGACCTCTCAGGAGGGATAGAGAGCGGCGAATAGGTCCACGAGATGGCCAGGGAATCGGGCGCCCAGCCAAGAGGCTAGAACGCCCTTGGGCGTCCATATGGTCACCAGGGCATACCAAGATCAGGCCAAGTCGCCATCAGGGATGAGGCCAGCGGGAAAGGACACCAAGAAGGGAGAAGATTAGAGGGAGCAGGCTGCACCCGGGGGAAGAGGACCCATGCATTTACAATCAAACATATCAATATACATGTATGCATATAAGTGGAACCAACCAGCACAGCAGAGGCGTCCAATGAAATCTACCAGTCAGACTTTGTCGAATCACGTTACTCATGTATCTGATATTTCTGTTTCTCCAGCTTCTTCCAACCAATCTACTGTATACCAAGACATTGCCACCGAAAGGATGTCAAAGAAACGTAAAGGGGATTCTAATATATCCTTTACAGATAATGTAAGAACCGCACCGGCTTTACCGCACGATCGCGAATCACCCAGTGTCCGCCCAAAAAATTCACAAAAACGCTCTAATACATCTCACAACTCTGTGAAAAATTCATGTTGTATTCGTGGGGCTAAAACTATTGGCTCTACGGGCACCCTATCTATTCCTATCTCTTCTTCCTCTACTTTGGCTCCCACAATTCTTCCAATTAAGGTAAGTGATTCGGCTCAGTCCGTTAATATTAAGAATGATCCTAAGTTGGCTCCTATTTTTTTAGCATTGGAAATCCAAATCCGGCAAATCAGTGAGTTTTTGTGAGACTGCACTGGTTGCAGATAAAGAAAAACAATTTCAAATTCTAAACCTCTCTTCGTATCATCTTACTCCAGAGGAATCTGAAGTACTACAACTAGGGTTAACTTTTTGTCCTGATTAGTGATGAGCCGAACACCCCCGGGTTCGGTTCGCACCAGAACCCGCGAACGGACCGAAAGTTCGAACGAACATTAGAACCCTATTAAATACAATGGATGCGAACGTTCGAATTCTAAAGTGCTAATTATAACAACTATTATGCATGTTATTGTCATAAATAGGGTTTGGGAACCCGGGTTGTGCACCAGGGGACATGTATCAATGCAAAAAGAAGTTTTAAAAACGGTCGTTTTTCGGGAGCAGTCATTTTAATGATGCATAAAGTGAAAAAAAAAAAGTCAAATATTCCTTTAAATATCGTACCTGGGGGGTGTCTAAAGTATGCCTGTGAAGTGCCACGTGTTTCCCGTGTTTAGAACTGTCCCTGCACAAAATGACACTTCTAAAGGAAAAAAAAGCCATTTAAAACTGCTTGCGGCTTTAATGTAATGTCTGGTCCCGGTAATATGGATGAAATTCTTTAAGAAAAATGGCATAGCTACCCCATGACCCCCCCCCTACCCCAGCCCATTACCAGCCCCTTTGGGTCTTGTATGGATATTAAGGGGAACCCCGCACATAAAATAAAAAAGGCCCTATATACTCTGAACAGCCGTATACAGGCGGTGCATACTAGACAGGGACTGTAGGTTTGTTCTTATGTAGAATCTGTTTGTAATTTTGAACAGGTACATTGTTGAAGTGTAGCTCCAGCCCAAAAATCTATTTTTAAACTTTTTGGGAAACATAGGTAAGGGTTATCACCCCTGTAACATTTGTTTTGCTGTCTGTGCCCCTGTTCAGAACATTTCACCTCACTTTCCGTCCCAATGACAACTGTTTTTGAAATGTGGTGTTTTTCTTGAAACAAGGATTGCTGATAAAGCATCAGTACAGATGAGACCCCTTTCTCCCATATTTATTCTTACAGGAGAGAATTTTCCTTTCTAGGGGTAGATTTCCTCTCACTTCCTGTTGTCTTCTTTCGTTTGCAAGTAGGAGTCGTTTGTAAGTTGGATGTTTGAAAGTAGGGACCTGCCGTATATACTCTGCAGAAATAGGCCCCTTAGTTGTTGGTGTTGGCACAACACTGTAAGCACTCAGTTACTCTTGGTTGGTGCTGGAACGCCCTGCTGTCAACTATTATATCAGGAATTTTAATTACATATAATTGTTGAACAGTGGTAGTAAAAATTGGGGCTTTGATGGTGGTGCTGGTGCCACAACACTGTAAGCCCTGACAGTTACTCTTGGTGGGTGCAGCAATGGGCCCTGCTGTGAATTATTAGATCAAGAATTGTAATTACATGCCCCTTTTGAACAGGGGCTGAAAAATTGGGCCTTTCGTGGTGGTGGTGGTGGTGGCGTTGCCACAAGACTGTAAGCCCTCAGAGTTACTCTTGGTGGGTGCAGCAATGGACCCTGCTGTGAATTATTAGATCAAGAATTGTAATTGCATGCCCCTGTTGAACAGGGGCTGAAAAATTGGGCCTTAGGCACTGGTGGCACAACACTACAACCCCTCACAGATACTGTACTTGGAGCACAGCAATGAGCCCTGTTGCAAAGTATTGCTTCAAAAATTGTAATTACACGCCCCTGTAAAACAGGGGCTGAAAAATTGGGCCTTAGCCACTGGTGGCGGCACCCATAAACAAAAATGATCTTCCAAGCTATCATCATCAATCGTATCATTGAGGACTCGGAGGAGGAGGATAGCCAGTCAACATAACAGCACAGGCACTCAGCATCAGCATCAGTCTTGAAGGGATGTGACATGTTAAAATCAATTAGTCTGTTATATCAGCATCAGGTGTGTGGTAGCTGGTGGTGATCCAAGACTGGTTCATCTTGATGAAAGTCAGTCGATCAACCGAGTCGGTGGACAGGCGCACCCTGTGATCCGTGACAAATCCTCCAGCAGCACTGAATGTGCGTTCCGAAAGAACGCTGGATGCAGGACAGGCCAGTAGCTCAATTGCATACTGTGCAAGCTCTGGCCAGTGATCCATCCTCAAGACCCAGTAAGCCAGAGGATTTTCGGTGGGGAAGGTGTCCAAGTCTGACCTTGCCCCTAGATATTCCTGCACCATGTTTATCAGACGCTGGCGATGGTTGCTGGAACCGATCATACTTTGGGGCTGCGGACTAAAGAATTGTCTGAACGCATCGGTCAGACGGCCACCTTCCCCACCGCTCCTTCTTTGACTGGCCGAAGCCTCAGCAACTCGTTGTCCAGGACCAGGAGTTTGTAACCTCCCAGTCTCTGGGAACGCGTTGCACAGACCTTTCTGCAAGGCCTCCCGGAGTTGTCTCATCCTCTGCTCCCTCTGCGACGGTAACATAAGGTCCGCAACCTTACCCTTGTACCGTGGATCAAGGAGAGTGGCCAGCCAGTAATGGTCCCTCTCCTTGATCCGAAGAATACGAGGATCCTTCCGCAGACTTTGCAGGATCAGGGAGGCCATGCAGCGTAGGTTTGCTGAGGCATTCGCTCCGGAGTCCTCTGGGTCACTAAGGACGACATGATCCGCAGCCACCTCCTCCCAGCCACGTACAAGTCCACTGGTTTCTTGGGACTGTAAATCATCCCTAAAAGACTGCTGCTGATGATGCTGAGTGCCAGCCTCCACCTCCATGCTGACACAATCCTCCTCCTCCTCCTCCTCTTCCTGTGCGATGGGTGGGACAGAAGGAACACTGTCTGGGTAAAGGGGGCCTTGAGAGGCAAGGAAGTCCTCCTCTTCCTGCCTCTGTTCTGCCTCAAGTGCCCTGTCCATTATTCCACGCAGCGTGTGCTCCAACAGGTGGACAAGAGGTACAGTGTCACTGATGCATGCACTGTCACTGCTCACCATCCTCGTGGCCTCCTCAAATGGTGCCAGGACAGTGCATGCATCCCTGATCATGCCCCACTGGCGTGGAGAAAAAAAACCAAGCTCCCCTGACCCTGTCCTGGTGCCGTAGTCGCACAGGTACTCATTGATGGCCCTCTGCTGCGTGTGCAGCCGCTGCAGCATGGCCAACGTTGAGTTCCACCTGGTGGGCATGTCACATATAAGGCGGTTCTTGGGCAGGTTCAACTCCTTTTGCAGCTCAGCCAGGCGAGCACTGGCATTATAAGATCTGCGGAAATGCACACAGACTTTCCTGGCCTGCCTCAGGACATCCTGTAAGCCCGGGTACCTGCCCAAGAACCGCTGCACCACCAGGTTAAGGACGTGAGCCACACAGGGCACATGGGTCAGTTGTCCCTGTCGGAGGGCGGAGAGGAGGTTGGTGCCATTGTCGCAAACCACCATTCCTGGCTTAAGCTGGCGTGGCGTCAACCACCTCTCGGCCTGGCCCTGCAGAGCAGACAGGACCTCTGCCCCAGTGTGGCTTCTGTCCCCCAAACACACCAGCGCAAGCACGGCATGGCATCTTTTTGCCTGCGTACTTGCGTAGCCCCGTGAACGGCTACGGAGCACCGCTGGTTCATAGGACAAACCACAGGAAGAGGCCATGGAGGAAGAAGAAGAGGAGGGGGTGGAGGAGAGAGGTGTGTCACAACCAGTAGTAGCATTTTGGAGGCGTGGCGGTGGGACAACCTCCAACACTACTGCACCTTGTCCTGCATCCTTCCCAGCTGCCAAAAGAGTGACCCAATGGGCCGTGAAAGAAAGGTAACGTCCCTGTCCATGCCTGCTGGACCATGAGTCAGCGGTAATATGCACCTTACCGCTGACCGCCCTGTCCAGCGAGGCCAAGACATTGCCTTCCACATGCCGGTAGAGAGCCGGAATAGCCTTCCGTGAGAAAAAGTGGCGTTTGGGAACCTGCCACTGAGGAACCGCACATTGCACAAACTCACGGAAGGGGGCCGAGTCTACCAACTGAAAAGGCAGCAGTTGAAGCGCTAGCAATTTAGCCAAGCTAGCATTCAACCGCTGGGCATGTGGATGGCTGGGAGTGAACTTCTTTCGACGGTCCAGCAGCTGGGGCAGGGAAATTTGCCTGCTAGAATCGGACGTCGGTGTACTGCTAGCAGAGTGGCTGCAAGTACTTGGCTGTGACACACCTAATTCTACACCTTCATTCCTCTCAGTGCATGTTTCAGAGAGGACTGAAGTTATAGTGGGGTTGGAGATCCCAGCTGATGCGGTGCAAGGAGAGGTCCGCTTTGTTCTTTGGTGTGGGTCTTTGAGGTAGGCTTGCCAACGAGCTGCATGGCAGGTCAACATATGTCTGGTCAGGCATGTGGTACCCAAGCGGCTGATGTTTTGGCCACGCGATATACGCTTGAGACATATGTTGCAAACAGCAGCTGTGCGATCTGATGCACTAGCCTCAAAAAAGGCCCACACCAAAGAACTTTTTGAATGACGGGCAGAGGCAGCGCCCTGCACAGGCGGAGCTCTGCGGTGTGATTCCGTCGGTGTACTGCCCTTACGCTGGCCACCAAAGGGCATCCTGCCTCGTTGGAGATGTGCCTCCTCCTCATCCTCCTCCTCCTCCTCTCTCCTATTAGGCACCCACGTGGAGTCAGTGACCTCATCATCACCTCCCTCCTCATCACTGGAGGCAATCTGGCAGTATGCTGCAGCTGCTGGAACATGACTGCCAGATTGGTGTCCTTCTTGAGCATCCCCTCTGTCTGCTCTCACGCTACTGCCTTCCTCTAGCTGGGTTTCATCATCAGACCCTTCGAAACGCTGGGCATCCTCCTGGAGCATGTACCCAACACTGTGCTGAAACAGTTCGGGGGACTCCTCAGGAGGAGGACATGGTGGGTCTAGGGAAGGAGTGACTGATGATGAGTCTGACATTGATACCAGGGAAGAGGACGCTTTGGCAGCTGCTTTTCCAGTACCCTGAGCCTGGGTGAGAGAGGATGAGGAGGAGGAGGAGGGCTTGGTCATCCACTCTACCAAGTCTTCGGCATGATGTGGCTCAACATGTCCAGCTGCCGAAAAGGACAAGCGTGTCCCATGGCCATGTGCTGATGACAATGCACCGCGTCCACGACCAGCACTGTTGCCCCCAGACACAGAGCCTGCTTGCCCTCTTTTATTGCCTCCTGACTGTCTGCCTCTCCTTGTTTGCCTTCCAGACATTCTAATAGATGGCCTGCAGGGAGATGGGAAAAAAGCAATAAGGGCTACCTTCAGGTGTCCTTCTCTGTCCCTTGAAACAAGGACTTTGACAGTGAAAGAAACTGACACACTCTCCCTACCTACAGTTTTCTGTCCCTAGAAAAAAAAAATTTTTAAGCACAATTTAGCACAAGGAGAATTACCTCACTGTCCTTCCAGGTCCCTGGAAACAAGGACTTTGACAGTGAAAGAAACTGACACACTCTCCCTACCTACAGTTTTCTGTCCCTAGAAAAAATGTTTTTTTTAAGCACAATTTAGCACAAGGAGAATTCACTCACTGTCCTTCCAGGTCCCTGGAAACAAGGACTTTGACAGTGAAAGAAACTGACACACTCTCCCTACCTACAGTTTTCTGTCCCTAGAAAAAATGTTTTTTTTAAGCACAATTTAGCACAAGGAGAATTACCTCACTGTCCTTCCAGGTCCCTGGAAACAAGGACTTTGACAGTGAAAGAAACTGACACACTCTCCCTACCTACAGTTTTCTGTCCCTAGAAAAAATGTTTTTTTTAAGCACAATTTAGCACAAGGAGAATTACCTCACTGTCCTTCCAGGTCCCTGGAAACAAGGACTTTGGCAGTGAAAGAAACTGACACACTCTCCCTACCTACAGTTTTCTGTCCCTAGAAAAAATGTTTTTTTTTTAAGCACAATTTAGCACAAGGAGAATTACCTCACTGTCCTTCCAGGTCCCTGGAAACAAGGACTTTGACAGTGAAAGAAACTGACACACTCTCCCTACCTACAGTTTTCTGTCCCTAGAAAAAATGTTTTTTTAAGCACAATATAGCACAAGGAGAATTCACTCACTGTCCTTCCAGGTCCCTGGAAACAAGGACTTTGACAGTGAAAGAAACTGACACACTCTCCCTACCTACAGTTTTCTGTCCCTAGAAAAAATGTTTTTTTTAAGCACAATATAGCACAAGCACAAAACACACTGACACTCTCCCTACCTATCCTTCTCTTTCCCTAAACTAAAGGAATCCAGGTTAAGCAAGAAAGAAATAAAAGTCACTGTCCCTGCCTATGCTGCTCTATCCCTGCTCCGGAACACACTACACTAGGCCGCCGTGCTGGCGGCCTTTTATAGTGTGGGGCGTGTACTAAACCCCCTCAGCAATAATTGGCCACAGGCATCCTGCCTGTGGCCAATCATTGCTCTCCTCGCTGCCGGCGCTGTGATTGGCCAAGCATGCGGGGTCACAGTGCATGCTTGGCCAATCACAGCGCCTGGATGACACTGCGATGGCGTAGTGCATTGTGGGCCGTTCGCGTCACTCGAATTTGGCGCGAACGGCCCAAATCGTTCGATCTTCGTCGAACGATCGAACAGCCGATGTTCGAGTCGAACGTATGTTCGACTCGAACACGAAGCTCATCCCTAGTCCTGATGCCAAAGTAGATTCCTTTGATGTCATTAAGGACATTCATTTATTTACACGTCGATTAATGTTTAAAACAATTTACCATAAACCTCATAGTATTGACCGTCTCACTACCTCTACAGGAAATAATGATCTTACAATTAGAGAGATTCAAGCAATACAGGAACTGATGGAATTATGGGAGGATGATGCTGACTCCATTGATTCACCATTAAATCCCCCCTTTCTATCTGACAAAACCTCAACGATTAGATGTTTTCCCCCTCCACAGCTATTTAAACCTAAATCGAGGAACTTTCCAACTCTAGGCAATAATCACAACATCTGGGCCTTTGTACAGCAAATAACAAGAGAGATTGAAAGAATGACGTGGTCTAAGACACCTCCTGACAACTTGTCCCCCCCACTTAGACAAGCCTTAATGTCGTTACAAAAGAATACACAGATCGTAATCAAACAAGCCGACAAAGGTGGAAACCTTGTAATAATGAACCGTGCTAACTATGAATCCATGTGTCATGGATCTGCCACCTAAGGGTTAATAGTGCAGACTGATTTCAGTGATTGGCAACAGGCTGCATTATTTAAACACCTCAGCAGCACTGTGTCTTCGCTGTCTGATCTGCAGTTCATACCTGTTCCAGTGTCTTCCTGTGATCTGATCTGTTTCCTGTGTTTGACCCGGCTTGTTTGACTACGATTGATCTCTGTTATCCTGATCCCGGCCTGCCTTGTAACCACACTCAGCTCTACACTGCTTGATTTCCTGTTGCCGAACTTTGCCTGTATCCTGACCATTCTCTGCCTGTCGTCTATACCTACATCTGATCGTCTGTTACCAAACCCGGCTTGTCTGACTACATATTCAGCGTCTCCCCAGCCAGTGCACCTACCAGCCTGCTTCCTGTTCCCTGCTGCACCAGCTGAACTGACAAGACCAAAGACGAACCAGGCACCCATACACCGCCAGACTCTTGCGGCCACTGTTGCAACATCGGTGGCCCTTGAGGCGGGGTTGTACGAGAAGCCTTCCCACTGCACGTCAGGCTCATCCGGCAGGTACGTAACAGTATCAGGCAGCCATGTCTGAGCCTGCAAGTAGGAAGTCGACCATGGATGACATCTGCCAGCACCTTGCAGCCCTTACCCAAGCAGTCAAATCTCTACAGGAGGGTTATACGCAACTGGAACAACGTGTACAGACTCTAGCTACACCAGCAAGAACTGCTGCACCTTCTGCCTCAAGGACTGCCACTGCAGCAACCTCAGTGGTGATGCTGCCCCCTGAACCCAGAGTTCCAGCGCCAGAGAGATTTTCAGGTGACCGGGGAAAATTTTGATCCTTCCGCAACGCATGTGAACTGTACTTCGCCCTGCAACCTCAAACTTTCTCCCTTGAAACCACCAAAGTAGGATTCATCATATCACTGCTTCAGGGTGAGCCCCAGTCCTGGGCTCATCGGATGTTGGAAAAGAAAGATGTATTGTTACAGTCCATGTCCGCCTTCTTCGGCGCAATGGCTGAATTATACGACGACCCGCAACGAACCATCACAGCAGAGGCTGCCCTTCATGCACTCCAGCAAGGCCGCAGAACGGCCGAAGATTATGTTACAGACTTTAGACGCTGGAGTGCAGACACACAGTGGAATGACGCAGCCCTGCTACACCAGTTCCGCTTGGGGTTATCAGAAGGTCTGAAAGACGAATTGGCACGTGTCGGAGTCCCAAATACCCTGGAGGCCCTTATCACACTGGCCATTCAAATTGACCGTCGTCTCCGTGAGCGATGATCCGAAAGATCAGCCCAGCAGCCACGTCCAGTCTGGATAATGCCTCGGATCCCAGCTCCCACTCACTCCGCACCTGTTAGCTTCACTCCAGTTCAGCCCGCTCCTGTTACTTCTGCCACCGGAGCCTATGCAAATCGGCCTAATACGCCCCCTCTGTCTCCAGAGGAACGCCTGCACCGACGACAGAATAACCTCTGCCTATACTGTGGGGAAGCGGGCCACTATGTACGTTCCTGTCCAACCAAGACACGTAAGTGGCGGATGATTTCTTCAGTAAATAACTTTTCTTTACCTACCAATGCCACCAACCTAACCCTTCCCATCTCTTTTCAGCTGCTAGAAAGGGAAGTGCCAGTTACCGCGATCATTGATTCCGGGGCCTGCAGTTGCTTCATCGATCTAACCTTTGCAACACAACAACGCATCCCCTTGATACCTAAAGCACAAGGACTTTCTGTTTTTCTAGCTGACGGGTCATGTATCAAGTCTGGACCTGTGACCCAAGAGACATTTCCCTTACCCGTGTTGACTTCCTCCCAACATAAGGAAATCCTAAGCCTTGATGTCATCACCTCCCCGCTATTCCCTGTTATTCTGGGCCTACCCTGGCTGCAGGCGCATAATCCGCAAGTTGACTGGGCCACAGGGAGAATCAACTTCCACTCAGCCTATTGCCAGGAGCACTGCCTACCTAGGTCCCCAGCTTCTTCTACAACACTATTTTGTGTGGACTCTGAGTCTGAGGTGCGGCAAGTCGTACCTGAACCCTACCATGAGTTCCTGGATGTCTTTAGTAAGCGAGGGGCTGACATTCTTCCCCCGCATCGGCCATACGACTGCCCAATTGAACTGCTTCCAGGGTCTGAAATCCCCTTCGGTAGAATCTTCCCGCTCGCTGAACGAGAACAGGAGGCACTAAAAGAGTATATCCAAGAAAACTTGAAAAAGGGGTTCATCCGACCATCTACCTCCCCAGCAGGAGCAGGAATATTTTTTGTTGAGAAAAGGGACCACTCCATACGACCTTGTGTGGACTATCGGGAGCTCAACAAAATTACAGTTAAAAACCGATATCCTCTTCCTCTAGTACCCAAACTATTTCAGAGATTAAGGTCGGCAACCATCTTCACCAAACTAGATCTACGGGGGGCCTACAATTTAGTCCGCATCCGTCAAGGGGATGAGTGGAAGACGGCCTTTCGCACCCGATTTGGCCACTATGAATACCTAGTGATGCCCTTTGGACTATGCAATGCCCCGGCTACTTTCCAACACTTTGTTAATGATATATTCCGAGACTTCCTGGATATATTTTTGATTGTTTACCTAGACGACATCCTGATTTTTTCCATTTCTCTAGACTCACATCGAGGTCATGTCAAAAGGGTGCTGAGCCGGCTCCGCCAACACGGACTATATGCTAAAGGTGAAAAATGTGAATTTGAACAAAGCAGCATCCAATTCCTGGGACTGATAATCTCACCTGAAGGGATCAAGATGGACTCTGAAAAGGTCTCTGCTATCTTAGCCTGGCCTGCACCTACCGACAAGAAGGGGGTGCAGCGCTTCGTAGGATTTGCCAACTTTTACAGGAGGTTCATTAAGGGCTTTTCCGCCATCATCACCCCTATCGCACAGCTGACTAGACAGAACCTTCGCTTCCATTGGACACCCGAGGCACAAGCCGCATTTGAAACCTTGAAGAGACTGTTTACTTCAGCACCTGTTCTTGGTCACCCAGACCCGTCTCTGCCGTATACACTAGACGTAGATGCATCTGAAGTCGCTATTGGAGCAGTCATCTCCCAACGCCACGGCCCTAAGGATCTGATGCATCCAGTAGCCTTTTTCTCCCGCAGGCTCTCCCCAGCAGAGAGAAACTATGATGTTGGGGACCGAGAATTACTGGCCATTAAGGCGGCTTTAGAAGAGTGGAGATACCTCCTGGAGGGAGCAGCGCATCCCATATTGGTATATACTGACCACAAAAATCTTGAGTACTTGAGGACTGCTAAACGTCTAAAGCCACGTCAAGCACGTTGGGCCCTGTTCTTTTCCCGATTTGTGTTCCACATTACCTATCGGCCGGGCTCGAAGAATGTCAAACCAGATGCACTGTCTCGTATGAGGACCTGGTGGATGGAGAGTGTGATGAGTCTGAAGCATTATGGGTAGGACTGCATACAGATGTGCGTAGTTCAAAGCTAATCATTGGAGTTTGTTATAGACCACCCAATGTTAATGAGGAGTTAGAGACTCAGCTCCTTGCACAGATGGAAAGGGCTGCAAGGGCTGGGACGGTGATAATAATGGGGGATTTTAACTACCCAGAAATTGACTGGAGTAATGGAACTGCTGGGACAGTTAAAGGGCAAAAATTTATAAACCTATTGCAGGACAATTTTATGGTCCAGTTTTATTGAGGCCCCAACTAGGAATGATGCTCTGTTGGACCTGGTAATCTCAAACCATGCAGAGCGTATTACTAATGTTCAGATAAAGGAACACCTGGGTAGCAGTGACCATAACATGATTTCATTTGATGTTAGTTGTAAGCAAAAATCACATACAGGAAAGATAAAAACACTTAATTTCAAGAGAGCAAATTTTCCAAGGATGAGTGCTGCTCTCCAGGACTTAGACTGGGAAGGAATATTGGCATCAATGGGCACAGAACAGAAATGGGAATTCTTCAAAAAGACTGTTTGTGAACTCACTGCAAAGTATATTCCCATGGGCAATAAGTTTAAAAGGCTAAAAATAAAACCTATGTGGCTCACTGACAAAGTTAAAAAAGCTATAAACTATAAGAAAAGAGCTTTTAAAAAATATAAAAATGAGGGAACACTAGTGTCATTTAAATGTTACAAAGAATATAACAGGATATGTAAAAAGGAAATCAAGGATGCAAAAATTCAAAATGAACGACAGATTGCAAAAGATAGTAGGACAAACCCCAAAAAATTCTTCAAATATATTAATAGTAAAAAGGTCAAGTCTGAGCATGTAGGCCCTTTACAAAATAATCTAGAGTGGGTGACTGGGGACAAAGAGAAGGCTAATTTATTAAATACTTTCTTCAGTTCTGTGTATACAAAGGAGCATGGGGGAGCTCATGTCCAAAATGGGGGTGGTAGTGACACAGCCCCAAATCCACAATGGCTCAAAAGTGATATGGTCCAGAAATATTTAGATGGAATAAAGGTGGATAAAGCACCTGGACCAGATGGCATACACCCACGGATCCTAAAAGAATTGAGCTCTGTAATTTCAAAGCCATTGTATTTAATTTTTAGGGACTCATTAATGACAGGAATAGTACCACTGGATTGGCGCAGGGCCAATGTGGTGCCTATATTTAAAAAGGGAATTAAGTGTTTACCAAGTAACTATAGACCTGTTAGTTTAACTTCTATAGTTGGGAAAATACTGGAGAGATTAATAAAAGACCACATAGATGAGTTCTTGCTGGAAAAAAACTATTTAAGCAACAGACAGCATGGATTCATGAAAGACAGAAGTTGTCAAACAAACCTGATTTCTTTTTATGAAGAGGTAAGTAAGACCTTGGACAGAGGGGTGGCAGTGGACGTGGTATACTTGGATTTTGCAAAAGCGTTCGATACAGTTCCCCACACACGGCTCATGTGTAAGGTAAAGTCTACAGGATTGGAAATATCAGTTTGTAAATGGATAGAAAACTGGCTAAAAGACAGAATTCAGAGAGTAGCGGTTAATGATTCTTACTCTGAATGGTCCAAGGTTATCAGTGGTGTACCCCAAGGTTCAGTGCTGGGACCCTTACTTTTTAATATGTTTATAAATGATATTGGGTCTGAGATCAAAAGTAACATTTCTGTCTTTGCAGATGACACCAAGCTATGCAGTGGAATAACGTCCTTACAGGATGTCGCCAATTTACAAGCCGACCTCAATGCTCTGTCTAATTGGGCGACTATGTGGCAGATGAGGTTTAATGTTGATAAATGTAAAGTTATGCACTTGGGGGCTAATAATATGAATGCATCATACATACTAGGGGGAGTACAACTGGGGGGATCCGTAGTGGAGAAGGATCTGGGGGTTTTGGTAGATCATAAGCTCAATAATGGCATGCAATGCCAAGCTGCGGTTTCCAAAGCGAGCAAAGTCCTTTCTTGTATTAAGAGAGGTATGGTCTCCAGAGAGAGAGATATCATTTTGCCCCTGTTCAAATCATTAGTAAGACCTCATCTGGAATATGCAGTTCAGTTTTGGGCCCCAGTTCTCAAAAAGGATATTGGGGAACTGGAGAAAGTGCAGAGAAGGGCAACCAAACTGATAAGAGGCATGGAGGAGCTCAGCTATGAGGAGAGATTAGAGGAACTGAATTTATTCTCTCTTGAGAAGAGGAGATTAAGGGGGGATATGATCAACATGTACAAATATATAAGGGGTCCATATAGTGAACTTGGTGTTCAGTTATTCACTTTACGGTCAACACAAAGGACAAGGGGGCACTCTTTGCGTCTAGAGGAAAAGAGATTTCACCTCCAAATACGGAAAGGTTTTTTCACAGTAAGAGCTGTGAAAATGTGGAATAGACTCCCTGCAGAGGTGGTTCTGGCCAGCTCAGTAGATTGCTTTAAGAAGGGCCTGGATTCTTTCTTAAATGTACATAATATAACTGGGTACTGACATTTATAGGTAAAGTTGATCCAGGGAATATCCGATTGCCTCTCGGGGGATCAGGAAGGAATTTTTTCCCCTGCTGTAGCAAATTGGATAATGCTCTTCTGGGTTTTTTTTGCCTTCCTCTGGATCAACTGTGGGTATAGAATTGGGTATATGGGATTGTACGATATATGTTTATTTTTATTTTTTTATTTTTATTTTTTACGGTTGAACTGGATGGACTTGTGTCTTTTTTCAACCTGACTAACCATGTAACTATGTATGTTCGATGACCCCAAGGAACCACCAGTAGCAGATACCATCTTGTCTGAAAATAACTTCTTACTTTTACAGGGCAACCTCCTCAGCCGAATGAAGCAGGCTTCGACAGACGTTCTTAACCCTCCAGGGGTCACGCTGACACTCCGGGAAGGATTGCTGTTTAACGGAAGCAAGGTATTTGTGCCTGAATGTTTACGTATAACCATTTTGGGTCTTTCTCATGATCATCCCCTAGCAGGTCATTTTGGGGTCCACAAGACGCTTGATCTCCTGAAACGCACATTTTGGTGGCCGGACCTAGAAGAAACCTGTAAGAGGTACGTGAATTCCTGTGCAATCTGCAACCGCAGCAAGGGTACAAAGAACCGAGCTTGGGGTCTACTTCGGCCACTGCCAGTCCCTGACAGACCATGGAAAATGATAGCCATGGATTTCATTGTGGAACTTCCCCCATCGGAAAGGATGCACAGCCATCTTTGTGATAGTGGACCGACTGTCCAAAATGGCCCATTTCTTGCCTCTGAAGAGTACTCCCTCGGCCATGGAGACGGCTCAATTATTTATCAGAGAGATTGTGAGGCTTCAAAGAGTCCCTATGAACATCGTCTCCGATCGGGGGGTTCAGTTCACTTCCAGATTCTGGAAAACTCTGTGTGAAGCCCTTAAAATTGAAAGATCCTTGTCCTCTGCCTACCATCCCCAGACCAATGGACAGACAGAGAGAACCAATCAGACATTGGAACAGTATATCCGATGCTTCACCACTTTTGTCCAGGATGACTGGGTATCGCTGCTGCCACTGGCGGAGTTCGCCTACAATAATGCCACTCACTCTGCCACAGGTCAGTCACCCTTCTTTGCAAATTACGGTTTTCACCCATCCTTCTTGCCCGACTTTATTCCAGAGACCACAGTTGCTGCTGTCCAAGACACAGTGGATTTCCTAAACCGCAACAATAAGTTGCTTCAAGAAGCGGTTACCAAGGCACAAGCAGCAAGCAAGATGGCTTTTGACAGGAAAAGGAGGGGTGAACTGATTCTCCACCCGGGAGACCAGGTATGGTTGTCTACTACAAATCTCAGGTTGGCATGTCCCTCAAAGAAACTGGCACCTAAATTTGTGGGACCATTCCCAGTCAAGAGGAAACTTAATGAGGTTGCTTATGAATTATCTTTACCTGATTCACTTAAGATACATCCTGTCTTCCATGTTTCTCTCTTGAAACCCGCAGTCCCTGACTCTTTTCCAGATAGAGTATCCAAGCCACCAGAACCTGTGACCATCAATGGCGAAGAGAAGTATGAGGTGGAGGCTATCATAGACTGTAGGAGAATAAGGAATCAGGTACAGTACCTGGTTAAGTGGAAAGGTTATGGCCCGGAGGATAACTCTTGGGAGGTTGAACAGGATGTGCACGCCAGAGACCTTGTTAATGCCTTTTTTCGCAGAAATCCACAGAAGAGAGACCTGTTGGGCACCCGGAGGTTGCCCGTAAGGGGGGGGGGGGCAATGTCATGGATCTGCCACCTAAGGGTTAATAGTGCAGACTGATTTCAGTGATTGGCAACAGGCTGCATTATTTAAACACCTCAGCAGCACTGTGTCTTCACTGCCTGATCTGCAGTTCATACCTGTTCCAGTGTCTTCCTGTGATCTGATCTGTTTCCTGTGTTTGACCCGGCTTGTTTGATTACGATTGATCTCTGTTATCCTGATCCCGGCCTACCTTGTAACCACGCTCAGCTCTACACTGCTTGATTTCCTGTTGCCGAACTTTGCCTGTATCCTGACCATTCTCTGCCTGTCGTCTATACCTACATCTGATCGTCTGTTACCAAACCCGGCTTGTCTGACTACATATTCAGTGTCTCCCCAGCCAGTGCTTCCTGTTCCCTGCTGCACCAGCTGAACTGACAAGACCAAAGACGAACCAGGCACCCATACACCGCCAGGCTCTTGCGGCCACTGTTGCAACATCGGTGGCCCTTGAGCCGGGGTTGTACGAGAAGCCTTCCCACTGCACGTCAGGCTCATCCGGCAGGTACGTAACACCATGTGTCTACACATTCTCCGGAATAGAGAATGGTACAGACCGATTTCACGGACTGTTATTGACTATTACTCCATTGAATTAAAAAATATCATCACCAAGGCATTTTCCAAAAATTTGATTGATAAATCAACATGGACATTTCCTTATGTCCAGGAACCAAAAGTTCCCACTTTGCATGCCCTACCCAAGGTCCACAAATCTCTAACCAACCCTCCAGGTCGGCCCATCATTTCTGTCTGCGGCTGTCTCCGTGAGAATGCCAGCAGCTTGATCGATACTTATCTGAATCCTCACGTAAAAGCATTGTTTTAATATGTACAGGACACAATAGATTTGATTAAGATACTTGAAGGTATCACTGTCCCTGATAATGCATATATGTTCACCATCGATGTTGAAAGTCTCTACAACGCAATCCCTCACGAGTTGGGATTGGCGGTTGTAGCAGAACATCTACGCGAACGTGGCCAATCAGCTGACAAATACAATGAATTTATTTTGGAATTGTTAAAATTTGTGTTGACCAGAAATGTGTTCATGTTCGGCCTCTCCCACTACCTTCAGATACAGGGCGTGGCAATGGGGACACGTTGTGCCCCGTCCTACGCGAACCTGTATCTGAGGGGGTGGGAGAGGGACCTTTTTGCCAGGGATGATATCCAGAAATATTTAGAATGTGTGCTAACTTTCCATCGATACATCGATGATATTTTAATGATCTGGACTGGCACTCATCATGAGCTCCTCGAGTTCATGGATATACTTGGCAACAACAGTTACAATCTTAAATTCACTATGTCATGTGACCAAAAATTGATTAGTTTCCTTGACTTTCAAATTTTGGTGGAATCCTATGGCTCCCTGGGTACATCATTCTTCAGGAAGCCATCGACAAGCAATGCTATTTTGCATGCATCCAGCTCTCATCCGAAATCCCTGGTTAACAGTATCCCCTATAGCCAATATTTGAGGCTACGGCGGAACTGTAACAAGGATGAGGACTTTCAAAAAGGAAGCTAATCAATTATACTCTCGTCTTCGTGATAGAGGACACACTCATAACATCTTGAAGAAAGCCTTCAATAGAGCCAAAGCTCACATTAGGGATACGTTAATTCATCAGAAAAAATCAAATCCACCTCTCAACCTGTGAGAATCATAACATCATATAGCAAACAGCATAAACAAATATTGGCCACTTCTACTGGCAGACCCTATAGCCTGCAAATATGTGGAAAAGGAACCGCAAATCACATATAGACGTGCCAAATCACTGAAAGACCGTTTGACTCAGAGTCACTACAAAACTCCATCCCCAATCACTGTACCCCTAGGTTATTTTCCTTGTAGAAAATGTGATAACTGTCGATTCCTACTGAACAGTAATGAAGTTAGATTACCAAACGGATGTATTCATAAAATCAAACATAGAGTGACCTGTCAGACCCCTAGTATCGTTTATATGATGCAGTGTACCTGTAATTTCTTTTATATAGGGAAAACTAAACGTCCTTTTTTTTAAAGAATTAATGACCATGTATCTTTGATAAAAAAACGCAAGATGGAAACTCAAATCAGTCGCCATGTTGAACTATTCCATGGCTTCTGATTGGATACCATCAAATTTATGGCCTTAGAACACATCCCTCCGGATGCAAGAGGAGGCAACAATGATCAAAAACTTTTGCAACTAGAATCACGTTGGATTTTCTCTTTGAAGGCAACAACGTATCCTGGATTGAATGAAATGTTGAGTTATAAACCTTTTTTATAAGCATTTCAACTGTTTATCTTGCTGCCTCCTCACTCCTGCTAATTATGTTTCTCCTCTGTCTGTGTCTTCACCCCCCCTTTTTTCCCTCCCCCCTTTTTTTCCTTTTTTCTTTTTTTTTTCTTCTTCCCTACCCCCCTCCCCCTTCCCCCCCCCTTTTTTTGTCCTTTCTATTCCCTTCCTTTTTTCCCCCTTTCTTTCTTTTTCCCTCTTCTCTCTCTCCCCCCTCCATCTTCCACTCCCTCCTCCTCTTCTTTCCCTTCCCCCTTTTTTTATTTTTTATTCTTCTCTTTTTAGATTTGACTGCGGGATGTGAATTGTCTGCACCCTTTCCCCTCCCTTTCCCCCTCGTTAGGACCCATATAGCATCCTGTGTCCTCTTTTTCTGGCCCAAAGATTCTATATGGAATTATGTAACAAAATCATTTAAGTACCCTTATATAATATGATTATGTACAACGATTATTAGTTGGTTCTGGCATATTTAATGATAAAGAATAAAAGAATCGATGTATTTCTATATAAGTTAATGTTTATGTAATATTTTATAATTGTCACAAATTCAAATTTATATAGCAATTTATAATTATTGTATAAGTTTTTACACACTTTAAATCACTGTCCTCATTATGTATATTGATATATTTGATTGTAAATGAATGGGTCCTCTTCCCCCGGGTGCAGCATGCTCCCTCTAATCTTCTCCCTTCTTGATATCCTTGGCCCGCTGGCCTCATCCCTGACGGCGACTTGGCCTGATCTTGGTATGCCCTGGTGACCATATGGACGCCCAAGGGCGCTCTAGCCTCTTGGCTGGGCGCCCGATTCCCTGGCCGTCTCGTGGACCTATTCGCCGCTCTCTATCCCTCCTAAAAGGTCCCCTTCCCCGAGTGTCTTCTCCTTTTCCATCACTAGAGGGCACTCCGGTGCGTGTCTCTCCTTGCTGTGTTTACAGCGCAGCGGAGAGACTTGGAGTGACGTCAGCAGCGTCTCTCCTGGGTGCCTTCTTCTTTTCCATCCCTAGAGGGCACTCCTGTGCGTGTCTCTCCTTGCTGTGTTTACAGCGCAGCGGAGAGACACAGAGTGATGTCAGCGGCGTCGTTCGCGCATGCGCGGTACAGCCCAACGTCCGCTTCCGGCCTACGGGCTGGATGGGGGGTATAAGAAGCCATTGGCTCCAGCGCTCAGATGCTGCTAAGCCCCTGGGACAACACATGCTGCTACAATTGTACAGGTAACTCTAAACTTATTGGACGCTGTTTGCTCTATTATAATCTTTGCCAAAATTCTTCTCTGATTGGTGTCATGATGCACCTGTTAAAGCGTTTATCTGGAGGCATGGTATGCCTATTGAAGCATAATACAGCTGATTATATTTGTCTGTATATGCTGATCTTCTTTTTGGACTGAATATCTTTCTCTTCCTTTATGTACCATGATTCTTTCATTATGTTCTCCTGTTTTCAGTTCTTTGGACCTTACCAGCCTTTGTGAACTTGATGATCAGCATCAGTCCCAGGAATTAGGCCATCAGTAGATCTGGCCTATGTAAGTTTACCTCCTTTTCAGTGTACCTTTAGTGTATGATTTTCTTTTCCCATGTTGGGTTCATTCATTATACCCTTCTCTAATTTACAGACATTGATACATAGTCGGTCATCTTGTTCCCCCTGTGATCACTCTGTGCAACCTGATGGTCTGGATTTGAGACCGCCGCCCTGGGGCGTGGCCGCTTGGATTGGCTATAGTGGGGAGAGGTAAGGGGCTGCACCTGTGGGGGTGGGAGTGGCGCATGCATAATATTCAATTGTTAAATGAAATATTTTGGCACATATATTCTTTTTGCTTATTTGTAATGTGACACATATATATTTGTCTTTTGTATTTTCTAGAAGGCTTGTACCACTTATTTGGACATTTTCCCTTTTGAAGAAGCCCGAATTAGGGGTGAAACATGTCGGGAACGTAGTTCATCGTACTGTCCTTTTAATTGCTATTTTGTACTACCATCCTCCATCTATTCACTTTTATCATTGTTTTTATTTTGCTGTTCAAAATAAAAATATTTGAAATAATCTATTTGATATATTGCATTTATGCACCTAAAAAATCCCATTTCTTCCGTCTTTGTCCTTATATTTTGGGGGGTTGGGTGCTATACATATTAGTTGGGACATCAACAACCACAAAACCAGCTCTTTAAAAGGTGGTCCCTCAGGCACCTGGTCAGTTTTTTGTGTTTCCTAAGTCGGAGGAGACATGTTGCCTAGAGCAACAGTCTTTTAAGGGGAGATGGGTCCTGGAGAGTATCCATCAACAAGGGCGAAGTCCCCCTCACCTGCAAATCTCTCCACACGGCCACGGGTTCCCTCAGCATGTGTTGGAGTTCCCCGTTCCCTCTTCTCTCCGGTGCCCGGCGAGGGAGTGGGCAGTGTTGACAGACATGGCATCGGCAGCAGGAGAGCTCCCTCTCCTCGCGGTAAGCGCCGTGACCCGGAAGACGCCGGGCGTCACTAACGGTGGATGCGAATCATCACTGCGCGCCGGAAGCTCTGGTTCCAGTTTTCAGCGCAGAAAAAGGGGGAAGGCCAAGTCAGCGTTTAAAGGCAGAACAGCATGGGCTGAGAAAACTCCTAAACATCAGAGCACCATGGTCCCACACTCCAGGGGAGTCCAACGCCGGCCCTTCACAGGTAGGCTGGCCTGGCCAGAGCCTTTTGTGTTCCTGTGTTTTTCTCTTGCATAAAAGGGGAGCTAGAAGGTCCAAGGGGTACCATTTTTTAAAGCTCTGTGGGCACCTTAGATAGGGGAGGAGACAAGCAACTACCTTGTTCCCCATTTAGAAGGATCCTAGAGAACATAGTGCAAGAACCCTTACCAAAGACAAAAAAAATTCCCCTCTTGCAACACAAGGCTCTCATCCAACTACACTAAAACCTTATGTTCTACTTGTATCTCAGCGGTACTAAAAAGCGAGGAGGATTCCCCCTTTCTCAAGTTCCTCGGTTCTTTTAAGGATGAGATGCAGTCCACCTTTCAATCCTTCAGAAAACTTATTGAAGATACTCAAATCCCAGGCTTACCCATCAGGCAACAAGAGGTGCCCACCTCTCCCACTCCGGTAGCGTCAGGGTCAGGAGAACCTGTGGAGAATGAGGAGATTTCCCTTAGAAATTCTGACCCAGATTCCTCCCAGTCGGACTCTGGGCAGGAGAAAGGTCAGGATGACTCTCGCACCCCCACCAGATTCAAACTCTCACAGGAGGAAGTAGATGAATTGGTAGGGGCCATTCACGAGACCTTAGAGTTAAAGGAAGAAAAAACCTCACTCTCAAGGCATGATAAGATGTGCCAGGGTTTAAACAAAAGAAAACCCAAGGTATTTCCAGTATACAAGCTAATGTCAGACTTGGTACTCAGGGAATGGGAGGAACCTGATACTCAGGTGGACTGAAAAGAAGGTTCCCCTTTGACGAGGACCACAGTTCAGTCTGGAACCAGTCCCCTAAACTTGATGCCCCTCTAGGGAAGGTATCAAAACACTCCAATCTAGTCTTTGGGGACCCCTTGGACAAGAGAGGGGATGTAATCCTCAAAAGATCCTGGGACACAGCAATAGCCACTAGAAACCACCTGTGTAGCCCGAAATTTTGAGTTTTGGCTAAAACAATTACAGGAACACCTGACGGCATGTACCCCTAGGTCAGAGTTGTTAAAAATCCTTTCCCATGCTCTTTAAAGCAGTAGGCTTCATTGCAGATGCCTCAACTGAATCCGTAAAATTGTCAGCTAGTTCAACTTCACTGTCCGTAGCAGCCAGGAGATCCCTTTGGCTCAAAACCTGTCCGGGAGACACAGCCTGAAAATTACGCCTGTGTAGCGTTCCCTTTTCAGGCAAATTTCTGTTTGGCACCCCTCTAGACGAAGCCCTAGAGTGTACAGCTGACAGAAAAAAGACTTTTCCTGAAAAGAAAAAGTAATTTCTCAGAAAAAAAAATTGTCCCTACAAAGGGACAAAAGAAAACATAAGAAAAAGGGAAGCCGAACAAACCCTGGTCGGCACAGAGAGGGAAACAAAAGGCAATTGTGCTTTTTAACCCCCCTGACAAAAATCCCAAACCACGGTGATGCCAACAGCCATGTGGGAGGAAGATTAGTGGACTTCCTTCCACAATGGAAAAAACTGACCACCAACAGATTTATCAGGGGAGTAATAGGGAAGGGATATGCCCTAGAGTTCAACCAAAAACCTCCAGCAAGATTCTTGGTTACTCAATTAGCGAGGGACCCAGCAAAAGCGCAAGCATTACCACTACTAATAGGAGAACCAGTAGACCAAAAAGTCCTGATACCAGTTCCCAAAGAAGAAGGGAAGGGTTACGGGCACGCATTTCTGGTGCAGAAAACATCAGGCAAATACTGCCTGATCTTCAATTTAAAACCATTAAACACAGTCATACAATACAAAAAATTCTGGATGGAGTCAATCTACTCTGTCAGAAATTTGCTCCAAAAAGACTGTTTTATGGCAAAGATAGATCTAAAGGACGCCTATCTTCACATCCACATCAGGGAAAGCTCCCAGAAATTTCTCTGTGTAGCCATACGGATAGAGAAAAACGTCTACCACTTTCAAAGCCAAGCTCTGCCCTTCGGCCTCTCCTCATCTCCGAGGATCTTTACCAAAATTCTGGCAGAGACTCTAGCACCACTAAGACTCCAAGCTATAACAATCATTCCCTACTTGGACGACTTGCTGTTCATAGCACCAACAAAGCAGAACCCAACAGTGGTTAACCCAGTTGGGTTGGATCATCAACAGGGAGGAATCGAACCTCACCCCCTCACAAGAGATCCTGTTTCTAGGTTACACAATCAGTTCAATAGAGCAAAAAAAAATACTCCCACAAGACAAAATCGATTGTCTGGGACAACGGATGGCACAAATGTAGACAAATCTCCCAATTACAATAAGAGAAATAATGTCAGCCTTAGGACTCATGACTGCCTCCATCCCGGCAGTCAAATGGGCCAGGTTTCACCAGAGACCACTCCAGTCCTTTCTCTTACAAAATCTGATGGGAAAGGACTTGGAGGACAAGGTGTACCTCCCAGAAAAAACAAAGCAGGCCCCTTTGGTGGTGGAGAAACCAAAGCAATCTACAAAAGGACTGCTGTGGACCTCCCCGATTGCACGCATATTGACTACGGATGCCAGCAATCAGGGATGGGGGGGGGCCCATCTAGATGGACAATGGGCACAAGGCACTTGGACTCGCCTAGAGAAACAACACTCGTCCAACTACAGGGAACTAAAAGCCGTAGCCAGAGGAATCGTAGCATTCCAAAGTCAGCTCAGACACCAACATATACAGGTCAGATCGGACAATATAACCTCAGTAGCATACCTAAACAAACAGGGAGGAACCACCCTGATGAGCATAGCACAGGAAACAGTTTCATGGGCGGAGGAAAATCTGGAATCCCTTTCAGCAATCCATCTCAAGGGTGTACAAAACAATCTAGCCGATTTTTTTTGAGCCGTCAGTTAATCTCACAAGAATGGTCACTAGATCCGACAGTGTTTTTGGAAGTAAATAGTTTCCAAGTGGGGCTTTCCAGAGATCGACTTATTTGCCAACAGAGAAAACACCAAACTACAAAAAAAATTCTCGCTGAACCCAAGGGATCAACCAATAGCAGTCGATGCCCTCCAGAATGCATGGACTTTCAGGCTAAGTTACTCCTTCCCACCTCAACATCTGTTACCGCGAGTCCTCTCCAAGTTCAGGACAGAGAAAACATCTCTTATCCTAATAGCCCCCTTTTGGCCAAAAAGGGCATGGTTTTCACTTCTGCTATCATTAGTGGATCGACCACCTTGGATGTTACCTTTCAGTCAGGACCTGCTATCCCAGGGTCCAGTATGACATTCCAATCCAGCCATACTAAAATTAGCGGCTTGGTATCTGAAGTAGACATCCTGAAATCCAAGGGTCTATCTGACAGAGTGATAAAAACTCTGTTACAAAGTCGCAAACCAAATACCAGAGCCATATACCTTTAAAGTCTGGAGAAAATGTTACTTCTGGCTAACAGAAAATGTAAAAAGAGAATACAATTTTCCAACAATATTAGAGTTTCTGCAAGAAGGCATTGACAAAAAGTTATCTTTAAGCACGATTAAAGTACAGATTGCAGCCCTATCAGTCTATTTACAGTGTTCCCTACAACAGGATCCGCTTATAAATAAGTTCTGTAAAGCAGTCTCAACGACCGGTTCCATGCCGTAAAGTTCTGAAATGGGACCTGTCAATGTTAAAAGCAGTCACTAGGGACCCCTTTTGAGCCATTATCAAAGGCATCCTTAAGACTAATTACTTTAAAAACATCTTCCTTATCGCTATGACTTCTGCTCGCAGAGTCAGCGAACTCCAAGCTCTGTCAATTAGAGAGCCCTTTTATGCAAATATTGGAAGATAAGGTCAATCTAAAGACCAACCAATCATTTATTCCCAAAGTTGCTTCCACTATTCACAAAACTCAGAACATACTACCTTCCCTCTGTAGTAAACCCGCAAACAATAAGGAAGAACAACTACACGGACTAGACTTCAGGAGATGTCTCATAGCCTATCTGGAAGCGACTAAAAGTTTCAGAACATCAGAGGCCCTGTTTATCCTCTTCTCAGGATACAGAAAAGGAAAACAGGCTTCCAAAAATAACAATAGCCATGTGGATTAAGATGGCCATCACAAAAGGGTACAAAAATTTGCACTTGGACCCTCCACAAGGCTTAAATGCACATTCTACAAGGGCGTTGGCCACGTCCTGGGCAGAAAGAGCCGGTGCTACCCCGGAGCAGATATGCAAAGCCACCACATGGTCAAGCATGTCTATGTTCATTCGACACCATCGATTGGACGTCTTAGGTGATCAGGATCAAGCTTTTGTGAGGAAGGTACTACAAGCTGTGGTCCCCCCCCTAAAAAAAAATTGGTGAGTACTTGCTCATCCTCTCAAGGGCTGTCCTTCCAGGACCGCACGTTCCCACCCTTTTTGTATATATAAAATAAATTGCATGTACGGTTTAACTGTATTTCAGCTCCGTCCTTCGGTTCTTGGATAAAACTGACCAGGTACCGGAGGGACCGACTTTTAAAGAGCTGGAGGTGATGTGTTTCCTGTCCAGGAGCTCCATCTCTCAAGGGCTGTCCTGGAAGACTCCTGGAAACAGTTACCGGTAAGTCTAACTCTGTTTTTTTTTTTTCTTAATTTTTTTTTTACATTGTCACTTAAAAAAAAAAAAAATTCTGATCACTTTTATTGCTGTCACAAGGAATGTAAACAACCCTTGTGACAGTAATAGGTGATGACAGGTACTCTTTATAGAGGGATCGGGGGTCGAAAAGTATTGAATTGCTGTCCTAGTGTGTATGAGGACTTGAGTCTAACATAGAGTTGTGTGAGGACTGTTCTACACACAGAGAAATCATCAAAGATGATGAATGTAACAGATATAAAAGAATGCCACTTCAGATGCAGCTATTTAACCATGTGCATAAGCCCATGTTGTTAGTTCCACTGACATCTGCTTTCAAGAAATTGTATAATTATATCTTTCTTGTATGTGGCATGGAAATGCCCCATAGTTGGTGGTCATTAAAGAGGAAGTAAACCCTGATGGGTTTTACGTCCTCTTTATTCCCCTTGCAAATAAAAGCATAATGGGCTACTATGCACCGCATCCATCTTTGCCCCTCTCCTTCTGGGGCCGCCAGTCACGCCACATGCTGGGGAAGAAATGGCACGGAGGGCTGTTTCTTCATTGCGCATGCACATTTAGGAGATATTTTCAGTACATATAGGTAAGCCTTATTATAGGCTTACCTATATGTAAAAATGTCTCGGGGGGGGGGGGGGGGTTTACAACCACTTTTAGAGCAAGAAATGCCCCATTATCAACAGGAGGAAAAAATGCATCATAGTTGGTCACTAAGAAGAAGAAATACCCCATCATTGGTGGTCAGTAAAAAGAAGAAGAAATATACCATTATCAGTGGGAGGAAAAAATGTCCCATCAACAGTGGGAGGAAAAATGGTCAGTAAGAGGAAGAAATGCTCCATCACCAGTGGTCGTTGGGAGGAATAAGTGCCCCATCGACAATGGTCATTGGGAGGAAGAACAGCCCCGTCGTCGGGGGTCATTTGGCAGAAGAAATGCCTCATCACAGTGGTTACTGGGCAGAAGAAATGCCCCATCGCCAGTGGGGGACGCTGCCTGTGAAACGCTTGGGCATCATTCAATCCGAAACACCAAGGACATCTTGTGGCAGAGTAGAAGTACTGTGATAGACAGCTGCAGGCTAAAGGTAAGTATTGTAGCCTGAGGCCGGGTTCACACTAGTGCGACACGACATCCGTCCTACTTTGGATCCGACTTTGCCCTGCGACATGAAGCCGACATATGTCCGACTTTCAATGAACGGGGATCCGACTTGGATCCCCGCCAATATCAGGCACTGTTTGGTATGAATCTTGAGGGGGAACTCCAGGCCAAATTTTAAATTAAAAAAACGGCATGGGTTCCCCCTCCAGGAGCATACCAGGCCCTTGGGTCTGGTCTGGATTTGAACAGGCGCCCCTACGCCGAAAACACGGCGTGGGGGTCCCCCCAAAATCCAAACCAGACCCTTATCCGAGCACACAACCTGGCCGGCTGCAGGGGAAGGGGGGGGACGAGAGAGCGGCCCCCCTCCCTCCTGAACCGTACCAGGCCGCATGCCCTCAACATGGGGGGTTTGGTGCTCTGGGGCAGGGGGCGACCTGCGGCCCCCCCACCCCAGAGCACCCTGCCCCCATGTTGATGAGGACAGGGCCTCTTCCCGACAACCCTGGCCGTTGGTTGTCGGGGTCTGCGGGCGGGGGGCTTATCGGAATCCGGGAGCCCCCTTCAATAAGGGGGCCCCCGGATCCCGGCCCCCCCACCCTATGTGAATGAGTATGGGGTACATCGTACCCCTACCCATTCACCTGGTGGAAAAAAATGCAATTAAAAAACACTACACGGGTTTTCAAAGTAATTTATTGCACAGCTCCGGGGGTCTTCTTCCGACTTCCGGGGGTCTTTTCCGACTTCGAGGGTCTCCGGTGTCGTCTCCCGCTCTCCGGTTCTTTCTTCCGCCGGGCCTCCGCTAACTTCTTTTTAGCTCTCTTGCTAACAGAGGCCCGGTCTTCCCGTTGTCTCGTCCGGCTCTCCGTTGTCCTTCTGCCGGCCCCTCCACTAACTTCTTGGTAGCTCTTTCGCTAGTGGAGGGGCCGGTCTTCCCGTCGCTGTCGGCTTCTTCTTCCCTCTTCTCCTCCTCGATGTTGACGCGTCGCTTCTTCCCGCTGTAATACTGGCTCTCCGCTCCGCTCCGCATTAATATAGGCTTCTCATGACGTCACAGTCACATGTTCCCATGACGTCACAGTCACATGCTCCGGGGCCATGTGCCCTGGAACATGTGACTGTGACGTCATGAGAAGCCTATATTAATGCGGAGCGGAGAGCCAGTATTACAGCGGGAGGAAGCGACGCGTCAACATCGAGGAGGAGAAGAGGGAAGAAGACGCCGACCGGAAGACCGACCCCTCCACTAGCAAGAGAGCTAAAGAAGTTAGTGGAGGGGCCGGCAGAAGGACAACGGAGAGCCGGACGAGAAGACGAAGAAGTCCGGGCCTCCGTTAGCAAAAGAGCTAAAAAGAAGTTAGCGGAGGCCCGGCGGAAGAAAGAACTGGAGAGCGGGAGAAGAACCGGAGACCCCCGAAGTCGGAAGAAGAGCGCCGGAGTCGGAAGAAGACCCCCGGAGCTGTGCAATAAATTACTTTGAAAACCCGTGTAGTGTTTTTTTATTGCAATTTTTTGTCCACCAGGTGAATGGGTAGGGGTACGATGTACCCCATACTCATTCACATAGGGTGGGGGGGCCGGGATCCTGGGGCCCCCTTATTGAAGGGGGCTCCCGGATTCCGATAAGCCCCCCGCCCGCAGACCCCGACAACCAACGGCCAGGGTTGTCGGGAAGAGGCCCTGTCCTCATCAACATGGGGGCAGGGTGCTCTGGGGTGGGGGGGCCACAGGTCGCCCCCCTGCCCCAGAGCACCAAACCCCCCATGTTGAGGGCATGCGGCCTGGTACGGTTCAGGAGGGAGGGGGGGCCGCTCTCTCGTCCCCCCCTCTTCCCCTGCGGCCTGCCAGGTTGTGTGCTCGGATAAGGGTCTGGTTTGGATTTTGGGGGGACCCCCACGCCGTTTTTCGGCGTAGGGGCGCCCGTTCAAATCCAGACCAGACCCAAGGGCCTGGTATTCTCCCGGAGGGGGAACCTATGCCGGTTTTTTATTTAAAATTTGGCCTGGAGTTCCCCCTCAAGATCAGCAGAGCACAAGTCGCATGCCAAAGTCGGACCATGCAAGACTGCGGTCCGACTTTGATCCGACTTCAATGATAGTCAATGGGCTGAAGTCGGATCAAAGTCGGACCAAAGTAGTACAGGGAGCATTTTCAAAGTCGGACCGACATGTGTCGGACCAGTTAGGACGGCTCCCATAGGGAAACATTGATTTTCACACGTCATGCGACATGAGCTCCCAATGTCGGAGCGTTTGTCGCCCCAGTGTGAACCAGGCCTGAGGCCCCTTTCACACGTGCGGACCATTCAGATCTGCCTGTCAGTTTTTTCAGGCGGACCTGAACGGGCGCTCCATGTACCTCTATGGAATGTCGGATGTCAGTGGTGACATGTCCACTGACATCCGATCAGCCCCGATCCGATCCTCTCCGCTAAAGTGTGATGGATGCAAACCCTATTTTGCATTCGTTTGGCGGATCAGATAAAAACGGACAGACGGTTCGTTTTCATCCGATCCCCCCCCATAGAGGAGAGCAGAGATCTGACTGGTCCATTTCTGCAAAGTGTGCAGAGACGGACTAGTCATTCGTCGGCTCAGCGGGGATCAACGGAGCGATCCCTGCTGAGCAAGCGGATGTCTGAAAACTGAGGTTTTTTTTTTCTTAATCCTGCTGGGGGACCAATTTATTTTAAAATCTAGCCATGCAAGTGGACACATGTGAAAGGGGCCTTAACTAGTTTTTTTTCTTAATACTGCTGGGGGACCAATTTATTTTAAAATCTAGCCATGCAAGTGGAGAATGTACATAATTTTTTACCAAGTGTAGCGGGGTCTCCTTTAAGGCCCCGGGACTACGTTACCCAGAACCCCGTTCGGCACCCAGAGTGCAAATGGGCCACCGCAGAGACTCATGGGAGGGGCTATTTAAGAAGGAGGCGAGGCGGAGCTCGGCCTCTTTGGACACCGCGCTGCAAGCAACAGTTTCTTCCTGTGCGGATCTGCTGCAGTGCAAGGCCTGAAGCCTGGGGCCTTGCGAAACTTCCAAAGAGCCTTCCACCCCACTGCGGAGCCTAGGTGGCATCAGACTTGTCGAGTGAGGACATCAGTTAGATCGGGGACCCGATCGTTACAGACGCTGTGTGCGGAGACACAGCAGGTGGAAGTCCCGGACTGGAATCGCATCCGGAGTGGTGAGCGAGCACTTGCTCAAGCCAATAGACTGTACCGTGTAGGCCTATAGACTGCCTTGGCCCACCTATCGTTAGTTTGTTGTTCCATTAGGAGACCAGTAGCAGGACAGAGTTAAAGGGTCTCCAGTATAGTGTTCCCTGGGACTGCCTACTTGTGGATTACAAATACTATTTCATCAAGTGCACCACCGAAAGTTTGCATGCGAAGAAATCCTAGAGTGAAAAGACTGAGGTTTCTTCTATGTCAGGCCTGACTAGGGAGGGGAGAGAGTGATATTGTTTAGTGCGCCACAGGGCGCGTACACCATAATAGCTGCGCGCGGTGGGTTACCGTGCTGGGCCATTGTTGTGTGTTACACCTATTGCTGCAGGGCTCTGTAAGCAAGTTGCATGTATTATGTACTGCCTATGCCTTTATAGAAAAGTAAAACTGTTATATTTGATCTCTCGCCTCAGTGTGTTCTCTTATTGTAAAAAGGTTACTCCTTGAAATACTAAATTGCATGTGATAAGTTTAACCCTAGACTAACTGTGCCAGAGTGGGTCGAGTAAGATTGCCGGGGGTTGGCGGTGCTGTACACAGGGCCCGAAATCAAACCAGCGGCTCTCTTAACTGGGGGTAGCGCTACACAAGTTAGGTTTGATACAATAATATTAGTGACTGCATCCAGGGTCAGGGAAATGAATTAGAAAGTTCTTATCAGTATGCGGTTATCAGTCTGCAGTGTTCTGTTCAACAACTTCTCTCTCCTTCTTTTTTTTTTTTTAGATTTACAATGAAAAAGCTATACGTTATTTTTGTTTTTTATTAGCCCTGGGGGACCAGTATATATATAAAAATATAACCTGGAGTTGAGTTTTAAGAAACCACACCCAATTCTAGTTTTCTGTTTACCTCCATGGTTTCTTTTCACCTTCTAACCTGTGCACAGTGCAAGAAAAATGACAGCTGCAAATCAGACAGTTTTCCTGTAAGACAATATTGCAGCATGAGATCCATTGTGTCTGTACGTGGAAAAGTCTGCTGTCTTTTTAGAAGGTGTAAAGGTCACAGATATGACAATTTTAAAATACATTAATAATGATCATTGTAATTACCATATGTGACTATGAAGTTGGTCTGTAAAGCAGCTTAAAACACTGTCTGTCGGATTAGAAAAAAATCTTTGCAAATTTAGGTCATTTATGCAATCTGGTCTTGTCAAATATCTGTTATGTAATTCCTCCATCCTGTGTTCTTCTGACTGATGTAACTGTGAGGTTTCCATGCCACACTTACTGGGAAATAGTATGGGTCAATGCAATTGTATAGCAGAAATACATAAGGGAATCAGAAGGTAAAGCAATCTATAACGTTTTTATAACCTGAACACACTATGGAAAACATGTTATACAGCTACGTTTGTGTTCTTGTGTCAGTTATGTTGATTGTAGGCATGTTACCTATTTTATAGTGAATGTTTTAATTAGACTAGGGGGAGATTTTAAGCTTTGTCAATAAGCCCCGGTTCACACTTATGTGCTGCAAATTCAGTGCGAATTTAAAGCAGTACACAGTGCAAATTTGCATTGCGATTTTATCATCTATAAAAAATAGCCAAAAAGAAATTTGCAGTGATGTGCACACAGGACTGTGGTTTTAATCCGGTCCCATAGAAGTCTATGAAGATGAAATTCGCACCGCACTAAACTCGCACAGGACCCTTGTTTGAACTGGATCAAATTTGCACTGCATATACAGTATGTGAACAGCCTTCATTGGAAATAATGCTTTTTAGATGACATGCGAATGTATGCTTTTCAGATCGCATCTAATCCACAAAGTAATTCACAGTGTAAAAGTAGGCTATGGCCACAAATACACCGGAGGTTTTTAACTTGGTTGTTAGGGGTGTCTGGCAATTGAAATTTTTTTTTTGCCTCTAAGAGTCCATTCACACTTGTGTGACTTAACTTTGGCTTTGACCAATGTGATCGTTTTGTTTGTGCTCTACAAAATTGGAAAAATTTGTTACATTTGGTTTCTTTATTTTCTAATGAAATACAGAAGGGAAGCAGAAGGTAAAGCAAGGAGCGGGGCTGGGAAGCTGGCCACCACATCCTTCCCCACTGACAGCTGCATGTAAACAAAAGAATGCTGGCAATGAAAAATAAATGAAAAAAACAGCATGGGGTCCCCTTCGGGTCTGGTATAAATTTTAACGGGAACCCCACACCAAAATTAAAAAAAATGGCGTGGGGTCCCCCCAAAATCCATACCAGACCCTTATCCAAGCATGCAGCCCAGCAGGTGAGGAAAGGGGGGAGACGAGTGAAGGGCCCCCCCTGAACCATATCAGGCCACATTCCCTCAACATGCAGGGTGCTTTGGGGCAGGGGGGCTCTGCCCCATCACCCTGGCTGGTTTGTCGGGGGGATTATCAGAAACCTGGAGACTGAATTTTACCAAGGGGGCCCCCAAATCATGGTCCCCCATGTGAATGAGTATGGGGCACATAGTACCCCCCACTCATTCACCAAAAAAGTGCAAAAAGTAAATAAAAACACAACACAAGTTTTTGACAATTGCTTTATTTAAAAGTCAAAACAATGTCCCCCTGGTGTAGATCCATTGTCAATCGACACTGCCGACCTAAAAAAAGAGAAAAAACCCTCCGGTCCCGTCATCTGCTAGCTCTGCTATCTGACAGCTCTTAAATAACTACGAGCTTGAGACGATATCGACCGAGGACATCATAAGGGGGGGTGCCACTCGCAATGTCACCGGATGGCCCCGCCCCTTAGGTATTTAAGAGCTGGCAGACGGCAGAGCTGGCAGATGGCGGGAGCGGAGTTTTTTTTTTTTTCAGGTCAGCAGTGGCAGCGGACATTATGATTGACGATGGTTCTGCAGGGGTGGACAATTTTTAATTTTTTTTTAAATAAGGGAATTGTCAAAATCTGCCTACTACAGTTTTTTTTTTTTTTTTTTGGTGAATAAGTAGGGGTACTATGTTAAATGGGGTTTCCAGATTCCGATAAGCCCCCTGCCCGCAGACTCCCACAACCACCAACCAGTGTTGTGGGGAAGATGCCCTTGTCCCCATCAACATGGGGACAAGGTGCATTGGGGGGGGGCCCAAAGCACCCTCAATCTTGAAGACATGTGGCCTGGTATGGTTCAGGAAAGGGGGGCACTCGCTCATCCCCCCCCCTTTTTTGACCTGCATGCTCAGATAAGGATCTGGCATGGATTTTGGGGGGGACCCCACACCACTTTTTTTTTTACATTTTGGCATGTGGTTCTACCTAAAATTCATACCAGACCCGAAGGGCCTGGTATGGACAAGAGAAGGGACCCCACGCTGTTTTTTTTTATTGCCAGTATTATTTTCCCAATTCACACAAGCCGCATGTACAGTAGCTCACAAAAGTGAGTACACCCCTCACATTTTTGTAAATATTTTATTTTATCTTTTCATGTGACAACACTGAAGAAATTACACTTTGCTACAATATAAAGAAGTGAGTGTACAGCTTGTAATTACAGTGTATATTTGCTGTCCCCTCAAAATAATTCAACACAGCCATTAATGTCTAAACTGCTGACAACAAAAGTGAGTACACCCCTAAGTGAAAATGATCCAAATTGGGCCCAAAATTCCAATATTTTGTGTGGCCACCATTATTTTTCAGCACTTTCTTAACCCTCTTGGGTATGGAGTTCACCAGAGCTTCACAGGTTACCACTGGAGTCCTCTTCCACGACGACATCACAGAGCTGGTGGATGTTAGAGACCTTGCGCTCCTTCACCTTCCGTTTGAGTATGCCCAGTATGGTTTAGGTCTGGAGACATGTTTGGCCAGTCCATCACCTTTTACCCTCAGCTTCTTTAGCAAGGCAGTGGTCGTCTTGGAGGTGTGTTTGGAGTCGTTATCGTGTTTGTGTCACCACCACTACTACCACTATCTGCTAATCCCTTCTGTGGTTTTTAATCCCCCAACAAATAAAATATTATCAACAACTTGCAAGCCATTCACAACTCTTCCCTACATTACCAACCACACCTTAACAAAATCAACAAAACCGTCCACATCATTCCTCCCAAGATCTCATACAATGTACGTAGCAACAGGGGTCGCAGGGTTCACAATTACAACCACGCCCATGCTTCAGTGGGCCTTTGTGGCCTCCCTGTCATATTAGTAAACCCGAACAGTTAAAAAAAAAATTGGAGTATGGCTCAGATTTGGCTTGTGTCTCGCGGCCAAGTTGCGGGATGGTTTTGGTACTGGGCTTTAAATTTGCCTTCCAATCCACACCCCTCAGCTCTCATTGGCTTAAGAGATGCTCTAAGTTTTTGGTGCTATTTTCAAGTCCTGAGACAGAGAGCTGGAGAGGAGCTAGTGGAGGGAGGACGGAGAAGTGTCAATGCTGACAACCAACCGGGAACAGACACTAAGCTGTCACAAGGCTAGTGTCATTTGTGAGGCAAGACACCGCTTGGGTCCGTGTCACCTATTGGGGATGGCCCCTTCCCCATCCTGCTCACCCCACAACACTGCCACAACAGTCGGCAGCAGATACACATCAACCCTCCTCACAACACCTGCTGACACTAACAAAAAAATCCAATCCAAACTGAAAAAATTACTTAACAATCCCCTTCCTGAGGGGCCCCAGAGGGGCTAGTGGCTTCAGGGGCCCCAGATTTTACTGTGTTCGAACAGGACCGGGGAGGGGGGTTGGGTGGGGGAATCTGTCACTACGAACATGTGTCACTACTGGGAGGGGGGGGGGAAATGTCATTTCTAGGATGTTTGCCTCTGTTATTACCTTGGTGGGAGGCATTTGATTTGTTACAACTGGAGGGGGACGTGTCATTACCAGGAGAGGGAGTCATCTGTGGAGAGGGGGAGGCTTCTGAAGGAAGGAGTCATCTGTCATTACCAGAAGCAGGTGGGAGGGCATGTGTCATTACCAGGAAGGGGGGGGTGCCTCCACTCCCTGATATCCTGCACCTCCACATTACTGAAGTCTGGCCTAGCTCCAGGGGTCACAGTGGTCAACCATTTACATATGTAATTTACTGGCCCCTTCCTTGTCTGAATGAACAGAGTGAGTGATTGGTACCGATCACTTGTGTGTCCATTCATAACTGAAACATAGTAAATAGTGTTTGCTATGCTTCTGTTTATGAATGAACAGGAAGGCTGTGCAGAGCTTTTCTTCATTCATTCTGTGCAACTATGGCTGCAGAAAGGAACTAAGGAATGTATTTCCCCAGTCCCTTTCTCTTGTGGGCGGGCACCCCCCAAAAGCACTGTGAACAGAATGTAAACAATAAAAAAATTGCAGCAATTTTGTTTTTCAAAATAATAATAAAACATTTTTTTAATAATTAAGGATTCACACAGGTACTCTAGTCGTTTTAATGTGGCTGGAGCCACCTGTTACTCTATGGGGACACAGTGACTGTACAAACACAGCCACAGGTTCTAAATTAACAGGTGTGCAGGTGTGGGTGAGTGGCCCTGAATGCATGCTGTCTTTGTTCGAGGCCATACACCTGCACCCGCATGCCTGTAAAAATTAGGACCTGCAGCTGTGTTCATACAGCCATTGCGTCCCCTTAGAACAACATAGGCTGTCTGCACACAGCTCCAACCACATAAAAAAAGGAAAAAATGTGCATATCTGGTGGGAATGTCCTAGGATCAGGCCGATCTGGAAGAAAATTTTTAATCTCATATTTAAGGTCACTTCGTGTTCAATACCTAGGTCAGCTTCTGTTGCTCTTCTCAATGACAATATTCCCAACGTTTCTAAACCAACTAGAAAACTGATTCACTTTATACTTCTGGGGACTAAAATTATTATTGCTAGATCTTGGAGGAAGCCCAGGGTATCCATTAAGGCTATACACAATAAGATCTCTTGGATTATGGCTCAAGAGAAGATGGTTAGCATATCAACTAATTTAATCCCTAAATTTGAGGCAATATGGGAACCTTGGGCAGTTTTCTGTGGCGTTTCTTTGAAGGTCAGGCATGACCCTGACCGCTCTAATTCCTAAAGGGCCTCATGTTCGGCATGTGATTTCTTCTTATTTCTTTCTTCTTCTATTCTATCTTTTCTTGGTTCTTTTATCTTTTGTTTTATTTATTTTTATTTTATTTTTGTTTCGATGCTTAAACATGATTCAAAGATTTGATATCATTATTTACTGTGTTCTTATTGCGGTATTTCCAAGTCTTAAATTTGATGGGCGTTATTGTATATGAGTGTAGTACTGTTCTTCATTAAGATTCCGAGTTCCTTTTTATTGGTTTCATATGAGGATGTCGGGCTGGGGGGGGGGGGCCTGACCTGGGCGCAGGATGATCCCTTTAGGGGCGTCCAGGTGGGGTGTGACTTCCCTGAATGCCTATTTTTCATTTTTTTTTATTTTTTTTTAATCTCTTGATGAGAACATTGTGACATAAACAATTGGAAATAACCCTTTGTCATGTTTAAACAACAATTTTTTAAGATTTTCTGTACATGTCTTGAATTGAAAAATAAAAATTTATTGAAATTAAAAAAAGGAAAAAAAAACCTGGTTCGCACTGCACAGGACACACCACCTACAGTATGTGGATAAGCCCCAAGACTGCACTCACACACAGAGCCTTATTTATTACTTCAAAGCAGTTTTATCTTTTATATTTAGCAGGAATTTTGTAAGCTATGTTGCGTTTGTGTCCTATAATATTGATTTTTGTGTAAATTAAAATGTGCAAATAAAGATCTTAAATAACTCTTAAAGAAGTTGTAAAGGCAGAAGGTTTTTTTTATCTTAATGCATTCTATGCATTAAGATAAATAAAATAAAAAACTTTTGTGTGCAGCAGCCACCCCAGCACCCCCTAATTACTTACCTGATCCCCATCGCTCTCCAGCGATGTCTCCTCCTGATTGGATGAGACACAGCAGCGGCTCCATTGGCTCTCGCGTCTGTCAAAGTCAGTCAGCCAATCAGGGGAGAGAGGGGGCCGGGTCGGGTCAGGGCTCTGTGTCTGAATGTACACACAGAGCTGTGACTCGGCTCCAGTGCCCCAGCTGTTGACTGTAGGGGCACTTGATAGGAGGGAGGGGCCAGGAGCAGCAAAGAGGGATGTGAGAAGAGAAGGATCCGGGCTGCTCTGTGCAAAACCAACTGCACAGAGGAGGTAAGTAAAACCATGTTTGTTATTATTTTTTTTAAACAAGACTTTACAATCACTTTAAGGCCTGGTTCACATCCGTGCGGGTAGTTCCTGCTACGGGTCCACACCCGTAACTACAGAAAAACGCGCTGGATACGCGTGGGTGCCATTAATTCTAATGGCACGTCATACACACTGGAAATTGCACCCACACTGGGAACCGCAGAGCAATGCGTTCCAGTGCAGGCTGTGATTGCAGAAATGGTGCAGTGACTTTTTCCTTGCATTTCTGGAGGCATGGCAGACCATTTAAATGAATGGGCTTCCGTACCCACACAAAACATGGCTCGCACTGCCGCATAGATGTGAGCCAGGCCTTAGCCACTTGGAGTATCTAGGCGCACTGTGGTAGTGGGGGGCCCAGGTCAACGTTTGCATCGGGGCCCACAAGCTTCAAGCTACGCCTCTGTCTCATACTTTCTAGCTCTGTCATAACCTCCTCTCAAGTTCATGCCCAGGACACGCCCAGAGGTGGCTCTCCCCTCCTCTGGAACTCCGTACCCCAACCTGTATGGCTATCTGCTCCTTTTAGACTATCCCACCTCTAGCTAATAACTGATTGTTACTCTCTTGATCAACTAATTTCCCACACAGCTACTCTTTTGTATCATTTCCACTTCCCTTTGTATTGCATGCTTTCAAAAGCAGAGCCCTCCTGCTCTCATTTCTTGAACTGCATTGTAACTGTACTGTCTCCCTTTTGTAAAGTGTGTTTTGCAAATTGTTGGCACTTTATAATGGTAATCCTATATAATAATAAAAAATATATATAAGCCAGAATATGCAAAAATAATAAATCCTCTCTAAAGACTACCTTACTTGGGCAGGCTAGGATCTCCATTCCCTCATGGCACTGTTGTGCCAATATTAGTTGCTATGGCAAGGATACTGTATGTGCTGCTGGTTTTGTATCCCTCTAGGGCAGGCATGTCCAAAGTCCGGCCCGCAGTCCGGTTTTGAACGGCCCGCTTGGTTATCTAAACATATATATATCTTTTGTGGCCCCCGACGATCTCCCAGCGCCGGGGCCACAAAAGATATATAGGCTGGCTGCCTCGGAGGGAGGAGGTGGGACGAGTGCAGTGCACACAGGAGGAGTATTTCCTGTTTACACGGCAGCCCCTGTAATAGGAAGTCCCGTCTCTGCGCTGCCATTGGACGACTGTTCTGTCCATCAAAAGAGGCGGGACTTTCACTTAAAAAGGGCGCTGTGTAAACAGGAGATTCTTCTGTAGGATATCTTTGGCGCTCATCCTGCCCCCTCCATGTCCCCTCCAAGGCTGCACTGATGGCAATGGTGAGTGCATTCCTGGCAATAGTCGGTGCTGCATTCCTGGCAATGGTGAGTGCATTCCTGGCAATGGTGGGTGCTGCATTCCTGGCAATGGTGGGTGCCTTCCTGGCAATGATGGGTGCTGCATTCCTGGCAATGGTGAGTGCATTCCTGGCAACGGTGAGTGTATTCCTGGCAATGGTGGGGCTGCATTTCTGGCAATGGTGAGTTCATTCCTGGCAATGGTGGGTGCTGCCTTCCTGGCAATGGTGGGTGCTGCCTTCCTGGCAATGGTGGGTGCTGCATTCCTAGCAATGATGGGTTCTGCATTCCTGGCAATTGGGGGTGCTGCATTCATGGGAATTGGGGGTCTGCAGATGAGCACTGACCCTTATTTTGCTTCACAGTTCTTTATTTAAAATTTTAAGGTTTTTTTCCTGAAACTTCCCTCTTAAAGTGAAGGTGAGTGTTATACGCCAATAAATACAGTATATCCAAATAATACGCCTGAGCTCATCTCTTTACTCACACATGGCCACAAAGGCAAGAGAATTCTTGTTGGGCAGTGTATTAGTGCTCGAACGAACACATTTAGACCGAATTTTAATGGTTCAAAGAATGTCAGGCAAAATGGTCGGCCCTCGCGCATGTTCACTTCATTAAATCTGGCCCTCTTTGAAAAAAGTTTTGGACACCCCTGCTCTAGGGATAGATGATTAGTACTGGTTCTCTGGAATCTTTGGTGTTTTATTTAGTGATTTTCATAGAAAAATTAAATATTCTTTATAAGCCTTTAGGACCAATTCACTAATAAGCATGGGTTAATTTAAACATTGCTGGCAGAAATGCAAGAAATAAATACTAGTAATACATAAAAATACTCATTATGTCTCCTATACAATAATTATTATTTGGAGTTTTGCATTTTTAATGCTTCACTTTTGCATTATTAAATCACTGCTCCTCACCAAGTGGAATTTAAAATATGTTTTTTCTTTGGTACATGCCCCCCCCCCCCCCCCCATGCCATTTGTTTGACAATTCCCTGCCTCTAATGCGGCGTACACACGATCGTTTTTCATGCCATTTTTTTAACCAACGTTTTTCTCGTCGTTTTTTTTCCATGTTTCCTCTCAAGCCTGTCTTGCATCCACACGATCATTAAAAAAAACGCTCAAGCAAAGCGAAGTGACGTACAACGGCACTATATAAAGGGGAAGTTCCGTTCGAATGGCGCCACCCTTCATGTTAGTAAACTTTGTTGAGCGGCGATTCGCGCTTTTCAGCCTCGTGCTTTTCAGTCCGTTACAGTGTGACGAATATGCTATCTCCATTACGAACGCTAGTTTTACCAGAACGAGCGCTCCCGTCTCATACTTGATTCTGAGCATGCACGTTTTTTTTCCCCTCGTAAAAGCATACACACTATCGTTTTTTACGTCGTTAAAAAAAACGACATGAAAAACGACGTGAAAAAATAGAGCATGTTCGAAATTTTTAATGGCCGTTTTTCACGCCGTTAAAAATGCTCTGGAGCATACACACGATCGGTTTTAATGGCCATTTTTAAAAATGGCATTTTTAACGGCATGAAAAACGATCGTGTGTACACCGCATTAGCCTAGAAAAATGGCCATTCGTTTTTTATTTTATAACTTTCAGCTCCAATTGATTTCAATAGGGATCAGATGCCCAAACATTGCCCAAATGTTTCTCAAACCTGCCTCAAATCTAATCCAGGTATGTTCAGCTTATTGCTAGTAGCAAGTGTTAAAATATTGCACAACATTTGCATTGATGGCTTGAAGTAATTAATTTATTGAATGAACGAATGCAATATCTCAACACAGATCATAAAATTACCCTTCCTAATGCGCCACAAGTATATAGTAACAGCTGCGAGTTTGTTTTTACTGTTTTCAGAGTGGTTTTGGGCTTTCATATAAGGGATTTGGCAGCTGTAAAGCTCTACCTCCCACCTTATCCCCCCCCCCCCCATATATGTGTCCTGGGCTCACCTTTTCTCTCCAAGAGCCTATGAGACATATATTGCCACTTTCAGGATGGAGAGCAAAGGGGAGACATACAAAGATCTGTTTCAGGACTCCTGCTGGAGAGGTAAGCCAATATATCCCCTCATTCTTTCCCCTAATTCCTTGTGTAGCACCCTCGTCCTAGAAAGGGGGTAGAGGTAAATTTAGTTATGCTGGGTGGTAGCCAGCCTGGCTAATTTGTAGGGTTTAGAGATCAAATGGCTTCCCTCCTAATCCTGTTCAGCTGTGGTTTCTCCCTTTTGTCATTAGGTGGTGCTGTTGCCTTCAACATTAGTGTGATGAGCTACAGTGAGTTCAGGTTATGGCTAAACTTACCTTTCTCAGCCAATCATATTTGCTGCTATGGTGAGAAAAGGTATTTATATGGGAGTCGTCGGGTGATCAAGGTTAGTCTTCCCGCCCAGGGCTGCGGCCTTGGTTGATGTGTGTGTGTGTGTGTGTGTGAGAAACAGCTCCTGCTAGGCCCGAGGCCCATCCAGGTGGCTGCTGACTGCTAGGTCTGTCCGAGGCTTATCCAATTGTCTAAGGTTCTGCTGAGAAAAGCCTACTCAGTATCCGTAAACAAATTCTGAGAGGGATGAAGTTCTAAGGAAGCACCAGAGGTGACTCTTCATGGACTGGGGATCCATGTGGTGGCTGGGAGAGCTTCAAGGGAGAACTGATCCAAGGAGAATTCAGTAGTATGCAGTGAGTAAAGTTCAGTTACTAAGGGAGACAGCCTATCCTACAAAGTACAAATGTGCTGGTTCAGCTTAAAGGCTCTTTCCCTGTCTGCCTTATCTCACCAATTTTTTTTGTCTGAGTCTGCCGATCTTGCTGATCATTACTAAGTGTGTCCTGTGCCCTATCCCCTCTCTCCCACATTTTTCCTGTTTGAGAAATAAACTTTTCTCTTGTTTAAGCATAAAAGTGACTGACGTCCAACTTTCTTTCTTGTTCATCACCCACTATGCCTAATAACCTGCACCCTGAGGATGTATGTCAACCCTCCCTACCTTTTGATAGTCCCCATCAGGCTCCCGGAAAATTGGGGTCAGCGCTACACTTGAGTAAACAAGGGATCCTCCCTCCCTCCCTCTCCCCCCTCCTTCTTCAACCTATCCCCCCCTTTTTTATTTTTCCTTCCTCCTTCCCCTCCCTTTTTTTGTCCCTGTTCCTAAAGTAGAACTTCACTCTCTAAGTCAACATTTGAATCCTTATGCTGCTAGCATTAGTAAATAGATCGGAAAGTATATCATATTTACTTGTTTTAAACTTTTTTTGTTACATTTCTTCAGTTACTTCCTGGTTTCCTGCCTAGGCAAATTATGTCATACATCCCAGGAGTCTTTAGGAGGGGAGGAGAGGAGAGAAGGGGTTTTCTTAGTTAAGCATACTCTCCTGCATGCATGCTTAGGATAAGAGCAGATGGTTTCCAGGAGGTGAATGCTATGTGAATCGTTTGCCCTTACTCAAGATGGCCATGGCCAGAAATGCGAGATGTTTTTTTTTTCAAGTGACTTCTCAGTAAATTAAGCATAGAGACATGGATGGATGAGGGAGTTTGCTTGGAATATTAAAAATGAACTCTGTTCTTGGTTTGTGGTGCTAAAATGTAGTAAAGATTTACTTTTTATTTATATTTTTCTTTGTATTCCTAGCCATACCTTTAGGCTTAGTATTTTTCTGAGGAAGACATTTCTCTCTCCTGGTAGGCCCTTTTACCAGTGGCTGCTCATTGGATCAATATAAAAGCCACACGCAGGGGCAACCACACTTTACTGCACTCAAATGCTTTCTTATGCCCTTAGGCTCCTGGCACTCTCTTTGACAAGCATGGTATGTCTACATGACACTATTACACATTTATTGTATACAGTTGTGCTCATAGGTTTACATACCCTGGCATAATTTATGATTTCTTGGCCATTTTTCAGAGAATATGAATGATGGCACAAAAACATTTCTTTCACTCATGGTTAGTGTTTGGGTGAAGCCATTTATTATCAATCAACTGTGTTTACTCTTTTTAAATAATAATGGCAACAGAAACTACCCAAATTACCCTGATCAAAAGTTTACATACCCTTGTGATTTTGGCCGGCTAACATGCACACAAGTTGACTCAAAGGGGTTTAAATGGCTATTAAAGGTAACCATCCTCACATGTGATCTGTTTGCTTGTAATTAGTGTGTTTGTATAAATGGTCAATGAGTTTCTGGACTCCTGACAGACCCTTGCATCTTTTATCCAGTGCTGCACTAACGTTTCTGGATTCTGAATGATGGGGAAAGCAAAAGAATTGTCAAAGAATCTGCGGGAAAGGTAGTTGAACTGTATAAAACAGGAAAGGGATATAAAGATATCCAAGGAACTGAGAATGCCAATCAGCAGTGTTCAAACTCTAATTAAGAAGTGGAAAATTAGGAGTTCTGTTGAAACCAAACCACGGTCAGGTAGACCAACTAAAATTTCAGCCACAACTGCCAGGAAAATTGTTCGGGATGCAAAGCAAAAACCCACAAATAACTTCAGGTGAAATACAGGTGTAGCACTACTCCTAGTTAAGAGAGCTGCTGGTATTGATTTGGGCCTGTACCTTACTGCTGTCAAACCCTGATAAACTGGCTCTGACCCTCCGCTGGCACATCGGTTAAACAAGTGAGATTCTGCAGCACACGAGTAATGAAAACCACAATGCAATATACCTTCACTGTTTAAGACTAGAGTACCTGTGCTGGCTGTCTCTCTGGAACAGTTAACAGTCCACACACCGTGATTGCTTAATTATAAAATATCTTTACTAGGTAATGAAAAGGTTAGATTAACAGACAGGCATTTAAACATGCAGAGCCCTGCAAAGTCAAAGTTATGCACAGTATAACCACTGTCTTGATATACCAATCTTATACACACTAATTGTCTCTAATAGAACTGCGCTCGCGAGCTTCCCCCTCGTGGGCAATATGGCGCCCGAACAATGTCCCCGTGAGTTATAGTCACTCCTATAGAAGGGATCTTCGCTAGCAACGTTGGTGCACTTTTACATTTGTAATCCAAGGAATAACCCAGTTAGTTGTAATCCTACTGTAGTTTTGGGCCTAAAGTCACAGGCAATAAGACGCCCAACTTCAACTGCGCAGCATGCTATACTGGGTGCGCGGCACACTGCTGTGATGGCGGTGGGGCCTAGGTAAAGAATCACAGGCCTAGCACAGTTAAGAATTCCTGAGCAGTGCTCTCACCCAACCAGACCAATCCGTCAACCGATCCCGCTGCTGGGCTTCAGCACGCAATCTCCCGGTCACCCACAGTCTCCGATCTTCTGGACAACCAAAGGGGAAGGTGAAGATGGCTCGACCCCCAGGAACTCTGAGATGTCAGCAGGCTCTCTGGATGAGGCTTCTCTCCCTCTCCGATTGGCAGGCTTGCTCTCACTCAGTAGGCCCGGACTCTCCGGCCTTAATCAACGCGATAGGCCCCAACAGGATCCAAGTTGCTGGGTGGGCGATGTCCAAAGAGACTGCGCATTGCTCCTCCTTCCCTTAAATAGTCCATCCCCAGCAGACCTTGCGCTGGGCAATGCACGATGGATGTTCCATTGCACTGTGGGTATGGTAGTCTGTGTAGTACCCTTGTCATTGGAGTCCAACTCTCCCGGTACCACAAATCCCACCATGCACTTCCCTTCTTATTGTCAAGCAATAGCCAGTATATTACCCAATAGGAACCAGAGGAGAACGGGACTCGCTTAATGCAATATAGTCTCTTATGAACACCATAAAGTGACACCCTGCTACACACTCCCCTCACTTAAAGTCTTTGGTCCCCAAAGATAACAAAATTCCTGCAAAAGAACTTGATTAGCGCACATGGAGAACACAGTTTACCGTAACAAAGGAATCTGACAGGGGAATCTCCCACCAGGCTTTGGAAGGGGGATTGTCTTGTCTACAGGTCACATTAAGGGGGGTAACCTGTTCAGCTGTGCCAGGGAGAGAGCTAGGGTTGCCCTCCACCAAATGTACAGTGGAAGGACCAGCCTCATCTACTGTCCTTCTTGCTGTAAAAACAGCTTCTTCAGAGCATTCACCCATTTGGGTATAAGTCAGTCTTTTTGGAGGGTGAATGACTCTCCTTTCTCTTCTTGGCTTTGGGGTCTGTATATCCAAAGTAACAGGTCCAGCTCCTTTCGTATCTTCTTCACCGATTCTCTCCTCTTGGTTAAGTGTGTCCGATCCTGCAGTTCCGGGAGCATCCAAATCAGATACAAGAGAGGATGAAAGTTCTCTGTGGTCTTCGGTTTGGAAGGATTCTAAAGCGTCCTCCCATTCCTCAGTAAGAGTGGATGTGGCATAAACTCAGTAGCCTCCGGGTTCAAAGTATCTTCAGGAGGCAATGGGGTAACATCCAAGGATTCCAGCCCTTGAAATGACCACAACCAATTAAACCCCATCTCTTCGGCTTCACTGGGTACATCATCGATTCTGCTACCCTCCCCATCTGACAGGGTAGCCTGAGACCCAGTGACTGGTCCAGGGGTACGGGAAGTCGAAGGGGTCTCTTGAGGTTCCAAGGTGGGTGGTAAACGGACTGCTTCCGAGAGTGGCAATAGATGATTTCTATGCCAAGTCTTCAAAGGTCCCACACTTCCTTCTGGTTTGATCTGATACACCGGCAAGCCAGGCAGCTGTTTACATATCACATAGGGCTGGGATCTCCATCGGTCAGCCAACTTGTGTTTTCCCGGGACACCTTTTTTAATTTTTTTTTCCTTTATGGAAGAGTGACAAGAAGAAAGCCATTGTTAAAAGGAAGCTATAAGAATTCCCGTTTGCAGTTTGCGAGAAGCCATGTGGGGGACACAGCAAACATGTGGAAGAAGGTGCTTTGGTCAGATGAGACCAAAAATAAACTTTTTGGCCTAAAAAGCGAAACGCTGTAGACATGGGTGCCGTCACAAAATTTGTTTCGTTCCGTTTTTAAAAAAATTCGTAATTTGTGTACGGAATTAAATTCGGATTCGTACGAAATGCGAATTTCGTACGAATCGTTAATTTTGATAACGGATATCGACGACACTCTATGAATAATAACGAATTATCCGAAAACGTATTAAGGTTACATAACACAAGTCTATTGTGTAGACTAGAGTAGACTTGTGTGTGCATAACTAAAAAATTCGTAATTTCGTAAAACTGGATTTTTGTGTTCGGACTAATTTGTATTTTCGCAAGCAACGTTTTTCGTTGAATCGGAATGAGTCGTATTTCTGAAAGCCTTATTTTTAGTTGATTTATAATTCGTACTTTCGGTAGAGTACATTGTTTTCGTTGATTCTGGACACAACTCCTACTTTCGTAACTTTTTTTTTTTGTTTGTTGATTCTTAATTTTCCGTGTCTCTTACAATGGCCCTGCCTAACGTGCTTCGAATGGATTCATAAATTCGTTACTTTTTTTTGTTTGTTGATTTGTAATTTTACGTGTCTCTCACAGTGGCGCTGTCTAACGTGCTTCAAATGGATTTGTAACTTTTTTTTTGGTTTGTTGATTCGTAAATTTACATGTCTGACAGTGGCGCTGCGGCGCTGCGTGCTTCGAATGGATTCGTACTTTTCTAATACATCGCGGTTATTCGTAACTATTCGAAATCTCGATTTTTTTACTTTCGTTTTTGACATGTGGCACTGGCTATAGTTATCGTTATTTGGTAGTTTGGATTCGGATAATTTGGAGCCGAAATTCGTAAACGAAATTTCGTATTTCGTACAGAATTCGTATTCATAAAAATTCGTAATTCGGATTCATACAAATGTACGAATTTCGAAAAATTTGTACGAATTTTCAATTCGTACGAAACTAATCGCACATGTCTAAAACGCTGTGTGTGGTGGAAAACTATCACTGCACATCACCCTGAACACACCATCCCCACCATGAAAAATTGGTGGTGGCAGCATCATGTTGTGAGGATACTTTTCTTCAGCAGGGACAGGGAAGCTAGTCTGAGTTGATGGGAGCCAAATACAGGGCAATCTTAGAAGAAAACCTGTCTGCAAAATACTTGAGAATGGGGTGGAGGTTCACCTTTCAGCAGGACAACGACTCTAAACATACAGCCAGAGCTACAATGGAATGGTTGAGATCAAAGCATATTCATGTGTAGCCAAGGGTTGCTACTAGAGTTATTATTGTTGAATGGTTTATTGTTTTCATGTATGGGTTTGGCTCCCCCTAGTGCATGTTGAACTCTGTCAGGGTTTTCTTTCCTCCTTGAGAGCAAACAGAGCAATGCATTATGGGACATGTAGTCTGGATGAGGGAGTGACACTGTTGGCCGGGCCAACTCTGGACTACAGGACACACAATGAACAGCTTGCTGGGAGGAGAAATGAAAAGGTGGGCGCGGACTGTTTTCAGCCTCTCTGGACACCATTCTGAACCTGCCAGCAGGAGGTCTGTGTGACGGGGAGTGAGAGTCTGCGGCCTACCCAGTGGAGAGCCGGATCGCCAGCCTCAGAGGGACCTCAGAGGACAGCACCGCTATTCCAGTCAGTGGACCGGCCTGCGCTCCAGAGCTTCTGGGAACACCTGCACTCCAGTCCACCGGGAGTCACAGCGAGGCGTGGTGGCACTATTTCACCAGACAGAGACACCAGGAGGAATTCCAGCTGGAGCCCTTTATCTATCTAACTGGGGTCCACAGTGGTGAGCTGGCACCTGCCCATCCAGATAGAGATAACAGTATTGCTGAGTGATTCGTCTAGACTGCCTGGTGAGACAAGTAGTTCCACGGATGTAAATCTACTTCTTCACAGGCCTTATACAGCAGGTGCTTAGGGCCTATTTTTCCCCACTGTGCTGTAAAGTCAGTACTGTATTCAACTCAGTAACATAATTAAAGAGGAACATACAAGTGGTGATTATTCTTCAGTTGTAGCATTCATCAGTTTCATCTTTGCTCTTCAGTCCTTTTTCACCTACCTGAATTATAAATTATAAATTACACTGCAGTATAAACAGGCTAGCTGAAGATATCCGGAATTGAAATAACATTTATCACTCTCCTCTTTGTTATGCTTTACTGCTCTGCATTTAATGCTTAATCATTGAAATACACCCTAGGGGGAGCCATTGTGTGGGACATTATCTAATTCACGTTGTGTTTACTGTATGTATATGCTGTGCAATGTTTGCTGGTTTGAGCGCTGAGGTCTCAGAGGAAAGGTATCCAATACATGTGTTAAAGGTGTTGGATATTTCTCTCTCTGTGTACCTGTTCACATAGATATTTTGCAGGTTTTAAGGTACACACCTTTTTATATCAGTGTCAAGTGATATTTCCTGTCAAACATAAGTTGTGTGCATTCATATCTTTTAATTGTGTTCATTCTTTATCTCAGTAAACATATCTGAGTGGTTCAGTGGTACTTTATAGTTATTGCACCATCAAATGTCTCCCGTGTCCGCCGTGGGGGGACTACCCCCCTTTGCCTCTTTTTGTGCTGATTGGTGCTCCATCTGGCCTTTATTGGTAAGCTATGCATGACTTTATATAAATCTCCAATATTATTGTGTTTACTGTATTAAACTTGTTTCTCTAATTTCTCTGTTCAATACCTTTTTTGACTATGTAACTATGAGACTGTATTTACTTTGTCGATGTTTATGGTTGACTCCTCCTGAAGATGCGGTTATAGCTGCGAAAAATGTAGAGGATTACGTCAGGACATACATCTTGACTCCCCACATTACCTGTGGGGTCTACTTGTTCTTTGTGAACCATCTATATCAATTACGCAATAACTATTTATGTACTCATGTATAAAGTGTTTTTAATCGTGTCCTTCTCTTAATAAATTTATATTTTATTCTTACTTTGGCCTAATCCTTGGGTACCAAGATAGTCCTCAACTCTCACAGTGCTGCAGGGCATGTTTGGAGCAGCCGTTGGCACAGCCCCCTTTCCAATATCCTATTACAAAGGATGATGGCACCCGCCCCTACCTCCAGATTTAACTAGATTGAGGCAATACTCTATATTTCACTATCCAAAATGAAACAAAAAAGTTTTGGCTATGCATACAATCTAATTTTTGTTGAACTATGGTCCTCTGGAGGAGCCTTTACAGCTGAACCTGAGTAGTGTTCTAAGCTTAGGCATTTCTGAGCTCACAGCATACTTATCAGTTTACCAAACAAACGGTGAATTCAAAATCTTATCACAAACGTTGACAGCCAGGTCTACTTCTGCTTTCAAGAAAACCGCAAATGGTGACACAAAGCTTGAGAACGGAATTTGTGGTTTTTGAGATGGCACCACAAGTTGGCCCCACCTAGCACGTGTCACAGTGCACATAAATAGCTGGTATAAAAGGAGTGATTAACGTAAGTGTCTTCTTTGTACCTTACATCAGCAAGCTATGAGCATCTGCTCATGTATTTTGTAATTTATCTTCAGAAAATATACAGAGGTCTCAAGGCATTAGTGCACACGCTGTGAAAATGATCTTTGAAATAATCTTATGGGAAATACAAAACCATACACTTGATGTATGACCTTTGACATAATGTGCTGGTGATTTTAATTTAAAATCAGAACGCTTAACACAAAAGCTGGCACATTTATAGTCTGAGGAAATGCAGTGTGTCTGTTTATCTTCTTTGCTTCTTCTTTTATTATAAACATGTGGCTACATTTTCAAAATGTGTTAGTGACTGTCACTTTCGGTTAGCCTCAGTATCATGCAAGATTTCAGGTAGCAGCAGGGGCGGACTGACCATTCGGGCACTCGGACACTGCCCGAGGGCCCTGGCCACTAGGGGACCCCATCAGGGTGGCCAGCCTCCATAAAACTAGGGACAGTATGTAAAACTCTGTACTTTTTTACATCTGTCTCTGAACTGTCCAACACCGACATGCTTTTGCTGTGAAAATCCCGAGGCTATATCTTCTCCGCCTCTGCACTGCCCCCTCAGCCAATAGGAACACGCTGTACACGCCCCCTTCCACAGCGCGTCTTTTTTGACACAGGAGCAGGAGATGCCAACTGCTTGAGGAGAGGAGAAGGGGGCGGGAACACAGCCTGCAGTGTGGGACAGACTGCTGCCTAATGTAAGCTGGCTGAGCTGTACAAAATGGATTCTTGTCAGTGGCTTACCCTGGTGAGCAGAGAGGGAGGGGGAGGATGTGTTTTCTCTAGAAGGGCTCCTCCTGTCTCTGAAGCAGTTAGATCGATTTTGTGTTAGAGAATAGTGATGAGCCGAACACCCCCGGGTTCGGTTCGCACCAGAACCCGCGAACGGACCGAAAGTTCGTACGAACATTAGAACCCTATTAAATACAATGGATGCGAACGTTCGAATTCTAAAGTGCTAATTATAACGACTATTATGCATGTTATTGTCCTAAAAAGGGTTTGGGAACCCGGGTTCTGCACCAGGGGACATGTATCAATGTAAAAAGAAGTTTTAAAAACGGTCGTTTTTCGGGAGCAGTCATTTTAATGATGCATAAAGTGAAAAAAAAAAAGTCAAATATTCCTTTAAATATCGTACCTGGGGGGTGTCTAAAGTATGCCTGTGAAGTGCCACGTGTTTCCCGTGTTTAGAACTGTCCCTGCACAAAATGACACTTCTAAAGGAAAAAAAAGCCATTTAAAACTGCTTGCGGCTTTAATGTAATGTCTGCTCCTGGTAATATGGATGAAAATCTTTAAGAAAAATGGCATAGCTACCCCATGACCCCCCCCCCCCCCTACCCCAGCCCATTGCCAGCCCCTTTGGGTCTTGTATGGATATTAAGGGGAACCCCGCACATAAAATAAAAAAGGCCCTATATACTCTGAACAGCCGTATACAGGCGGTGCATACTAGACAGGGACTGTAGGTTTGTTCTTATGTAGAATCTGTTTGTAATTTTGAACAGGTACATTGTTTAAGTGTAGCTCCAGCCCAAAAATCTATTTTTAAACTTTTTGGAAAACATAGGTAAGGGTTATCACCCCTGTAACATTTGTTTTGCTGTCTGTGCCCCTGTTCAGAACATTTCACCTCACTTTCCGTCCCAATGACAACTGTTTTTGAAATGTGGTGTTTTTCTTGAAACAAGGATTGCTGATAAAGCATCAGTACAGAGGAGACACCTTTCTCCCATATTAATTCTTACAGGAGAGAATTTTCCTTCCAAGGGGTAGATTTCCTCTCACTTCCTGTTGTCTTCTTGCGTTTGCAAGTAGGAGTCGTTTGTAAGTTGGATGTTTGAAAGTAGGGACCTGCCGTATATACTCTGCAGAAATAGGCCCCTTAGTTGTTGGTGTTGGCACAACACTGTAAGCACTCACAGTTACTCTTGGTTGGTGCTGGAATGCCCTGCTGTCAACTATTATATCAGGAATTTTAATTACATATAATTGTTGAACAGTGGTAGTAAAAATTGGGCCTTTGATGGTGGTGCTGGTGCCACAACACTGTAAGCCCTGACAGTTAATCTTGGTGGGTGCAGCAATGGGCCCTGCTGTGAATTATTAGATCAAGAATTGTAATTGCATGCCCCTGTTGAACAGGGGCTGAAAAATTGGGCCTTTCGTGGTGGTGGTGGTGGTGTTGCCACAACACTGTAAGCCCTCAGAGTTACTCTTGGTGGGTGCAGGAATGGGCCCTGCTGTGAATTATTAGATCAAGAATTGTAATTACATGCCCCTTTTGAACAGGGGCTGAAAAATTGGGCCTTTCGTGGTGGTGGTGGCGTTGCCACAACACTGTAAGCCCTCAGAGTTACTCTTGGTGGGTGCAGCAATGGGCCCTGCTGTGAATTATTAGATCAAGAATTGTAATTACATGCCCCTGTTGAACAGGGGCTGAAAAATTGGGCCTTAGGCACTGGTGGCACAACACTACAACCCCTCACAGATACTGTACTTGGAGCACAGCAATGAGCCCTGTTGCAAAGTATTGCTTCAAAAATTGTAATGACACGCCCCTGTTAAACAGGGGCTGAAAAATTGGGCCTTAGGCACTGGTGGCACAACACTCCAACCCCTCACAGATACTGTACTTGGAGCACAGCAATGAGCCCTATGGCAAATTATTGCTAAAAAAATTGTAATTACACGCCCCTGTTAAACAGGGGTTGAAAAATTGGGCCTTAGCCACTGGTGGCGGCACCCATAAACAAAAATGATCTTCCAAGCTATCATCATCAATCGTATCATTGAGGACTCGGAGGAGGAGGATAGCCAGTCAACATAACAGCACAGGCACTCAGGATCAGTCTTGAAGGGATGTGACATGTTAAAATCAATTAGTCTGTTATATCAGCATCAGGTGTGTGGTAGCTGGTGGTGATCCAAGACTGGTTCATCTTGATGAAAGTCAGTCGATCAACCGAGTCGGTGGACAGGCGCACCCTGTGATCCGTGACAAATCCTCCAGCAGCACTGAATGTGCGTTCCGAAAGAACGCTGGATGCAGGACAGGCCAGTAGCTCAATTGCATACTGTGCAAGCTCTGGCCAGTGATCCATCCTCAAGACCCAGTAAGCCAGAGGATTTTCGGTGGGGAAGGTGTCCAAGTCTGACCTTGCCCCTAGATATTCCTGCACCATGTTTATCAGACGCTGGCGATGGTTGCTGGAACCGATCATACTTTGGGGCTGCGGACTAAAGAATTGTCTGAACGCATCGGTCAGACGGCCACCTTCCCCACCGCTCCTTCTTTGACTGGCCGAAGCCTCAGCAACTCGTTGTCCAGGACCAGGAGTTTGTAACCTCCCAGTCTCTGGGAACGCGTTGCACAGACCTTTCTGCAAGGCCTCCCGGAGTTGTCTCATCCTCTGCTCCCTCTGCGACGGTAACATAAGGTCCGCAACCTTACCCTTGTACCGTGGATCAAGGAGAGTGGCCAGCCAGTAATGGTCCCTCTCCTTGATCCGAAGAATACGAGGATCCTTCCGCAGACTTTGCAGGATCAGGGAGGCCATGCAGCGTAGGTTTGCTGAGGCATTCGGTCCGGAGTCCTCTGGGTCACTAAGGACGACATGATCCGCAGCCACCTCCTCCCAGCCACGTACAAGTCCACTGGTTTCTTGGGACTGTAAATCATCCCTAAAAGACTGCTGCTGATGATGCTGAGTGCCAGCCTCCACCTCCATGCTGACACAATCCTCCTCCTCCTCCTCCTCCTCTTCCTGTGCGATGGGTGGGACAGGAGGAACACTGTCTGGGTAAAGGGGGCCTTGAGAGGCAAGGAAGTCCTCCTCTTCCTGCCTCTGTTCTGCCTCAAGTGCCCTGTCCATTATTCCACGCAGCGTGTGCTCCAACAGGTGGACAAGAGGTACAGTGTCACTGATGCATGCACTGTCACTGCTCACCATCCTCGTGGCCTCCTCAAATGGTGCCAGGACAGTGCATGCATCCCTGATCATGCCCCACTGGCGTGGAGAAAAAAAACCAAGCTCCCCTGACCCTGTCCTGGTGCCGTAGTCGCACAGGTACTCATTGATGGCCCTCTGCTGCGTGTGCAGCCGCTGCAGCATGGCCAACGTTGAGTTCCACCTGGTGGGCATGTCACATATAAGGCGGTTCTTGGGCAGGTTCAACTCCTTTTGCAGCTCAGCCAGGCGAGCACTGGCATTATAAGATCTGCGGAAATGCACACAGACTTTCCTGGCGTGCCTCAGGACATCCTGTAAGCCCGGGTACCTGCCCAAGAACCGCTGCACCACCAGGTTAAGGACGTGAGCCACACAGGGCACATGGGTCAGTTGTCCCTGTCGGAGGGCGGAGAGGAGGTTGGTGCCATTGTCGCAAACCACCATTCCTGGCTTAAGCTGGCGTGGCGTCAACCACCTCTCGGCCTGGCCCTGCAGAGCAGACAGGACCTCTGCCCCAGTGTGGCTTCTGTCCCCCAAACACACCAGCGCAAGCACGGCATGGCATCTTTTTGCCTGCGTACTTGCGTAGCCCCTTGAACGGCTACGGAGCACCGCTGGTTCAGAGGACAAAGCACAGGAAGAGGCCATGGAGGAAGAAGAAGAGGAGGGGGTGGAGGAGAGAGGTGTGTCACAACCAGTAGTAGCATTTTGGAGGCGTGGCGGTGGAACAACCTCCAACACTACTGCACCTTGTCCTGCATCCTTCCCAGCTGCCAAAAGAGTGACCCAATGGGCCGTGAAAGAAAGGTAACGTCCCTGTCCATGCCTGCTGGACCATGAGTCAGCGGTAATATGCACCTTACCGCTGACCGCCCTGTCCAGCGAGGCCAAGACATTGCCTTCCACATGCCGGTAGAGAGCCGGAATAGCCTTCCGTGAGAAAAAGTGGCGTTTGGGAACCTGCCACTGAGGAACCGCACATTGCACAAACTCACGGAAGGGGGCCGAGTCTACCAACTGAAAAGGCAGCAGTTGAAGCGCTAGCAATTTAGCCAAGCTAGCATTCAACCGCTGGGCATGTGGATGGCTGGGAGTGAACTTCTTTCGACGGTCCAGCAGCTGGGGCAGGGAAATTTGCCTGCTAGAATCGGACGTCGGTGTACTGCTAGCAGAGTGGCCGCAAGTACTTGGCTGTGACACACCTAATTCTACACCTTCATTCCTCTCAGTGCATGTTTCAGAGAGGACTGAAGTTATAGTGGGGTTGGAGATCCCAGCTGATGCGGTGCAAGGAGAGGTCCGCTTTGTTCTTTGGTGTGGATCTTTGAGGTAGGCTTGCCAACGAGCTGCATGGCAGGTCAACATATGTCTGGTCAGGCATGTGGTACCCAAGCGGCTGATGTTTTGGCCACGCGATATACGCTTGAGACATATGTTGCAAACAGCAGCTGTGCGATCTGATGCACTAGCCTCAAAAAAGGCCCACACCAAAGAACTTTTTGAATGACGGGCAGAGGCAGCGCCCTGCACAGGCGGAGCTCTGCGGTGTGATTCCGTCGGTGTACTGCCCTTACGCTGGCCACCAAAGGGCATCCTGCCTCGTTGGAGATGTGCCTCCTCCTCATCCTCCTCCTCCTCCTCTCTCCTATTAGGCACCCACGTGGAGTCAGTGACCTCATCATCCCCTCCCTCCTCATCACTGGAGCCAATCTGGCAGTATGCTGCAGCTGCTGGAACATGACTGCCAGATTGGTGTCCTTCTTGAGCATCCCCTCTGTCTGCTCTCACGCTACTGCCTTCCTGTAGCTGGGTTTCATCATCAGACCCTTCGAAACGCTGGGCATCCTCCTGGAGCATGTACCCAACACTGTGCTCAAACAGTTCGGGGGACTCCTCAGGAGGAGGACATGGTGGGTCTAGGGAAGGAGTGACTGATGATGAGTCTGACATTGATACCAGGGAAGAGGATGCTTTGGCAGCTGCTTTGCCAGTACCCTGAGCCTGGGTGAGAGAGGATGAGGAGGAGGAGGAGGGCTTGGTCATCCACTCTACCAAGTCTTCGGCATGATGTGGCTCAACATGTCCAGCTGCCGAAAAGAAGGACAAGCGTGTCCCATGACCATGTGCTGATGACAATGCACCGCGTCCACGACCAGCACTGTTGCCCCCAGACACAGAGCCTGCTTGCCCTCTTTTATTGCCTCCTGACTGTCTGCCTCTCCTTGTTTGCCTTCCAGACATTCTAATAGATGGCCTGCAGGGAGATGGGGAAAAAAGCAATAAGGGCTACCTTCAGGTGTCCTTCTCTGTCCCTTTACTTAAGGATTTCTAAATATGGTTGAGGATGATTGCTTTCGCACAGAATAGCACAACGACAATTTCCCTGACTGTCCAAAAAACAAGGATTTCAAAGATGGTTGATGAGGAATGCTTTAGCACAGTATAGCACAAGGAGAATTTCCCTCACTGTCCTTCCCTGTCCCTAGAAACAAGGATTATCACAGTGAAAGAAACTGACACTCTTCCTACCTATAGTTTTCTGTCCCTAGAAAAAATGTTTTTTTAAAGACGGTTGATGATCAATGCTTTAGCACACTATAGCACAAGGAGAATTTCCCTCACTGTCCTTCCCTGTCCCTAGAAACAAGGATTATCACAGTGAAAGAAACTGACACTCTTCCTACCTATAGTTTTCTGTCCCTAGAAAAAATGTTTTTTTAAAGATGGTTGATGATCAATGCTTTAGCACACTATAGCACAAGGAGAATTTCCCTCACTGTCCTTCCCTGTCCCTAGAAACAAGGATTATCACAGTGAAAGAAACTGACACTCTTCCTACCTATAGTTTTCTGTCCCTAGAAAAAATGTTTTTTTAACCACTTAAGCCCCGGACCATTTCGGGCCATTAGGACCAGGCCTGTTTTTGGGATTCGGCACTGCGCTGCTTTAACTGTAAATTGTGCGGACATGCAATGTTGTACTCAAATGAAATTTGCGTCCTTTTCTTCCCACAAATAGAGCTTTCTTTTAATGGTATTTGATTGCCTCTGCGATTTTTATTTTTTGCGATATAAACAGAAAAAGACCGAAAATTTTGAAAAAAAAATGATATTTTCTACTTTTTGTTATAAGAAAAATCGAATAAACTCAATTTTAGTCATACATTTAGGCCAAAATGTATTCAGCCACATGTCTTTAGTAAAAAAAATGTCAATAAGCGTATATTTATTGGTTTGCGCAAAAGTTATAGCGTTTACAAACTAGGGTACATTTTCTGAAATTTACACAGCTTTAAATTTATGACTGCCTATCTCATTTCTTGAGGTGCTAAAATGGCAGGGCAGTACAAAACCCCCCAAATGACCCCATTTTGGAAAGTAGACACCCCAAGGAAATTGCTGAGAGGCATGTTGAGCCCATTGAATATTTTTTTTTTGTCCCAAGTGATTGAATAATGACAAAAAAAAAAAAAAAATTACAAAAAGTTGTCACTAAATGATATATTGCTCACACATGCCATGGTTATATGTGGAATTGCACCCCAAAATACATTCTGCTGCTTCTCCTGAGTACGGGGATACCACATGTGTGGGACTTTTTAGGAGCCTAGCCACGTACGGGACCCCGGAAACCAAGCACTGCCTTCAGGATTTCTAAGGGCGCAAATTTTTGATTTCACTCCTTACTACCTATCACAGTTTCGAAGGCCATAAAATGCCAAAATAGCACAAAACCCCCCCAAATGACCCCATTTTGGAAAGTAGACACCCCAAGCTATTTACTGAGAGGCATGTTCAGTCCATGGAATATTTTATATTTTGCCACAAGTTGCGGGAATATGACAAACTTTTTTTTTTTTTGCACAAAGTTGTCACTAAATGATATATTGCTCACACATGCCATGGGCATATGTGAAATTACACCCCAAAATACATTCTGCTGCTTCTCCTGAGTACGGGGATACCACATGTGTGGGACTTTTTGGGAGCCTAGCCGCGTACGGGACCCCAAAAACCAAGCACCGCCTTCAAGGTTTCTAAGGGCATAAATTTTTGATTTCACTCCTCACTACCTATCACAGTTTTGAAGGCCATAAAATGCCAAGATGGCACAAAACCCCCCCAAATGACCCCATTTTGGAAAGTAGACACCCCAAGCTATTTGCTGAGAGGCATGTTGACCCCATTGAATATTTTTTTTTTTTTGTCCCAAATGATTGAATAATGACAAAAAGAAAAAAAAAAATGTACAAAAAGTTGTCACTAAATGATATATTGCTCACACATGCCATGGTTATATGTGGAATTGCACCCCAAAATACATTCTGCTGCTTTTCCTGAGTACGGGGATACCACATGTGTGGGACTTTTTGGGAGCCTAGCCGCGTACAGGGCCCCAAAAACCAAGCACCGCCTTCAGGATTTCTAAGGGCGTAAATTTTTGATTTCACTCCTCACTACCTATCACAGTTTCGAAGGCCATAAAATGCCAAAATAGCACAAAACCCCCCCAAATGACCCCATTTTGGAAAGTAGACACCCCAAGCTATTTGCTGAGAGGCATGGTGAGTATTTTACAGCTCTCATTTGTTTTTTTAAAATTAAGAAAGACATTTTTTTTTCTTTTTTTTTTTTTTTACATTTTCAAAACTTTGTGACAAAAAGCGAGATCTGCAAAATACTCAACATACCTCTCAGCAAATAGCTTGGGGTGTCTACTTTCCAAAATGGGGTCATTTGGGGGGGTTTTGTGCCATCTGGGCATTCCATGGCCTCCGAAACTGCGATAGGCAGTGAGGAGTGAAATCAAAAATTTACACCCATAAAAATCCTGAAGGCGGTGCTTGGTTTTTGGGGTCCCGTACGCGACTAGGCTCCCAAAAAGTCCCACACATGTGGTATCCCCGTACTCAGGAGAAGCAACAGAATGTATTTTGGGGTGTAATTCCACATATGCCCATGGCATGTTTGAGCAATATATAATTTAGTGACAACTTTTTGTACATTTTTTTTTTTTCGGTCATTATTCAATCACTTGGGACAAAAAAAAAATATTCAATGGGCTCAACATGCCTCTCAGCAAATAGCTTGAGGTGTCTACTTTACAAAATGGGGTCATTTGGGGGGGTTTTTGAACTGTCCTGGCATTTTATGCACAACATTAGGAAGCTTATGTCACACATCATCCACTCTTCTAACCACTTGAAGACAAAGCCCTTTCTGACACTTTTTGTTTACATGAAAAAATTTTTTTTTTTGCAAGAAAATTATGTTGAACCCCCAAACATTATATATTTTTTTAAAGCAAAGGCCCTACAGATTAAAATAGTGGGTGTTGCATTTTTTTTTTCCACACAGTATTTGCGCAGCGATTTTTCAAACGCATTTTTTGGGGGAAAAACACACTTTTTTTATTTTTAATGCACTAAAAAACACTATATTGCCCAAATGTTTGATGAAATAAAAAAGATGATCATAGGCCGAGTACATGGATACCAAACACGACATGCTTTAAAATTGCGCACAAACGCGCAGCGGCGACAAACTACATTCATTTTTAAAAGCATTTAAAAGCCTTTACAGGTTACCACGTTAGATTTACAGAGGAGGTCTACTGCTAAAATGACTGCCCTCGATCTGACCTTCGCGGTGATACCTCACATGCATGATGCAATTGCTGTTTACATATGACGCTAGACCGACGCTTGCGTTCGCCTTTGCGCAAGAGCAGGGGGGGACAGCGGTGCTTTTTTTTTTTTTTTTTTTTTATTATTTATTTGGCTTTTTTATTTTATTTTTAAACTGTGCCTTCCATATTTTATTTTTTTACCATTTTTATCCTTATCTCAGGGAATGTAAATATCCCCTATGATAGCAATAAGTAGTGACAGGTACTCTTTTTTTGAAAAAAATTGGGGGGTTAGACCCTAGATCTTTCCTCTGCCCTCAAAGCATCTGACCACACCAAGATCGGTGTGATAAAATGCTTTCCCAATTTCCCAATGGCGCTTTTTATATCCGGGGGGGGGGACATTCCCTCCCACTGCTTGTAAAAGCAGTCTAGAGGCTAATTATCTGCTAGAATTGCTTTTACATGAAAGCCGGCTGCTGGCTGAAAAGAATGATACCAAGATGATACCTAAACCCGCAGGCATCATTCTGGTATAAACATTCAAAGTCCAGCAACATACCAGTACGTTGCTGGTCCTTGTTGGACATGTATTGTAATCTTTTTTTTCATACAGCCTATTGGCTGAACGAAAAAAAGAGATTGATTGGTGGGTATGCCCACCATTAGAATACCTCCCTTCATCCACCCACTTCTAATGATGGGCATATATGCCGAAGCATGGGGGCATCCTCCCGCAAAAAAGTTATGCCGCGTACACACGGTCAAGCCTTCGTCGGAATTTCGACCGTATGTACGCGGCATAAAAGGTTATGCCGCGTACACGCGGTCGGACTTTTCCACGGGCAAGCCTCCGTTGGAATTTCGACCGTATATACGCGGCATTAGGAGCAAAATCGCTCCTCCGCCCCTGCTGCCCCCATGCTTCGGCATATATGCTCTTTTTTTAAACTGTGGTGGTGAAATCACCTCCTACAGCGTTGGAGTCACGGCTTTATGTATCGTGGGAGCAAACGCTGTTGCTGTCAAGATAAATAGATCCGCGCTGCAACTGAATGGCGTACCTGCTAAGCAAATGGTGGTTAACATTAAAACAAAGTAACATTACAGTACAACAGTAAGACCTTACCATGCCATACCTGCAAAGCAAATACCAAAACAAAACCTAGTAAAAAATAAAAAAATGTTTTAACGCAACCTGTGCCTAAAATATATATATGCCGAAGCATGGGGGCATCCTCCCGCAAAAAAGTTATGCCGCGTACACACGGTCGGAATTTTCCACGGGCAGGCCTCCGTCGGAATTTCGACCGTATGTACGTGGCATTAGGAGCAAAATCGCTCCTCCGCCCCTGCTGCCCCCATGCTTCGGCATATATGCTCTTTTTTTTAACTGTGGTGGTGAAATCACCTCCTACAGCACTGGAGTCACGGCTTTATGTATCGTGGGAGCAAACGCTGTTGCTGTCAAGATAAATAATTCCGCGCTGCAGTTGAATGGCGCACCTGAAAACAAAAAATTACATACCTGAAAAGCAAGCATGATAAAACATTGCAGAATAGAATACAGTAAAAAAGAGCAGAACAATAGAGAGAAAATAGAGAGAGAGAGAACAATAAAACGACAACTATTTTTGGTTTTTTTATTTTATATTTTTTTTGTGTTTTGTTTTTTACGTTTTTATTTTTATTTTTTACACTTTTTTTTGTAACTTTACAACTGTAATGGTTCGGGTCTCTCAAAATGTAATGGCATCTTGGGAGACCCTGTGTAAGTGTGTCCTTGTCTGTGAAATGCTGTACCCTACGCTAAAACTTCACTTTTGAGTGGTAGCGTTCAAAACATTCACCTTGGCAAAGACCAGGCTTGTCAGGACAGAGTGGACAAAAACTACGGGTGTCACGCCTAAATCTGCGCTTGCTACAGACACGACATCTTTTTTGGGGGTGGCTTTGGGTAGGGGTACTCGGGAGGACATACGAATAATGCCTCTCATGCAGCCGGCTTACTGCATTTGGTAGGGGATGGTGAGGTGCAGAACCGCCTGGATACAGGAGTTCTGTGACTATCTCATTCTGGAATTTTAGAAGAGATAACGTCCCGCCTGAAGCTCTGTATAGCACATGAGCGTTCAGCAAAGCCAATTGGAATAATGATAGAGACACTTTTTTGTACCAGCGTCTCGCCTTACGGTCAATTAGATACGGCGCCATCAACTGGTCGTTGAGGTCCACCCCTCCCATATTTTGGTTATATTCGTGGACACAGAGGGGTTTCTCCACAACACCAGTCGCCGTACGAATTTGGACTGTCGTGTCTGCATGAAGGGAGGTAAGAAGGAAAACATTCTTCTTGTCCCTCCACTTCATAGCGAGCAAGTTATTACACTTCAAGCAGGCTCTCTCCCCCAGCCTAAGACGGGCATCTACAAGCCGCTGGGGAAAGCCCCGGCGATTAGGTCACACGGTGCCACATGCTCCAATCTGATGATCAAACAAGTGACTAAACAGTGGCACGCTCGTGTAATAATTGTCCACATACAAGTGGTACCCCTTTCCGAATAAGGGTGACACCAAGTTCCACACTATCTTGACAGCGCTCCCTATGTAATCCGGGCAGTTGACCGACTCAATCTGACTATCTTTTCCCTCATAAACCGTAAAGTTCACTACATAGCCTGTTGCCCTGTCACAGAACTTGTGGAGCTTGACCCCGTATCTGGCATGCTTGCTGGGAAGGTACTGCTTGAAAGACAAGCGGCCAGAAAATTTAATCAGGGACTCGTCAACGCAGACAACTTGATCGGGAGTAAACAAGGCTGCAAAACGTTAGTTGAAGTGGTTTATGAGGGGCCGAATTTTATAGAGCCGGTCGTATTCAGGGTCCCCACGTGGACGACAAAGTTCATTGTCGTTGAAGTGCATGAACCGCAAAATCTGCTCGTATCGTGCCCTGGACATGGAGGCAGAGAACACAGGCATGTGGTCAATTGGGTGCGTGGACCAATAAGCACGCAATGACGGAAATTTATGTGTGCCCATGTTGAGGGAAAGGCCCAGAAAGGTCTTAAATTCGGAAACCGTAATTGGTTTCCAATTTCTGGCAATTTTAGGCAACTGGGGGTTAGCGGCGATAAATTGACCAGCATATAAATTACTCTGGTCCACAATAGATCTATAGAGATCTTCCGTGAAAAACAGCGAATAAAAATCAATTGGAATAAAATCAGCTGTTTCCACCTGAATACCGGGTTGGGCAGTGAATGGGGGAAGTACGGGTTCTGCAGAAGTGGTGGGGACCCAATCAGGATAGGCGAATTCTGCAGGAAGGGCAGTATGGGCACGACGGGCCTGCCTTTGTCTTCTTGGTGGCAGCGGGACACTACTTGTGCTTGCCACCTCGCCAGCTTGAACTGCACTTATGGGACTCGCCACGTCACCAAGTGTTACTGCAGTGCTGGATGTACGTCCAGGCTGTACTAGGCCGCTGGTGCTTGCCAGTTCACCAGAAGGAATAGCGGCGCTAGTACTACTCTGCTCCATGATACGAGAGACCTGCGGTTCTTGCTCCTCAACAACCTCAGAAGATCGGGATCGGGTACACCTGACCTTAGCAGGGACCTCAACTTCGTCGTCAGAGCTATCTGACGTGGGGCCGCTGACGTCACTGTCTTCTACGGGAAGATATTCTGAGCCTGAATCTGACAGATACGTGACCTCCTCTTCACTATCTGTCATGCTCAGAATCTCGTAGGCCTCTTTACTAGTGTACCTTCGTCTTGCCATTTTGGGCTCTAAATTTAGGGGTACACTAGTAAGATTCACAGGAAAAAAAGCACCTGACTGTCGTCAGCAAATATATCAAACGCTACAAAAAAACTGTTAGCGATCGCAGGGATCAGGCCTGTCTCTGCGAACGCTGCAGTTATGTGTGTTGTGTTTGGTAAGTGACAGTGATCGATCGATACTGCACTTGGGTGGGCTGGGCTGGGCGGAGGGGCTAAACGCAGGCGCTAGCAGGTATCTGGGCTGATCCCGCTAACACTGCGTTTTTGGGAACCCTAAACCGCTGGGGATGCTAGTATAGATCTGATCAGATACTATACCACTAAGGGGGGTGTATGCTTTGCACGTGGGTGTTAGCGTTACTGGCACTAACCTAACACTGCCTGGGGCGACGCAGACCCTCTCTGGCGCTAAAACCTAATTGATCTCACCCGCCGGGCGATCAGGGGGGTTAAACCTTTATTGGGTTATATACGGCGGGTGCCCTGATGCTATAAAAAGCAAACTAATCAACCAGCGTCACCCGTAACCTTTATATGGTGATCACTGGTGAAAGGGTTAACTAGGGGCAATCAGGGGGTTAAAACCTTTATTAGGTTAAATATGGGGGTACCTGACACTATATAAAAACCTGACGGGTAACCTAAATAACTAAATAACTTACTGGCTAACCAGTGACACCGGTGACGCTTATACGGCGATCACTGGTGAAAGGGTTAACTCCAGGGGCAATCAGGGGGTTAAAATAATATATGGGGGTACCTGACACTAATAAAAACCTGCGGCGAACCTAAAAAAAGATAACTGCCTATCTAAAACACCAGCGACACGAATACAGCGATCGGAAAAACAATCGCTTAGTGACGCTGAAGTTAGGGGGTGAAAGGGTTACCTGGGGGGTGATCAAGGGGTTAAACCTTTATTAGGGGGGGGTTAGGGGGCTACCCTGGACCTAAAGGGGCCTAATCCTAACTGCCCTGCAACTTTTTACAATCACAGATGACACTAAATGCAGTGATCAGTAAAATAAATGATCACTGCAATCAGTGACACTGTGATTGGGGGCTTTGGGGTGACCTGGGGGGTGATCTGGAGGTGACTGGGGGGTGATTTGTGTGCCTATGTGTACCTACGTATCAGTGGACTGTTGGTGCACTAACCTGCTTCTTCTCTCCTCGGCGCCGGGAACGAAAAGACCGCGGCGAGGGAGATGACATCACTTCCTCCAGCCTGTGTTTACATTTCAGGCAGGAGGAAGCAATTTCATTCGCCGGGAGCGATCGCGAGGGGGGGGGCGGAATCGAGCGGCCGCCCCCTCATGCCTGATCGCTCCCGAACACTTAACGGCCGCTCACTGCAGTGAAGGGGGGTCCGGATGGACCCCCCAACTGCACAAAGGCGATCACGTAGATCTACGTGATTCTGCCTGTCGGTGCCATTCTGCCGACGTAAATCGGCGGTGGGCGGTCGTTAAGTGGTTAAAGACGGTTGATGATCAATGCTTTAGCACACTATAGCACAAGGAGAATTTCCCTCACTGTCCTTCCCTGTCCCTAGAAACAAGGATTATCACAGTGAAAGAAACTGACACTCTTCCTACCTATAGTTTTCTGTCCCTAGAAAAAATGTTTTTTTAAAGATGGTTGATGATCAATGCTTTAGCACACTATAGCACAAGGAGAATTTCCCTCACTGTCCTTCCCTGTCCCTAGAAACAAGGATTAGCACAGTAAAACACACTGACACTCTCCCTACCTATAGTTTTCTGTCCCTAGAAAAAATGATTTTTTAAAGATGGTTGATGATCAATGCTTTAGCACACTATAGCACAAGGAGAATTTCCCTCACTGTCCTTCCCTGTCCCTAGAAACAAGGATTCGCACAGTAAAACATACTGACACTCTCCCTACCTATCCTTCTCTTTCCCTAAACTAAAGGAATCCAGGTTAAGCAAGAAAAAAAAAATGTCACTGTCCCTGCCTATGCTTCTCTTTCCCTGCTCCGGAACACACTACACTAGGCCGCCGTGCTGGCGGCCTTTTATAGTGTGGGGCGTGTACTAAACACCCTCAGCAATAATTGGCCACAGGCATCCTGCCTGTGGCCAATCATTGCTCTCCTCGCTGCCGGCGCTGTGATTGGCCAAGCATGCGGGGTCACAGTGCATGCTTGGCCAATCACAGCGCCTGGATGACACTGCGATGGCGTAGTGCATCGTGGGCCGTTCGCATCACTCGAATTAGGCGCGAACGGCCCAAATCGTTCGATCTTCGTCGAACGATCGAACAGCCGATGTTCGAGTCGAACGTATGTTCGACTCGAACACCGAGCTCATCCCTATTAGAGAAGTGCAATTCTCCTGGAGGAAGGACATGTTCTGAATGTCCCCCCCCCCCCCAATCTCTACTACACCTCCCTACTCATTAGCTGCCCACCAATACACAGGCACAGTCCCCTCCTCTCCTGCATTACCACCTAATTTGTCTGTGAGCTGCTGGGGCACTACAAGTACCAGCATGCCAGGAGATGGGGGCAGCAGTGTATTCAATAAGGCTGATATTTGGGTGAAAACTGCTGGTGTGACTGTGTGTGTGTGTGTATATGTATACTGTATGTGTGTACATACTGTATGTGTACTGTGTGTGTGTGTGTGTGTGTATACTGTATGTGTGTGTGTGTATATTGTGAGGGGGTTAGCTCGGCAGCGGGTGTGTGTGACCCCCGAGATGGGCTCCCCACACAAAAACAGGCCCAGCAAACGGTGGTTGTGGTTTTCAAAATCAAAAAGGTGCGGTTTATTTTCTATTTACAGTGACAAAACACAGCAAAGCAAAAGAAACATAAACAAAATAAATCCTGGTCAACTTGACCTCTGACTAAACATACAGGTTTCCTAACTAACAACTGGGATCAGCCTAGTGCTGTCCTAGTCCCTAAGTCCCTGGTTTTAAATGTCCAAGCAAATAGCCACACAGGCTTTGCCTCACCGCACAGGGGTTCACTCTCCCTAGACAGTCCACACAGGTCTGGTTCCAGGCATGAGCTAACATCTAATGAAGCTGGGAGTTCTTATAGAGGCCTAAATGAGCTGACAAGCTTCAGCTGGTCTCATCAACTCCCTGTCTGTACGACGCCCCACACTCTCCCTAGAGGTATGAGTCATCCATGAGCCCACTAGCCTTATACAACTCTCCACCTAGTTGTATAAGTCGGCGTAAAGCCTGAATCTGGGCGAAATATATCTACCCCCCTGGATGCAACCAGGTGACTTTACCTTCCTGCTGTCACAATATACTGTATGTATAGTGTGTGTGTGTGTGTGTGTGTGTGTGTGTGTGTGTGTGTGTGTGTGTGTGTGTGTATATGTGTATATGTATGTATGTATGTATGTATGTATACATATATATTGTAAAGTTTGGGGATTATAGCTCCACGGGACTAAGTGCATAAACCGTTTGAAACAAGGCTTTTATTCACAAACAAACCAAAAATAAGGCTTCACTCGGCATACAGGGAAAACTATAAGGCCCCTTTCACACTGGGGCGTTTTTCATGCGGTTTAGCGCTAATAATAGCGCTGTTATACCGCATGGAAAAATCCTGCCCTGTGCCTTCAATGTGAAAGCCCGAAGGCTTTCACACTGAAGCGGTGCGCTAGCAGGACCGCTCCAAAAGTCCTGCTAGCCGCTTCTTTACAGCGGTAAAGGAGCGGTGTGTTCACCGCTCCTTTACCGCGGTCTCCCATTGAAATCAATGGGACAGCGCGGTAATACCGCCCGCAAACCGCGGCAATAGCCGCGGTTTGCGGGCGGTATTAACCCTTTTTCAGCCGCTAGCGGGGGTTAAATTAACCCCCCTAGCGACCGCATTCCACGGTAAGAACGACGGTATAGCAGCGCTGCAAATCGCGCTGCTATACCGCCATCGCTCCTGCCCGCCCCAGTGTGAAAGGGGCCTAAAACAAAGTCCGCTTAGCTTCAGCATAAAATAACTTCAAAAGTCCTAGCTATATCCTTAACAGCTCCCAGCAGATGCACAGCTCATCTCCACAGGTGCAATCCCCCATACGCCTTCTCACCACACCTCTAGCACCACTTCCTGTTTTATGAGCTGTTCTCTGGAGGTGTTAACCCCCTGTATGCTGACTCCCAGTGGTCATGGGCGGAGGCTCTTTCCCACCCGAATAGCACTTTAGAGCCTCCGAAATTCCGGGCCCCAAATGACTTTATCAAGACAGAGGGTGATCCCCTGAACCCTATCACAGCTCTCTTTAAAGGGACCACAACCCAAATACTGGTGATGTATAGCATCCGTCCAGGACTCAACCTTGGCATCCTGTACAAATCCCCCCCCTCCCCCTCTGCCTCAACACGGAGGTGTTGGAGGCACCACTTGACATCATACAATGGACTCGGGAGAGGGCATCGGCATTCTGATGTTGTCTCCCGGGTCTGTGCTCTACCACGAAATTGAACTCCTGGAGAGAAAGGAACCACCTTGTTACCCTGGCATTGGTGTGCTTGTTCTGTCTCATCCAGGTAAGGGGAGCGTGGTCTGACACCAAGCGAAACCTCCTACCTAGGAGGAAATATCGTAGGGAGTCCAAAGCCCACTTGATGGCCAGACACTCCCGCTCCACCACCGCGTAGTTTTTCGCAGCTGTCGTCAGCTTCCTACTAAGAAAAACCACGGAGTGCTCCCCCCTATTGATTTCCTGAGACAGGACCGCTCCCAACCCTTCACTTGAAGCATCTGTCTGCACTACAAAATCCTTTGCAAAATCCGGAGCTGCAAGCACCAGATCCTGGCACAATGCCGTCTTAAGCTTTTGAATAGCTTTCTCGGCCTCGGCATTCCACTTTATCATCACCGACTTTCTGCCTTTGGTCAAGTCAGTCAGCGGTGTGGCGAAGTTGGGGACAAACCTCCTATAATAGCCAACTATGCCCAGAAATGCTCTGACCTGCTTCTTTGTTAGTCCTGTATGGCTTCCACCTCATTTGGGGCTTCACCAGCCCTCTACCCACAATATACCCTAGGTATTTGGCTTCCTCCACCCCAATGGCACACTTCTCCGGGTTGATGGTGAACCCTGTTCTTCTCAAGGAGTCTACGACTGCCTGAACCCAGGGAAAATGGGACTCCCAATCAGTGCTGAAGATGACTATGTCATCTAGGTAGACAGAAGCGTACCGTTGATGTGGACGCAAAGTTTTGTCCATGGCCCTTTGGAATGTGGCGGGGCAGAGTGTAGACCAAATGGTATCCTTTTATATTGGAAGTGGCCTTCCGGGGTAGAGAAGACTGTTTTCTCCCTGGCTTCCTTGGTCAGGGGAATATGCCAGTACCCTTTTGTGAGGTCCAGCGTGGTGATATACCTGGCAGGACCCAACCTCTCAATTAGCTCATCTACCCGTGGCATGGGATATGCATCAAACTTGGAGACTTCATTAAGTTTTCTGAAGTAGTTGCAGAAGCGGAGGGTGCCGTTGGGTTTGGGTACCAACACGATCGGACTCGACCATTCGCTCTGCGACTCTTCAATGACTCCAAGCTCGAGCATTCTTTTAACCTCTTCAGATACTGCCACCCTTTGAGCTTCTGGGATACGGTAAGGCTTTAACCGGATTTTTACATTGGGCTCGGTTACAATGTCATGCTCGATGACGTTGGTGAGACCGGGCAACCCTGAAAACATGTCCCTATTTCTTTGCAGAAATTATTTTGCTTGCTGGGTTTGGGGCCTAGTTAGGGTAGCAGCAACCTGCACCAGGTCGATCCTTGCATGGTCCCATGACTGTACCCCTACCACCACGGATACCTGTTCTCTGTCTCTCCAGGGTTTCAACAAATTTACGTGATAGATCTGGTATGGTTTTCTTTTCCCTGGCTGGTGCACCTTGTAATTCACCTCACCCACTTTCTCTACTACCTCAAACGGGCCTTGCCACTTGGCCAAGAATTTGCTCTCCACCGTGTGTATTAGAACAGCCACCCGGTCTCCTACTTGAAACTGTCTAATTTTAGCCGACCGGTTATAAACTCTTCTTTTGGCATCCTGAGCCTTCTGCATGTGCTCCCTCACCAGCGGCATCACCTTAGCCACCCTCTCGCATTTGAGAGATATGCTCTACCACAGTTTTATGCAGTGAGGACTCACTTTCCCACGTTTCCTTTACTAGATCGAGTAACCCCCAGAGCCTTCGTCCATACACTATCTCAAACGGTGAGAAGCCCGTGGATGCTTGTGGAACCTCCCGGATGGCAAACAACAGGGCAGGGAGTAACATATCCCAATTCTTCCCATCTTTCTGGGCCACTCTTTTCAACATGGACTTTAGAGTTTTATTAAACCTCTCAACTAGGCCATCGGTCTGCGGGTGATAGACGGACGTCCGAATCTGCCTAATCTGAAACAGTTTGCACAAGTCCGCCATCACCTTTGACTTAAAAGGGGTGCCCTGGTCCGTCCGTATCTCTTTGGGGAACCCAGTTCGTGAGAACATTTGAAATAATGCACTGGCAATGGACTTAGAGGAAGTTTTCCTCAAAGGGGCCGCTTCTGGATACCTAGTTGCGTAATCTATAATGACTAATATGTATTGGTGCCCCGTGCCGACTTTACCAGGGGTCCCACAAGATCCATAGAGATCCGCTCGAATGGGACCTCAACAATTGGCAAGGGTACTAGAGGGTTTCTATAGTGGGGCACTGGGGCAGTTAACTGGCAAATGGGACAAGATGCACAATATCTTTTAACCTCAGCCTTCACCCCTGGCCAGTAAAACCGGTCGGTTATCCTGGCCTCTGTTTTCTCCACCCCCAGGTGTCCTCCCAGTGCGTCGTTGTGGGCTAGATCAAGGAGCATCCACCTATACGGTTGGGGAACCAGCAACTGCTCTACAGTTTCCCCTCGGCTCTTAGCCACTCAATTATACCAAGTCCCCCTTCAACGCAAAATGAGGAAACCTCTGATCTGCACCTGGTATTTGTGAGACCCCATCAATAACAGAAACCTGCTCTTGAGCATTGACTAAGGTAAGATCCTGTAATTGAGCGGTGCCAAATGCACCCCTGGATACATCCAGGTCTGGATGCACTGGCCTTGAGGATGTTTCCCTTTCATCCTCCTCAACCGGGGAGAGCTCCTCATCATCCTCCCCCAGCATAACTTGTAATGGGAAGACTACCCCCCCTTAAAGATCAACTTGATTTTGCGACCGGGAACAGCGGCATTATCACCCAAATTGGCATTCTCTGCAATTTCACTATTAGTGACGGGTATCTCCATATCAGAGGGGTGTGTTGTGGAGGTTTCAGGTCCGGGCCCCTCAGACCCTGTCCCTTCCAGGCCCAGTGCCCGCATTCTCCACCAGTTGTAAAGTTTGGGGATTATAGCTCCACGGTACTAAGTGCATAAACCGTTTGAAACAAAGCTTTTATTTACAAACAAACCAAAAATAAGGCTTCACTCAGCATACAGGGAAAACTATAAAACAAAGTCTGCTTAGCTTCAGCATAAAATAAAGTCTGCTTGTCTTCAGCACAAAAATAAGTTAAAGAAAAACACATACAGTTTGTTTGTGAATGGGTCTTCGCCCCAGAACTTCAAAAGTCCTAGCTGTATCCTTAACAGCTCCCAGCAGACACACAGATCATCTCCACAGGTGCAATCCCCCATACTCCTCCTCACCACACCTCTAGCACCACTTCCTGTTTTATGAGCTGTTCTCTGGAGGTGTTAACCCCCTGTATGCTGACTCCCAGTGGTCAGGGGTGGAGGCTCTTTCCCACCCGAATAGCACTTTAGAGTCTCCGAAATTCCGGGCCCCAAATGGCTTGATCAAGACGGAGAGGACTGCGAGACAGTCCTCTCTGGATTAACTCTATCGCCGGGAATCCCTCACCCATTTTGTGTGACCCCCTGAACCCTATCACAGCTCTCTTTAAAGGGACCACAACCCAAATACTGGTGATGTATAGCATCCGTCCAGGACCCAACCTTGGTGTCCTGTACAAATATATATATATGTAGCGGCCCCCTCACTCCCCTCTTTCTTCTCTCTCAGCTCGTCTGTCTCTTGTCTAGGGGTACCTCCAGAGGGGAAGGGAGCGGGGACACCACGCCTGGCCTTCACCACAGGTGTCAGTGTGGTGTAAGCAAAGTTCTTTTACCTTCGGGTCAGTGCTGTGCACCTGGAGCCTCCACCGAGAGTTACCTTGAACAATGTCTGTCAGGAAATGAGCCCCACACCATTAAAGTTCAACACTTTACAGAACAGAAAAGGAGGTGTGGATGCGAGTAGGCCCAGACACAATGTGTTCTCCACTTTCCTCCCTGAAAGTGAGTTGCGGTCCCCGAGTGAGGGGGGATTTCCCTCCAGGCGGTCTCCGATGAGAGACTCACCCGTCACTGGCAATATGCTGCACCAGGTCTTCGAGTGAGGAGCTCCCCCCGGTCCATTACGCCTTCCGGATTCGGGTACCCAATCCCTGGGTACCCTAGGATCTCCTTCCCTCGCGGAACTCAGTGTTGGGCACTGAGCTCCAGACCTCCATCTGAGTACCTCACCCCAGGCTAAAGGTGCCTGGGATGGAACACGACCTCCAGCTGTCCTCTAGGCCTAGGCCGCCTAGAGGACCGACACGAACCACCGCCCACAGGCTAAGGGTGCCTGGGACTCGACCCCGTGACAAAGATGGCCGGCCCCTTTATACCCTCTCCCAGCAAGCACGGCGGGTTCCCCGCCCCACCATACCGCTGCCGAGGGAGGACAAAAAGGAAGCCTGGCACACAGCAATGATTCAACCCCAGCCCAGGGCGACAGCGCCACCTGCTGGGCTGCAGGGAATTACACATCACTGATGTCTCTGCCAAGTTCAAATTTACACCCGGGAAAGTACACACCCGATATATATATATATATATATATATATACACTGTATGTATAGTGTGTGTGTGTATATATATATATCTATATACAGGACACACATTAATTAAACCAGGACACACATTACACAGGTTCTCTGGCTGATTAAGGTGGTAATTAAACTCACTTGGTGCCTTATCTGCATTAAATCAGGATCAGAACCTGTGTTTATTCATATGTGTCCTGGCTTAAACAGATGATGTGGCAACCCTAGTATGTTTGTGTGTGTGTGTGTGTGTATATATATTGTATGTATAGTGTATGTTTGTATATACTGACTGAATGTATAGTGTGTATGTGTGTGTGTGTATATACTGTATGTATAGTGTGTGTGTTTATGCTGTACGTATAGTGTGTGTGTGTGTGTGTGTATCATCATCCTCCCCCAGCATAACTTGTAATGGGAAGACTACCCCCCCCCCCCCCCAAAGATCAACTTGATTTTGCGACCGGGAACAGCGGCATTATCACCCAAATTAGCATTCTCTGCAATTTCATTATTAGTGACGGGTATCTCACAAAAAAAACTGGGAAAACGTATTGACTCGAGTATAAGCCTAGGGTGGGAAATGCAGCAGCTACTGTAAGCAGAAAAGAGGGTCAATAATGCTCATTTGCACGCCTCACTGTGCCCATTTGCAACCTCACTGGGCCCATTGCAGTCTCACTGTGCCATACCTCACTGTGCCCATTGCAACCTCCATTGTGCCATACCTCACTGTGCCCATTGCAACCTCACATTGCAACCTCACTGTGCCATACCTCACTGTGCCCATTGCAACCTCACTGTGCCATACCTCACTGTGCCCATTGCAACCTCACTATGCCAGACCTCACTGTGCCCATTGCAAACTCACTGTGCCATACCTCACTGTGCCCATTGCAACCTCACTGTGCCATACCTCACTGTGCAATACCTCACTGTGCCATACCTCACTGTGCCCATTGCAACCTCACTGTGCCATACCTCACTGTGCCATACCTCACTGTGCCCATTGCAGTCTCACTATGCCCATTTGCAACCTCACTGTGCCTGAGTACCTGAATTCTTGACAGGCGTTAATTTTTTAAAAGTCGCTCCTTCCTCCTGGCGTTCCGTTCCGTGATAGGCATTTGACACTGTGTTCCGCCTATCATGGAGCTCCTCACATCCTCGGACTCAGTTTCCCAGCAGACACTGTGTTCAGTGTTCCGCCAATCATGGACATTCTTTCATCCTCGGACAAGAGGATGTCCATGATTGGCGGGAAAAACTGAACACAGTGTCTGCTGGGAAACTGTCCGAGGATGAGAGGACCTCCGTGATAGGTGGAACACAGTGTCAAATGCCTATCACGGATCCAGGAGGAAGCCGCAACTTTAAAAAAAATGGATGCCTGTCAAGAATTCAAGTACACTGACTTGAGTATAAGCCGAGGGGGGTATTTTCAGCCCTAAAAAAAGGGCTGAAAAACTCGGCTTATACTTGAGTATATACGGTAAGCGCTGGAAGCTACGTGGACGCAGAGAATACTTTACTGTCATGGAGAAATATCAGAACATGTCTTTATCATGGAACAGGAAACAGGACAATACAAGTACATGAATTGAGGAAAAACAAGCACTTCCTCTGGTTAGCGTACCATAGAATACACATTAGAATACTGCAGTGCCACCTTCTGGATAGAAAGGTATAATGCATATATATACAGTGAGGCAAAAAAGTATTTGATCCCCTGCTGATTTTGTAAGTTTGCCCACTGACAAGGAAATGATCAGTCTTTAATTTTAATGGTAGGTTTATTTACTATTTATTTATTATTAACAGTGAGAGACAGAATAACAACAAAAATATCCAGAAAAACGCATTTAAAAAAAGTTATAAATTGATTTGCATTTTAATGAGTAAAATAAGTATTTGATCCCCTATCAATCAGCAAGATTTCTGGCTCCCAGGTTTCTTCTATACATGTAACGAGCTGATGTTAGGAGAACTCTCTTAAAAAGGAGTGCTCCTAATCTCAGCTTGTTACCTGTATAAAAGACACCTGTCCACAGAAGCAATCAATCAGATTCTAATCTCTCCACCATGGCCAAGACCAAAGAGCTGTCCAAGGATGTCAGAGACAAGATTGTAGACCTACCTAAGGCTGGAATGGGCTACATGACCATCGCCAAGCAGCTTGTTGAGAGGGTGACTACAGTTGGTGTGATTATTCGCAAATGGAAGAAACACAAGGTAACTGTCAATCCCCCTCGGTTTGGGGCTCCATGCAAGATCTCACCTTGTGGAGTTTTAATGATCATGAGAACTGTGAGGAATAAGCCCAGAACTACACGGGAGAATTTTGTCAATGATCTCAAGGCAGCTGAGACCATAGTCATCAAGAAAACCATTGGTAACACACTATGCCGTGAAGGACTGAAATCCTGCAGCGCCCACAAGGCCCCCCTGCTCAAGAAAGCACATGTACAGGCCCGTCTAAAGTTTGCATATGAACATCTAAATTATTCAGAGGAGAACTGGGTGAATGTGTTGTGGTCAGATGAGACCAAAATCTAGCTCTTTGGCATCAACTCAACTCGCCGTGTTTGGAGGAGAAGAAATGCTGCATAGGACCCCAAGAACACCATCCCCACCTTCAAATATGGAGGTGGAAACAATATGCTTTTGGGGGTGTTTTTCTGCTAAAGTGACAGGACAACTTCCCCGCATCAAAAGGAACAATGGACCGGACTATGTACCGTCAAATCTTGGGTGAGAACCTCCTTCAATCAGCCAGGGCATTGAAAATGGGTCATAGATTGGTATTCCAGCATGACTATGACCCAAAACACACGGCCAAGGCAACAAAGGAGTGGCTCAGGAAGAAGCACATTAGGGTCCTGGAGTGGCCTAGCCAGTTTACAGACCTTAAACCCATAGAAAATATGTGGAGGCAGCTGAAGGTTTGAGTTACCAAATGTCGGCCACAAAACCTTAATGCCTTGAAAAGGATCTGCAAAGAGGTGTGGGACAAAATCCCTCCTGAGATGTGTGCAAACCTGGTGGCCAACTACAAGAAATGTCTGACCTCTGATTTTCAACAAGGGTTTTGCCACCAAGTACTAACTCATGTTTTGTGAAGGGGTCAAATACTTATTTCCGTAAATGTCTTTCAGGACAGCACCTTGAGAGCGTGGCTCCACCCACTTGACAGGAAACGCACCTCCACCAAACTTCTTTAAAAGGAGGCTCCTTCCACTTATTACCAGTTTTTCTGTTTCCTCCAACGGGAACACATGTAGGGGTTAGGAGCTCTCAAGGTTCTGTCCTGAGAGGCCAGATCTCCCTACTCCACCTTTTTTTTTGCTTACCTCAGAGAGTCTGTTCCTCCCATCTCCACGGGCTAGAGAGTGCCTAGTGGATGGGCTCCTTCTCCCTCGTCGGTGCTCGGGGAGAGCCGGGACTGCTCCGGGATGCTGCTCCCTGGCGGGGTAGTCAGTATGCAGACGTTTTCTTGGTCTGGGCATGTTTTTTTCCTGAACGCCGCCGCCATCTTGGGAAGGTCAGTCAGAGGCTGTGTCCCCCGGACGTGAGGTAACCGGAAGGGGGCGGCATCCTACGAGCAGGCGCGGGCGTCATTTCCACCGGAAAGTACAGGGGGAGGAGGGAGGAACAGGTCTGGTGCCTATATGGCTGGTTCTGGTCCGACGCAGAGGCGCTAATGGAACCGGCATTTGCCACCAGCTTCGCGCTGCTGCCTCAGCATGGATTCAGGAACAGCAGCGAGTGGGACAGGCACAGGCACCAGCAAGGCCCAGGTAAGGAGTGGACTGAGGTTCTACTCTTTTGTTACTATGGGGTCTCTCTCTAGCTCTCTTCTCCCTTCTGCCCTGTACACACGATCGGATTTCCGATGGAATAAAATCCGATGGATTTTTCCATCGGAAATCCGATGAAGCTGACTTCCATCAGTCTTGCCTACACACCATCAGTCAAAAATCCGACTGTCCCAAACGCTGTGTTGTAAAACACTCCGAGGAGCCGAGAAAAATGAAGTTCAATGCTTCTGAGCATGCGTCGACTTGATTCTGAGCATGCGTGGGTTTTTTCTCCGATGGAGTTCTCCACAGACGATCGGAATTTACTATCGTTTTTTTTTCCATCGGTAAAATTTAAAACGTTCTATTTTTTTATACCAATGGAAAAAAGACAGATGGGGCCCACACACGATCGGTTTGTCCGATGAAAAAAGTCCATCGTTTTTTTTTCATCAGAAAAACCGATCGTGTGTACGCATTAGGGGGGTTTGAGTTTGAGTTTTTCATGCAAGTCTAAGTTACCTGAAGGCTGGAAAAAGACTATGTCAAACATGTATTGACTCATTGGTGAAGGAGGAAGCGTCTTCCAATTGCAGCGAGATTATCGCATCTGTTAAAAAGGAATTGGATGCTACCATTCAATCTTTTAAATCTTCACTTACAAAACCAACCGTGAGACAGACCTATACCTCACAATCCTCACAAGACTCACTGTTAGGCCTCGTACACATGGCCGAGATTCTCGTTGAAAAAAACATGTCGTTTTTTTCGACGAGATTCTTGGACAAGAAACTTGTCCCGGCCGAGTGTACACACGCTCGTTTCAAAGAACCCGCGGTTCTTTGAAAGGAGCGTACGCGGTGACGTCATCGACTACGTCGAGCATGCGCTCGTCACATTCGATGCCGTCGCCGCCATCTTGGTATACCCTACGTATGCCTAGGAAGCTACCGCGCATGCGTCGAATTCATTTCGAACATGCGCGGGCTTCGGGGAGGACAGGTAAGTGTACACACACTCACTTTTCTCGTCGAGAAACATGCCGAGGAGAATCTCGACGAGAAAATAGAGAGCAGGTTCTCTATTTTCTTGTCGAGGTTTCTTGTCGGTTTTCTCGACGAGAAACCCGATAGCAGCGTACACACGACCGATTTACTCGGCAAGACCTCTCTGCCAGCAAGTTTCTTGCTGGTACTTGCCGAGAAAATCGGTCGTGTGTACGAGGCCTGAGTCTCAGTAGTGGAGGCAGAAGAGAGTCCTCAGAACCAGGAAGGTCTTTCCCCCTCACATTCTCAGGAATCAGATGAGGAGAAGGATGAGCTGGAGAATATGCTTTCTAAATACAAATTTTGTTTGGACCAAGTTGATGGCCTCCTAAAAGCAATTCATGCGACTTTAGGCCTAGAGGAAGAGCGTAAGGAGTTATCTTTACACGGGCAGGATGTATGCAGGTGTAGCGGGGTCTCCTTTAAGACTCTATGGACTGCATTTTCCAGAACCCCGTTTGGCACCCAGGGTGCATTGTTGCCACCGCAGAGACTTGTGGGAGGGGGGATAAAAGGAGGAGGCGAGGCTAGGCCCAGCCTCTTTGGACACCGCGCGGCTATCAACCGGTCTTCCTGTGCGGATCTGCTGGAGTATCAGGCCGGAAGCCTGGGGCCTGGCACAACTTCCAAAGAGCCTTCCACCTTGTTGCGAGACTGGGTGGCATCTGACTTTCTTTAAGTTGCTGACATTCGTTGGATCGGAGACCCGATCGTTCAGACGCTGTGTGCGGAGACACAGTGGTGGAAGTCCCGGACTGGGATCGCGTCCGGAGTGGTGAGCGAGCACCTGCTCAATCCAATAGGCTGTACTGTTGCTAGGCCTAGAGACTGCCTTGGCCCACCGGCCTTTATTTGCTATTCTACTGGAGACTAGTAGCGGAACTGAGTTGAGTGGTCTCCAGTGAACTGTTCTTTTTGATTGCCTACTCTGTGGATTACAAGTGTTGTTTCCTGTATGTGTACCACCGTTCAATTTGCATGCGAAGAAAGTGTTATTCTAAGGACTAAGTTAAATCTGTGTCAGGCCTGACCGGGGGGGAATATTGTTTGGTGCGCCACAGGGCGCATAGATACTAATAGCTGCACGTGGTGTATGACCGCGCTGCGCTATTAGAGTATACTATATCTATTGCTGCAGGGCTCTGTAAGCAAGTTATGTGTTATTTTCCAACCTATGCCTTTTAACCAAGAGTAAAACAGTTATACTTTACCACTTGCTATCAGTGTGTTATCATTGCACATAGTACACACACTCCGAATATATTGGATAGTAAGCACTATCAGGTATAGATTGTGATAGTTAACACCCTTTCCCCCCCTAGACTAACTGTGCCTGGGTTGAGTAGATTGCCGGGGGTTGGCGGAACTGTACGCAGGGCCCGAAAAATCAAACCAGCGGCTCTCTTAGCTGGGGGTAGCGCTACACAGGACTCAGTGAGCCCAAAATACGTACCTTTCCAGTCCATGCAGTAATTTCTGAGGCAATCAAGAAAGAATGGACTGATCCTGAAAATAAACCTTTCTTTGCTAGGGCGCATAAGAGAAGGTTTCTATTTGACGAAGACCCAGCAGCTCACTGGAATAAGGTTCCAAAACTCGATGCTGCCTTTTCCCAGATGTCAAGATCAACAGATCTAGCATTTGAGGACATGGGGATTTTGAAGGACCCCATGGATAAGAAGATGGATCAGCAACTAAAGAGGGCCTGGCAATCCATCATAGGCAACCTTAAGCCAGCAATGGCAACTACTTGCGTCTCCAGAAATATGGAGTATTGGCTGAACCAGCTTAACCACTTCAACACCGGGCTTTTTTTACCACATCAATACCGGGTCTATTCTGGCACTTCTTTCCTACATGTACAAATCATCATTCTTTTGCTAGAAAATTACTCAGAACCCCCAAACATTATATATGATTTTTTAGCAGACACCCTAGGATATAAAATGACGGTCATTGCAACTTTTTTTCTTGCACGGTATTTGCGCAATAATTTTTCAAACGCCTTTTTTTGGGAAAAAAAATGGTTTCATGAATTAAAAAATAACAAAACAGTAAAGTTAGCCCAATTTTTGGGGAAAATATGAAAGATGATGTTACGCCGAGTAAATAGATACCTAACATGTCACGCTTTAAAATTGCGCACACTCATGGAATGGCGCCAAACTTCGGTCCTTTAAAATCTCCATAGGCGACGCTTTAATTTTTTTACAGGTTACCAGGTTAGAGTTACAGAGGAGGTCTAGTGCTAGAATTGTTGCACGCGCTCTAACACATGCGGCGATACCTCACATATGTGGTTTGAACGGCGTTTACATATGTGGGCGGGACTTACCTGTGCGTTCGCTTCTGATCGCGAGCTACCGGGGACAGGGGCATTTTTTAATTATTATTTTTTTATTATTTATTTTACTTATTTTATTTATTTTTTACACTTATTTAACTTTTTTTTTTTTGATCACTTTTATTCCTATTACAAGGAATGTAAACATCCCTTGTAATAGGAATGTGTGTGACAGGTCCTCTTTATTGAGAGATGCGGGGTCAATAAGACCCCACATCTCTCCTCCAGGCTTGAAAGCATGAGATCGTGAAATTTTTTCACTGATCTCATACTTACTAGCCGCAATGGCGGCTTTGTTTACATATGAGGACCCGGGCGTGACGTCATCACATCGCGCCCGGGCCTCCGACGATCATAGAGATGACTGGTGACCATCTGGTCACCAGTCATCTCTATGCTCGTCACGTGACCCACCACCGGCGCCGGACGATTCTCTCCGGGTCCCCGATGGCACGGGAGAGCCCGGAGAAGCACCGGATGGCGGCGGGAGGGGGGGTGTCCCCTCCCGCCGCCTATAAGAACGATCAAGCGGCGGAACCGCCGATATGATCATTGTTATGGTGCGCAGAATTTCCGGCACAAGAAAAGGATATCTGAATGATGCCTCTAGCTGCAGGCATCATTCAGATATCCCCCCTCAAAGCCGAGGACGTCATATGACGTCCACCCAGGATGGGAGATCCCATCTGTGGACGTCATATGACTATGGGCGGTAGGGAAGTGGTTAAAGCTCATATAATAGCTGATTCTCCTAAACAAGAAATCCTTGACTCCTTTTCTACCCTGTAAGCAACTGTAGCCTATCAGGAGGACAGCGAAATCCGTGGCCCTTACTAACTCAGTTAGGAGGGTACTGTGGTTGAAGACCTGGCCGGTGGACACGGCATCTAAAAACAAGCTATGTGGAGTGCCCTTCCAAGGGGATTTATTGTTCGGTCCTGATTTAGATGCGATTCTTGACAGAACTGCAGATAAGAAAAAGTATTTTCCTGTCAAAAAGAAGAAGCCAACTGGCAAACGTTTTTTTTGTCCTCACAGGGTTCAGGAACAAAACAAGCCTCAAGAGAAGAAAAAAGGTTGGTCAGGTCAGAGGGGAAAAGGCAAAGGAAATGTCTTGTTCCATCCTCCTGTGTTAACCAGCAAAACACAATGACAGCCTATAACAGGTGGGGGGGAAGACTTCAAGGTTTTCTCCCTTATTGGGCAAGCATAACGGAAAATCAGTATAGCCTGTGCATGCTGACCCAAGGTTACAGAATAGAATTTTCGGATCCCCCCCCGGAAAGGTACTTTTTGACAAATCTACAAAGAGATATAATCAAATCCCTAGCAATGAAGAACCTGTTATGGATCTGACGAATCAGGGGGTTGTGACTCGAGTACCACAGGGGGAGCTTTATCAGGGATTTTATTCCCATATATTCCTAATAAAGAAGCCGTCCGGAAGTTTTCAGATTAATTCTCAACTTGAAGCCGCAGAACAGACTTTACAAAGTTCTGTATGGACTCAATCTTCACGGTCAAAAACCTATTGACAAGAGAATGCTTTATGGCATCAATCGACCTTCAAGATGCCTATCTGCATATTCCCATAGCCCCTCAATCTCAGAAATTTCTAAGGATGCCAATAAACATAGGGAAAGAGGTTATGCACCTCCAATTCAAGGCCCTCCCCTTCGGCCTTTCCTTGGCCCCGAGAATATTTACAAAAATTATGGCAGAGGCACTCGCTCCTCTTCGCTTGCAGAGGGTTGCGGTAATTCCATACCTAGACGACCTTCTCTTCTTTGCCCCCTCCAGGGAGAAATTGTTGGCGGACCTCGTAAGAGCTTGCAGTCATCTAGAAGCCTTGGGTTGGATCATAAATATGGAAAAATCTAACTTCAACCCAGCCCAAGAAGCACAATTTCTGGGGTATCAAATCAATTCAGTGGAACAGAGAATTTTTTCTCCCAGAAGACAAAAAAATAAAAATTCAAAATGTTGTAGTCTCCTTACAGACAAATCAGGAGTTATCGGTCAGGCGAGTAATATCAGCCCTAGGAACCCTAACCTCATCCATGCCAGCCGTGCAATAGGCAAGGCTTCATTTCAGACCTCTTCAGAGTTTCCTCCTGAAATCACAGGACAGAATCTCTGGAGACAAAGGTGAAAATCCCCACCAAAGTCAAACGATCGCTTTTGGTGGTGGAGAAGTCAGACAAACCTGTCAGTAGGCCTGCTATGGTCATTTCCAATAGAAAAAGTGGTAACGACGGATACCAGCTTATGGGGATGGGGGCGCACCTGGGTCAAAATTACGTTTAAGGTGTTTGGTCCCAGTCAGAGGCAAAAAAGTCCTCCAATTGGAGAGAACTAAGGGTGGTCGCCTTCGCTTTGGATGCCTTCTCTCTAGACCAGGCATGTCCAAAGTCCAGCCCGCAGGCCAATCGCGGGCGGCGGCCCGGTTTTGAATGGCCCGCCTGGTTATCTAAACATATATATATATATATATATATATATATATATATATCTTTTGTGGCCCCCGACGATCTCCCAAGGCCGGGGCCACAAAAGATATATAGGCTGGTTGCCTCGGAGGGAGGAGGCGGGATGAGTGCCATGCACACAGGAGGAGTATTTCCTGTTTACACGGCAGCCTCTGTAATGGGAAGTCTCCGCGCTGCCATTGGACAACTGTTCTGTCTATCAAAGGAGGCGGGACTTTCACTTAAAAAGGGCGCTGTGTAAACAGGAGATTCTCCTGTAGGATATCTTTGGCGCTCGTCCTGCCCCCTCCATGTCCCCTCCAAGGCTGCACTGATGGCAATGGTGAGTGCATTCCTGGCAATAGTCGGTGCTGCATTCCTGGCAATGGTGAGTGCATTCCTGGCAATGGTGAGTGCTGCATTCCTGGCAATGATGGGTGCTGCATTCCTGGCAATGATGGGTGCTGCATTCCTGGCAATGGTGGGTGCTGCATTCCTGGCAATGACTGTGGATGCATTCCTGGCGATGATGGGTGCTGCATTCCTGGCAATGGTGAGTGCATTCCTGGCAATGGTGGTGCTGCATTTCTGGCAATGGTGAGTGCATTCCTGGCAATGATGGGTGCTGCATTCCTGGCAATGGTGGGGCTGCATTCCTGGCAATAGTGAGTGCATTCCTGGCAATGGTGAGTGCATTCCTGGCAATGGTGGGTGCTGCATTCCTGGCAATGGTGGGTGCATTCCTGGCAATGATGGGTGCTGCATTCCTGGCAATGGTGAGTGCATTCCTGGCAATGGTGGTGCTGCATTTCTGGCAATGGTGAGTGCATTCCTGGAAATGATGTGTGCTGCATTCCTGGCAATGGTGGGGCTGCATTCCTGGCAATGTTGGGTGCTGCATTCCTGGCAATGGTGAGTGCATTCCTGGCAATGGTGGGTGAGTGCATTCCTGGCAATGGTGGGTGCTGCATTCCTGGCAATGGTGGGTGCTGCATTCCTGGCATTGATGGGTGCTGCATTCCTGGCAATGGTGGGTACATTCCTGGCAATGATGGGTGCTGCATTCCTGGCAATGGTGAGTGCATTCCTGGCAATGGTGGGGCTGCAATTCTGGCAATGGTGAGTGCATTCCTGGCAATGATGGGGGCTGCATTCCTGGCAATGGTGGGTGCTGCATTAATGGCAATTGGTGGTCTGCAGATGAGCACTGACCCTTATTTTGCTTCACAGTTCTTTATTTAAAATGTTACGTTTTTTTTTCCTGAAACTTCCCTCTTAAAGTGAAGGTGCGTGTTATACGCCAATAAATACAGTATATCCAAATACGCCTGAGCTCATCTCTTTACTCACACATGGCCACAAAGGCAAGATAATTCTTGTTGGGCAATGTATTAGTGCTCGAACGAACACACTTAGACCGAATTTTAATGGTTCAAAGAATGTCAGGCAAAATGGTCGGCCCTCGCGCATGTTCACTTCATCAAATCTGGCCCTCTTTGAAAAAAGTTTGGACACCCTTGCTCTAGACCTTCAAGGTTCCCATGTTCAAGCCCTCTCGGACAATGCCACTACCATAGCCTACATAAACAGGCAAGGGGGCACAAGAAGCAAAACACTTCAGCTTCTCACTTCAAACATCCTAAATTGGGCAGAAAATCATTTGCTGTCCTTATCAGCAGTCCACCTCAAGGGCACTCTAAATATAGTGGCAGATTTTCGAAGCAGAAGACGGATTCAGGAAGCAGAATAGACCTTAAATCCAGAAGTCTTCGCAATGATCATCGGGGCCTGGGGCCGGCCACAAATAGACTTATTTGCGTCAGCAGAAAATACGCAATTTCCGGCTTTTTTCTCCATCCACAGAAACAACAGTTCCCAGGGAACAGATGCATTAATACAGCCTTGGAACTTCCATCTGGGTTACGCCTTTCCTCCGTTTCAACTAATCCCGTTTGGTACTGAGAAAGATTCAGAGGGAGAAAGTGGAAGTAATTTTAATTACTCCGTTTTGGCCAAAAAGGGCATGGTTTACCACCATTCTTCGAATGGCAGTCAGACCGCCTTGGCAGCTGCCTCGCCGGCAAGACTTGCTTCTACAAGGTCCGATACTCCATCCGGAAGTGGCCAGTCTAAGCCTCACTGCGTGGTATCTGAGAGGCAGTTGTTGAGACGGAAAGGTCTGTCTCGGACTTTGGTGACTACATTGCTTTCCAGTACAAAGTTAGTAACCAGAAAAATCTATGCTAAATATTGGAAGGTTTACAACTCCTGGTGTCACTCGTCAAATAGAGTGGTAAAAAATTTGGTGTCAATTCTAGAATTTCTTCAGAATGGGGCAGAGAAAGGCTTGTCAGTCAGTACACTTAAAGTGCAGATAGCTGCATTGGGAGTTTTTCTGGAAAGACCAATATCTTCGGAACCCCTAGTTACAAGATTTTTCAAAGCGCTTACTAGATCCAGACCAGCTCCTGCTAAGCACTTTCCCAGTTGGGATCTATCAGTGGTCCTTCAGGCCCTCTCTAAGGAACCTTTTGAACCACTACAAGCAATTTCCCTGAAGTACCTTACTCTAAAGACTTTGTTCCTAGTTGCAATAACGTCAGCTAGGAGAATTAGTGAGCTGTACGCCCTGTCGGTAAATAAACCCTTCTTATCCATCTACACGGATAGAATTGTACTGAAAACCGAACCAGGTTTCTTGCCAAAAGTGGCGTCAGCCCTCAACAGGTCGCAGGAGATCATCCTACCAACCTTTTGCTCAAACCCTTCAGGGGAGAAGGAAAGCCAATTGCACAATTTGGATGTGAGAAGGACTTTATTACATTATCTGGAAGCAACCAAGGACATTGGGTCTTCGGATTCTTTGTTTATGCTTTTCTTCAGGAAAAAAGAAGGGTCACCAAGCATCAAAGGGGTCAATAGCTAGATGGCTTAAAACTGCTATTCTGGCAGCCTACTCCCAAGCGGGGCTATCTCCCCCACTGGGAATTAAAGCACATTCTACCAAGGCTCAGGCCACTACATGGGCAGAAATAGCTGGTGCCACCCCAGACCAAATTTGTAAGGTGGCTACGTGGTCAAGTTACCTAATGTTTGTCCGTCATTACAGACTGGATCTTCTGTCAGCAAGCGATCATGCTTTTGGCAGAAAGGTCTTGCAGCTCTCAAGGTGCTGTCCTGAAAGACGTTTAGAGAAAAATCAAGTTAGACTTACCGGTAACTTGTTTTCCAGGAGTCTTTCAGGACAGCAGCAACCAGCCCTTATTGTTTTGATTATTATGCTGTGACTGACCATACTCTGATTATGTGTTCCAGCTTGGGTCAGAGGTTTCTCTACTACTACTGGTAATAAGTGGAAGGAGCCTTCTTTTAAAGAAGTTTTGGTGGAGGTGTGTTTCCTGTTAAGTGGGTGGAGCCACGCTCTCAAGGTGCTGTCCTGAAAGACTCTTGGAAAACAAGTTACTGGTAAGTCTAACTTGATTTTTCACTCATTAAAATGCAAATCACTTTATAACTTTTTTGAAATGCGTTTTTCTTGATATTTTTGTTGTTATTCTGTCTCTCACTTTTAAAATAAACCTACCATAAAAATTATAGACTGATAATTTGTCAGTGGGCAAACGTACAAAATCAGCAGGGGATCAAATACTTTTTTTCCCTCACTGTATATAGTTTATAGTACTTTACACCACATGCCATTGCTCTTCCAACATCACACATGCTGCAGCATGTCACACACAGCAAGTGCTGCAGCTGTTCTCCTAGGCTGCCAGTGAGGGGAGGCAGAGGAGAGAGATAGAGAGGACACAGGACATTAGTAAAGCTGTTCTACAGTCAATGTAAGCCAGAGGAGAGCTCACCCACTGCCCCAGATTTCAGAGTTGTTTTTCCTGCATTGTTGGCATTTGGGAGGGTCTACTGAGGTTATCTAGTAAAAAACGCTTCTAAACACTCAGAAACGCGTGTGATTCGCAGCACACTGCTGTTCACATTACATGCGATGTCTGTGCGATGCAATTTCAGCCATACAGACAGTATGTCTGATATCGCACCCTATTCGGTGTAAACACGCACAGGACCCTTTTTTCTGTTCGGACCAGAATCGGATCGCATGGGTGTTCACACATATGCGATCCGATTCATGTCCGAACTGTAAGTTCGCAGTGCGATATGCGAGCTGAAATGGGGGTGTCGTTAACATATAATGACACTCCCCAGCAGTTCGCATATGGCAGTGTGAACTGCCGTGCGAGTCGGGTGCGATGCGGGAACCCGCAGTGGATTCGCAGGGTTCTCGCATCGCACCAGTGTGAACCGGGCCTAACTGTCGGTTACTAGCTGTCAAGTTCCAACATTCAGAAGAGGTTTTCAAATGTCCTGTGTACATGAAGCCTTACTGTCATATAATTTATTGATTTGATGTGTGTGTTGCAGTGTGTAGGATTGTCTGAAGGGTCATTGTCTTTCAGAGTCAGGGGACCGAAAGATCAGCAGCTCCTTCGGGAGTGAGCGCTACAAATGTGTGTAAACTCCGACATAAATTTATCTTAATTGCTCCCTTTCAGTTTTAAACATACCATTAAATGTCTTTTTATTATATATTTTTAATAAATGAAAAAAATACCTGTTAATCATGCCAGAAATCTTGTGAGCTAGTGACTTCCTCTGCTTTCATACTCTGACTGTTTTCAGTTGGCATTGTTCCTAGAAAACTGTGGAACACCCCCTATGAAAAGGAGTATGTATTTTGTAGCTCTAATATAATTCCTGTCCTAGGCTGACAGTGCTGCTTTCCTACTGATACAGCAAAAGAGTGTGTAGCGGGCAGGGGCGGACTGACCATTCGGTGACTCTGTGGCCGCCCGAGGGCCCCGCTCAGTCCGCCCCTGGAGGTGCCCGCAGCCGCAGCTCATCTGTGGGCCGCCTGTTCTAAATTCGATCTCCCATGCCTCCTCCACTCCTCTCCTTTCTGTCATCTTCTTCCAACTCCTGGGGGGGGGGGGGGCGAGGCAATGGCGAGCGAGCAGCGGCCGGCCGTGATTGCTTTGTGACAGGCCCGCCCCCAGAGGTGGACTGACCATTCAGGCTCTCGGGCCGAGGGAACTATGAGAGGCTCCAGGCTGGATTCGGCTGTGGGATGGATAGCGATGGCGTAACGGGCTCCTGGTCCTGAGAGGAGAGAGAGAGGAACCAAGAGAGCCCGGGGAGGAAGAGGACGATGGGAGGAGGGAGCGGCAAGCAGCTAAGAACCGGCCGGAGTGTGACAGCCCGCCTTCTACACGGAGAAGGGTGAGACCACTCTCAGAGGAAACCTGTGTATGTGAGTGGGGGATGTACTGTACTTAAAAAATAAAAAATAAAAGTTGTAAAATGCCAAGTCCTATGCATTGCCCCCATGTGTCATGTTTTCTTTATTGAATGCAATGCTGCAATCTGCGGAGACTTCACTTATAATCCTTTCCTTTGCTGTAACAATTTTATGAAGCATTCTTGTTCTGTATAATGGTGGGACATAGCAGACAATACTGATCAACCCACCCTCTTTCTCTCAACCTCCCTCTCCCTACCTCCCCTCTCTCACTATCCCGCTTCCCTATTTCCCCCTCTCTCACTACCCCCCAACTTCCTACACCCCCCTCCCCCTTTCCCCCCTCTCTTACTACCCCCCCACTTTCTACACCTATCTCCCCCTCTCTCACTACCCCCAACTTTCTACACCCCCTACCCCTCCCTCCCCCTCTCTCACTAGCCCCCCACTTCCTACACTCCCTCCCCCTTTCTCACTAGCCCCCTTCTCCCTACACCCCCTCTCTCACTAGCCCCCTCTTCCTACACTCCCTCCCCCTCTCTCACTAGCCCCCCACTTCCTACACTCCCTCCCCCTCTCTCACTAGCCCCCCACTTCCTACACCCCCTCCCCCACTAGCCTTCCTCTCCTACACCCCCTCCCCCTCTCTCACTAGCCCCCTCTCACTTCCTACACTCCCTCCCCCTCTCTCACTAGCCCCCAATCTTCCTACACCCCTCTCCCCCCTCTCTCACAACCCCCCACTTCCTACACCCCCTCCCCCACTACACCCCCTCACTCACTACCCCCCCACTTTCTACACCCCCCTCTCTCACTGGATGTAGCTTGAACGTGGGTGGGGACACATGGGCAGGGACACATGGGCAGAGACACAGGGGGCCCCATGATCTCCTTTTGCCCGGGGGGCCCCATGAGCTGTCAGTCCGCCCCTGGTAGCAGGTATTTGAATTTAGGGGAGGCATCTGGGTGGTAGTGTAACCCAGATGCATTGATTGTTCGGGAATCTGAGACCCTTTTGTGGTTCTTGGAGGACTCTGGTGGTGTGAGGTTCCCTGCGGCCTGCAGGTGGCGCTGTCGCCCTGGGCCGGAGCTGAACACTCACCGCAAGACTGCATCCCTTTTTGTCCTTCCCTGGCACTGGTACAGCGGGGCGGGGAACCTGCTGTGACGCAAAGGGAGAGGAGATAAAAGGGGCGGACGCCCTGACTATGGGGTTCAGGGATCGGAGTCAGAGGACGCGGCCGCACCCAGGCACCTTCAGCCTGGGTGCTGGCGTTCCGGAGTTCCGGGCCCAGGTGCCCTCGACCTGGCCGGAGCGGGAGATGGAGTCCATCTCAGGCACCTTTAGCCTGGGGTGAGGTACAATGGCGGAAGCCTGGAGCTCAGTACCTTCGACTGAGTTCCGCGAGGGTGGAGGAATCCGAGGGGTCCCTAACTCCTTGGGTGCCCGTGTCTGAGATGAGGAGGCTGGTGAGCGGAACTTCTCCGGAGAGTCCAGCGCAGCATTGCTGGTGACGGAGAGGCCTCCGGTAACTGGGACGGATGTCTTCCCGCTGATAGGGGCTACGTTAGCGAAGGTAATCCATGTTCTGTTCAATATAGTCAGTGGCAGTGACTATTCGCCATTTGTGACACCACAGTGGTTAGCTCTATCTAAAAGGATTGTGCCTCGACCTACTCCCTACAAATACTGAACTGTTCGTTGGGTCCCAACCTGTCTGTGCTGAATTACTATTTGTTGAGAAGAATAAATACGAGTTGGACCATTTTCAGTGTGTGGAACTTCAGTTACTGGAAGCAAAGGGGGGTCATTCAGTAAAGAATTTGACTCTGGGACATACACATAAAGCCCGATAGTTCTGGCCTTCACCTCTACGCATTGGAGGACATGGGCCGTGGTGTATCTCATCCCTCCCCCCAGTACTAACCCCTAGACGAGACAAACAAGCCGTGAATGAGAAGGAGTGAGAGGGGTGAGGTCGCTACACGTGTATGAAGTCTGAATAAAAGCTGCACTCCTTGTAGTACTCAACTTTGTAATAATGGGTGCACAAAGTGAATGCGACATACAGTATGGTGCTATGCCAGATCCAGATGCAAAGTCAGCAGCACTCCAAATAAACGCCTTTTACGTGTTTATCATGAAGATAGTAAGACTTGCGGTTTACAACTTTCAATACTGCTGGCTCCAGCTCTCTCAGTACTGCTTCCCTGAGCTTCCAGTCTTCCGGGTTTAAAAGATAAAGAAGCTGCATACTCAGTAAGTAACTGCAACTAATGCACTATACTTGGTTTAAAGAGACAGAAGTGAGAGGAAAAAGGAGAGATTCAGTAGCGCACAGAGAACATTACAAGGAGGCAAAAAAAAAACCCAGTAAGAAACAATTTCATTATAAATATATTACAGGGTCATTAAGTAGTGGATGTGTATGGATTACTTTTGGCAAATAAGGATATAATTTAGTGTCGCTTTAATATTGACACTAAAATTACATTTAAGCATGTCAGAGTTCTGTCTAAAAAAGGTTAAAAGCATTTAAAAAAAAGTATTTTTTAGTCTGGTAATGCAAGAAAGTATATATGAATGGCAAAAATAAAATCTCCAAAAATATAACAAGTAAAGTTGGAAGGAGCACAATGAGTTAATTGGGGCTGATAATGCTTAAAGTGTGTCTAAAGCCAAAATCTATTTTATTTTTTTTTGTCAGTTTTGAATATAGTGATTATGGGTTACCACCTGTCAGGATTGTATTACTGCTCACTAGGGAGATTCACCTTCTTTATTTGTTCGGGTGACCATTGTCAATTTAGCTTAAGGCCGGGTTCACACTGGTGTGACACGACAGCCGTCCTACTTTGGATCCGACTTTGCCCTGCGACTTGAAGCTGACATACGTCCAACTTTCAATGAACGGTGATCCGACTTGGATCCCCGCCAATACCAGGCACTATGTTTGGTATGAATCTTGAGGGGAAACTCCACGCCAAATTTTAAATAAAAAACCGGCCCTTGGGTCTGGTATGGATTTTAAGGGGAGCCCCCTACGCCGGAAAAACGGCATGGGGGTCCCCCCAAAATCAATACCAGACCCTTATCCGAGCACGCAACCCGGCCGGTCAGGAAAGGGGGTGGGGACGAGCGAGCGCCCCCCTCCTAAACCGTGCCGGCCGCATGCCCTCAACATGGGGGAGTGGGTGCTTTGGGACAGGGGGCGTCCTGCGGCCCCCCACCCCAAAGCACCCTGTCCCCATGTTGATGAGGACAAGGGCCTCTTCCCGACAACCCTGGCCGTTGGTTGTCGGGGTCTGCGGGCAGGGGGCTTATCGGAATCCGGGAGCCCCCTTTAATAAGGGGGCCCCCAGATCCCGGCCCCCCACCCTATGTGAATGAGTATGGTGTCACGAGGGTACTCACCGAGGCCGAGATGCTGAGAGCGGTTCTCCCTTGTGACTAAGCGCACTCCACCCCTGGTGGTGGAACAGAGGGTGAAGGGCACGAAGAGGCACAAGGTACCGGCAGGCTGGCAGGTCTGCGTGCGGATGATGTGGAGCTGGAAGCTGTGCAGTGCTAGTAGACACTGGAGCCCAACGGGAAGGAAGGGTAGCCAAGTCCAACAGCAGGCCGAGGGTCAAACACAGGTGATCAGTAGCAAGTTCCAGGGATAGTGGGTCAATCCGGGTCACAACGGTAGTATCAAGGCAGGAAACACAAGCAAGGAACTAGGGAAGCTGAAAGATAAACCAGCAACTTGAACATGGATCCAGGCTGTCTTTTATAGGCAGCCAGGAAGTCATGTGGTGCGTGCAGCTGACAGCTTCCACTGTCGACTTTGCTGCCATCTAGTGTTCAAATGGAAGTATGCTGTGCTTCTTTATAAATGTTTCACTGACAGTGCCCCCCCCGAGGGGCGGCCCCTGGACGCCCAAACTGGACATTAATTCTGGGTGTTCCAACTGAAAAGTTCGGATCAAGCGAGGGGCATGTATGTTCCTTGAGGGTTCCCAAGAATTATTTTCAGGCGGGTACCCCTTCCACTTAATTAGGTATTGAAGTTGCCTATCCCTCTTCCTACAGTTTAATATAGCTTCCACCTCAAATTCATTCTCTCCATCAATCTCGACTGGAGGAGGAGGAGGTTCTTCTCTTCCCAAAAAAGGACTAGGGACCACTGGTTTTTGCAGGGAGGCATTAAACACTGGATGTATCCTGTAAGAATCAGGAAGGGTCAACTCGAAAGCCACAGGATTTACCATTCTTTTGATCTTGAAAGGGCCGATGAACTTTGGTCCTAATTTTCGTGATGGGCAAGGGAGTCGAGGTTTGGCTATCCGCCATCAACCTTAATCTCGTACTTTGAAAGCCGGGTTAGCTTTTCTTCCTCGGTCAAAATGTTTTTTATAACTATCCTGAGCCTTTTGCATGGTTTCCTCTATCCTTTGGAAATTGGATTGAATAGAAGTTATCCGATCTTGTACTGCAGGTACTGAGATTTCCGGGATGGTTTTAGGGAGGAAGGAAGGATGAAAACCACAGTTGGACCAAAAAGGAGTCTGGTTGGTGGCTGAGTGTATGGAAATATTGTAGGCCAATTCCGCATAGGGTAATAAAGAAGCGCAATCGTCTGGGGAGCAAGAACAGAAACAACGAAGATATTGTTCTAGAGTTTGATTTGTTCTCTCTGTTTGGCCATTACTCTGGGGGTGGTAAGCTGTAGAGAGACAAACCTTGATTTCTAATGACTTACAGAGTTCCTTCAAAAATTTTGAGGTGATTTGTGCTCCTCTGTCGGAGGCAATATTATCAGGTACCCCGTGGAGTCTCACCACTTCCTTAATGAATGTGTTAGCAGTGTCTAAGGCAGAGGGGGTACCAATCATAGGTAGAAAATGCGCCATCTTTAAGAGGCGGTCAACAATGAAAAAAATGGTGGTAAAGCCTTCAGAGGGGGGCAGGTCCACGATAAAGTCCATAGAGACCTCCTTCCATGGTCTTTCCGGGATAGGTAAAGGTCTCAGTAGGCCCCAGGATTTGGTCTTTGCCCCCTTGTTCTGCTGGCAAGAAATACATGAAGAAACATAGCCCTCACAGTCTCGTCTCCAACCTGGCCACCAAAAAGAGCGAGAGACCAGTTTGGAGTTTTTTTGTACGAAGTGACCTGCAAGCTTGTGATCGTGAAATGTCTTTAAGATCAAGGAGCTTACTTCCAGGGGGACAAAAAAATTATTTTGAGCCCAGAACAGATTGCCCCGTTTCTCTAGAGAAGATATCTCTGGGTCGGTACAGTGGCTAGAGGCCTGTTCAATGGCAGTTCTTAGATTGGGCTGAGCAAGGAGAAGAAAATTCTGTGGAGAAAGGATGGTGTCAGGTTCAGTTGTCTGAGGAGATTTGGGGAACATCCGGTAGAGTGCGTCCGCTTTACCATTCTTGGAACCAGGTCGGAAGGTGATATGAAAATTAAACCTGGAGAAAAAGAGCGCCCATCGGGCTTGCTAAGGTCTGAGGCATTTGGCAGTCCGGAGGTACTCCAGGTTTTTATGGTCTGTGAAAATCATGATAGCGTGAGACGCACCCTCCAGAAGATATCTCCATTCCTCCAAGGCAAATTTAATAAAAGGAAGAAAAAATCTTGCGCCTAATATAACAACATAAAATAAATTACAGCTGCTCCCCAAAGATTCCAAAGTGTGGAACAAATCGTGGTCAAATTAAATATATAAATATCTTATATACTTGTGGAGGCGCTAAATATAATTACTTGTGATAAATTAATGAAGTACCAAGTGTAAAATAAAATATATAAAAATAGTGAACCAAACACCAGCCTGCCTAAACACACTAATTTAAACAGTGATTTACTGAATAAAATTGTGCAAATAATCCCAAATGTAGCACGAATGTGTGTAGAATAGAGTCCTGTATATCAGTACAGAACAATTGAACACCTATGCACCGAACAATTACATTTGTTGATAGATTATAGTGTACATAAATGATGAATTTATAAATCAAGTGCCAACCAAGTCCTTGAGATCAATACCATAAAAGTCAAGTGTATAATCTGGAATGCTTCAAGCAAATCAAGAATCCAAAATAAAGTGACAGCTGTCAAGGATCCACCTTCACCGACTGTAAACCAATCACCCAAATGTGCTCAAATAAGGATGGCAGCTTACCAAATGAAGTTGACCCTTTTAATTAAAAAAGAGGTCAAATGCGCTTGCAGCAAACAACCTTGCTTAGGTTAAATGGAGAAGATGATACCGGACCGGAACCACTGCCTCATGGAGGCTCAGATAAGAATATGGAATAAAGAATAAAGCAGCAATAGCGTAATTCCGTTTATTGAGCCAATCTTGTACAAAAATTAAAAAGCCAAATGCCTGCTTACTTGAATAGGTGCCACAGACCCGGCACTGAGGCTGGATGGCGTATCAAGGAGAGAGAAGTGATGTCCCATCTATAGGTAACTGGCGTGCGTTCCACCTACGATGATAGAGAGCCAGAGGGACCGGAAGTGGTGTCTGTACGTGACCTAGTACCGCCTCGACGTACGTTTCGTATAACACGTCATCAGGAAGCGTACTAGGTCACTGCTAGGGGAAGACTTTTAAATGACTGCCAATCAGCCGCCCCAGGGAGGAGTCAGTGTTTGCATCCAGCGTCCATCCCGGGTCTCTAAGCTACATAATGCCAACGTGACTGACATATCACGTGCAATAACAAACAACCATAATATTGGTAGACATATGACTTACATAGCATATTTGAAAACAATATTAGATGATAAACCACAATGATATATGCATTTGTAGCGATACCTTCAACTAAGAGGGCCGCAGATTTAGTTTGGGCCCTGAAGACAACTCCGCCAACCCCCGGCAATTTACTCGACCCCCTACTGGCACAGTTATGGCAGCAATATAATTCTTATGCTATATGATTAAACTCAGACACCAAGGCAATAATGAAAGGGGTATCTAATTTACTTTAGACTTGTGGTAAAAAAAAGGTTAACAGTGGTAACGGTTTACAGGTAATAAGTTGCAGAGCCCTGCAGCAATAAACACACTATGCATTAAATGAACAGTAAAGGTGCGCCGCGTGGGTGACCGTTAATTAGGCACCCGTGGCGCAGTAACTAAATGAACTAACTAGCTGGCCAGGCCTGGCTCAGATATCTAAAACTCAGTCTATAGGGGATGATGGTTTCTTCACCGGCAAGTCTTTAAAGGTGGTGCACATAATAGAATAACATTTGTAATCCAGTGGGACGATTGTAATAGAATAAACACTTTACTGAAGAACCTCTGAGTTCAGCTCTGATATGGATCTCCAGTGAGAGTATCAGATATAAACTTGTGGGCCACTGCAGTCTATAGGCACATCAGCAATAATCAGTATATGGTCTGAGCATACGCTCGCTCACCCCTCCGGACGCGATCCCAGTCCGGGAACTTCCACCGACTGTGTCCTCACACACAGTGTCTCCAGCGATCGGGTCCCCGATCCAACCAAGGCTGTAGATAAGCGAAGTCAGATGCCACCCAGGCTCGCAGTGGGGTGGAAGGCTCTTTGGTGCTGCGCAAGGCCTCAGGCTTCAGGCCTTGCACTCCGGCACATCCGCACAGGAGGATCAGTCACTGAAGTCTCGTGTCCCAAAGAGGTCGAGCCCTGCCTCGCCTCCTCCTTTTATAACCCCTCCCATGAGTCTCTGGGGTGGAAACATTGCCGAAAGGGGTTCTGGGTAAGGTAGTCCTGGGAGTTTTAAAGGGGACCCCGCTACACATTAAATATTATGAACCTGGCTCATTATAACATAATAAAAAATACTTTGTAAAAACGTTATAAAAAGACCATACATATGATCTGCTCAGTCGACTGAGGACTAAACAAATAAAATCAATACTAGAACCTAATAAAAATTGAATAAAACAAAACAAAATTATTCATTGGTTAGAAAGCAGTTTAGGTCCAAATCAATGTTTAACCCTTGTGGCTGCATCGTGCCCAATCGATACAGCCACTGGGTCTCATTTTGGGAAATGGCCTTTTTGAGGTCTGTCCCTCGCCAGTTGTAAATGGCTCTATCTATCCCATAGAACGTAAGTTGGCGGGGGTCTCTATCATGAAACTGCAAAAAGTGGCGTGACACACTATGGTTAGGAAAACCCTTCGCAATGTTTGCCACACGCTCATTTATTCTGACTCTAAGTTCATGTGTGGTATGCCCCACGTATTGGAGGGAGCATGGGCATTCCAAAACGTATGTGACATTTTTCGAATAGCATGTTATGAGAGGTTTGATTTTAAACTCCTGCTTGGTTACAAAAGATTGAAATTTGGTAATCTTCTTTGTGTGTCTGATAGTAGTACGACAAGATTTGCACCTAGTGCAATAATGAAATCCTGACCCATCGAGAAAGGTTGGAGGTTTTCTAGGGGGGTCCGGGACATTTGGTGCGATCATGTTCCTCAGTCCCGGTGCACTCCTATAAATGAATTTGGGTTTATTTGGCAACACATTCTCTAAATCCTTATCTTTTAGCAGTATAGGCCAAAACTTCTTAAAGACCTGCTCTACATTTTTATATTGCCTGTGGAACCCTGAAATAAACACCAATTCCCGTTTGACCGTTTTTTTCTTCTTGAAGGTTAGCAGGGAGTCCCTACTCATGGCAGAAACTTCATTTTTAGCTTTAAGGAGCATATGCTGGGAATACCCCTTATCGTTAAACTTTTCGGTAAGAATTGCGGCCTGCATGTCAAACTCAGTCATGCTATCGCAATTCCCCCGAATGCGCATATACTGACCTTTTGGTATGGCCCCCAGCCAACTAGGGTGGTGGCAACTGTTGGTTGGCACAAAGGCATTCCGATCACTTGGTTTAAAGAAAGTCCTTGTACCAATTCGATTATCCTTCTTAACCAAAGTGAGATCCAAATAGTTGATTGTAATCAAGTCAGATTCAGCTGTGAATCTCAGGCTATAATGATTGTGATTCAGCCGCTGGAGGAATGTCTCCAGTGAAAACTGCGAGCCCTCCCACAACAAAATCACATCATCAATAAATCTTTTATTATATATTATTGGGATACTATTTATCAAGATAATCATAAGGCCTTAATATATTATAAAAGATATATTGATGACGTGATTTTGTTGTGGGAGGGCTCGCAGTTTTCACTGGAGACATTCCTCCAGCGGCTGAATCACAATCATGATGGCCTGAGATTCACAGCTGAATCTGACTTGATTACAATCAGCTATTTGGATCTCACTTTGGTTAAGAAGGATAATCGAATTGGTACAAGGACTTTCTTTAAACCAACTGATCGGAATGCCTTTGTGCCAACCAACAGTTGCTACCACCCTAGTTGGCTGGGGGCCATACCAAAAGGTCAGTATATGCGCATTCGGAGGAATTGCGACAGCATGACTGAGTTTGACATGCAGGCCGCAATTCTTACCGAAAAGTTTAACGATAAGGGGTATTCCCAGCATATGCTCCTTAAAGCTAAAAATGAAGTTTCTGCCATGAGTAGGGACTCCCTGCTAACCTCCAAGAAGAAAAAAATGGTCACAGGGGAATTGGCGTTTATTTCAGGGTTCCACAGGCAATATAAAAATGTAGAGCAGGTCTTTAAGAAGTTTTGGCCTATACTGCTAAAAGATAAGGATTTAGAGAATGTGTTGCCAAATAAACCCAAATTCATTTATAGGAGGGCATGGGCGTCCGCTGAAATTTTTTCAGGGGGGGGGGCGCTTCGGCAGCGGCGATACACAGTCGCATTTAACCCTTTCTTCGAACGCTAGCGGGGGGGGTTAAAAGCGACCCCCCCCCACGTTAAAATGTAAAAACACCCCACTGTGCCCCCTGCATCTTTCAATATCTCTTTGCCACTACTACCCCCTCTGCACAACTGCACCTCTGCTCCCCTTTACATTACACAGCACCCCACAGCTCTGGACCACTTTACATTACACAGCACCCTGCATCACTGGCCCCCTTTACATTACTCAGCACCCTGTGCCTCTGGACCCCTTCACACAGCACCCTGCACCTCTGGACTCCTTTACACAGCATCCTGCACCCCCTGCATGTTACATAGGCTGTGACAGCCCCCTCCCCCTTCCTACCTTAATCATGCAGCAAGAGGAAGAGACACAGCAGCGCGGGAACTGCTGAAGTTATTTTTCATATTACCTAGAGACAGAACATGATACAAGATATGGTCAGAGGCTACAGACATGATACAGGAGGTGTCAGAGGCTGCGGGCATGGTACAGGAGATGGTTAGAGACTGAGGACATCATACTAAAGATGACCAGAGACTGCAGACATATTACAAGAGATCAATGCAGCCTCATCTGTGCCCATCAAATGCCGCCTCACTGTGCCCATCATTGCAGCCTCACTGTTCCCATCATTGCAGCCTCCCTGTGCCCATCATTGCAGCCTCACTGTGCCCATCAATGCAGCCTCACTGTGCCCATCAATGCAGCCTCACTGTGCCCATTTATGTAGCTTCATGGTGCCCATCAATGCAGCCTCTGTGCCCATCATTGCAGCCTCACTGTGCCCATCAATGCAGCCTCACTGTGACCACCAATGCAGCCTCCCTGTGCCCACCAATGCAGCTTAACTTCATTGCAGCCTTGCTGTGCCCACCAATGCAGCCTTGCTGTGCCCACCAATGCAGCCTTGCTGTGCCCACCAATGCAGCTTTGCTGTGCCCACCACTGCAGCCTCTGTGCCCACCAATTGCAGCCTCTCTGTGCCCACCAATTGCAGCATTTTTGTGCCCACCAATTGCAGCCTCTGTGCTCACCAATTGCAGCCTCTGTGCCCACCAATGGCAGCCCCTGTGCCCACCAATTGCAGCCCCTGTGTGCCCAATTGAAGTCTGTGCCCAATTGCCACCCCTGTGTGCCCACCAATTGCTGCCCCTGTGTGCCCACCAATTGCTGCCCCTGTGTGCCCACCAATTGCCGCCTCTGTGCCCACCAATTGCAGTCTCTGTGCCCACCAATTGCCACCCCTCTGTGCCCACCAATTGCAGCCTCACTATTTCCTGGATAGGCGCTCCCCTCCCTCTGTCCTCCGGCACTCGAATCGTATGTCACGAAACTGGGTCTGTGTGCAAGGTCCCGCCCCCCTAGGCTCGTGTGATAGGCGGAACACTAGAAGACTATAGAGCCGAACTAGGGGGGCGGGACCTTACACACAGACCCAGCTCCGTGACATACGATACGAGCGACAGAGGACAGAGGGAGGGGGGGCTCTGCAGTCGCCGCTTAAAGCGGCCCCAGGGCAGGCTGCCCTGTCACCAGCCTCTGCACTGAGCCGCCCCGCGCCCCCTGCTTCACTCGCGGGGGGTGCCGGCCTGACACCCCCGCATAGAGTGACCACATTTCCATACTGCCATTCAGGGACACCCCCCCCCCCCAAAAAAAAAAAAAGATGATTTTTGACATATTTTTTTGCCGATTTTTGGGGCAGGGGCGTATAAAATCAGCGGGCCCATGTGCAAGATTTTGATGGGACCTTCCTGAGATACAAATTAAATCCTGTGTATCCGGACTAAGGGTCTGTTTATACCAAAATGCTGTGAGGGAATCCTGCATTTTGTGTGCATTTCAAAATGCACTCCCATAGCGTTCTGTAGTGGGTGTCAACTAAACCTCTTTACACTTTGCCTCTTGGCACATGCGATCCAAAAACTCCTCATCGCTTGCAGTGATCGCAAGCTTTCGGTTAGACGCTGGTAACTGTGAAGGGGGTGCTCAGGGCGTGCGCTCTCGGCACAGCGCTACTGATCGCAATTCATGCAAATATGTGACCTTTCTGTGCCAAGGCCCAGCCCCCGAGAAGCCCCATATTTGTGTGTGGCTGGTGCCAAGGGGTTAATGACTACCCTACCAAATTCTGTGTTTGCCTGCACCAGAATGTATGATCAGCAGTACCATGCGATCCAGTTGCTGTGCGTTTTGTAAAATAGCGCATGCACAGCTCTTGGTGCAGACCGACACGGTTTCAGCCCATTCAAATGAAAGGGCTGAAATTGCACAGCACCTGGAAGGCATGTGAATTGCAAAGGAACACACAGCATTGTCCTGTGATATTTGTGGTGTGAACCGGCCCTGAGTCTTAGTGCCCATTGCTGAAAAAAAGGTCAGGCACTTGGCTTCACTAACTTGCCTGACAGGGGGGCACTGGCACCTGGAGCAATCGCCCTGAATCTCTAGCAAAGTTCCCAGGATTCCAGACGGTACAATTGTCCCCTTAATAGCAGCCAGTTTGTCTTTGAAGATGGGGAAGGGGGCAAGTTGTCAAAGAAGAATACTTGCAGTGATTTGGGGGGATAAGAGCATATTGTATGTGCTAGGGGGGCACACTTTGGGAGGGGAGAGAAATTGTGCTAGAAGGGGGGGTTGAATAAAAAACAATTTCTCTCCCCTCCTAAAGTGTGCCCCCCCTAGCACATACAATATGCTCTTATCCCCCCAAATCACTGCAAGTATTCTTTTTTGACAACTTTCCCCCTGTCTCTGTGTCTCCATCTCCTGCAAGTGCCAAACATTAATATTGTGTACTAACCTCAGATCAGCATGTCCCATCCTTTTGAGTGCTGTGTCCATTCTCCTCCCCCTCCTTCTCCTGTCTGTGACCTCCGAGCCAAGGAAAAGGGGGAGGGGACTTCAGTCCGTGTGTTAGTGTGAGGTGGGCAGGAGGGGGGAGAAAGGGGGAGGAAGGGAGAGGGAGAGATGCCTCGCAGGCAGCAGGCTCAGCGTGTGGGAACAGAAACACCCCACATGAGCAGCAAGCCAGTCACTGGAGGAGCCAAGTGCGGAAGTGAAAAAAACAGCAGTGACTCCCCAGCAGCACTAGCGCGGAGGAGGAGGAAGTGAAATCCTCCTCCGCTTTCAATGCTGGGCAGTGACGTCACTGGTTGCCAGACGCCAAGCGGCTATAGCAACCAGTGATCAGGAGGAGGTGGAGGAGGCGGAGCCGGAGCCAGCGCTATGGGGCTCGGTCCGCCCCTGTTCCCAGACGGTCAGTGTCATTGCAGGACGCTGTATGCGTGGTCAGTCACCCTACCCCGCAGTGTGTGGCACACCTCCAGGGGGGGGGGGGCGAGCGACCCCCCTTGCCCTATGGAGCGGACGCCCATGTAGGAGGGCACCGGGACTGAGGAACATGATCGCACCAAATGTCCCGGACCCCCCTAGAAAACCTCCAACCTTTCTCGATGGGTCAGGATTTCATTATTGCACTAGGTGCAAATCTTGTCGTACTACTATCAGACACACAAAGAAGATTACCAAATTTCAATCTTTTGTAACCAAGCAGGAGTTTAAAATCAAACCTCTCATAACATGCTATTCGAAAAATGTCACATACGTTTTGGAATGCCCATGCTCCCTCCAATACGTGGGGCATACCACACATGAACTTAGAGTCAGAATAAATGAGCATGTGGCAAACATCGCGAAGGGTTTTCCTAACCATAGTGTGTCACGCCACTTTTTGCAGTTTCATGATAGAGACCCCCGCCAACTTACGTTCTATGGGATAGATAGAGCTATTTACAACTGGCGAGGGACAGACCTCAAAAAGGCCATTTCCCAAAATGAGACCCAGTGGCTGTATCGATTGGGCACGATGCAGCCACAAGGGTTAAACATTGATTTGGACCTAAACTGCTTTCTAACCAATGAATAATTTTGTTTTGTTTTATTCAATTTTTATTAGGTTCTAGTATTGATTTTATTTGTTTAGTCCTCAGTCGACTGAGCAGATCATATGTATGGTCTTTTTATAACGTTTTTACAAAGTATTTTTTATTATGTTATAATGAGCCAGGTTCATAATATTTAATGCATATATTATTGTGGTTTATCATCTAATATTGTTTTCAAATATGCTATGTAAGTCATATGTCTACCAATATTATGGTTGTTGGTTATTGCACGTGATATGTCAGTCACGTTGGCATTATGTAGCTTAGAGACCCGGGATGGACGCTGGATGCAAACGCTGACTCCTCCCTGGGGCGGCTGATTGGCAGTAATTTAAAAGTCTTCCCCTAGCAGTGACCTAGTACGCTTCCTGATGACGTGTTATACGAAACGTACGTCGAGGCGGTACTAGGTCACGTACAGACACCACTTCCGGTCCCTCTGGCTCTCTATCATCGTAGGTGGAACGCACGCCAGTTACCTATAGATGGGACATCACTTCTCTCTCCTTGATACGCCATCCAGCCTCAGTGCCGGGTCTGTGGCACCTATTCAAGTAAGCAGGCATTTGGCTTTTTAATTTTTGTACAAGATTGGCTCAATAAACGGAATTACGCTATTGCTGCTTTATTCTTTATTCCATATTCTTATCTGAGCCTCCATGAGGCAGTGGTTCCGGTCCGGTATCATCTTCTCCATTTAACCTAAGCAAGGTTGTTTGCTGCAAGCGCATTTGACCTCTTTTTTAATTAAAAGGGTCAACTTCATTTGGTAAGCTGCCATCCTTATTTGAGCACATTTGGGTGATTGGTTTACAGTCGGTGAAGGTGGATCCTTGACAGCTGTCACTTTATTTTGGATTCTTGATTTGCTTGAAGCATTCCAGATTATACACTTGACTTTTATGGTATTGATCTCAAGGACTTGATTGGCACTTAATTTATAAATTCATCATTTATGTACACTATAATCTTTCAACAAATGTAATTGTTCGGTGCATAGGTGTTCAATTGTTCTGTACTAATATACAGGACTCTATTCTACACACATTTGTGCTACATTTGGGATTATTTGCACAATTTTATTCAGTAAATCACTGTTTAAATTAGTGTGTTTAGGCAGGCTGGTGTTTGGTTCACTATTTTTATATATTTTATTTTACACTTGGTACTTCATTAATATATCACGAGTAATTATATTTAGCGCCTCCACAAGTATATAAGATATTTATATATTTAATTTAAAGGCAAATTTAATGGCTAGCAATTCCCGGTCACCGACGTCATAATTTGTTTCGGGAGGACTTGGCTTCCGGGATGCAAAAGCCACTGGGTGAAGGAGAGGGCCTTGGGACCCTGTCTTTGGGACAAAATAGCTCCTGTAGCAGTCTCTGAGGTGTCAACTTCCAGCACGAAGGGCAAAGCTGGGTCAGGATGCTGTAAAATTGGTGCCGAGATGAATAGGAGTTTTAACTTGTCGAAGGCTTCCTGGGTTTCCTGGGACCATTGAAATCGATTTTGCTGAAGGGTCAACTGGGTGATGGGAGAGATGATGGATGAAAATCCCTTAATGAACCTCCGATAGAAGTTGGCAAAGCCTATGAACCTCTGCACCCCTTTTTTATCAGTAGGGGCCGGCTACTCCTGGATAGCTTTAACTTTCTGTGGGTCCATAGCAACCCCTTCGGTGGAAATAATGAACCCCAGGAACTGGACAACAGTTTTCTCGAACTCACATTTCTCAGCTTTAAGGTAAAGTCCGTGGTTTCTGAGAATTGTGAGAACCTTTTTTACGTGAGTTTGGTGAAGTTCAATGGTGGCAGAAAAAATAAGGATATCGTCCAAGTAGACAATTACAAAGTTGTCAAGATATTCACGAAAGACATCGTTCACCAGATGTTGAAAGGTTGCTGGGGCATTGCATAGCCCAAACGCATCACCAAGTATTCAAAGTGACCGAATCTGGACCTGAAGGCGGTCTTCCACTCATCGCCAGCACGAATCCAGATAAGATTGTAGGCACCCCGTAAGTCTAATTTGGAGAAGATGCGGGCGGTACAAAACCGCTGAAACAGTTCTGGGATAATTGGGAGCGGGTACCGGTTCTTTATAGTTATTTTATTGAGCTCTCTGTAGTCTATGCAAGGTCTTAGGGAGCCGTCTTTCTTTTCGACAAAGAAGATACCGGCTTCAGCCAGTGAAGAGGATGGACGGATGAAGCCTTTTTCAACATTCTCGTCTATGTATACCTGAAGAGCTTCCAACTCGGTCTCGGACAATGGAAATATGCAACCGAAAGGGATTTCTGAGCTGGGTAGGAGGTCAATGGGACAGTCTTAAGACCGATGAGGTGGCAAACAATCTGCTTTCCTTTTATCAAAAATGTCTTTGAACTGGAGGTAAACGGGAGGGACATGTTGGAGATGGTCAGGTACTGGTTGAACAGTTAGGCATGAGGCAGGAGCTGGAACAAAACAATGCTGGGAGCAGTAGGCAGAGGAGAAGGAAATCTCTTTATTAAGCCAGCTAATTTGAGGATCATGGGCTTGTAACCATGGAAGTCCCAAGATGACAGTGAACATGGGGGAGCAGATAATATCAAAACATAAGTGCTCCTGGTGGCCTGAGTCCGTGACAGTGAGAATGGGAACAGTTTCTTGTGTAACAGGTCCTGAGCAGGGTAAGGCCCATCAGCTAAGCGAACCAGGAGATTCTGTCTCCTGTTGAGGAGAGGAACATGTAGTCTCTGAGCCAATGATGTATCAAGGAAGCAGCTGCAGGCGCCCAAATCAAATATGGCCAGTAGCCGGATTACCTCACCCGCTACCTGTAGAGAGACAGGAAGGGTAACATAAGTTTGAGTAGGACCCACAACTTGATAGTTCATAGCATAATGGTTGCGTGACTTACTGGGTCTCACAGGGCAGTTACGTAAGTAATGTCCTGCTTCGCCACAATACAGGCACAGGTTGGCTTGGCGTCTCCGCTGTCTCTCATCGGGGGTGAGTGGAGCTCGGACCAAACCTAGCTGCATGGGTTCAATCTCAGGAACAGAAACAACAGGAGGAGCCGGGAACGGAGGATGGACTGGAGAAGGCTTGGGTAGCATCCAGGTAGGTCGGGTGGACTGGAAACGCTTGGAGCGCCGCTCCCGCATGCGTCTGTCCAATTTAATGGTCAATTAAATTAAAGCTTCCAAAGTAGTAGGGGTCTCGACCCGGGCCAGTTCGTCTTTAAGGGCTTCGGAAAGACCATGGCGGTACTGATATTTGAGGACAGCCTCGTTCCATCCTGTATCAGCCGACCATTTACGCAAATAAAAGGTATAGTCCTCCACTGGTCTCTTTCCTTGGGTCAGGGCATACAAGACGGACTCTGCCGTGGCTGTACGCTGAGGGTCATCATACAGTTGAGCCATGGATTCAAAGAAGTTGAATATGGGGCTTCTCTGCTCCATGAGACCATGGGCCCAGGCTTGTGGTTCCTCAGATAATAAGGAGATAATGAACCCCACCTTGACAACTTCAGAAGAAAAAGTCCTGGGTTGGAGGGCCAGGTATAGGGAGCAGGCATTCTTGAAAGCTCTGATTTTCTTTTGGTTGCCCAAAAATCGCTCAGGAATAGGAACGCCTGGTTCAGGAACGGGCATAACGACAGCAGGGTTGGTCTGAGCTTAAGAAGAGAAGGTCCCAGGAGAAACTGCTAAAGCTATGGTGGCTGAAGCGGGCGACCTGGATAGGTGCTGAAGACGTCCATCCATCTGGACATAACCCTCCTGCAACTTCTGCACTGCCTGCGTGAGGGCTGTGACCTGCTGGCACAAGGCCTCAAGAGGAGAACACGCTCTGTCGGCCTCGGACATTTTGGCTGTTTTATACTGTCACGAGGGTACTCACGAGGCCGAGAGGCTGAGAGCGGTTCTCCCTTGTGACTAAGCGCACTCCACCCCTGGTGGTGGAACAGAGGGTGAAGGGCATGAAGAGACACGAGGTACCGGCAGGCTGGCAGGTCTGCGTGTGGATGACGTGGAGCTGGAAGCTGTGCAGTGCTAGTAGACACTGGAGCCCAACGGGAAGGAAGGCTAGCCAAGTCCAACAGCAGGCCGAGGGTCAAACACAGGTGATTAGTAGCAAGTTCCAGGGATAGTGGGTCAATCCAGGTCACAACGGTAATATCAAGGCAGGAAACACAAGCAAGGAACTAGGGAAGCTGAAAGATATCCAGGCTGTCTTTTATAGGCAGCCAGGAAGTCATGCGGTGCGTGCAGCTGACAGCTTCCACTGTCGACTTTGCTGCCATCTAGTGTTCAAATGGAAGTATGCTGTGCTTCTTTATAAATGTTTCACTGACAATGGTGTACATCGTACGCCTACCCATTCACCTGGGGGGAAAAACTGTCAAGAAAAAAAACCACACTAGACAGGTTTTTAAAGTAATTTATTAGGCAGCTTTGGGGGTCTTCTTCCGAATTCGGGGGTCTCTTCTGACTCACCGGCCTCTCCTCCCGCTCTCCGGTGCCTTCTTCGCGCTCTCCGGTTCTTCCTGCCTTCTGCCGGGCACCTCCGCTATCTTCTGCCAGCTCTTTTGCTAGCGGGGGCCCGGTCTTCCCCATCGTCTTCTTCCCTCTTCTCTTGTCCCGATGTTGAAACGTTGCTCTCTCCTGCTGTAATGCCGTGTGCGAGGCACGCAACGACTTATATAGGCATGTGGCGTGGTCACCGGGTGAGGTCACCCGGTGACCGCGCCCCCTTTTGACGTCACAGCCCCGGGGTATTATGGGACTGTGATGTCAAAAGCTGGGGGGGGTCACCGGGTCACCCCTGGCATGCGGCCTTGCAGCCAGTATCTATGGTGGAGGATCTCACCTGCTGGCGGACACTAGTACTGCCCTCACATGCTCACCTTGGTATCACTCTCCCTAACCTTGAGCCTGCTATTCTGACTTTGAGTCTGCATCTTACCTGACCTGACCTGACCTAATCCGATCCCTAGCCCATCCTGGACCTGTCCCTCCTGTTACCTGTGTTCCTGTCCGCTGCCCAGTCTGATGTGTTCCTGTCTGCTGCCCAGCCTGATGAGCTTCTGTTTGCTGCCCAGCCTGATGAGCTTCTGTCTACTGCCCAGCCTGATGAGCTTCTGTCTGCTGCCCAGCCTGATGAGCTTCTGTCTGCTGCCCAGCCTTATGAGTGTCACGGGTGTACTTACCGAGGCCGAGATGCCGAGAGTGGTTCACCCTTGCGACTTGGCGCACTCCGCCCCCTGGAGGTGGAACAGGGAGAGGATGGCGCGAAGAGGCACTGGCTACCAGCAGGTAAGGAAGTCTTGGTAGAGGATCGGGTGACCAGGAACAGGCTGAGGTCCTAACACCAGGCTGATGAGGGCTTTCACAAGATCCAAACAAAGACACAAGTCCAGGGCACTACAGGGGCCAAGCGGGTAGACTGAGTCCAGATACTGGCTGTAGAAACAGGTACTGAGGGTGCAGGCCGAGGGTCTAACACAGTAGACAAGTGATCAGTCCAGGAATACGAAGCAGGTAATCAGAGCTGGAGGCAAGTAGCAAATCCGGAATACAAGCAGGAGATCAGGGATTGGAGATTGGTAGAAAGTCTGAGTCACAGGCCGATGGTCAAACACAGCGGGCAGGCAGAAGAGGTCCGAGAGGCAAGCCAAAGGTCAGGTCCGGGAGAAAAGCAGCGTAGTCAGGTCGATCCGGGTCACAACAAAGGTTCAGACGTGTATACAGGAAACCAGGTACAAGGCAGGAAGCTGACGACAAACCAGCAACCTGTCAGCGCCACTAGGCTTCTTTAAATAGGCCTGTCTGATTGGTGCGCCATTGCGCATGTGCGTGCGCAATTCACGTGCGTGCGCCGAAGCGCCATTCCAACGCGCATGCGCGCAGGGCTGCGGCGGCTGAATAGGGGATTTCCATGACAGTGCCCGCCCCCCGAGGGGTGGGCTCCGGACGTCCAAGCTAGTCATCAACTCTGGATGTTCTTGATAAAATGCCCTAATTAGGCGTGGGGCATGCAGATTTCTGGCAGGTTCCCAGGAATTGTCCTCGAGGGGGTATCCCTTCCATTTAATCAGATACTGAAGTTGCCTCCCTCTCTTCCTGCATCCTAGAATAGACTCCACTTCAAATTCATCTTCACCATCTATTTCAACTGGTGGAGGAGGTGGTTCTTCTCTTCCGGGGAAGGAGCTAGGAACAACAGGCTTCAGCAGAGATGCGTGGAAGACCGGGTGTATCCGATAGGAGTTGGGTAATGCTAATTCAAAGGCCACAGGATTGATCTCCCGTTTGATTTTGAAAGGTCCAATGAACTTTGGCCCCAACTTCCGTGAGGGGATAGGTAATTTAAGGTTGATGGCTGAAAGCCATACTTCCTCCCCGACTTTGAAGGTTGGGTTTTCTTTCCTTTCTCTGTCATAGAATTTTTTGTAATTGTCTTGGGCATTCTGCATCATCTCCTGAAGTTTCTGGAAATTTAGTTGGACCGAGGCTATCCGGTCCTGTACAGCAGGGACAGAACTTTCAGGGATGGAGCTGGGAAGGAACGGAGGGTGAAAACCAAAGTTGGCCCAGAAAGGGGTCTGATTGGTAGCTGAATGGATGGAATTATTGTATGCAAACTCAGCATAGGGTACAAGGGAGGACCAGTCATCTTGGGAGGCAGAGCAGAAACAACGCAGGTATTGTTCCAGAGTTTGGTTAGTCCTCTCAGTCTGGCCGTTGCTCTGAGGGTGATAGGCAGACGAGAGGCAGATCTTGATTTCCAAGGACTTGCAAAGTTCCTGCCAAAATTTGGATGTGAATTGGACACCCCTGTCAGAGACGATGCTCTTGGGTACCCCATGGAGCCTGGTGATTTCCTTAAAGAAGATTCTGGCTGTGTCTGCAGCAGAGGGGGTACCCACCATGGGTAAGAAGTGTGCCATCTTAGAGAGGCGGTCGACCACAACCAAGATGGTGGTAAATCCTCCAGAGGGAGGCAGGTCGACAATGAAGTCCATGGAGACCTCTGCCCAGGGACGTTCCGGGAATGGGTAGAGGTTTGAGCAGGCCCCAGCTTTTGATATTTGCCCCTTTTATTACGCTGGCAGCGAGTGCAGGAGGCAACGTAGGTTTTACAGTCCTGTCTCCAGCCTGGCCACCAGAATGAGCGAGAGACTAGCTCAATGGTTTTCTGGGTTCCAAAGTGGCCTGCTAACTTGTGGTCGTGGAAAGTCTTTAGGATTAAATGTCTCGTTTCCAGTGGAGCAAAGATTTTACCTCGGGACCAATATAGGTTGTCATGTTTCTCCAGAGAAGAGGTTTCCTGGTCAGAACAGTACCTGGATGCCACTTTAATAGAGGTCAACAGGTCAACCTGGGAGACCAGAAGAAAGTTTTGTGGTGACAAGATAGTGCTGGGTTCCACTGTTTGTGGTGATTCGGGAAACATCCTGGAGAGCGCATCTGCCTTCCCATTCTTGGATCCGGGTCTGTAAGAGATGTGGAAGTTAAATCTGGTGAAAAAGAGAGCCCAGCGGGCTTGTCTGGGTCTTAACCGGTTTGCTGTCCTTAAATACTCCAGGTTTTTGTGGTCGGTAAAAATCATGATGGGGTGAGATGCGCCCTCCAGTAGGTACCTCCACTCTTCCAGGGCAAATTTAATGGCCAACAACTCTCTATCACCAACATCGTAATTTTGTTCCGGTGGGTTGAGTTTCCAGGAGGCAAAAGCTATTGGGTGAAGCAGAGACTTGGGGCCCTGTCTTTGAGAGAGAATGGCCCCTGTAGCTGTCTCGGAAGCGTCTACTTCCAGTATGAAGGGTAATGCAGGGTCTGGGTGTTGTAAGACAGGTGCTGAAGTAAACACAGATTTTAGTTTGGTGAAAGCGTCCTGAGCCTCCTGTGTCCACTGGAAGCGATTGCCCTGGCGTGTCAGTTGCGTGATGGGCGCTACAATGGAAGAGAACCCGATGATGAACTTTCTGTAGAAATTGGCAAAGCCAATAAAGCGCTGCACCCCTTTCTTATCAGTTGGGGCTGGCCATTCTTGAATTGCCCTGACTTTCTGTGGGTCCATTGCAACTCCGTTAATGGAAATAATGAATCCCAGAAACTGCACTGTAGTCTTTTCAAAGTCGCATTTCTCAGCTTTGAGGTATAGCCTGTGTTCTCTGAGGATGGTAAGGACCTTTTTGACATGAACTCGGTGTAATTCCAAGGAGGTCGAGAAGAAAAGTATGTTGTCTAGATATACCACTAAGAAGTCGTCAAGATGTTCTCGGAAGATGTCATTCACTAGATGTTGGAAAGTGGCGGGTGGAATAACAAAGCCCGAATAGCATGATGAGGTACTCAAAGTGCCCGAATCTGGATCTGAAGGCGGTCTTCCATTCATCTCCAGCCCTGATCCGGATGAGGTTGTATGCCCCCCGAAGATCCAGCTTGGAAAAGATTTGGGCAGATCGAAACCGTTGAAACAATTCCGGGATCAGTGGTAGTGGATATCTGTTTTTAATGGTGATTTTATTCAGCTCTCTATAGTCAATGCAGGGCCTGAGAGACCCATCTTTTTTCTCCACGAAGAAGATCCCTGCACCGGCTGGAAAGGAAGATGGACGAATGAATTTTTTTCCAAGGTTTTCGTCTATGTAGGCCTTAAAGGCAGTTAACTCGGTTTCAGATAAAGGGAAGATACGGCCGAAAGGCACCTCTGAGCCAGGTAGGAGGTCGATGGGACAGTCATATGGCCGGTGCGGGGGTAGGCAGTCGGCCTGTCGTTTGTCAAAGACGTCCTTAAATTCCAGGTACACGGAGGGGACGTGTTGCAGGTTTTCAGAAACGGTTGTAATGGTAGAGCAGGTGGCTGAGACTGGGGTAAGACAATGCTGGGAGCAGTAATGAGATGTGAATTTGACTTCCTTGTTGGCCCAATTGATGAGAGGCTCGTGTGCTTGTAACCAGGGGAGACCCAGAATGATGGGAAACATTGGAGAGGGGATGAGGTCAAACCGCAGAAACTCTCGGTGGCCAGAGTCAGTGGTGGCAAGGATGGGTTTAGTCTCTTGAGTGATTAGCCCAGAGCGGGGAAGAGAACCATCCGCCAGGTGTACCTGAAGGGAACGGTTCTTGACTTGAAGGGGAAAATGAAGTTTCTGGGCGAGTGCAGAGTCCAGGAAGCAGCTGCAGGCTCCGGAGTCAATAATAGCCGGTAGGCGGGTTGCCCCCTGGTGCAGTCCGTCCCTTCTATAGTACTGGTTATCGACTGAGAAGTCGGCCCAGTCCTCCAGGAATCCAAACCCCTCCTTACTACACCAGCTCTTCAGCCACTTGTTTACTTCCCTAATCTCCCTCTGCCTTTCTGGTGTGGCTCGATGTACCGGTAGTATTCCTGAGAATACTACCTTGGAGGTCCTTTTCCTCAATTTAGCTCCTAAGTCCCTAAAATCGTTCTTTAGGACACTCCATCTGCCTCTGACTTTCATTGGTGCCAACGTGCACCATGACAGCTGGGTCTTCCCCAGCCCCTTCCAGTAATCTGTCCACCAGATCCGTTATGTGCCGAACACGAGCCCCCAGTAGACAACATACAGTTCAAGGGCTTCAGGTCTTTGTTACAGATTGGCCTCTCTGTCCTTCTAAGAATCCCCTACCACCAGAATCTGTCTTTCCTTTTTCTTCGCTTCCCCCCCACTCTCACTGGAGGAGTTCTTCCCCAGGCAGCTAGGAGAGTCCCTCAGCTCCAGCAGTGCTGGTCCCTGACTGGTTTCACCAATGTCACTCAATGGAGCATACTTATTGGGATGCTCCAGCCCTGGATCGGCCTCCCTGGCACTTCCCCCTCTACCCTTCCTGACTGTCACCCATCTACTATTTTCTAGTGCCTGCACCTCTTTGTCTCCACCCACCTCTGTGCTGGCCCCTGCCGTCACCTGCCAGATACGTTCCCGGCTCTCCTTTAGTGTGGAGGGTCTTCCCAGTGCTGACAGTTGCTTCCCCAGATTCAGAACCTGGGCTTCCAGGGAAACAATGTGCTTACATTTTGCACAGCAGTAATTGCCCTCGATCAGATGATCAAGGAACGCATACATGCCGCAAGATGTACACAGAGTCGCCTCTCCACACCCGCCGGGCATCGTACCTATTAATTTAATGAGGAGAGATTATACCCAGTCCAAATTATCTAACAACTAGCTTCCTGACACTAATACTCAACAAGACAATACACAGGTACTCAACAAGATGGTACACAGGTACTCAACAAGACAATACACAGACCAGCAGACCTACGTGCACTCGCAGACCAGCGTGCACTCGCAGACCAACGGACCTGCATGCACTTGCAGACCAGCATGCACTTGCAGACCAACGGACCTGCGTGCGCTGGCAGACCAACGTGCACTCGCAGACCAACGAACCTGCGTGCACTCGCAGACCAGCGTGCACTTGCAGACCAGCGAGTGCACAAATGTGTACATAGGGGGCTCGGAAGGGGACATTAATGCGCGTGAGGGGGCTGTGATGGGGACATAAATGTGCATGGGGGCTCTGAGGGGGACATAAATGTGTGAGGGGCTGTGATGGGGACATAAATGTGCATTGGGGGGCTCTGAGGGGGACATAAGTTTGTAAAGGGGCTGTGATGGGGACATAAATGTGCATGGGGGCTCTGTGGGGGACAAAAAAAGTACATAGGGGACAATGAGGGGGACAAAAAAGTACATGGGGCCTCTGAGGGGGACACAAATGTACGTGGGGGGCTCTGAAAAAATACATAAATGTGTGCGTGGGGGGGCTCTAAGGGGCAGACTAAATGTACATGGCGGGTAGTGATGAGAACATAAATGTGCCCGGGGGGGGGCTTTGAGGGGGACATAAATGTGCATGTGGCTGTGAAGGGGACACAAATGTGTTTGAGGGAGTCTATGAAGGGGAAACACACAAATAAGTGGGGGATCTGATGGTGACACAAATTTGTGGGGAGACTCTGATGGGGACACAAATCTGCGAGGAGACTCTGATGGGGACACAAATTTGCGGGGAGACTCTGATGGGGACACAAGCGTTGCTAGCCAGGTGCGGGGGGGTGGGCGGGCCGCACCCGGGTGACACCCACCAGAGGGGTGACACCCGTGGGTAGCGCAGCGGCCACACTGACATCGCCCGCCCGCTGCCCTGTGCCTTAGGCTCACGCTGCGGCTGTGTCCCTCAGCGGAGCGGAAGGAAGCCGCCGCCCCCTCTGCCTCCTCTATGTTTACATCCACAGAGGAGGAGGAGGAGCCCGCGCTCGAGACACACACCGCTGTGTGTATCTGCCGCTCTGTTCTGAGGTCTGAAAGGTAAGGGGGGCATCTTTACTGATGGGGGGAGGGGGTGTCTGTACTGCTGGGGTCTGCACAAGAGGGAGTTTGCACCAGGGGGGCTGTAACTGAGGGGGGTGTCTGTACTGAGAGGGGTCTGGTACTGAGGGGGGTGTCTGTACTGAGGGGGGTGTCTGGTACTGAGGGGGGTGTCTGTACTGAGGGGGGTGTCTGTACTGAGGGGGGTCTGGTACTGAGGGGGGTGTCTGTACTGAGGGGGGTATCTGTACTGAGGGGGTGTCTGTACTGAGGGGGGTCTGGTACTGAGGGGGGTGTCTGTACTGAGGGGGGGTCTGGTACTGAGGGGGTGTCTGTACTGAGGGGGGGGTCTGGTACTGAGGGGGGGGTCTGGTACTGAGGGGGGTGTCTGTACTGAGGGGGGGTCTGGTACTGAGGGGGGGTCTGGTACTGAGGGGGGGTCTGTAACTGAGGGGGGATCTGTAACTGAGGGGGATCTGTAACTGAGGGGGTGTCTGTTACTGAGGGGGGTCTGTTACTGAGGGAGGTGTCTGTACTGAGGGGGGTGTCTGTACTGAGGGGGGATTGGTACTGAGGGGGGTGTCTGTACTGAGGGGGGGGTCTGGTACTGAGGGGGGTGTCTGTACTGAGGGGGGGTCTGTAACTGAGGGGGGGTCTGTAACTGAGGGGGGATCTGTAACTGAGGGGGGATCTGTTACTGAGGGGGGTCTGTTACTGAGGGGGGTGTCTGTACTGAGGGGGGTGTCTGTACGAGGGGGTGTCTGTAACTGAGGGGGTCTGCACTGAGGTGGGGGTGTCTGTACTGATGGAGCGGTCTGCACTGAGGTGGGGGTGTCTGTACTTATGGAGCAGTCTGCACTGAGGTGGGGGTGTCTGTACTGAGGGGGAGGTTCATACTGAGGGAGGCGGGTCTATATTGATGGCGGGGAGTCTGTACTTAGTGGAGCGGGTTTGTACTGAGGGAGGGGATCTATACTGTGGGAGGGGGGTCTGTAGTTAGTGGAGGGGGGTCTGTACTGAGGGGGGACTATAGTTGTTGGGGGGTGACACCATTTTTTTTTGCACCGGGTGACACCAACCCTAGTGATGCCACTGGATGGGGACACCAATTTGCGGTGTAGATTCTGATGGGGACATAGATGTATGGGGATACTCTGAAGGGAACAAAGATGTAAGGCCCCAGGGCATGATGCTCCAGCATTTAGGTGCCGGCAGAGAATCTAGGAGCATCATCCATCACAGCTGCCAGTTGCCTGACAAATTCTTTTCTATTTTGCTGCTGCAGATTCATTTATAAATAACAGATTTTTTTCGGCCCGAACATTTGTGTAAAATATACAATGTAGCCCTAAAAGTGAAAAGTTTGGAGACCCCTGATATAGAGCGTAGCATGGCTTTAAAAACAATGTAAGTATGAAGATGTGTTCTATTCGTGCTAAAGACCATTATTGTTTTTAAAAGTTTGCTGATACCCTTGTCCCGGAAAAGTTAATTAGTAATGAAGATAAACAGAGTTCAGGTAAATTACTTTCAGGTAATTATAGCGCTAATATTTAATTTAATTCCAGCATTGCAAGTGGAGAATGTTTTTTCCTGATCTACATCATTTTATATCAAGTTAAGTTTGATACAATAATATTATTTAAATGCCTACATCCAGGGACAGGGAAATGGTCATTGGAAAGTTCTTGTCAGTCTGTGGTTTAATGTGCTCTGTGAACAACTTCTCTTTTTTTTAAAAGAAGGATAATTATCAAAGTAATAACTGCTAGGAATTCATGTTTAAAAAAAAAAAAAATTCCAAGTCAACAGAAGCACAATTTTGAAGTATCACAAAAATTAGCACAATTAAAAAAAAAAAAAAAACTATTTTATGATTAACCACTTGCTCTCCATGACACTTTTGAAATGTTTCACATAAATGCTTAAATCAACATTTATTCCTAGAAAATTACATAGAACCCCCAAACATTATTTTCCGAAAGCAGGGACCCCATAGAATAAAATGCTGGCTGTTGAAACTTGTTAAGTTATATGATAAAATTGCTGTTAATCAAAAGCAAATTTTCAGGAAGAAATGCACTGAATTATAGTGCACACAAATACCAATTTTTTTGGTAAAATATACAAGATTATGTTGCCGTGTAAATAGATACCAACCATTTTAAGATTTAAAATTATGCATGCCTGTGAAATGGCGACAAATTATGGTACCTAAAATTGTCCATTAATCAAAAAATGTAAAGTGGGTGTCTTTCGCGCTACTTAAGAGTGAATGAAATGGAACTGATGTATATGTACAATGGCTGCAAAACCTATCTGTGTTCACCTTACACATAAACATACAAAATTAAAAGGGGGGGGGGGTTTGCGCTAAAGAAATAATACAATGCAAACACTAGTGCACCTAAAATCATGCAGCTATAAATCAAAATAATGCAGTGAAAAATGCAATCCTGCCAAGTGATTAAGAAATCTTGAATGGTGCCAATAGTGCCAAAAAGTGTAAACAATCAATCCAAAAGTGCTAACAATATAAAGTGCAATCCATAAAGTGCAAACAATAAAGTGCAAAAGGTGCATTGCAAATGACTACAAGAAAGTTCAATATTGCAATTGATAATGATGATGAGAAAAACAATCTCCAAATGGTCCCATACAAATGCCTCCGGTGGAAAGAATCCTAAATTGGGTCAGATGTTAGATAAGCTGTGTCCTATACCTCCACAGTGGGTACACAATTGTAGTATTGAACCAGCTAGGGATGGGCCCGGTGCTCGATTCGAACCCATGTTCGAATCGAGCATCGGGCGTTCGCTCGCTCGTCGAGCCCAGAACTATTTGGGCCGTTCGCATCACATTCGTGTGATGCGAGCGGCCCCGCAATGCATTGCGGCCGGCGCGGCCGGCGCAGTGCATTGCTGGCTGATGATTGGCCAAGCATGCACTGTGACCCCGCATGCTTGGCCAATCACAGCGCCCGAAACTCGGAGAGCAATAATTGGCTACAGGCAGGACGCCTGTAGCCAATTACAGCTCAGGGGCTTTAGTACACGCCCCACCATTTAAAAGGCCGCCACGCCATCGGCCCCGGTCACATGAGTTCCGGCTTTAGGAGAGATTAGTCTGCTGATTCTGTCTTTGCTTGATACTGAAAGATTTGCTCTTCTTTGCTAAACCATTGGCTATTTCTTTGCTAAACCATTGCTACCTAAGTCATTGATCGTTCATTGCTGCTGATTGCACAGTTAGTGTGTTATTAGCTGCTGCTGGGGATTAGTCTGGTGCGTGCTTACTGTTAGTACAGTATTGCAGTAGTACCAACCGCAGTGCTGTTAGCACAGCATTGCACCCCAACAGCACCCATAGGACTTCTAGTGTGTTAGTGGCAGCAAACAGAGCTCCTATATTTTCTTCTCAGCAGCACCCATAGGACTTCTAGTGTGTTAGTGGCAGCAAACAGAGCTCCTATATTTTCTTCTCAGCACCACCCATAGGACTTCTAGTGTGTTAGTGGCATCACACAGAGCTCCTATATTTTCTTCTCAGCAGCACCCATAGGACTTCTAGTGTGTTAGTGGCAGCAAACAGAGCTCCTATATTTTCTTCTCAGCAGCACCCATAGGACTTCTAGTGTGTTAGTGGCAGCAAACAGAGCTCCTATATTTTCTTCTCAGCAGCACCCATAGGACTTCTAGTGTGTTAGTGGCAGCAAACAGAGCTCCTATATTTTCTTCTCAGCAGCACCCATAGGACTTCTAGTGTGTTAGTGGCATCACACAGAGCTCCTATATTTTCTTCTCAGCAGCACCCATAGGACTTCTAGTGTGTTAGTGGCAGCAAACAGAGCTCCTATATTTTCTTCTCAGCAGCACCCATAGGACTTCTAGTGTGTTAGTGGCATCACACAGAGCTCCTATATTTTCTTCTCAGCAGCACCCATAGGACTTCTAGTGTGTTAGTGGCATCACACAGAGCTCCTATATTTTCTTCTCAGCAGCACCCATAGGACTTCTAGTGTGTTAGTGGCATCACACAGAGCTCCTATATTTTCTTCTCAGCAGCACCCATAGGACTTCTAGTGTGTTAGTGGCAGCAAACAGAGCTCCTATATTTTCTTCTCAGCAGCACCCATAGGACTTCTAGTGTGTTAGTGGCAGCAAACAGAGCTCCTATATTTTCTTGTCAGCAGCACACATAGTACCTATAGTGTGTTAGTGTCAGCACCCATAGGACCTACAGTGTGTTGTGAGCACACATAGGAGTTCTATTTTTTATACTATATACACTACCGACTACAATGGCTGGAAGACCGCCAAGGAGAGGCAGAGCGTGCCGAGGCAAGAACACAGGGCAGGCAGGCTCTGTTTCTAGAGACAACAGTGCTGGCCGTGGACGTGGTCGTGCATCGTCATCAGCACGTGGCCATGGGACACGCTTGTCTTTGTTTTCGGCAGCTGGACATGTGGAGCCGCATCATGCCGAAGGCTTGGTAGAATGGATGACCAAGCCCTCCTCATCCTCCTCATCCTCTCTCACCCAGGCTCAGGGTACTGGCAGAGCAGCTGCCAACGCGTACTCAATGGCATCATCAGCCACCCCTTCCCTAGACCCACCATGTCCTCCTGAGGAGTCCCCCGAACTGTTTGAGCACAGTGTTGGGTACATGCTCCAGGAGGATGCCCAACGATTCGAAGGCTCGGATGATGATACCCAGCTTGAGGAAGTCAGTAGTGTGCGCGCAGAGAGAGGGGATGCTGAAGGACAGCAATCTGGCAGTAGTGTTCCACCAGCTGCAGCTTACTGCCAGGTTTGCTCTAGTGGTGAAGAGGGAGGGGATGATGAGGTCACTGACTCCACGTGGGTGCCTGAAGGGAGAGAGGAGGAGGAGGAGGAGGATGCAGCGTCACATGTCCAACGAGGCAGGATGCCCCCTGGAGGCCAGCTAGAGGCCAGCACAGCAACTGTACCACACCGCAGAGCTCCGCCTGTGCAGGGCGCTGCCTCTGCACATTATCACAAAAGTTCTTTGGTGTGGGCCTTTTTTGAGACGAGTGCATCAGATCGCACCACTGCTATTTGCAATATTTGTCTCAAGCGTATCTCGCGTGGCCAAAACATCAGCCGCTTGGGCACCACAAGCATGAGCAGACATATGTCGACCTGCCATGCAGCTCGTTGGCAAGCACACATAAAAGACCCACACCAAAGAACAAAGCGGACCTCTCCTTGCTCCTCATCAGCTGGGATCTCCATCCCCACTATATCTTCAGTCCTCTCTGAAAGCTGCTCTGAGAGGACTGAAGGTGTAGAATTAGGTGTGTCACAACCAAGTACTTGCAGTACACCGACGTCCGATTGTAGCAGGCAAATTTCCCTGCCCCAGCTGCTGGACCGTCGAAAGAAGTATACTCCCAGCCATCCACATGCCCAGCGGTTGAATGCTAGCTTGGCTAAATTGCTAGCACTTCAACTGCTGCCTTTTCAGTTGATAGACTCGGCCCCCTTCCGTGAGTTTGTTCAATGTGCGGTTCCTCAGTGGCAGGTTCCCAAACGCCACTTTTTCTCACGGAAGGCGATTCCGTCTCTCTACTGGCATGTGGAAGGCAATGTCCATGCCTCGCTGGACAGGGCGGTCAGCGGTAAGGTGCATATTACCGCTGACTCATGGTCCAGCAGGCATGGACAGGGACGTTATCTTTCTTTCACGGCCCATTGGGTCACTCTATTGGCAGCTGGGAGGGATGCAGGACAAGGTGCAGTAGTGTTGGAGGTTGTTCCGCCACCACGCCTCCAAAATGCTACTACTGGTTGTGACACACCTCTCTCCTCCACCCCCTCCTCTTCTTCTTCCTCCATGTCCTCTTCGAGTGCTCTGTCCTCGGAACCAGCGGTGCTCCGTAGGCGTACAAGGGGCTACGCGAGTACGCAGGCAAAAAGATGCCATGCCGTGCTTGCGCTGGTGTGTTTGGGGGACAGGAGCCACACTGGGCCAGAGGTTCTGGCAGCTCTGCAGGGGCAGGCCGAGAGGTGGTTGACGCCACGCCAGCTTAAGCCAGGAATGGTCGTTTCTGATAATGGCACCAACCTCCTCTCCGCCCTGCGACAGGGGCAGCTCACCCATGTGCCCTGTATGGCTCACGTCCTCAACCTGGTGGTGCAGCGGTTCTTGGGCAGGTTCCCAGGCTTACAGGATGTCCTGAGGCAGGCCAGGAAAGTCTGTGTGCATTTCCGCCGATCTTATAATGCCAGTGCTCGGCTGACTGAGCTGCAAAAGGAGCTGAACCTGCCCAAGAACCGCCTAATATGTGACATGCCCACCAGGTGGAACTCAACGTTGGCCATGCTGCAGCGACTGCACACGCAGCAGAGGGCCATCAATGAGTACCTTTGCGACTACGGCACCAGGACAGGGTCAGGGGAGCTTGGCTTTTTTTCCCCACGCCAGTGGAGCATGATCAGGGATGCATGCACTGTCCTCTCACCATTTGAGGAGGCCACGAGGATGGTGAGCAGTGACAGTGCATGCATCAGTGACACTGTACCTCTTGTCCACCTGTTGGAGCATACGCTGCGTGGGATAATGGACAGGGCACTTGAGGCAGAACAGAGGCAGGAAGAGGAGGACTTCCTTGTCTCTCAAGGCCCCCTTTATCCAGACAATGTTCCTTCTGTCCCACCCATCACACAGGAAGAGGAGGAGGAGGAGGAGGAGGAGGAGGATTGTGTGAGCATGGAGGTGGAGCCTGGCACTCAGCATCAGCAGCAGCAGTCTTTTAGGGATGATGTACAGTCCCAACAAACCAGTGGACTTGTACGTGGCTGGGAGGAGGTGGCTGGCGATCATGTCATCCTCAGTGACCCAGAAGACTCCGGACCGAATGCCTCAGCTAACCTACGCTGCATGGCCTCCCTGATCCTGCAAAGCCTGCGGAAGGATCCTCGTGTTCTTCGGATCAAGGAGAGTGACCATTACTGGCTGGCCACTCTCCTTGATCCACGGTACAAGGGTAAGGTTGCGGACCTTATCTTGCCGTCGCAGAGGGAGCAGAGGATGAGACATCTCAGGGAGGCCTTGCAGAAAGGTCTGTGCAACGCGTTCCCAGAAACTGGGAGGTTACAAACTCCTGGTCCTGGACGACGAGTTGCTGAGGCTTCGGTCAGTAGCAGAAGGAGCGGTGGGGAAGGTGGACGTCTGACCGATGCGTTCAGACAATTTTTTAGTCCGCAGCCCCAAGGTATGATCGGTTCCAGCAACCATCGCCAGCGTCTGATATACATGGTGCAGGAATACCTAGGGGCAAGGTCAGACTTGGACACCTTTCCCACCGAAAATCCTCTGGCTTACTGGGTCCTGAGGATGGATCACTGGCCAGAGCTTGCACAGTATGCAATTGAGCTACTGGCCTGTCCTGCATCCAGCGTTCTTTCCGAACGCACATTCAGTGCTGCTGGAGGATTTGTCACCGATCATAGGGTGCGCCTGTCCACCGACTCGGTTGATCGACTGACCTTCATAAAAATGAATCAGTCTTGGATCACCACCAGCTACCAGACACCTGAAGCGGATATAACGGAATAATTTATAATGTCACATCCCTTCAAGACTGCCTATGCTGATGCTGAGTGACTGTCCTGTTATGTTCACTGACTATCCTCTTCCTCCTCCTCAATGATCCATGCCACCACACCAGTGCCTAAGGCACAATTTTTCAGCCCCTGTATAACAGGGGCGTGTAATTACAATTTTTTAAAAAGATGCTTCGCAACAGGTGTGACTGCTGTGCTCAGAGTACAGTATCTGTGAGGGGTTGCAGTGTTGTGGCACCAGCACCAGTGCCTAAGGCACAATTTTTCAGCCCCTGTATAACAGGGGCGTGTAATTACAATTTTTTAAAAAGATGCTTCGCAACAGGTGTGACTGCTGTGCTCCAAGTACAGTATCTGTGAGGGGTTGCAGTGTTGTGGCACCAGCACCAATGCCTAAGGCACAATTTTTCAGCCCCTGTTTAACAGGGGCGTGTAATTACAAATCTTGATCTAATAGTTCACAGCAGGGCCCATTCCTGCGCCCACCAAGAGTAACTATGAGGGCCTACAGTCTTGTGGCAACACCGTCCACCACCACCACCACCACCAAAGGCCCAATTTTTCTGCCCTGTTCAACAGGTGCATGCAATTACAAATCTTGATCTAATAACTCACAGCAGGGCCCATTCCTGCACCCACCAAGAGTAACTGTGAGGGCTTACAGTCTTGTGGCAACACCGTCCACCACCACCACCACCACCACCAAAGGCCCAATTTTTCTGCCCGGTTCAACAGGTGCATGCAAGTACAAATCTTGATCTATTAACTCACAGCAGGGCCCATTCCTGTGCCCACCAGTCTTGTGGCTACACCAACATCTAATAGGGCAAATTTCTGCAGAGTATATACGGCAGGCCCCTACTTTCAAACATCCAACTTACAAACGACTCCTACTTGCAAACGGCAAGAGAAAACAGGAAGTGAGAGGAAATCTACCCCTAGGAAGGAAAATTCTATCCTGTTAGATTTAATTTGGGAAAAAGGTATCTCCTCTCTACTGATGCTTTATCACCAATCCTTGTTTCAATTAAAACCCCACTTTTCCAAAAACATTTGTCATTGGGACGGAAAGTGAGGTGACATGTTCTGAACAGATGTGCAAAGACAGCAAATGTTACAGGGGTGATAACCCCTCCCTATGTTCTCCAAAAAGCTTAAAAATTGATTTTTTTGGGATGTAGCTACACTTCATAATGTACCTGTTCAGATTCTACTTAAGAACAAACCTACAGTCCATGTCTTGTTTGCACCACCTATATACTGCTGTTCAGAGTATATAGGGTTGTAGGTATAGGGTTTTATTTTGGTTGCGGGGTCCCCCTTAGTATCCATACAAGACCCAAAGGGGCTGGGGTGGGGGGGGGGGGGTGATGGGGTAGCCATGCCATTTTTCTCAAGGATTTTCAGCCATATGGCGGCCAGGACAAGACATGACATTAAAGCCGCAAGTGGTTTTAAATGGCTTCTTTTTTTCCTTTACAAATGTCATTTTGTGCAAGGACAGTTCTAAACACGGGAAACACATGCCACTTCACAGGCATACTTTAGACACCCCCCAGGTACCATATTTAAAGGAAAATTTCACTTTTTTTTTTTTCACTTTATGCATCATTAAAATGACTGCTCCCGAAAAAACTTTAGTTTTTAAAATTTCTTTTTGCATTGATATATGTCCCCTGGGGCAGGACCCGGGTCCCCAAACCTGTTTTATGACATTAACATGCATATTGGCCGTTGTAATTAGCAATTTTGATTTCGAACGTTCGCGTCCATTATAACGAATAGGGTTCGAAAATTCGCGCGAACTTTCGGTCCGTTCGAAGGTTCTGGTGCGAACCGAACCCGGGGGTGTTCGGCTCATCCCTAGAACCAGCGTGTGAATCCTACACCAGTCTCCCAGAGCACTCACCTCTGTAGTAAGATATCTGGCATTAAGGGTGATCTTATCTCTCCTTGGTATCTTCTCCACTGTGCTCTCTACTGGGCTATGTCCTCCACCACTCACGCTGATCCTAAATTGCCAGCTGTCCTAAGAGGAAAGAAGGGGGGTGGAAGGGGAGGGGAGGAGGAGCAGAGCTCCAGCCAGGAACCGAGGATAGGGCGAGAAAGAAGCCTCTGATGGTGTAGTATGTTGAATATAGGACTTTATTAAAATAATCAAGAAGTGGACTCTTACATCACAATAAATAAAATATGCAGTTCGGGTGAATAGCGGCGTTGTGAGCGCCGTCTTACTTGTTTTCACTGCTTCCAATCTGTGGTGTGATGCCTCAATCCTTCCCTACGGCGTTACGTAAAGTACCTTGTGACTTCTTTTTTTTTTTTTATAAATTCTTTATTTTTTTCACAGCAATAACAAATTACATTTGTACATCAACACCTCCCACTTCCACTTATACTTCTTCAACTTATCAATTACTACATCATTTATCACATAGTTGGAATCTCCTAAAACCTTCTTTCCTTTTTAATCATGCTTCCTCATATTTTTAGTACAACCATGTGATACTTCCTGCCCTTATTACCGTTCCGTTTTTTAGAGAAAAAAAAAAAAGGAAAAAAAAAAAAAGAAAGAAAAACAGTTAAGGAATAAGAAAGATACCAAAAAAAAAAAAAAAAAAGAAGGAAAAAAAAAAAAAAGAATAAGGAGGGGGAGCCCCCCCAGAATCCTTCTCCCATCCCCCTCTCCTCCTCACCCAGGACCTTCCTTAGGATTTTTGTTCCCTATATATAATATAGGGAGTCCAGACCTCCCAGTACCTCTCTTCTTGCTCTCTCAACATCATAGTGAGATTCTCCATTTGCTGGATTTCTGTTATTCTCCCCATCCATTGTATTTTAGTTGGAACTGCCGTACTTTTCCACAGAATCGGAATACATGCTTTTGCTGCTGTAAGCAGATGCCTTAAAAGGGAGTTTTTGTATTTTTCTGTCGATATCGGAATATCGTGTAGCAGAAAAGCTGCCGGATTTTCTCCAAGAGACACCTCAGTAATTTCCTTAACTGTTTCAGAAACCATATTCCAAAATTCTTTCAATCTCGGGCAGTCCCAGAATATGTGTAGCATGGTGCCTTCCGCTCCCTTGCAGCGCCAGCATTGATTCGATACTTGTGGAAATATCCGATTCAATACTGCCGGGGTTCTATACCACCTAGTCAGGATTTTGTACCCTCCTTCTTGATATCTTGTTGCCATTGACGCTTTATGCGTAAACAGAAATATTTTCTTTTTCTGCTTCTCAGAGAATGTAACTCCTAAGTCTCTCTCCCATGCTTGTATGAAGGCCAGTTCTTGTGGGGCTTCTGACTCTATCAACAGAGCATACATAATTGAGAGTGAGTGTCTCAATGGTTCCCCTTTTAGACATATCTGTTCGAACCTAGATGGTATACGTACTTCAGGCACCCGTTGCCTAATTGACCGCAGGAAAGCGTTCAGCTGTATTCGCCTAAATATATCAAGATCTTCCGCAAATACACAATCAATCTCCTCCTTAGTCATAATATGATTATCAATCACAAAATGTATGATCCTGCTAATTCCCCGCCGCCTTAATTCTTTAAATCCCCGATCTTTAAGACCCGGCTCAAAAATTGGGGTACCTAGGATGGGGATCATGGGGCTCGGATGCATAGACACCTTTGTTTTCCTAAATATCTTTTTGATAGATTGAAGTGTGGCACCCACTGTGGGGTGTCTTTTCGCCATCTGTGGTATCTCTGCATCCAAGAGCCATGCTAATCCCTCCAAAGGTATGGTAATTGTTGCTTGTTCCATATGTATCCATGGTTTTTCCTTTCGGAGTGTGCACCAGTCCACTACTCTTGTTAAATGGGAAGCTTCATAATAACCCAACAGGTCTGGCAATCCGACCCCTCCTCTCTCTTTAGGTAAAGTCAAAATGTCTCTCCGTACTCTTGCAGATTTACCCGCCCAAATAAATCTCATAAATCTTGATCTTAAGTCTTTCAGAAAACCTATTGGCAGTTTTATCGGTAGGGTCTGGAACAAATATAAAAGTCTCGGCATTACATTCATTTTGATGATGTTTATTCTACCGAACCACGTAAAGATCTCTTTATCCCATCGCTGAAAATCTAATTTAATCTGTCTAATTAGTGGGGCAAAATTGAGTTCATACACTCGATTCAGCTTATGTGGTATTTTGGTCCCCAAATAGCACATATGGGAATCTGTCCATCTGAAGGCAAAATTCTCAGAGAGCTGTTGTTTTAGCGTGGAATCTAATTCCACACCCATTGCTTCTGATTTATTATAGTTTACCTTAAAATTAGATATCTCCCCATATGTGCGTAACTCCATCAGCAGAATCGGTAACGATATAACTGGAGCGGTCATAAAAAACATCAAGTCATCCGCATACGCGGCAAGTTTATGTTCTTCTCCTCTTATTGTAATACCCCTAATATCTGGATTGGCCCTTATTGTTCTTAAAAAGGGTTCTAATATAAGAATAAATATGATAGGTGAGAGTGGACATCCCTGCCGCCTTCCATTGCCAATCGCAAATGGTTCGGACATTATATCATTTACCTTAACTCTTGCTCTTGGACAAGAATACAGGCTTGTAATCCAGTTCATCATCCCACTTCTTAATCCTATATGTTGTAACGTGGCTCTCAGGAATGTCCAATCTACCCTATCAAATGCTTTTTCTGCGTCCGCGGATATAAGCACTAATGGTTTTTTACAATGATGAGACAGATGTATAGCACTTAGAACCCTTTGCGTGTTTTCTCTCCCCTCTCTACCCTGGGTAAACCCCACTTGGTCCGGATGTATTAAAGAGGGAATGAATTCCCCTAATCTATTAGCCAATATTTTTGTGAGAATCTTAAGATCTACGTTTAATAACGAGATTGGACGATAACTGGTACATTGGGCTGGATCCTTCCCCTCCTTGGGGATTACCGTTATGTGAGCCAACAGTGTCTCCCCCGGTATCGTTTGTCCGTCGCGAACTGAATTAACAGCGGCTAAGAATTTTGGAGCCAGTTTTTCAGAGAACGTCTTATAATAAAGCAATGTATACCCATCAGGACCCGGAGCCTTGCCTGGTTTCAATTTTTTAAGGGTTTCTAAAAATTCCTCTGTTGTAATAGGTCCCTCCATTCCTTCTGCTTCCTCTCCAGGCAATTTAGGCATTCCCGAAGCTGCTATATATTCTTTCGCCGACTCCCCTCCATTTAATATCCTTATATTAGGCTGTTGACCCTTTATCTGATAGAGGTTAGTATAGTAGTCTCTGAATGCCTTCCCAATTGCATGTGAGGAGCTAACTAGAGTGTCTCCCTGGGTTTTGATCTGGGCAATATGATTCCTTGCCCTCGTCTCTCTAAGAGCATTTGCTAGCATCCTGCTGGGTTTATTTCCATGTTCATAATATGCTCGTCTACATCGAGATAGTTTGGCTTTAGCTCTATCCATTAATAGTAAATTTAGTTCCTCCCGTAAGCCCAATAGTTTCTCCTTTGTCTGTTGTGCCTGAGATTTTTTATGTGCCAATTCAAGTACCCGGATCTCTCCCAGCAGAGTGTCCAACTTTGCTCCTATGGATCTTTTCCTGTATGCTCCTAGAGATATAAGAATTCCTCTTATATAACATTTATGCGCTTCCCATCTACAAAATGGAGTTGTTTCTTCTGAGTCGTTCATTTTAAAAAAAGCCTCTAGTTCCTGAGCTATTTGATTCTCGTACTCTGGCTCTTTCAGGAGTGTCTCATTTATCTTCCAGTTCCATTCCCGAGGACTTACACCCCCCCATTCTATTATGCAGTTAGTTGGTGCATGATCCGATAATGTAAATGAGCCTATGGATGTCTCCACTATGCACGACAATACATTCTGAGATATAAAAATATAGTCGATTCTTGTATATGTCTTATGTTTAGCTGAGAAAAAAGTATAATCTCTATCGTGCACATGAAGAACCCTCCAAGAGTCCATTAATTGCAGATCCTGCAACAATCTCTTTGCTCTGCGCAATTTTACATTGGACAAATGAGACACTCCTTTAGAGACATCCAGAGTGGGATCTAGTGCCATATTCAGATCCCCTCCCATCAACAATTCACCCTCTTTATTTTGATGTAATATATTCAAATATGTCTCTAGCGCCGAGACCTGGTCCTCGTTAGGTAAGTATATGTTAACTAATGTAACCTTTTGCTCACATAGAAATCCCTTTACAATCAAAAGACGACCTGTTTCGTCCTTAATTATCTTAATCTCTCTCCATGGTACCTGATTTGAAATCATTATTGATACCCCATTTGCCTTTGTGGTCTGAGATGCACCATGATACACAGTGGGAAATCTATGATTCCCCAATTTTGGAATTTTGTCATTTCTGAAATGTGTCTCTTGTAGAAAGATAATTTGGGATTTGAGTCTCCCCAATTCCACCAGCAATCTGGTACGTTTCTCTGGGCTATTTAGCCCCTTCACATTATATGAGGTGAGAGTTATTCTCGTCATCTTCCCGTTTGACACCCACCAGTCCCCTGGATAGGGGGATGGGCCCCGACAGGGTGAGGCAGAGTAAGGAAGGCCCAAAAAAAAAAACAAAAAAAAACAAGAGAAAAAATATACCTCAGGATCTGGCTGGATCTCCAAGACCCTGAGTAGTGTATATTACCAGCTATAGCAGGCTTTGTGCAACTGCAAATATGCCTGCTACTTGCTTGGTATGGAAATTGAAAAGTTGAAGCGCCTCCGACTTCCCTCCACTTGGAGGAGAGGCGTTTAAAATTGGGGAAAGTGAATAGGCAGAGCAGAGATCAGAGCTACAGTGCCCATCCACATGCTCCCTTTAATCGATTCCCGCGTCCCTATCTACATATCCTACTCCCGGTTTCTGTCACAAAGAACCCCCTCCCCTTTCTCAGCTATTCCTTACTACCTATGTTACATATTACATCATACCCTTATTATATCCTATAATCTAATACAGCTATCCCCCTTATCACACAGTGTTTCCTTCTATCACAGATTTTTAAAGTATTCTCACAAAATAAAATAACAATACCATTGCAAAAAAAAAAAAAAAAATTCCCTTCCGTGGTTTTCTGGGATGTCATAAATTATATAAATACTCCTCTGCTGTCCAGGTACTCCAATATGCCCCCCCATTACAATAATTGCATGGGGGGTTTCCATCCTTCAGTATGATGACCTTAACTTCACTATCCTTAGTCCTAGTACCCTTATTCCCACTGTTCAGGGGATATCCTGCCCTCTAAGTCCTCTCCTCTCCCCTATGTGAGATGTGCTATATGTGCTATTGTGAATTCCATCTACCTTGCCCCCTACCCCTAACCCCTTTATCCCTTACCCCTAACCCCCTAACCTCAAAAAAAAAAAAAAGGGGAAAGAGACCATATCTCTCTCGCTTCTTATCACCAATCACTTCAACTATCTCCTTGAGAGAAAAAAAAAAAAAAAAAACAATAAAAATTATCGAGGGGAAAAAGCCCCCATAGAAAAAAGACACCTTGTGTAGGACATATTCCTATGCCAATATGTGTATTATCTTCCTAGTTATCAATAGTGAATTGTGAGAAGTGTTCTTTACTATTTATTATTATTCCTCTTGGTCCATTGACCTACTCTGAGGGGTCAAAATACCCCATAGGGAAAAAAAAAAGTGTCATTTGTACCCCCCTTTCTTATCTCTCCCCCCCACCCCCTCATTCTTCTCTACTCCCTCTGATCCTTTTTAGATTTACCCTAGAACCCTCCCCTCCCCCCCATCCTAATCATTTCCCTATTACCCATCTCCCCAAACAGTGAGTTCGGAAGAGAAGAGAATAAAAAAAAACAAAAAAAACATGAATATTCTTTACCTAAACCATATACCACATGGATCATATAACTATATATATCCATGGTTCCTCTATTATCCATAATACAACAAAGCATAATCCTCTAGTCCACTATTATTCTTCCATCTGCATCTTCTGATTTATCCACTCAAAAAAAAAAAAAGGGGAGGTATCTCCAGAAGCTGGGAAGGACACGAGGGGAACATGAACACACTCTGGTTTACCTATTACATAATTCTCTCCCACCTCCCCCCACCCCCGTAAGAAAACGGGTCATTTCATCCAATTTGCCCCGACCTCCCACCCCCCCTAAAAAAAAAAAAAAGGACTGTTCTTTCTTTTGTGGATTAGTCGTATTCCTTTTTCATTCCTATGGTGGGTTACAGGGCCATATGTTTTATACAGCTCCTAGATCACTCCTTCTTCTCTCCCTTTGTCCATATCGTTGATAGGGGGGTTGTTCCGTAGATACGGGTAACTCTGTCCAATTAGGGACCTCCATGGCCTCTGAACCCAGAAATTTAAAGAGATCTGGAAGTTGGGCAGGTTCTCTTAAATTGAAACTGTACCCTCCTTTTTTTACTATCACTGCCAACAGGTAGCCCCATCTATATGTAGCCCCTTTGTCGCGCAGATATTCCAGTAGAGGTTTTAACATACGTCGCCTAATTTTAGTTTGCCTGCATAGGTCCGGGTATATTTGTATTTCTCCTCCCATGTACTTCAATGTACCCTCCTGCCATGCGGCCCTGAGTATGTCCTCCTTTACCCTGAAAAAATGAACTCTACACAACACATCCCGTGGATTGGTCTGCGTCTGGTTCCGCGTCGTGGGGACTTTGTGCACACGGTCAAGTTCAATAGGGGTATTTGGGGGGTTCTTTAATAACTGATTTATAATATCCATCACTGTCTCTCTTAGCGCAGGTCCTTCAGTCTCCTCTGAGACCCCCTTTATCCGGATATTATTCCTTCTGCTCATATTTTCCGATTCTTCGGACTGTAACTGTAACCATATCATTCGTTTATGTTGTTTATCTAGTTTTTCTTCTAATAATTCTAATCGTGTCTCTGTCATAGTTTGTACTTGTTCCAGATTTAGTACTCTAAAATCCACCGATTCTACCTTATTATGTACCTCTGCAATCTCATCTCTCAGTGTCCCCGTTATACTAACTAATAATTTTTGAATGTCTTCTTTAGTGGGGAGAGCCTGAATAAGCTGTTTGAGCTGTGTTATATCTTGCTCTATCCCCTTCTCCTGTTCCTGTGTGTTTGGTGTAGCATACGAGCATACCTGTATCTTCATTGGTACCTGTAGGGCACAGGTGTCAAACACAAGGCCCACGGGCCGAATTCGGCCCTCCAGGCCATTTCATGTGGTCCATGTGGCCCTCGCACCTCTCCTGCAGCTGCAGGAGAGCTCCAGCTCTCCTCGGGTCCTCCTCTAGACCCCTTAATTTCAAGCAATGCATCCAGCTTCTTCCCAGCAGCAGCATAAGGAAAGGGGGTGCACTGTGATGTAAGAGAGAGTGGGGGACTCAACTTCTGATGGCGGGGTGGCTCTTGACATCTAATGTAAGGGGAGAGGATGCGCTGGAAATCTAATCTTACAGATACACCCGGCCCTATTAAATACAATCATAATGCTGATGCGGCCCACAATGAAATTGAGTTTGACACCCCTGCTGTAGGGAATTCACCTTCCACTGCATCCATCGCTGTGTCTGATCCAGTCTGTAGTGCTGGAGCCATTGATGCAGTCGCTGAGACTGTAACCTGCAGTGACCCCTCTGGAAATGGCTCCTGTGTCAGCGCCGAGTTAGCACCTGCGTCCCCTGGTTGTTTCAAGTCCTTCTTAACCGTCAGGTACCGGGTAATATACGAGTGGCTTGGAGTGTACGGCACTCCTGTATTCTTTCCCCGTCTCGACATGGGCCGTCAGATACACTGCCACCTCGCTGGATAGGACACTGCAAAGCCTTCTCCGTGAAACTGCGGAGCTACGGTGATACACTGATCCGTGCCTCCTTAGAAAACACCTCCGCTCTTTCGCCCAGCGCGATGCCGCTTACTGTACTGGCCACAGGGCTGTGGGGCTGCAGAGATATTAATGATCGAGTGCAGCTTTGCGAGCACTGCCTTAAGAACCGGTCACCGTGGTTACCCCAGCTGTGGAGAGACTGGATCTACAGCGCTACAGCACTGAGGAGACACCCTCGGTCTGTAATGCCTAGGGGCCGTCGGTCAGCGGGGCTAGGGATATTCTGATGGACCGCGGGAACATCCACAATACTATCGGTCTACTGAAGGGAGCTCTGTGGCACTGCTAGGCTCCGGGCTCTCACGCCGCCATGCCTAGACCACTCCCCCCGGAAAACGGAAGTCCCTTGTGACTTCTTCAGGGGACTTCTTCAGATTTATAGCTGCATGATTTTAGGTGCACTAGTGTTTGCATTGTATTATTTCTTTAGTGCAAACCCCCCGCCTTTTAAAATTGTCCATTGGTGATGCTTTAAAAGCCTTTACAAGTTACCTGTTTAACGTTAATAATGAATTAGGGCTCTAGAATTATTGCACTTACTCTGATATTCATGAGGAAAGGAAGGTGCGCCAAACTAAGTGCAGTAATGAAGTATTTAATGACAAATAATAAAATCAGCCAAATGGCTACTCACAAGGTGATGAAATTATTAAGGCATATCAATGTAGAGGATAGAGCAGGTCCGGTGTCAACAATGGCAGTCCGCGGGGAGATGTAGTTCCCAGATGGAGGAGAGACTGAAGACAGGTCTGTAGTGTCAGCAGGGAATGTCCTGGGCATCAAGGCGCTGTAGCCGTGCGTGGTGTGTTCCTGTTGTGATGGATGGAAGACCAGGGAGATGCGCTTCAGCGTGCGCTTCAGCGTGGAGCGCAGCGTGCCGTCAGACGGGAAGTGACGTGGCACGGGGAACGGACCAATAGGATGACGCGTTTCTCAGCATCCACTGTTTCATCAGATCCATGGGGGACATAGTGATAGGTGGACATTATAAGGCAGAGAGGGGTGCTGTGATTGGCTAAGAGCATACATGCATTTGAGAGGGGGCGCTGTGATTGGTCAGAACAGGAAATGCATGTCATGTACAGAGATACAGAGATACAGAGATGTGAGCGGCAGATCGAGGATTCTGCATAAATATAAAAAACATTATATAATATAATGGGATCATGTGAAATGTATATGATATATGATAAATGTTATGACATTTAAAAAAGGTTTTTCATTTAAAAAGGGGAAGCGCTGTAATGGTAGCTAAGGGGAAAAACAAATTGATGGTGATAATAATACAGGAGATGAGGTATAGCAGGTCTGGAAAAAATATATATAATTGGGGTATTAAATAGATGATCAGGGGGAGGAATGGAAAAATTATATATATATGCAGAAGTATGTTATAGACATACAAATAAAAATAAAAAATAAAAAAAAGAATGGTATAAAAATTGAATGGTGTAACAAATACATATATAGATGCAAGGCCTGGTGCATGTGTATATGGGTGTAAAAGGGAGGAGACATATGAAGGGAAGGACATCCATGTATGTATGTGAAGGAGGGGAATCACCATGTCCCCCATGGATCTGATGAAACAGCGGATGCTGAGAAACGCGCCATCCTATTGGTCCGTTCCCCGTATCACGTCACTTCCGGTCTGACGGCACGCTGAAGCGCATCTCCCTGGTCTTCCATCCATCACAACAGGAACACACCACGCACGGCTACAGTGCCTTGATGCCCAGGACGTTCCCTGCTGACACTACAGACCTGCCTTCAGTCTCTCCTCTATCTGGGACCTACATCTCCCCGCGGACTGCCATTGATGACACTGGACCTGCTCTATCCTCTACATTGATATGCCTTAATAATTTCATCACCTTGTGAGTAGCCATTTGGCTGATTTTATTATTTGTCATTAAATACTTCATTACTGCACTTAGTTTGGCCTACCTTCCTTTCCTCATTATATCTTCCAGAGCCTGCTTCTGCTTATGGTAGCTGCCGCTGGTGCATACCCCACTTACTGACATTTGGACTTATTTTTATGATCACTATGCCAGAACTATATTTGCGCCATTTTACTTTTTACTCTGATATTCATGGCGATACTTCACATGTGTGGTGTAATCATCATTTATATATGCAAACCTTTGCATTTGTGTGTATTTATTTTATTTAAATGTATTTTTACACTTTAAAAAATATATATAATTTTTACATATAACTTTATTACTATCACAAGAGGTCTCTTGTGATAGCTTTGGACAGGTGACAGGTACTCTTTATGGAGACATCAGGGGTCTATTAGACCCTTGATGTCTCCCCTACCCTCCAAAGGCACGTAAACTGACCACGGTAATCGGGCTCAGCAGCCTGATTATCGTGGTCAGCACACCAAGGGGGACTTAGGAACAGGCAGGATCAACCAGGTTTTTTTTTTACAGCTTACAGAGGGACAGGTTTGACAGCAGAAGCACTGTGCTGTTTAACATGCACTAAATGTATTAAGATGAAAAACCTTCTGTGTGCAGCAGCCCCCCTCAGACCCCCTAATACTTACCTGAGCCCCCTCTCTATCCAGCAATGTCCATGAATGCCTCAGTTATCCGGGACTCTCCCTCCTGATTGTCTGAGACACAGCAGTGGTGCCATTGACTCTAGCTGCTGTCAATTAAACTCAGTTAGCCAATCAGTAGAGGGGGCGGGGCAGAACTGCAGCTCTGTGTCTGAATGGATACAACTAGCTGCAGCTCGGCTCGGGTGCCCCTATAGCAAGCTGCTTGCTGTGGGGGCACTCAAAATGAGGGAGGGCCAGGAGCTCCAGCCAGGGACCCAAAAAGAGGGTGATCTGGGCTGCCCTGCGCAAAATCACTGCACAGAGCAGGTAAGTATAACATGTTTGTTAATTTAATGGAAAAAACAAGACTTTGCAATCACTTTAAGGAAGAAGCATTTCCTCAGTCTCCTCTCAAGTAGTGCTCACTTAGACCAGCCCTTCTCAACCGTTTTACCCCAGAGAAACGTTTTAAATATTTTTCAGGTCTTGGGGAACCCTTGCTGAAAGCAGTGGGATAAAGTTCCACATTGGTGGCTATTGGGAACAATGCCTGCCTTACGCTGATGGTTAAAACGCCATCCTTACAGACAACTAAAAAAATTTTTTGATTGTGATGGCTCTAAGGGCAGATTTAGACGTGCATATAAATCTCCCTTGCCTGTGAAGCCAGATCTGCTTCAGGATCGCACTCAAGAGGCTATTGACAGGCAATAAAGAAGTAATGCATTGCCTCCTCACCGCCTGTTTTAACCCCATTATTGTCGACAAAAGCCTGCTGATCACTACATGCCGGGTCAACATGTAGACATCCCCCTCCCTCCTATTGCAGCTTAAGGGGGGGGGGGTGGCATCTTAACCACACATGTTTGCCGCCCCCTTCCAACCTCTAGTCTAAATGAGGCCTAAAACTATGCAGACACCAAAAAGTGGAGAGCAATCAGCCCCAGCTCAAGGAATCCTAGGGTACCATAAAAAAAAATTGGTAATTTCTGACTTAAAAGGTAACAAGTGACAAGGGGAGAAGTATTAGAAAGGGGCTGATCTGCTCATACACACAACATAGGATATAAAGGCTATAGCATAGGCCCCAGGATTCACATGATTTTGATATCTGTGGGAAAGATTTTAGTTTAGGAAATACATACGCACCTTGGATGCTGCCTAAACAAAGATGGAGCTGATCCTCTTGTGGGCAAGGCCTACTTTACCCTGTACACGGGGGAACCTTTTAATGCTTGGGACCAGGCAGAGACTGTGATCATGTGAGGAATCTAACATTAAGTCAGTTCCCCAATTTAGAGACGAGCTTTCACACTGTGTGCAGTAAAAATACAGAGTTCCTCTGAAAAGTGCTGTCCCATGTCACTACACACTGTAACTGATGTATGTTGCATTAGGAGGGACATACCGAGCTTGTGCCCACTCCACCAGTCCAGCGTACCTCTGTTACCCCACTCCCAGTAACAGAATGGGGTCCCGCCATGCACATAGCGTGGACCTCATGCGTGCACTTGATAACTTCTTCTTTCTCTTACATCATGACCAGGCCATAGATCTCCATAATGCAGGTTCGGATCCGGACGTTATTAGATTCAGCCCGCTAGGGAAAGATCCCTTTTTTCAAAATTGACCCTCTTTTTTTTGTCTATAGCTCAAAAATTAAAAACCTCAGAGGTGATCAAATACCACCAAAAGAAAGTCTATAGAACCAAAAACCAGAAAAAAGTCCCTGGCCCTTTCCATAAAATGCACAGATGTGAACGTGACCCATGGGAAACCATGTTAAATGGACTGTAGTGTGTTTCTGCAAAACTGAAAACGCACTAAAAAATGCATAGGTGTGAACCAGGCCTAAAGGAGAATTATACAATTATTAGTTTAAACCCACAAGTTCTTTTTTTTACCACTATTATTCCTTTATATTGGCTTTTGAAATTTACAAATGCAGCAATTTAGAAATTGGAAGAAAGGTTTAGCATCGGGAAACACTTTTTGAAAGATAAATAGTGCATTTTATATCCCAGTATAAAGATCAGACCAAAATGAGGGGGAAAGAGGGACAGAGGGACTTTGTTCCAAATCAGGGACAGTCCAGTGAAATCAGGGACCGTTGGGGGCTGTACGTATACGGGGCTTGTAAATATTTTGGATATTTTGGTAATTTTTCTGTGCAAATGACAAGGTCTGTTTTTTACATTGCATGCACATAACACCATCTGCTGCATATGTGACAAGCTCATTTCAAATCAATCAATACATTTTGAATTGTTGTCTAAAGTCAAAACCGTGATTTCAATAGCAAGTGACAACTCAAGAGTACTAGTGGATTCTGTCAGTATGTGATTAATTGATTAAAATTGATTTTATTTTTTTAGCTTTCTCATAGCAAAGGCAGAAAACATTTCTTACCTCGATGAGTTATATGTCATGGCAAAATGGCTGAAAGCGTTGTAGAATGTGCATCAGTCCTAAATAATACTGTGAGTGCGCAGATATGTGTAGGTGGTAATTTGTTTGCAAATTATATATGTAGCTGTTCTATGTCATGTTGGATAAAAATGTTTTAAAGATTACTTGGAGATGATGTAAAGAGTACATGCACGCATTACGCACGCATTACGCATTTTTTCAATGCTTTGGTTGTTACTGTGAATTTAATGATACTTGTATCTAATCTACAAAACTAGCCATACTGTCACTTGTGTTATGTATTTAATCCCAAAAATCCTGATATTAATGTTAATACCTAGAGTAATAGCATATTTCCTAGATTTCCCATTTCGGTGATTACCACTTTGGTCTTCTTGACTCAAGCAGCTCTCTGACACCCACAGTAACATACATCAAATAAGGTTTCTGTGGCAACAAGAAGTTTTGGGTGGAGATATACAATGTATGAACTCTTTTGTCATTACTTTTAAAGACACACACCTTCCTCTAGTCCAGCCATTCTCAACCAGGGTTCCGTGGAACCCTAGGGTTCCTCCAGAGGTGGCTAAGGGTCCCTTGAGCTGTGGCTAACTGACCTATCATGTGATGGTGCCTGCTTAGTTCCAGGTCCAACACCACTTGAAAGAGCCAGAGCCATGTCTCTAAAGGGAGCATGAATCCCACTGTCCAGTCCACCACCAACGGAGGGGGCAATTTCCCAAAGACCACCAATGGACTACTTTTAACAGAGGTTCCCTGAGACCTAAAAATGATTGCAAGGGTTCCTTTGAGAAAGGCTGCTCTAGTCTATAGGCAGTTGAAATAAATGTTTTATTTTTACATGACTATAATTGCAAGTCACAAAGCTTCAGTGTGATTTGATTACATTTATGAAATATGAATGTGGGGCCATCCTGCCAGTTGCTACATAGTAGCACTTTGACCACTTCAGCTCCTCACGATTTACCCTCCTCCTTAATGACCGGGCCGTTTTTTTGCGATACGGCACTGCCTTACTTTAACTGACAATTGCACTGTTGTGCGACACTGTACTCAAATAAATTGTTTGTCCTTTTTTTCCCCACAAATAGAGCTTTATTTTGGTGGTATTTGATCAACTCTGACGGTTTTTATTTTTTGCTCTATAAACAAAGAAAACTGTATTTTTTTTAAAAAAAGAAGAAAAGTGAGAGAGGGGATGATTCCTCTAAACAGAATGCCATATGGATCAAGAAGCCAGGTAAGGAGCACCAGTGCCCCCTCCCCCACTGACTGGCAGTGCCCCCACTAAACACCAAGACCCCCATCTCTGCTTACTGAGCACCAGGACCTTCATCTCTCTCCACTAAGCACCAGTACCCCCATCTCTGCATACTGAGCACCAGGACCCCCCATCTCCCTCCACTAAGCCCCAGGACCCTCCTCTCCCCCCACTAAGCACCAGGGCCCTAATCTCCCCCACTAAGCACCAAGAGCCCCCATCTCCCCCCACTAAGCACCAGGACCCCCCATCTCTGTTTACTGAGCACCAGGAGCCCCCATCTCCCGCACTAAGCACCAGGACCCTCCACTACCCCCACTAAGCACCAGGGCCCTCATCTCCCCCCATCAAGCACCAAGACCCCCATCTCCCCCCACTAAGCAGCGGGACCCTTATCTCCCCCCACTAAGCATCAAGACCCCCCATCTCCCCCCACAAAGCACCAAGACCCTCATCTCCCCCCACTAAGCACCAGGGCCCCCACTAAGCATCAAGACCCCCCACATACTATCCACCGCCATACATTCCACACCCCTCTCCTACACATGCCACCCACCGCCATACACTCCGCACTCCTCTGCTGCACTTACTAACAACCACAGTACACACCACACTCCTCTCCTGCACATACTACCCACCACCATACACTTCACACCCCTCTCCCTGTAAATACTACCCACCTCCATACACACTGCACTCTTCTGCTGCACATTCCAGCCACCACTATACACTCCACACCCCTCTCCCTGCACATAGTACCCACCACCATACACTTCGCACTCTTCTCCCTGCACATACTACCCACTGCTGTACAGTCCACACTCCTCTCCTGCACATACAACCCACTTCCATACGCTCTGCACTCCTCTCCTGCACATACTACCCGCTACCGTACACTCCACACTGTACATTCCCTATTTAACAATACCACATTCTGCACTACAGGCATACCCCGCTTTAAGTACATTCACTTTACATACACTCGCGAGTAAGGACATACACGTGAGTGTATGTAAAGTGGCTCTCAAGCTAAAGCTGCAGCTGAGTAATCAATGCATGGATAGTTCAGATTCCCTACTACTTGGAAAAACACTCCCTTACCCCCCCACTACAGTCCCTGACACCCCCACTATAGTCCCTGACACCCCTCTACAGCCCCTGACACCCCCACTACAGCCCCTGACGCCCCAGAAGTGAGAAAGGGTATTGCTTCACTTTAAGTACATTTTCGTTTTACATACATGCTCTGGTCCCATTGTGTACTTAAAAGTGGGGTATGCCTGTATATAAGTCATCTCAGACTCTATTTACCACAACCCATTTAAGCCACACCCAATATTTAAGCAAAATTTAAACCAAACCCACTTTTCACAGCGGCGCGCTCTGCGTAACGCATTTCTTCATTTGCCAGTGCCTGGGGCCCACTCTTGATCTTGCACACGGGCCCACTCATTTAATGATACACCCCTGGTGACATCACTCCCCTATAATTTCACAGCCATTGTCGGAAGTGTCCTCTGCAGAGCTTCCGCTGCTGGAGACCAGACCCGATCGGCTTCAAAAAAGGTATGTATATATACTGATCTCTTCTTTACAGGGCTAGATAGGTTAGGCTTATATCTTGGATGTCTGTAGATGTAGTGATTTTAGTGTTGGGGTGGACTTCCTCTTTAACCAGTTCAGCACCACAGGGCAACAGCTACAGAGAGGAGCTGCAACCAGTGTTTCTCTCATATTTAATTCTTAGCCAAGCCAAGAAAATGTACTTAGAGTGAAGCAATACCCTTTCTCACTTCTGGGGCGTCAGGGGCTGTAGTGGGGGTGTCAGGGGCTGTAGAGGGGTGTCAGGGACTATAGTGGGGGTGTCAGGGACTGTAGTGGGGGGGGGTAAGGGAGTGTTTTTCCAAGTAGTAGGTACACAAGGTACGCTGCATTCTTAAAATTTTTGCTTTAATTTATCTACAACTTACTGATCAAGCTGCTGTACTATGAGGTGTAGCTATAGTAGTTTTTAGTGGGGGTTTCCTGAGACCTAAAATTAATTCAGCGGTTCTTCCATTGAAAAAAAAGGTTGAAAAACCCTATAATAAAAGTTAATTAAATATACTGTATATTCATTAGTGGGAAAAAAGTCATTGTCTCTTTATTGTCAATAACTGCTGAAATTTTTTACCCATCCCTCAATGCAGAAATGATTTAAATGGACATTTTTTTTTAGGTTGTGCCACAACATAAAGCATTTCTTCCTATCCACTTGTAAAGCAAAGTGCCCATATGGTACAATTATTACAATATACTAGCTGGCTTTAACCCAACCTAACTTCTAAGCCAATGTACTGTATATGGGTCAAAAGGGACTTCTGTAGCACTAACTTGATGTCAACTAGCTGTGACAGTGAACACATTTATGTGCTGACCACATTTTCTGTGTGTGAGATCATCATATATTTTTTTTAAAAATCATCTCCCATTTTATCCAGGTTGAAATTCGGTACATATCTCAAACTTGGAATATCCAATAAACACCTCTATCATCCATAGTTACAGTGCCTTGAAAAAATATTCATACCCCTTGACATTTTCTACATTTTGTCATGTTACAACCAAAAATGTAAATGTGTTTTATTGGGATTTTTTTGTGATAGACCAACACAAAGTGACACATAATTGTGAAGTGTAAGGAAAACAGTAAATTGTTTTCAAATTTTTTACAAATAAATATCTGAAAATTTGTGGCGTGCATTTGTATTCAGTCCCCTTTACTCTGATACCCCTAACTAAAATCTAGTGGAACCAATTGCCTTCAGAAGTCACCTAATTAGTAAATAGAGTCCACTTGTGTGTAATTTAATCTCAGTATAAATACAGCTGTTCTGTGAATCCCTCAGAAGTTTGTTAGAAAACCTTAGTGAACAAACAGCATCATGAAGACCAAGGAACACACCAGACAGGTCAGGGATAAAGTTGTGGAGAAGTTTAAGGCAGGGTTAGGATCTAAAAAAATATCCCAAGCTTTGAACATCTCACAAAGCACTGTTCAATCCATCATCCGAAAATGGAAAGCATATGGCACAACTGCAAACCTGCTAAGACATGGCCATCCACCTTAACTGCTTTCGGACCACCCACCGCACATTTACTGCGGCAGGGCGGCCCGGCTGCGTGAAACCACATACCTCAGGGTCTGGGGTGCATGCGCTCGCCGGCGGCTACCCGCTTCCGCTGTGATTGGACACAGCAGGAGACAATCAGCTGGACCCGCCGATCGTTCGCTTGAGAGGAAGAATGGCGGTCTGCCTATGTTAACAAGGCAGACCGCCGTTCTGTCAGAGAGGAAGCGAGAACTCTTGTCTTCCTGCTAATCAGGAACACCTATCTCTCCCATCCTCCAGTTAAACCACCCCCATACAGTTAGAAATCTCCCCCTAGGAGCACACTTAACCATTTGATTACCCCTGATGTTAACCCCTTCCCATACAGTGTAATTTATATAGTGAGAGTGCATTTTTTTTAGCACTGATCACTGTATTGGTGTCACTGGCACCCAAAAAGTGTCACTTAGTGTCCAATTTGTCCGGTGCAATGTCGCAGTCCTGCTAAAAATTGCTGATCGCCACCATTACTAGTAAAAATAAAAATGCCATAAAAATATCCTAATGTAGACATAACTTTTACGCAATCCTATCAATATACGCTTATTGGGATTTTCTTAACTAAAAATATGTAGCAGAATACATATTGTCCTAAATTGATGAAGACATTTGTCTTTTTTTGTTTTATTTTGGATGTGTTTTATAGCAGAAAGTAAAAAATATTGTTGTTTTTTTTTCAAAATTGTCTGTCTTTTTTTTGTGTATAGCGCAAAAGATAAAGACCGCAGAGGTGATCAAATACCACCTAAAGAAAGCTCTATTTCTGGGGGAAAAAAAAGGACATCAATGTTATTTGGGTACAGCGTCGCACAACCACGCAATTGTCAATTAAATAACGCAGTGCCATAGCGCAAAAAATGGCCTGGTCATGAAGAGGGTGAAACCTTCGGTTAAAGCGGAATAAGTGGTAAAAGGGGTATAAGGTATTTACTGGCAGAAAAAAAATGTTTTACTATCCAAAGTTAAAACACGGACAGAAGATTTAATAGATGGAAAGTTGAAAGAAATGACTGAAGGTCCGCTTTAAAGTGAATAACTCAACACCAAGTTTACTATATGTATTTGTTCATGTTGATCCCCCCTTAATCTCCTCTTCTCAAGAGAGAATAAATTCAGTTCCTCTAATATTTCCTCATAACTGAGCTCCTCCATGCCTCTTATTAGTTTGGTTGCCCTTCTCTGCACTTTCTCTAGTTCCCCAATATCCTTTTTGTGAACTGGTGCCCAAAACTGAACTGTATATTCCAGATGAGGTCTTACTAATGATTTGTACAGGGGAAAAATTATATCTCTCTCTCTCTGGAGTCCATACCTCTCCTAATACAAGAAAGGTCTTTGCTCGCTTTGGAAACCACAGCTTTTCATTGCATGCTATTATTAAGCTTATGATCTACCAAAACCCCCAGATCCTTCTCCACTCTGGATTCTCCCAGTTGTACACCCCCTAGTATGTATGATGCATGCATATTTCTTAGCCCTCGAGTACATAACTTTACATTTAGCAATATTAAACCTCATTTGCCGCATAGTCACCCAATTAAACCGTGCATTGAGGTTGTCTTGTAAGTTGGAGACCTCCTGTAAGGATATTATTCCACTGCATAGCTTGGTGTCATCTGCAAAGACTGAAATGGTACTTTTAATCCCAGACCCAATATCATTTATAATGATATTAAAAAGTAAGGGTCCCAACACTGAACCTTGGGGTACACCACTGATAACCTTAGACCATTCAGAGTAAGAATCATTAACTACTACTCTCTGAATTCTGTCTTTTAGCCAGTTTTCTACCTATTTACAAACTGATCTTTCCAAGCCTGTAGACTTTACCTTACACATTAGACATGTGTGGGGAACTGTGTCAAATGCTTTTTCAAAATCCAAGTATACCACGTCCACCGCCACCCCTCTGTCCAAGGTTTTACTTACCTCTTCAGAAAAAGAAATCAGGTTTGTTTGACAACTTCTGTCTTTCATGAATCCATGCTGTCTGTTGCTTAAATTTTTTTTCCAGCATGTGGTCTTTTATTAAACTCTCCAGTATCTTCCCAACTATAGAAGTTAAACGAACAGGTCTATAGTTACTTGGTAAATACTTTGATCCACTTTTAAATATAGGTACCACATTGGCCCTATGCCAATCCAGTGGCACTATTCTAGTCCTTAAAGAGTCCCTGAAAATGAGAAACAATGGCTTTGAAATGACAGAGCTCAATTCTTTTAGGAACTGTAACGTACCTTAGGTGTGAGCCTGACGTGCGGAGAGGGACCTCCCGTACAACCCCGGCTCGGAGACCACTGAAATGGGGACAGTGGTGGTAAGAGCACGGTGAGGTAGGGGTGCCTGTCTGATCCTCACTGCTTGGAGTGGTGAAGCCGAGTGGAGACTGGAACGGCTGATTCCGGAAGCAGCGGATGCCGGTCAGCAGGTGCAGGTTGCAGAGCAGAGGATTCAAGTCAGCAGGTGCCGGTTTGCAGAGCAGGGATGCAGGTCAGCAGGTGCAGGTTTGCAGAGTCAGACAAGCCGGGTCATACACATCAAGGTAAACATCATAAGTGGCAGGCAGAGAGTAGTCAAAGTCCAGGCCGAATCTTGGAAACAGGCAGACTGGCAGATAACTGAGCAGGGTCAAACGAGCCAAGGTCAGGACTGGAGACAGAAGCGTGGTCAGGAAGCCGGGTCAAACACAGGAACAGGATACAGGCACAGAATCAGGAACTCAGGGAACAGAAGCAGATCAAACCGCAAGGGGCAACATCTCTGGAACATCTTTTATAGGAAGTTCATGGGAGGAGCAAGGGGTTCAGAGTTCAACAGTAATCAAGACACCAAGCAGAGTAGTCTAATGGATCAGATAGGTTATCCAGCAGATCAGGCAGGGAACTGTCCAGCATCCCAGATAGCTCAGTGGGAAGAGTCAATGCCAGACACAGAAGAGGTCCCAGGTTCAAGCCCAGTATGTCCCTGACAGTGCTCCCGCTTAAGGGCAACCTCCGGGTGCCCAAGAGAGCTCTTTTCTGGGGGTGACTGCGAAAAAAGGCCTGGATTAACTCTCGGGCGTGGATGTTCTGTTGGGGTTCCCAGAAGTTCTCCTCCAGACCGTACCCCTTCCACTTGATCAGGAATATAAGCTGGTTCCCTCTTCTTCGGCAGTCCAAGACGGCCTCCACCTCAAACTCCTCATCACCGTCAATGATTACAGGCTTGGGTGGTCCCGATCCCCTGTCTGGGAACGGGTCGGGCACTGCGGGTTTCAGCAAGGATACGTGAAAGACTGGATGAATCTTCAACGACTCCGGTAAGGCAAGTTCATAGGAGACCTCGTTTCATTTCCGTTTTACTGGGAAAGGACCGATGAACTTGGGTGCCAGTTTCCTTGCGGGGCAAGCCATCTTAAGGTTGGTGGTAGATAACCATACTTGGTCACCCTGTTGCAGGCATAATTCCCCTCTCCTTTTCCTGTCAAAGATCCTTTTATTGGCTGCTTGTGCCTTAGTCATGGCTTCCTGCAATATCCTGCTGTTACGGGTCAGGAAATCAACGGTACTCTGGACTGCCGGGACTGTTGAATCAGGGATGAGATCAGGTAAGAAGATCGGGTGAAACCCGTAGTTGGCAAAAAATGGCGACTGACCTGTAGCCGAATGACTGGCGTTGTTAAAGGCAAACTCTTCCAGGGGTAGTAAAGCTACCCAGTCATCTTGATTGAAGGTGGTGAAGCATCTGAGGTACTGTTCGAGCGTCTGATTCGTTCTTTCGGTTTGCCCGTTAGTTTGGGGTTGATAGGCCGAGGACAGGGACAACTCAATCTTCAGGACCATGCACAAAGCCTTCCAAAAGCGAGAGGTGAACTGCACCCCTCTATCTGAAACGATGTCCGCAGGGACCCCATGTAGCCTTACTACTTCCTTAACGAAGACCTGGGCAGTTTCCATGGCAGAGGGCGTGCCTTTGAGAGGCACGAAGTGGGCCATCTGGTATAGACGGTCAACCACTACAAAGATGGCTGAGCAACCTTCAGACCATGGAAATCATTTTCCAGGGACGGTCAGGGACTGGTAAGGGTCTGAGCAGACCCCAGGCCTTGCTTCTAGTGGTCTTGCTACGGATACAGGTGGCAGATGAACCTACATATTCCCTGCAGTCTTTTTCAAGCTCCGGCCACCAAAACGTGCGTTGAATCAGTTCAAGGGTTTTATGCATTCCGAAATGGCCTGCCAGGAGATGATCATGACACAAGTTTAACACTGTGACTCGAACTTCTTCTGGCACAAAGATTTTGTCATTCTTCCAAAGTAACCCTTCCTTGGGTACCAGAGTGATTCCAGAGGGACCAGACACACCTGTAGAAGCTTGCTTCAAGTCAGACATCAGGCTAGTTTGTAAAAGTAAGAAGTTGCCTTCCGATAGAATGGTATCTGGAGCTGACACCTCTTTCGGATCATCAAACATGCGGGAAAGAGCGTCTGGATTGGTGTTCTTGGAGCCTGGCCGGTAAGTTATGTGGAACGAGAACCTAGAGAAAAATAGTGCCCAACGTGCCTGGCGTGGTCTTAGACGTTTGGCAGCTCTCAGATACTCTAGGTTCTGGTGGTCTGTGTAAATGAGTATAGGATGCGCTGCTCCCTCCAACAAGTACCTCCACTCCTCAAGGGCAGATTTAATGGCCAGGAGCTCCCGGTCTCCAACATCATAATTCCTCTCGGACGGGGTAAGCTTACGGGAGAAGAAGGCTACCGGGTGTATCAAGTCCTTGAGACCTTGGTGCTGGGAGATAACAGCTCCAACCGCTGTCTCTGAGGCATCTACCTCAAGTAGATACGGTAGGGCAGGATTGGGATGACTTAGGATAGGAGCAGACGTAAAAAGTATTTTTAGGTTTGTGAAAGCAGCCTGTGCTTCAGATGTCCACTGGAATCAAGCATTTTGCTTCGTTAGCTGCGTAATCGGGGAAATAATATCGGAGCATCCCTTGATAAACCTTCGATAAAAATTGGCAAAGCCAACGAAGCGCTGCACCCCCTTTTTGTCTGAAGGTGCAGGCCAATCCAGAATGGCTGAAACCTTCTGTGGGTCCATCTTGAATCCCTCTGTAGAGATCACTAGGCCAAGGAACTGGATACTCTGTCGCTCGAATTCACACTTTTCTGGTTTTGCATACAGTCCATGCTGGCGGAGACGACAGAGTACACTCTTAACGTGTTTCCGGTGCTGCTCGAGAGAGGAGGAAAAAATCAAAATATCATCACGATAGAGAACTACATAAATGTCCAGACAGTCTCTGAAAACATCATTGACTAGATGCTGAAAGGTGGCAGGGGCGTTACATAGGCCGAAGGGCATTACTAGGTATTCGTAATGGCCAAACCTGATACAAAAGGCAGTCTTCCATTCATCCCCTGCTCAGATGCGTACCAGGTTTTACGCCCCCCGCAGGTCTAATTTGGTAAACACAGAGGAAGTCCTGAGTCTTTGAAAAAGTTCAGGTACCAGAGGCAGAGGGTACCGGTTCTTGACCGTGATTTTATTTAATTCCCGGTAATCTACACAGGGCCGAAGAGAATGGTCTTTTTTCTCCACAAAGAAGATTCCTGCCCCTGCTGGAGAAGTGGAAGGATGGATGAAACCCCTCTTAAGGTTCTCATCAACGTATTCTTTCAGTACCTCAAGCTCCCGTTCAGATAGGGGGAAAATCCGTCCGAAAGGAATCTCAGCACCGGGAAGAAGTTCGATTGGACAATGGTAAGGACGATGAGGCGGGAGGATTTCGGCCCCTCGCTTGCTGAAGACGTCCAGGAACTCATGATATTGTTTGGGTACAGAAGCTTGTATCTCTGGATCTGAATCCAGGCATAACAGAGGCTCCGAGGTGCTGGGACGTGGAAGCATGCAGTGGTGTTGACAGTACGGTGACTGGAACTTAATACTTCCGGTTCCCCAATCAATCTGTGGATTATGTGCCTGAAGCCAGGGTAGACCCAGGATAACTGGAAACATGAGAGATGCAATAGCATCCAAAGTCAATAGTTCCTTATGGTCCGTGGAGGAGGTGATCACAGGCAAAGGAGGGGTCTCCTGGGTCACTACTCCGGACTTGATGCGAGACCCATCTGCCAGGAAAATGGAAAGTCCCAGAGTCTTAGGTTGGAGTGGGATGTGTTGTTGTGCTGCAAGGTCTAGATCGACAAAACAACTACATGCCCCTGAGTCGATTATTGCAGTTACTGGTATCGTCCTCCCTGGTAGTTGGAAAGAGATAGGAAGAGCCAGGTGAGTAGCATTGGTAGATGGAGGTGAGTAGTTGGGAGAAGAGGTAGCCAGGACCTTGCGCAGCTTAGCGGGACAAGAAGAGACATAATGACCGGGTTCCCCGCAATACAGGCATAGATAATTCTGCAGCCGATGAAGTCGTTCCTTGGCCGATAGGGAATGTTTCATTAGTCCAAGCTGCCCTGGCTTGACGGTACAGGTCTGGTTGAGGGATGAGGGTTCAGTTGGAACCGTACTGGCACTGGCAGGGTACACAGGGGCTAGTATCTGGGGTAGCATCCAAGCTGGGCGGAGCTGCTGGGTAGACCTTTCTGTCGTCGGTCTATCTGGATAGACAAAGTAATTAAAGTCTCTAGAACATCAGGAACACCGACCCGTGCTAACTCGTCCTTCAAGCTTTCAGAGAGACCAGGATGGAACTGATGCCGCAGAGCCGCCTCGTTCCACTGGGTATCCGCGCTCCAGCATCTGAAATCAGTCACATAGTCCTCGACCGCTCGGCGGCCTTGCTGGAGCGCATGGAGAGCAGCCTCGGCAGTAGAAGTCCGCTGCGGATCGTCATAGAGTTGGGCCATGGCATCAAGAAAGGAGGGCAGAGAGTCTAGAACTACATGGCGGACTTCAAGTAGGTGATGGGCCCAAGCTTGAGGTTCCCCCTGCAGCAGAGCGATAATGAAGCCCACATTGGTGGCTTCAGATGAAAAAGTCAGAGGTAGCAACGAAAAGTAAAGTTCACATGCGTTGCGAAACGCCCGGAATTTACTCCGATCCTCAAAAAACTTCTCAGGAACAGGGACCCTGGGCTCAGGAGATGGTATCATTCCAATGGAGAAAGTTGGGGCTGGAGGTGAATCTGCAGAGGTGGCTTGAGTTTGTGTCTGCTTATACACTCGGACGTGGCTGCCCTGCAGAGACTTCACGATCTAAATGAGAGCTGTAAGGTGTTGATAGACATTGTCCATAGGCGAGGTATCTCCTGCAGGCTCAGGCATTGGTGGTTTGATACTGTAACGTACCTTAGGTGTGAGCCTGACGTGCGGAGAGGGACCTCCCGTACAACCCCCGGCTCGGAGACCACTGGAATGGGGACAGTGGTGGTAAGAGCATGGTGAGGTAAGGGTGCCTGTCTGATCCTCACTGCTTGGAGTGGTGGAGCCGAGTGGAGACTGGAACGGCTGGTTCCGGAAGCAGCGGATGCAGGTCAGCAGGTGCAGGTTGCAGAGCAGAGAATGCAGGTCAGCGGGTGCAGCTTGCAGAGCAGAGGATGCAGGTCAGCAGGTGCCGGTTTGCAGAGCAGGAATGCAGGTCAGCAGGTGCAGGTTTGCAGAGTCAGACAAGCCGGGTCATACACATCAAGGTAAACATCATAAGTGGCAGGCAGAGAGTAGTCAAAGTCCAGGCCGAATCTTGGCAACAGGCAGACTGGCAGATAACTGAGCAGGGTCAAACGAGCAAAGGTCAGGACTGGAGACAGAAGCATGGTCAGCAAGCCGGGTCAAACACAGGAACAGGATACATGCACAGACTCAGGAACTCAGGGAACAGAAGCAGATCAAACCACAAGGGGCAACATCTCTGGAACGTCTTTTATAGGAAGTTAATGGGAGGAGCAAGGGGTTCAGAGTTCAACAGTAATCAAGACACCAAGCAGAGTTGTCTAATGGATCAGATAGGTTATCCAGCAGATCAGGCAGGGAACTGTCCAGCATCCCAGATAGCTCAGTGGGAAGAGTCAATGCCAGACACAGAAGAGGTCCCAGGTTCAAGCCCAGTACTAGTGATGAGCCGAACACCCCCGGGTTCGGTTCGCACCAGAACCCGCGAACGGACCGAAAGTTCGTACGAACATTAGAACCCTATTAAATACAATGGATGCGAACGTTCGAATTCTAAAGTGCTAATTATAACGACTATTATGCATGTTATTGTCCTAAAAAGGGTTTGGGAACCCGGGTTCTGCACCAGGGGACATGTATCAATGCAAAAAGAAGTTTTAAAAACGGTCGTTTTTCGGGAGCAGTCATTTTAATGATGCATAAAGTGAAAAAAAAAAGGTCAAATATTCCTTTAAATATCGTACCTGGGGGGTGTCTAAAGTATGCCTGTGAAGTGCCACGTGTTTCCCGTGTTTAGAACTGTCCCTGCACAAAATGACACTTCTAAAGGAAAAAAAATAGGATTTTTATAACAGCTTACCTGTAAAATCCTTTTCTTGGAGTACATCACGGGACACAGAGCGACATAGTCATTACTAATGGGTTATATAGATACCGTCAGGTGCTGGCACTGGCAACTTCCAAAACCGGAAGTACCCTCCCCTATATAAGCCCCTCCCATCCGGGAGCACCTCAGTTTTGTAGCAAAGCAATAAGTGTCCCCAAAGAGGGGCGGGAGCTCTGTGTCCCGTGATGTACTCCAAGAAAAGGATTTTACAGGTAAGCTGTTATAAAAATCCTATTTTCTTTCTCGTACATCACGGGACACAGAGCGACATAGTCATTACTAATGGGATGTCCTAAAGCAATGCCAAATGAGGGGGGGGATACACCATATATAAGCTGAGCGCTATCAGACATGAGGATCTTTTGCGGCCTGCAACACACTGCGCCCAAAGGTGACATCCTCCTGACTTCTAACGTCCACCTGGTAGAACCTAGTAAACGTGTGTACTGAAGACCATGTTGCGGCCTTACAGATTTGAGCCAGGGAGGCCTGGTGATGCACTGCCCATGAAGTTCCAACTGCTCTCGTGGAGTGCGCTCTAACTTTGAACGGAGGCGGTCTCCTTCTCAAGCCATAAGCTTGCATAATGACCTGTCGAATCCACTTGGCTAAAGTAGATTTTGACGCTGCCTGACCCTTTCTGGGGCCTTCCGGCAGTATAAACAAAGTATCCGTTCTGCGAATCTGAGCAGTGGCTTTTAGATAAGCTTTAACTGCTCTTACTACATCCAAAGAATGAAATAACTTTTCCTCTACCGAAGTAGGTTTGGGGAAAAAAGAAGGAAGAACCACATCTTGGTTCAAATGAAACCTCGATACCACCTTAGGAAGAAAGGCTGGATGAGGACGTAACACTACTCTGTCCTTATGGATAACCAGATATGGCTCCTTACAGGACATAGCTGCTAATTCCGACACTCTTTTAGCCGAACAAATGGCTACTAGAAAAATCAATTTCCTGGTGAGAAGCACCAAGGAAATATGCTGTAATGGTTCAAATGGTTGTTTCTGTAGAACTGACAGAACCAAGTTTAGATCCCATGGACATATGGGAATATTAACCGTAGGACTAATACGCATCACTCCTTGTATAAAGGCTTTGACTAGTGAATGCGAAGCCAAGGGCCTTTGAAAAAATATTGACAAGGCCGAAATCTGACCCTTGATAGTACTCAAGGCAAGCTTCCTATCTACAGCCCATTGTAGGAAGTCCAGAATCCTACCTATTACGTATTTACGTGGATGCCATTTTCTGGCCTCACACCAGGCGATGTACGCCTTCCAGATTCTATAGTAGATCTGCCTGGATACCGGTTTCCTGGCATTGATCATGGTAGACACCACAGCATTAGAGAGCCCTCTCTTTTTTAGAATGTGGGCTTCAATAGCCAGGCCGTCAAACCTAGGGCTGGTAAGGAAGGGTGGTATATCGGTCCCTGCGAAAGCAGGTCCGGACGATGTGGGAGGGTCCAAGGACTCCCCACAGACATTTTTACAATCTCCGCGTACCATGCTCTTCGGGGCCACGCTGGAGCCACCAGAATCACTGGTTTCTTTTCTACCCTGATTCTGCGGAGTAATCGAGGTAACAATTGTGGCGGTGGGAATGCATATATCAGCTTGAACTGATCCCAAGGGAACACTAGGGCATCCGAGCCGCAAGCTAGGGGATCCCTTGTCCAAGAGACAAACCTGTCCACTTTTGTGTTGAATCTGGATGCTAGCAGATCTACATCCGGTGTTCCCCACCGCTGACATATTGTCCGGAAAACCTCGGGATGAAGGGACCATTCCCCTGGGCATAATTGTTGGCGACTTAGAAAGTCCGCCTTCCAATTCTCCACTCCTGGAATGAATACCGCAGATATGGCTGGGACATATTTTTCTGCCCATCTCAGGATGTAATTTACTTCCCTTTGGGCTGCACGACTCCTGGTGCCCCCCTGATGATTGATATATGCCACTGCTGTGGCATTGTCTGATTGAATTCTGACAGGGGACCCTTGGAGTTTGGATGTCCATGCTACTAGGGCATACCGGGCTGCTCGTATCTCTAAGAGATTGATGGGCAGGGCCTTTTCTGCATCCGACCATCTGCCCTGGAGAGACTATTGCTCCAGTACTGCTCCCCAGCCTATAAGGCTGGCATCTGTAGTGACCACCTTCCAAGAAATCGGACTGAAGGATTTCCTTTTTTCCAGATTCTGGGGAACCAACCACCAACGGAGGCTCTTGCGAACGGAAGGGGACAAGGACATTGTAAGTCTAGGGCCTGAACTTTTTTGTTCCAGGCTGACAGTATGGCCCCTTGCAAATTCCTTGAATGGAATTGACCGTAGGGTACTGCTTCGAATGATGCCACCATTTTTCCCAGCAGCCTCATATACAGGCGTATGGACGGCTGGCTTTTTTGTATCCACTAAGTGGATCAAATCTTTCAAAGACAACACCTTTCCTCGAGGCAAGAATATTTTTCTCTGGCCTGAATCCAACCTTAGCCCCAAGTATTCCAGACTTTTGACTGGTTTTTAGGGCTGACTTGTCTCGGTTGATAATCCAACCGTGAGATTCCAGATACTTGATTGTCTTGTGAACGACCACGTCTAGTTTTTTCACAGAGTGGTCTATCAGCAATAAGTCATCCAGATATGCCATTATCATTACACCTTGTGTTCTTAGATTGGCCAATAAAGGGCCAGAATTTTTGTAAACACTCGTGGTGCTGTGGCCAAACCGAAGGGTAAGGCTCTGAACTGAAAATGGCGCCCTTCTACTGCAAAGCGTAGAAATTTTTGGTGTACTGGAAAGATGGGAATGTGCAAATAAGCATCTTTGATGTCGATCGCGGCTAACCAATCCTCCCCTTGTAGGGCAGTGGCCACCGATCGGATCGACTCCATCGGAAAGTCCTGATATACAGGAATTTGTATAGCCCTTTTAGAATTAATATGGGCCTCCCGTCCGCGTTTGCTTCGGGACTGTAAAGAGGTTTGAGTAAAACCCGAACCCTCATTATTCCAGGGGAACCTCCATAATTACTCCTTGGAGCAATAGTTGTTCTAGTGCCAACAGGAGGGACTCTCTCTTCCGGGGATCCCTTGGCACGTTTGACCTCAAAAATGGGAAGGAGGAGAGTCTTTTAACTCCAAACTGTATCCCAAACCTACTGCGGAGAGCACCTATCTGTCTTGATCGTGTCCCGCCAGGTCTCTTGCGAACAACTGGAGTCCTCCCCCCACCCGACTGAGTGGGGGCTTCAATGAATTTAACTTTGGGGGAGGTTTTGTACCTCCCCTGACCCAGGGTTTCTCATTACCCTGCTACTGTCCCTGTTTTTTACCCCCGGGATTTGACCGAGGAGGCCGTCGGAACTGTTACACAGCCGATGGCCCAGGGACTGGAGAAGCAGGCCTCTCAAAGAGGGACCTCTAACTCTGTTTTTAAACGGCAAGAGCGTATTTTTACCGCTGGAAATTTTCTGGATATATTTGTCCAGGTTTTCCCTGAATAAGCGTTCACCATGAAACGGGACGCTAACCAGCCATTTTTTACAGGGAGCTTCAGCAGACCAGTTTTTGAGCCATAGGAGCCTACGCATATGTACTATAGACAGCGTAAGGCGGGAGGCCTGATGGACTGAATCCTCTATGGCGTCAACCGCAAAGCCTAAGGCTCTAGGTAGATCAGCTAGGGCAAAGCCTGCTGATCTGTCAAGTCCCTCAAGACCTGTTTCAACTGATCCTTCACTGCTTAGCAGACCCCAATAGCTGCTACTGCTGGTTGTATCACCAAGCAGATTTTCATAAGAACTCCAATCTTTTATCTATTGGGTTCTTGAACATTTGGACATTATCCACTGGACATGTCAGTGATTTATACATACAAGAGATGGCTGCGTCCACTGTAGGGACCTTCCATTTTTTTTTTTTTTTTTGATGAACTTATCCTCCATGGGATAGACCACCGGAAATCTCTTGGGGGAATAAATATTTTCTCAGGACGTTCCCAATCCTGGTAAATGAGCCCTTTCAGTAAAGGGTGAAGTGGAAAAGAACAAACAGTCTGGGGGCTTCTAGCGACCCCAACGAGGATACAGTAGTGGTTGATGGTTCCGCAAGGTGCATTTTTAAATGCTGATCGGACCATGTTAGTCAGAGACTGAACCCATAATCTTTCAGCTTGAGATGCTGAGAAAAGGTTCCCCCACTGTTGATTCCTCTATAACAGAATCAACCTCATCCTGATCCCCTTCAGGCAGGTCGATCCCTGTATGGGACTGTTGCTCTGCTAACAGGCACTCTGAAGGAGGAGACGGAGATCGGGCGTGCTTTCCCTGACAGGGAGGCAGCCTCTCTAATCCTCCCAGAGCTGAGGAAAAAACCTCCTCTGTTACATACACAGGAGCAGGTGAACTGAGGACAGCCACAGTACCAAGTACCCCTGCGGGGTCTCTACGGTCACTTACCTCTGAACTTCAGGGGAGACTGGTGCAGCAGAAGTATGCCCAAGATCCTCCGAGCCCGATGAGACCCCCTTCGCTTCCTGGAAGATTCAGTTCCGGAGCTTCTGGACGGCATATTCCTAAGCCTAAAGCTGAGGTATTCCAGCCGTAATACACCACTTTTACTGAGAATAGTCTAGCACAATTGCTGCTATATCACAGTTGGTGTCTACTAATGTGCCTTTCTAGGGGATGCCTGTATCAACCGCTTGCTGTATGCCTTTAAATGTTGCCAGCTCTGTCTCTGTACTTCATAGCCAGCTCACTACAATATTGTGGTTTTTTTAAACTGCTGGGACGCCCGCACATGCGCAGAAGCGCTGCGGCGCGCACAGAGCGTCATCCCCCAGGCTCCGCCCCCTTTCCCGGCTCACCTCTATATATAGAGGCGTGTGCACGCGCGCGGCCACGTGCGCCTTCGGCGCTAATTTCAAAATATGGTAACAAGGGACAGGAGCCAGGGCCCCTCTTTGCCGCAGGCCGGGGGATGGACGAGCACTGCAACATGGCAGAGGAAGCAGTTTCCTATAAGAGAACTCACCATCTGCCTGGACTTTGCTCTGCTGAGAAGAAGCTAGTCCACATGACAAGAAAACATTCCACAGCGGCCTCTAGTGGACAAACACAGGTACCGCAGTCTAATATATTAAATATATATAAAAAAATTTTTTTTTTTTTTTTTTTTTTTCTTGACCACCATTAAAAATTATTACATTTTTTTAGTAGTTACAGGCATGCACAGAATTTTGCGGGAATACCATTAGGTAACAGACAGAAAGACAAATTAGGCTTGGGGGTCCCCCAATAGAACCAAGTTCCTGGGGGCCCCCACTTACCTGTTCCCCGCCGCAGGACTTTGTTTGGTCCACAAAAGCCCAAACTTCACCTATCACGGCAGGCATTGTAATCAAACCTTCAGGGACCGGGTTCCCAAGGATTCCACTCCCCTGGACCTGTATAGCACCCTGCACAGAAAACATCTTGGTCGTGGGTATGACCAGAGCTCTGGATCCCAGGGTCCAGCTCTCCTAAGAGAAGCATTACAGGCAAAACCTTGCTCTTCTCTGCAAGGCCCGGGTACCGACCGTTTAGCTATGAAGCTTTTTTGGTCGGATCCGGAATAGCTTACTGAGGCCCAAAAGAACCTGTACGCAAGCTCAGTGAAAAACACATGTTTCTTCTTGGCCAACACCTTAGACACTGGCAAAAAACTGAGGTGCTCCCGGATGGGAGGGGCTTATATAGGGGAGGGTACTTCCGGTTTTGGAAGTTGCCAGTGCCAGCACCTGACGGTATCTATATAACCCATTAGTAATGACTATGTCGCTCTGTGTCCCGTGATGTACGAGAAAGAAAAGCCATTTAAAACTGCTTGCGGCTTTAATGTAATGTCTGGTCCCGGTAATATGGATGAAAATCTTTAAGAAAAATGGCATAGCTACCCCATGACCCCCCCCCCTACCCCAGCCCATTACCAGCCCCTTTGGGTCTTGTATGGATATTAAGGGGAACCCCGCACATAAAATAAAAAAGGCCCTATATACTCTGAACAGCCGTATACAGGCGGTGCATACAAGACAGGGACTGTAGGTTTGTTCTTATGTAGAATCTGTTTGTAATTTTGAACAGGTACATTGTTTAAGTGTAGCTCCAGCCCAAAAATCTATTTTTAAACTTTTTGGAAAACATAGGTAAGGGTTATCACCCCTGTAACATTTGTTTTGCTGTCTGTGCCCCTGTTCAGAACATTTCACCTCACTTTCCGTCCCAATGACAACTGTTTTTGAAATGTGGTGTTTTTCTTGAAACAAGGATTGGTGATAAAGCATCAGTACAGAGGAGACACCTTTCTCCCATATTAATTCTTACAGGAGAGAATTTTCCTTCCTAGGGGTAGATTTCCTCTCACTTCCTGTTGTCTTCTTGCGTTTCCAAGTAGGAGTCGTTTGTAAGTTGGATGTTTGAAAGTAGGGACCTGCCGTATATACTCTGCAGAAATAGGCCCCTTAGTTGTTGGTGTTGGCACAACACTGTAAGCACTCACAGTTACTCTTGGTTGGTGCTGGAACGCCCTGCTGTCAACTATTATATCAGGAATTGTAATTACATATAATTGTTGAACAGTGGTAGTAAAAATTGGGCCTTTGATGGTGGTGCTGGTGCCACAACACTGTAAGCCCTGACAGTTACTCTTGGTGGGTGCAGCAATGGGCCCTGCTGTGAATTATTAGATCAAGAATTGTAATTGCATGCCCCTGTTGAACAGGGGCTGAAAAATTGGGCCTTTCGTGGTGGTGGTGGTGGTGGTGGTGTTGCCACAACACTGTAAGCCCTCAGAGTTACTCTTGGTGGGTGCAGGAATGGGCCCTGCTGTGAATTATTAGATCAAGAATTGTAATTACATGCCCCTTTTGAACAGGGGCTGAAAAATTGGGCCTTTCGTGGTGGTGGTGGTGGTGGCGTTGCCACAACACTGTAAGCCCTCAGAGTTACTCTTGGTGGGTGCAGCAATGGGCCCTGCTGTGAATTATTAGATCAAGAATTGTAATTACATGCCCCTGTTGAACAGGGGCTGAAAAATTGGGCCTTAGGCACTGGTGGCACAACACTACAACCCCTCACAGATACTGTACTTGGAGCACAGCAATGAGCCCTGTTGCAAAGTATTGCTTCAAAAATTGTAATGACACGCCCCTGTTAAACAGGGGCTGAAAAATTGGGCCTTAGGCACTGGTGGCACAACACTCCAACCCCTCACAGATACTGTACTTGGAGCACAGCAATGAGCCCTGTTGCAAAGTATTGCTTCAAAAATTGTAATGACACGCCCCTGTTAAACAGGGGCTGAAAAATTGGGCCTTAGGCACTGGTGGCACAACACTCCAACCCCTCACAGATACTGTACTTGGAGCACAGCAATGAGCCCTGTTGCAAAGTATTGCTTCAAAAGTTGTAATTACACGCCCCTGTTAAACAGGGGCTGAAAAATTGGGCCTTAGCCACTGGTGGCGGCACCCATAAACAAAAATGATCTTCCAAGCTATCATCATCAATCGTATCATTGAGGACTCGGAGGAGGAGGATAGCCAGTCAACATAACAGCACAGGCACTCAGCATCAGCATCAGTCTTGAAGGGATGTGACATGTTAAAATCAATTAGTCTGTTATATCAGCATCAGGTGTGTGGTAGCTGGTGGTGATCCAAGACTGGTTCATCTTGATGAAAGTCAGTCGATCAACCGAGTCGGTGGACAGGCGCACCCTGTGATCCGTGACAAATCCTCCAGCAGCACTGAATGTGCGTTCCGAAAGAACGCTGGATGCAGGACAGGCCAGTAGCTCAATTGCATACTGTGCAAGCTCTGGCCAGTGATCCATCCTCAAGACCCAGTAAGCCAGAGGATTTTCGGTGGGGAAGGTGTCCAAGTCTGACCTTGCCCCTAGATATTCCTGCACCATGTTTATCAGACGCTGGCGATGGTTGCTGGAACCGATCATACTTTGGGGCTGCGGACTAAAGAATTGTCTGAACGCATCGGTCAGACGGCCACCTTCCCCACCGCTCCTTCTTTGACTGGCCGAAGCCTCAGCAACTCGTTGTCCAGGACCAGGAGTTTGTAACCTCCCAGTCTCTGGGAACGCGTTGCACAGACCTTTCTGCAAGGCCTCCCGGAGTTGTCTCATCCTCTGCTCCCTCTGCGACGGTAACATAAGGTCCGCAACCTTACCCTTGTACCGTGGATCAAGGAGAGTGGCCAGCCAGTAATGGTCCCTCTCCTTGATCCGAAGAATACGAGGATCCTTCTGCAGACTTTGCAGGATCAGGGAGGCCATGCAGCGTAGGTTTGCTGAGGCATTTGGTCCGGAGTCCTCTGGGTCACTAAGGACGACATGATCCGCAGCCACCTCCTCCCAGCCACGTACAAGTCCACTGGTTTCTTGGGACTGTAAATCATCCCTAAAAGACTGCTGCTGATGATGCTGAGTGCCAGCCTCCACCTCCATGCTGACACAATCCTCCTCCTCCTCCTCCTCCTCCTCTTCCTGTGCGATGGGTGGGACAGAAGGAACACTGTCTGGGTAAAGGGGGCCTTGAGAGGCAAGGAAGTCCTCCTCTTCCTGCCTCTGTTCTGCCTCAAGTGCCCTGTCCATTATTCCACGCAGCGTGTGCTCCAACAGGTGGACAAGAGGTACAGTGTCACTGATGCATGCACTGTCACTGCTCACCATCCTCGTGGCCTCCTCAAATGGTGCCAGGACAGTGCATGCATCCCTGATCATGCCCCACTGGCGTGGAGAAAAAAAACCAAGCTCCCCTGACCCTGTCCTGGTGCCGTAGTCGCACAGGTACTCATTGATGGCCCTCTGCTGCGTGTGCAGCCGCTGCAGCATGGCCAACGTTGAGTTCCACCTGGTGGGCATGTCACATATAAGGCGGTTCTTGGGCAGGTTCAACTCCTTTTGCAGCTCAGCCAGGCGAGCACTGGCATTATAAGATCTGCGGAAATGCACACAGACTTTCCTGGCCTGCCTCAGGACATCCTGTAAGCCCGGGTACCTGCCCAAGAACCGCTGCACCACCAGGTTAAGGACGTGAGCCACACAGGGCACATGGGTCAGTTGTCCCTGTCGGAGGGCGGAGAGGAGGTTGGTGCCATTGTCGCAAACCACCATTCCTGGCTTAAGCTGGCGTGGCGTCAACCACCTCTCGGCCTGGCCCTGCAGAGCAGACAGGACCTCTGCCCCAGTGTGGCTTCTGTCCCCCAAACACACCAGCGCAAGCACGGCATGGCATCTTTTTGCCTGCGTACTTGCGTAGCCCCTTGAACGGCTATGGAGCACCGCTGGTTCAGAGGACAAAGCACAGGAAGAGGCCATGGAGGAAGAAGAAGAGGAGGGGGTGGAGGAGAGAGGTGTGTCACAACCAGTAGTAGCATTTTGGAGGCTTGGCGGTGGAACAACCTCCAACACTACTGCACCTTGTCCTGCATCCTTCCCAGCTGCCAAAAGAGTGACCCAATGGGCCGTGAAAGAAAGGTAACGTCCCTGTCCATGCCTGCTGGACCATGAGTCAGCGGTAATATGCACCTTACCACTGACCGCCCTGTCCAGCGAGGCCAAGACATTGCCTTCCACATGCCGGTAGAGAGCCGGAATAGCCTTCCGTGAGAAAAAGTGGCGTTTGGGAACCTGCCACTGAGGAACCGCACATTGCACAAACTCACGGAAGGGGGCCGAGTCTACCAACTGAAAAGGCAGCAGTTGAAGCGCTAGCAATTTAGCCAAGCTAGCATTCAACCGCTGGGCATGTGGATGGCTGGGAGTGAACTTCTTTTGACGGTCCAGCAGCTGGGGCAGGGAAATTTGCCTGCTAGAATCGGACGTCGGTGTACTGCTAGCAGAGTGGCCGCAAGTACTTGGCTGTGACACACCTAATTCTACACCTTCATTCCTCTCAGTGCATGTTTCAGAGAGGACTGAAGTTATAGTGGGGTTGGAGATCCCAGCTGATGCGGTGCAAGGAGAGGTCCGCTTTGTTCTTTGGTGTGGGTCTTTGAGGTAGGCTTGCCAACGAGCTGCATGGCAGGTCAACATATGTCTGGTCAGGCATGTGGTACCCAAGCGGCTGATGTTTTGGCCACGCGATATACGCTTGAGACATATGTTGCAAACAGCAGCTGTGCGATCTGATGCACTAGCCTCAAAAAAGGCCCACACCAAAGAACTTTTTGAATGACGGGCAGAGGCAGCGCCCTGCACAGGCGGAGCTCTGCGGTGTGATTCCGTCGGTGTACTGCCCTTACGCTGGCCACCAAAGGGCATCCTGCCTCGTTGGAGATGTGCCTCCTCCTCATCCTCCTCCTCCTCCTCTCTCCTATTAGGCACCCACGTGGAGTCAGTGACCTCATCATCCCCTCCCTCCTCATCACTGGAGCCAATCTGGCAGTATGCTGCAGCTGCTGGAACATGACTGCCAGATTGGTGTCCTTCTTGAGCATCCCCTCTGTCTGCTCTCACGCTACTGCCTTCCTGTAGCTGGGTTTCATCATCAGACCCTTCGAAACGCTGGGCATCCTCCTGGAGCATGTACCCAACACTGTGCTCAAACAGTTCGGGGGACTCCTCAGGAGGAGGACATGGTGGGTCTAGGGAAGGAGTGACTGATGATGAGTCTGACATTGATACCAGGGAAGAGGACGCTTTGGCAGCTGCTTTGCCAGTACCCTGAGCCTGGGTGAGAGAGGATGAGGAGGAGGAGGAGGGCTTGGTCATCCACTCTACCAAGTCTTCGGCATGATGTGGCTCAACATGTCCAGCTGCCGAAAAGAAGGACAAGCGTGTCCCATGGCCATGTGCTGATGACAATGCACCGCGTCCACGACCAGCACTGTTGCCCCCAGACACAGAGCCTGCTTGCCCTCTTTTATTGCCTCCTGACTGTCTGCCTCTCCTTGTTTGCCTTCCAGACATTCTAATAGATGGCCTGCAGGGAGATGGGAAAAAAGCAATAAGGGCTACCTTCAGGTGTCCTTCTCTGTCCCTTTACTTAAGGATTTCTAAATATGGTTGAGGATGATTGCTTTCGCACAGAATAGCACAACGACAATTTCCCTGACTGTCCAAAAAACAAGGATTTCAAAGATGGTTGATGAGGAATGCTTTAGCACAGTATAGCACAAGGAGAATTTCCCTCACTGTCCTTCCCTGTCCCTAGAAACAAGGATTAGCACAGTGAAAGAAACTGACACTCTCCCTACCTATAGTTTTCTGTCCCTAGAAACATTTTTTTTTAAAGATGGTTGATGATCAATGCTTTAGCACAGTATAGCACAAGGAGAATTTCCCTCACTGTCCTTCCCTGTCCCTAGAAACAAGGATTAGCACAGTGAAAGAAACTGACACTCTCCCTACCTATAGTTTTCTGTCCCTAGAAAAAATGTTTTTTTAAAGATGGTTGATGATCAATGCTTTAGCACAGTATAGCACAAGGAGAATTTCCCTCACTGTCCTTCCCTGTCCCTAGAAACAAGGATTAGCACAGTGAAAGAAACTGACACTCTCCCTACCTATAGTTTTCTGTCCCTAGAAAAAATGTTTTTTTAAAGATGGTTGATGATCAATGCTTTAGCACAGTATAGCACAAGGAGAATTTCCCTCACTGTCCTTCCCTGTCCCTAGAAACAAGGATTAGCACAGTGAAAGAAACTGACACTCTCCCTACCTATAGTTTTCTGTCCCTAGAAAAAATGTTTCTTTAAAGATGGTTGATGATCAATGCTTTAGCACAGTATAGCACAAGGAGAATTTCCCTCACTGTCCTTCCCTGTCCCTAGAAACAAGGATTAGCACAGTGAAAGAAACTGACACTCTCCCTACCTATAGTTTTCTGTCCCTAGAAAAAATGTTTTTTTAAAGATGGTTGATGATCAATGCTTTAGCACAGTATAGCACAAGGAGAATTTCCCTCACTGTCCTTCCCTGTCCCTAGAAACAAGGATTAGCACAGTGAAAGAAACTGACACTCTCCCTACCTATAGTTTTCTGTCCCTAGAAAAAATGTTTTTTTAAAGATGGTTGATGATCAATGCTTTAGCACAGTATAGCACAAGGAGAATTTCCCTCACTGTCCTTCCCTGTCCCTAGAAACAAGGATTAGCACAGTGAAAGAAACTGACACTCTCCCTACCTATAGTTTTCTGTCCCTAGAAAAAATGTTTTTTTAAAGATGGTTGATGATCAATGCTTTAGCACAGTATAGCACAAGGAGAATTTCCCTCACTGTCCTTCCCTGTCCCTAGAAACAAGGATTAGCACAGTGAAAGAAACTGACACTCTCCCTACCTATAGTTTTCTGTCCCTAGAAAAAATGTTTTTTTAAAGATGGTTGATGATCAATGCTTTAGCACACTATAGCACAAGGAGAATTTCCCTCACTGTCCTTCCCTGTCCCTAGAAACAAGGATTAGCACAGTAAAACACACTGACACTCTCCCTACCTATAGTTTTCTGTCCCTAGAAAAAATGTTTTTTTAAAGATGGTTGATGATCAATGCTTTAGCACACTATAGCACAAGGAGAATTTCCCTCACTGTCCTTCCCTGTCCCTAGAAACAAGGATTAGCACAGTAAAACACACTGACACTCTCCCTACCTATAGTTTTCTGTCCCTAGAAAAAATGTTTTTTTAAAGATGGTTGATGATCAATGCTTTAGCACAGTATAGCACAAGGAGAATTTCCCTCACTGTCCTTCCCTGTCCCTAGAAACAAGGATTAGCACAGTGAAAGAAACTGACACTCTCCCTACCTATAGTTTTCTGTCCCTAGAAAAAATGTTTTTTTAAAGATGGTTGATGATCAATGCTTTAGCACAGTATAGCACAAGGAGAATTTCCCTCACTGTCCTTCCCTGTCCCTAGAAACAAGGATTAGCACAGTGAAAGAAACTGACACTCTCCCTACCTATAGTTTTCTGTCCCTAGAAAAAATGTTTTTTTAAAGATGGTTGATGATCAATGCTTTAGCACAGTATAGCACAAGGAGAATTTCCCTCACTGTCCTTCCCTGTCCCTAGAAACAAGGATTAGCACAGTGAAAGAAACTGACACTCTCCCTACCTATAGTTTTCTGTCCCTAGAAAAAATGTTTTTTTAAAGATGGTTGATGATCAATGCTTTAGCACACTATAGCACAAGGAGAATTTCCCTCACTGTCCTTCCCTGTCCCTAGAAACAAGGATTAGCACAGTAAAACACACTGACACTCTCCCTACCTATAGTTTTCTGTCCCTAGAAAAAATATTTTTTAAAGATGGTTGATGATCAATGCTTTAGCACAGTATAGCACAAGGAGAATTTCCCTCACTGTCCTTCCCTGTCCCTAGAAACAAGGATTAGCACAGTGAAAGAAACTGACACTCTCCCTACCTATAGTTTTCTGTCCCTAGAAAAAATGTTTTTTTAAAGATGGTTGATGATCAATGCTTTAGCACAGTATAGCACAAGGAGAATTTCCCTCACTGTCCTTCCCTGTCCCTAGAAACAAGGATTAGCACAGTGAAAGAAACTGACACTCTCCCTACCTATAGTTTTCTGTCCCTAGAAAAAATGTTTTTTTAAAGATGGTTGATGATCAATGCTTTAGCACAGTATAGCAGAAGGAGAATTTCCCTCACTGTCCTTCCCTGTCCCTAGAAACAAGGATTAGCACAGTGAAACACACTGACACTCTCCCTACCTATAGTTTTCTGTCCCTAGAAAGAATGTTTTTTTAAAGATGGTTGATGATCAATGCTTTAGCATAGTATAGCACAAGGAGAATTTCCCTCACTGTCCTTCCCTGTCCCTAGAAACAAGGATTAGCACAGTGAAAGAAACTGACACTCTCCCTACCTATAGTTTTCTGTCCCTAGAAAAAATGTTTTTTTAAAGATGGTTGATGATCAATGCTTTAGCACACTATAGCACAAGGAGAATTTCCCTCACTGTCCTTCCCTGTCCCTAGAAACAAGGATTAGCACAGTAAAACACACTGACACTCTCCCTACCTATAGTTTTCTGTCCCTAGAAAAAATGTTTTTTTAAAGATGGTTGATGATCAATGCTTTAGCACACTATAGCACAAGGAGAATTTCCCTCACTGTCCTTCCCTGTCCCTAGAAACAAGGATTAGCACAGTAAAACACACTGACACTCTCCCTACCTATAGTTTTCTGTCCCTAGAAAAAATGTTTTTTTAAAGATGGTTGATGATCAATGCTTTAGCACACTATAGCACAAGGAGAATTTCCCTCACTGTCCTTCCCTGTCCCTAGAAACAAGGATTAGCACAGTAAAACACACTGACACTCTCCCTACCTATAGTTTTCTGTCCCTAGGAAAAATGTTTTTTTAAAGATGGTTGATGATCAATGCTTTAGCACAGTATAGCACAAGGAGAATTTCCCTCACTGTCCTTCCCTGTCCCTAGAAACAAGGATTAGCACAGTAAAACACACTGACACTCTCCCTACCTATCCTTCTCTTTCCCTAAACTAAAGGAATCCAGGTTAAGCAAGAAAAAAAAATGTCACTGTCCCTGCCTATGCTTCTCTTTCCCTGCTCCGGAACACACTACACTAGGCCGCCGTGCTGGCGGCCTTTTATAGTGTGGGTCGTGTTCTAAACACCCTCAGCAATAATTGGCCACAGGCATCCTGCCTGTGGCCAATCATTTCTCTCCTCGCTGCCGGCGCTGTGATTGGCCAAGCATGCGGGGTCACAGTGCATGCTTGGCCAATCACAGCGCCTGGATGACACTGCGATGGCGTAGTGCATTGTGGGCCACGAATTAGGCGTGAACGGCCCAAAACGTTCGTTGTTCGGCGAACGATCGAACAGCCGATGTTCGAGTCGAACGTATGTTCGACTCGAACACCGAGCTCATCCCTACCCAGTACGTCCCTGACAGGAACTGTGGGTGGATGCCATCTGGACCATATCACTTTTGAGCAATTGTGGATCATTTGGGGCTGTGTCAATACCATCCCCATTATAGACTTGAGCTCCCCCATGCTCCTTTGTATACACCGAGCTGAAGAAGGTATTTAATAAATTTGCCTTCTCTTTACCCCCAGTCACCCATTCCAGATTATTTTGTAAAGGACCTACATGCTCAGAACTGACCTGTTTACTATTAATATATACAAATAATTTTTGGGGGTTTGTCCTACTATCTTTTCCAATCTGTCGTTCGTTTAGAGTTTTTGCGTCCTTGATTTCATTTTGACATATTCTGTTATATTCCAGTCAAAGCAAATAGGTTTCAGTTACTTATATATGTGGGCACTGATCTGAAATATTTTAGTGTAAAAATGCACAGCAAATTAAATGTGAACAGCACCACAGACGAGCTTGATGTTGGTTATTCCAACAAGTGTCCAGCTTTGCCACATGACTCAGCAAAGATGATGCATGAATTATGTAAGGGTTAGATAAGAACTTTCTCATCGGGAGTTCAAGTACTTTGGATTAGGTTTTCTTTGTGTCAGAATAAAGCCGCCTTCCCCTGTGCAGAAGCAACAATGAAGCCTAGATAACAAGGTTATTTTACACTGCTGCTCAGATACCAGAATCAATCCAATAAATGTAACATACAAACCACTTTAATTTCAGTACAGATTGTACGAAAAAGTTTAAATAGACGCTCACAAAAAAAAAAAAAAAAACTTCTGCTGGCAATTATAACACCCACTGGCATCTACTGTATATTATAGTATAATTTCTGGGAAGGCAGTCCTTGTTTACATCAATGTCCTCCATTTTATATGGCTACTTTATAAGGCCCATTTTGTTACAGTTTCCAAGGCTGATTCACCTACTTAAAGTTTTACTATCTAGTGCTCGGGTTGGGGCTTGTCCTTACCAGTAGCCCTCTGGATGTGGTTGTTTACCTTTTCTGCTTTGAGTTTATTTTTACTTTTTTATTTATTCATTCTTGACTTTGTGCCAGTCATCACTGCTGCACGGCTGCACCCCAAATTTGCTATTTCTTTGCAGGCACACCCAGTGTCAGTTTGATTGAGATTTCAGCTGGTGTGCAAAGGGTGGGGACATTTAGTGATTCCTGTAGTTTTTAAAGCACATTTTTACTTTTAATAAAGTCAGGGACATTAAGCTACTTTGTTAAAAAAAATTCTGGGCTTATTAGGACATCACAAGACTAAGGCTGGTCATACATGGGTAATTTTCTTTCGTTAAACCATCTGGTTTAGGTTGGCCATACATGGATCAAAATTCAGCTGGTTCAGCAGGGATCGGCCAAGTTTTGATCTATGTATGGGCAGGCTGGGCAAGCCGGCCAATCCCCCATACATGATTTGAAAATTTGGCTGGTTCAGCAAGTACCAGATGAATTTCGAATCCAGGTATGGGCAGGCTGGTTTTACATAAGTCAATCTATTCATCGACTTATGTACAACCAGCTTAATGGAAAATTTTCTCTCAATATAGCCAGCGGTGCTGATCAGTATATTCTAATGGCAGGGAAGTCTCCCAACTGTCAGAATACAATAGCTAAGCAGGAGGGATTCCCCTAGGCACTTTGAGTGTGTGCATGGGGGGATCCCTCCCACTGCATACCTCCCAACCTGCACGGATTCTGCGGGACTTTCCCACACTGCCACTTACTTCCCGCATTCCCGCGATAGAGTTCATATTCCCACACAGGAAGAGAGGAAGAGAAGGCAGCCTGGCATGATGGATTTCACTCCGCGGCCCCCTGTTATAAGCACTGTCGGGCGATCAGCGGCAGACCGCGACCCCCCCCCCCTGCTAATCCTCACTAATGCAATATTAAATACATCTTCTATTTTCTATTTCCATCCCGCGGCCCCTGCTCAACAACTTAGTAGCTTCTCTCCCCCCCCCCCCATAACAACTTTTCAGTTTCGCTTCACCAGCACCCCCCCCCCCCCCCCCGCTGAACAACTCTGTAGTGTAGATGGGAACAGTTTCTGTCCCCCCCCCGCTCAACAAATTTGTCCCGCAAATAGTTTTTTAAAAGTTGGGAGGTATGCCACTGAGCTGTTGTATTCTGACGGCATAAAGACTTCCCTATTGTCAGAATACACTGATCAGCACTGATTCAGTGAAAATTTTCCAACAGGCTGGTTTTACACAAGTCAATCAATAGATCGATACAACCAGCCTTCCCATACATGTATTTAACCACTTAACGACCGCTCACTGTAATCGGACCCCCCTTCTGTACAGTGAGCGGTCGGAATTCGTCTGGGAGCGATCCGACATGAGGGGACGGCCGTTCGATTCCGGCCACCCCCCCGCGATCGCTCCCGGTGAATGGAAATGCCCCCTCTGTCTGTGTAATGTACACACAGGCAGAGGAAGCAGGAGGAAGTGATGTCATCTCTTGTGCGGCGCTCACATATACCGAGCGCCGTACAAGAGAAGACATCAAGGTTAGTGCACAAACACTACACTAACACCAGCACACATAGGCAGTGGCACACAAATCGCCCCCCCAGGCCCCCCAGATCACCCCCCCAGCCCCCAGTCACAGTGTCACTGATTGCAGTGACCATTTATTTACTGATCACTGCAATCAGTGACATTTGTGACTGTAAAAGTGTCACTACAGTTTAGCTTTAGGTCCAGTGTAGCCCCCTACCCCCCCCTAATAAAGGTTTAACCCCTTGATCACCTCCCAGATAACCCTTTCACCCCCTAGCACCGCTGTCGCTAAGCGATCATTTTTCTGATCGCTGTCTTAGCGTCGGTGATGCAGATCGGTAGCCAGTAATTTTTTTTAGGTTCGCCGCAGGTTTTTATAGCATCAGGTACCCCCATAAATTATCTAATAAAGGTTTAACCCCCTTGATCGCCCACCCAGGTAACCCTTTCACCCCCTATCACCACTGTCGCTAAGCGATCATTTTTCTGATCGATGTCTTAGCGTCGGTGATGCAGATCGGTAGCCAGTATATTTTTTTTAGGTTCGCCGCAGGTTTTTATAGCGTCAGGTACCCCCATAAATTATCTAATAAAGGTTTAACCCCCTTGATCGCCCCCCAGGTAACCCTTTCACCCCCTATCACCACTGTCACTAAGCGATCATTTTTCTGATCGCTGTCTTAGCGTCGGTGATGCAGATCGGTAGCCAGTAATTTTTTTTAGGTTCGCCGCAGGTTTTTATAGCGTCAGGTACCCCCATAAATTATCTAATAAAGGTTTAACCCCGTTGATTGCCCCCCAGGTAACCCTTTCACCCGCTATCACCACTGTCGCTAAGCGATCATTTTTCTGATCGCTGTCTTAGCGTTGGTGATGCAGATCAGTAGCCAGTATTTTTTTTTTAGGTTCGCAAAAGGTTTTTATAGCGTCAGGTACCCCCATAAATTATCTAATAAAGGTTTAACCCCCTTGATCGCCCCCCAGGTAACCCTTTTACCCCCTATCACCACTGTGGCTAAGCGATCATTTTTCTGATCGCTGTCTTAGCGTCGGTGATGCAGATCAGTAGCCAGTAATTTTTTTTAGGTTCGCCGCAGGTTTTTATAGCGTCAGGTACCCCCATAAATGATCTAATAAAGGTTTAACCCCCTTGATCGCCCCCAGATAACCCTTTCACCCCCTATCACCACTGTCGCTAAGCGATCATTTTTCTGATCGCTGTCTTAGTGTCGGTGATGCAGATCGGTAGCCAGTAATTTTTTTTAGGTTCGCCGCAGGTTTTTATAGCGTCAGGTACCCCCATATATTATCTAATAAAGGTTTTAACCCCCTAATTGCCCCTAGTTAACCCTTTCACCAGTGATCATCATATAAGTGTTACGGGTGACGCTGGTTAGTTAGTTTGCTTTTTATAGTGTCAGGGCACCCGCCGTATATAACCCAATAAAGGTTTAACCCCCTGATCGCCCGGCGGGTGATATCAATTAGGTTTTAGCATCAGAGAGGGTCTGCGTCACACCCCAGGCAGCGTCAGGTTAGTGCAAGTAACGCTAACACCCACGCGTGAAGCATACACCTCCCGTAGTGGTATAGTATCTGAACAGATCAATATCTGATCTGATCAGATCTATACTAGCGTCCCCAGCAGTTTAGGGTTCCCAAAAACGCAGTGTTAGCGGGATCAGCCCAGATACCTGCTAGCACCTGCGTTTTGCCCCTTCGTCCAGCCCAGGCCACCCAAGTGCAGTATCGATCGATCACTGTCACTTACAAAACACAACACACATAACTGCAGCGTTCGCAGAGACAGGCCTGATCCCTGCGACTCCAGTGCTGTAGGAGGTGATTTCACCACCACAGTTAAACAAAAAAAGCAAACATACGGTCGAAATTCCGACGGAGGCTTGCCCGTGGAAAAGTCCGACCATGTGTGTGCGGCATAACTTTTTTGTGGGAGGATGCCCCCATGCTTCGGCATATATAAATGGTGCATGTATGCCCATTATTAGAAGTGGGTGGATGAAGGGCGGTATTCTAATGGTGGGCATACCCACCGATCAATCTCTTTTTTCATTCAGCCAACTGGCTGCATGAAAAAAAAAAGATTACAATACATGTCCAACAAGGACCAGCAACGTACTGGTATGTTGCTGGACTTTGAATGGTTATACCAGATTGATGCCTGCGGGTTTAGGTATCGTCTTGGTATCATTCTTTTCAGCCTGCGGCCGGCTTTCATGTAAAAGCAATCCTAGTGGCTAATTAGCCTCTGGACTGCTTTTACAAGCAGTGGGAGGGAATGTCCCCCCCCCGGATATAAAAAGCGCCATTGGGAAATTGGGAAAGCATTTTATCACACCGATCTTGGTGTGGTCAGATGCTTTGAGGGCAGAGGAAAGATCTAGGGTCTAGACCCCAGTTTTTTCAAAAAAAGAGTACCTGTCACTACCTATTGCTATCATAGGGGATATTTACATTCCCTGAGATAACAATAAAAATGATAAAAAAAAAAATATGGAAGGAACAATTTAAAAATAAAATAAAAAAGCAAAATTAATAATAAAAAAAAAAAAAAAAAAAAAAAAAAAAGCACCCCTGTCCTGTCCTGCCCTTGCCCAATGGCGAACGCAAGCGTCGGTCTGGCGTCATATGTAAAAAGCAATTGCACCATGCATGTGAGGTATCACCGCGAAGGTCAGATCGAGGGCAGTAATTTTAGCAGTAGACCTCCTCTGTAAATCTAACAGGGTAACCTGTAAAGGCTTTTAGAAGGCTTTTAAAAATGTATGTAGTTTGTCGTCAATGCGCGTTTGTGCGAAATTTTAAAGCATGTCGTGTTTGGTATCTATGTACTCGGCCTAAGATCATCTTTTTTATTTCATCAAACATTTGGGCAATATAGTGTGTTTTAGTGCATTAAAATTAAAAAAAGTGTATTTTTTCCCCAAAAAATGCGTTTGAAAATCGCTGCGCAAATACTGTGTAGAAAAAAAAAATGCAACACCCACCATTTTATTCTGTAGGGTCTTTGCTTTAAAAATATATATAATGTTTGGGGGTTCAACATAATTTTCTTGCAAAAAAAAATATGTTTTCATGTAAACAAAAAGTGTCAAAAAGGGCTTTGTCTTCAAGTGGTTAGAAGAGTGGATGTAAGCTTCCTAATGTTGTGTATAAAATGCCAGAACAGTTCAAAACCCTCCCCAAATGACCCCATTTTGGAAAGTAGACACCCCAAGCTATATACTGAGAGGCATGTCGAGTCCATGGAATATTTTATATGTTGACACAAGTTGCGGAAAAAATTATTATTTTTTTTTTTTTTTTGCACAAAGTTGTCACTAAATGATATATTGCTCAAACATGCCATGGGCATATGTGGAATTACACCCCAAAATACATTCTGTTGCTTCTCCTGAGTACGGGGATACCACATGTGTGAGACATTTTGGGAGCCTAGCTGCGTACGGGACCCCAAAAACCAATCACCGCCTTCAGGCTTTCTAAGGGTGTAAATTTTTGATTTCACTTCTCACTGCCTATCACAGTTTCGGAGGCCATGGAATGCCCAGATGGCACAACCCCCCCCAAATGACCCCATTTTGGAAAGTAGACACCCCAAGCTATTTGCTGAGAGGTATTGTGAGTATTTTGCAGATCTCGCTTTTTGTCACAAAGTTTTGAAAATTGAAAAAAAAAAAAAAAAAAAAAAAAATTTCTTTCTTCATGTTCAAAAACAAATGAGAGCTGTAAAATACTCACCATGCCTCTCAGCAAACAGCTTGGGGTGTCTACTTTCCAAAATGGGGTCATTTGGGGGGGTTTTGTGCTATTTTGGCATTTTATGGCCTTCGAAACTGTGATAGGTAGTGAGGAGTCAAATCAAAAATTTGTGCCTAGAAATCCTGAAGGCGGTGCTTGGTTTTCGGGGTCCCCTTACGCGGCTAGGCTCCCAAAAAGTCCCACACATGTGGTATCCCCGTACTCAGGAGAAGCAGCAAAATGTATTTTGGGGTGCAATTCCACATATAACCATGGCATGTGTGAGCAATATATCATTTAGTGACAACTTTTTGTAATTTTTTTTTTTTGTCATTATTCAATCACTTGGGACAAAAAAAAAAAAAATTTCAATGGGCTCAACAGGCCTCTCAGCAATTTCCTTGGAGTGTCTACTTTCTAAAATGGGGTCAGTTGGGGGGGGGGGGGGTTGTGCTATTTTGGCATTTTATGGCCTTCAAAACTGTGATAGGTAGTGAGGAGTGAAATCAAAAATTTGCGCCCTTAGAAATCCTGAAGGCGGTGCTTGGTTTCCGGGGCCCCGTACGTGGCTAGGCTCCTAAAAAGTCCCACACATGTGGTATCCCCGTACTCAGGAGAAGCAGCAGAATGTATTTTGGGGTGCAATTCCACATATAACCATGGCATGTGTGAGCAATATATCATTTAGTGACAACTTTTTGTAATTTTTATTTTTTTTTGTCATTATTAAATCACTTGGGACAAAAAAAAAATATTCAATGGGCTCAACATGCCTCTCAGCAATTTCCTTGGGGTGTCTACTTTCCAAAATGGGGTCATTTGGGGGGGTTTTGTACTGCCCTGCCATTTTAGCACCTCAAGAAATGAGATAGGCAGTCATAAATTAAAAGCTGTGTAAATTCCAGAAAATGTACCCTAGTTTGTAAACGCTATAACTTTTGCGCAAACCGATAAATATACGCTTATTGACATTTTTTTTACTAAAGACATGTGGCTGAATACATTTTGGCCTAAATGTATGACTAAAATTGAGTTTATTCGATTTTTCTTATAACAAAAAGTAGAAAATATCATTTTTTTTCAAAATTTTCGGTCTTTTTCCGTTTATATCGTAAAAAATAAAAATCGCAGAGGCAATCAAATACCATTAAAAGAAAGCTCTATTTGTGGGAAGAAAAGGACGCAAATTTTGTTTGGGTACAACATTTCATGTCCGCACAATTTACAGTTAAAGCAGCGCAGTGCAAAATTCTGAAATCACCTTTGGTCCTTTAGCTACCAAATGGTCCGGGGCTTAAGTGGTTAAATATGGCTGGTCCCTGTTGAACATGTATGGCTGGCTTAAACCAGTATCAGTTTTGCTTTGTTTACATTTAACCTGTCTATAGTCTGAACTGATCACTAGTATTGCATGCTACCTTTTTATTTTAATATCTCCAGAGCCAGGAGTCATAAGGGAGGGGCAAAGAATCCCCCCCCCCCAGCGGCACCTCAAACCCCCCCACTGTCTGCCAGTCCACAGGCACTTACCCCATTAGCATCGGGGATCGGTGGGCACACAGCAGCGGCGATCGGCGGACACATCGGGCAGGGGATCAGGCTGCGGCGGGCATCTGGCAGCATCTCCTGTGTCCTTTTCTCTTCTGAGATCACGGCGGCTTCTGCCGTGCGTCTCCTCCTAAAGTCCAATAGGATGACCTGACCTTTCAGCCAATTGGGAAACAGGTAACAGATTTGCGCTTCCTGATTGGCGGAGAGGCGATTCAGTGTTAGAAAAGCGAATATTCATTTTCTTTTTTAACACACCTTGGGTGGGCTCCGAGCGCAATGCTCTGCCCTCCGAGTCCACCCTATTTTGAAGCCTATTAGAGCCTCTGGCTTTAATCAGGTGCTTAAAAGAAAAACCCTGCCGCTGTAATTCAGGCGCCCGGCGTCCTGAAAGGGGCCGGACGCATGAATAGGGGGTAGCCACGATGGTCACGGATAGATTTATGCTATGCATGAATCTATCCATTATTAACCATATAGGGGGGTGGCGTGGATAGAGGGGGCGGCACCCACGTGCCCTTAATAGACGGGCCGCCCCTGTTTAAATGTGTATCTGATCTTGTGTAATTGTCAAAGAAACAGATCATAAACTGCCAAGGCCTTCCTGTAATAGGTCTCTTTCTTCAGTCATGGTCTGAGACATGCTGCTCTCAGGGATGAGCCGAACACCCCCCTGTTCGGTTCTCACCAGAACCTGCGAACAGACAGAATGTTCGCGTGAACTTTAGAACCCTATTAAATACAATGGACTCGAACGTTCGAAATCTAAAGTGCTAATTATAAAGGCTTATATGCAAGTTGTTGTCATAAAAAGTGTTTGGGGACCCAGGTCCTGCCCCAGGGGACATGTATCAATGCAAAAAAAGTTTTAAAAATTGACGTTTTTACAGGAGCAGTGATTTTAATAATGCTTAAAATGAAAAAAATAAAAGTGAAATATTCCTTTAAATTTCGTACCTGGGGGGTGTGTATGATATGCATGTAAAGTGGCGCATGTTTCCCGTGCTTAGAACTGTTCCTGCATAAAATGTCATTTTTGAAGGAAAAAAAGTCATTTAAAACTCACTCACGGCTATTAATGAATTGTCGGCTCCCGGCAATACATACAAAAGTCATTGATAAAAATAAAAAAAAAAGCGTGGGGGTCCCCCCAGAATTCAATTACCAGGCCCTTCAGGTCTGGTATAGATATTATGGGGAACCCTGCCGCAAATTTAAAAAAAAATGCGTGCGGTTCCCCCAAATATCCATACCAGGCCCTTCAGATCTGGCATGGATTTTAAGGGGAACTACACCCCAAATTTAAAAAAAAATGGCGTGGAGTCCCCCAAAAATCCATACCAGACCCTTATCCGAGCACGCAACTTGACAGGCCACAGGAAAAGAGGGGGGACAAGAGAGCGGCCCCCTCCCTCCTGAACCATACCAGGCCACATGCCTTCAACATGGGGAAAATGTCCCCATGTTGATGGGGACAAGGGCCTCATCCCCACAACCCTTGCCCGGTGGTTGTGGGGGTCTGCGGGCGGGGGGCTTATCGGAATCTGGAAGACCCCTTTAACAAAGGGGACCCCCAGATCCCGGCCCCCCCTACGTGAATTGGTAAGGGGTACATTGTACCCCTACCATTTCACGAAGAAAGTGTCAAAAAATTTAAAAAAAAAACACACACACCTTGGAAAAGTCCTTTATTAAAAAAAAAAAAAAAAAATTCCAGCGGTGAAATCCAGTGTCCCACGGCGATCCGATGTCCAGCGCTGTCCGTCATTGGCTGAGCCTGAGCGGACCTGATGGGGAACTTCCTCCGCAGTCTATTACATGTATAGACCCGCCCCTTCTAAAGTTCCCCATCAGGTCCGCTCAGCCAATGACTCAGTGTAAGGCTGAGGACCTGATGCAGAACATGAGAAGGGGTGGGTCTATACATGTATTACACAGTGAGGGAAGTTCCCCATCAGGTCCGCCCCCTCGGTATGTCAGACCCCGCCTACGTCATTTTTAAAATCCATGCCAGATCTGAAGGGCCTGGTATGGATATTTGGGGGAACCGCACGCATTTTTTTAAATTTGCGGCGGGGTTCCCCTTAATATCTATACCAGACCTGAAGGGCCTGGTAATTGAATTCTGGGGGACCCCCACGCTTTTTATTTTATTTTTTATCAATGACTTTTGTATGTATTGCCGGGAGCCGACAATACATTAATAGCCACGAGTGAGTTTTAAATGACTTTTTTTTCCTTCCAAAATGACATTTTATGCAGGGACAGTTCTAAGCACGGGAAACATGCGCCACTTTACTTGCATATCATACACACCCCCTAGGTACGAAATTTAAAGGAATATTTCACTTTTATTGTTTCACTTTAAGCATTATTAAAATCACTGCTCCCGAAAAAACGGCCGTTTTTAAAACTTTTTTTTGCATTGATACATGTCCCCTGGGGCAGGACCCGGGTCCCCGAACACTTTTTAGCACAATAACTTGCACATAAGTCTTTATAATTAGCACTTTAGAATTCTCCCATAGACTTTTCGAATTTGCAGCGAACACCCCAATTTGTTCGCTGTTCGGCGAACGGACGAACAGGTAATGTTCGAGTCGAACATGAGTTCGACTCGAACTCGAAGCTCATCCCTAGCTGCTCTTTATTCTGCACAGTGCAGATTACAGATTTGTTTTTAGACTGCAGTAAGACTAATTATGATGAAATATTTGTTGGAAGTCAACATGATTTTAATATCAGATATTTCTGGACTGTTGAGACTTGGTTATACTGATGACATCTGGATACTGCTGGGGTAGCCTGGAATGCCAGCAGAGTAAGATTACCCAGCAGGTTGTTTGTAACAAGGGGTCACAAATAGGAAGTCATCTCCTGAAGGGTGTTCTCACGTAGGCCCCCTGATGTGATGTATGGGGAATAGAGGAGCATCAGCTTAGACATCCTGGTGAGGTGAAAATTAAAATGACTGATTTCCTGACTTACAATAATGGAACCAGATGTGGACTAAAATGTTGACCTGGGTCAAGGCAAGTATTCACAGGGTAATGCTGCCCCCTTGTGGAAGACAGTAACATACCTCCTGGAAGATGTTTGGGGTAATAACATACTTCCCAGTGATTAGGAAGGACAGCCCCTTTATAGCTTCTCATTGGACAGAGGACTACATGGGCAGGCAGAGGGTGTTTGTATGGGTTGTGTCTGTGAGTGCTTTAAAATGTGAGGGCCAGTGATGAAGGCCCCATCTTTCTCCTGGAGCCCAGCCAACACACAGACTCTGAGGAAAGACTTAAAGCGGAGTTCCACCCTTTTTTTATGTTTATTAAAAGTCAGCAGCTACAAAAAGTGTAGCTGCTGGCTTTTAATAAACATACACTTACCTGCTCCACTGTCCAGCGACGCGCTGCCTGGAGCTCCGCTCCTCTCCCCCTTCCTCCACCGGCGCGTCCATTCACAGTATGGGCACCCGGTCGTGACAGCTTTCGGCTTCACGGCCGGGCACTCACTGTGCATGCACGAACGGCGCAGCGCTCTGTGAGTGGACAGGCGATCGCCTGGGACCTGTCACGTCCCAGGTGATCGCCTACAGGGAGGAGCCGCCACAAGGCGATATGACGTATCGCCTAGGCGGCTCCAGGGCGGAAGGAGGAAGTGGGACAGGAAGTCCCACTCCTACTGAAGCCCCCACTCCCCCCCCAAAAAAATTACATGCCAAATGTGGCATGTAAGGGGGTGAGGAGTGGAATAAAAAAAAAGAAAAAAATTGGGTGGAACTCCACTTTAAGTAATGTATCATCTCTGTTCTTTTGTTTTATATGCTCTGTATTACAGTACTATCCTCAGATTTTATGTTAGTGTTCTACTTTCTTTGTAAATAAATAAGACCTTTGCTTCTTTGAGCGTTGTGTTTATTTTTAAAGCTAATATTGTTATTATATCATCACCATTAATATTATTAGAGTTTTGATAGAATAGCTAATTATAGGAACAGACAAAATAATACATATTCATAAGTTAAAGTGATTGAAAAAGATCATCTTGTAAAACAGCCCACTCAGTTAAAAATTGTAACAAAAGACAAAACGGGTGTGTATAGATATAAAAAAACACACATTCTAAATGGCATTTCCCCCCCTCTTTATAAGTGATCCCATTCCCTCTGATCCCATTCCCTCTGGGGGGGGGGGGGGTGTCAGAACAAGTTTGATCATTGGAGGAGAGCAGGCTAAATTCCCAGCACAGCTAGATAACTGACCACGGTGTGCTCTCCTGCCTCCTGCTTAGTGTTGTCAGTTTTTAAAAGAAAAGCAGAGGGACTGGCAGGAACACAGGGCAATTCACACAAAGGAAGCAATTCAAAGAGAACAGGATACTTTTTTCATAATAGAACTTCCAGCTCAGTTCGCCACAGCGATCTGAGCCCTGAGTGGGAGTGGGTACCTGTCAGAACCTGGTACTCACTCCCCCTCCACCCCAAAAAGTGCCAAATGTGCCAGTGGGGGGAGGATGCAAACTAGTGGAGCTTCCCCTTTTGGGTGGAGCTCGGCTTTAAAGGGGTTTTAAACCTTCGTGTTTTTTCACCTTAAAAAAGTAAACACACTCTCATCCTTTCTAAACTACTGCCATAGTGCTGATCTATAAGGATATACATGCCTCCTGCATGTATCCTTACCTGTCAAATGTCTCCCCTCTGTTATGAGACCTGAAAAACTGCAGATTCTGTGGGTCGATCTGTTGTCTGGAGCTTGGTGGGTGGAGTCGTGATGTCAGTAGACTCCCTGCCCTCCTCTACACTCCTGTTGTCAACATGCGTTTTCTCATGTGTATTCCTTACACTGAACTTCTGCTATGATCAATAACATCCAGTCAAAATCCAGAAAAGTAACCACATGACTTCAGAAAAGGAGTGGGGGTGGGAATTAAAAAATAATGCCTGTCTCAGGCTTAGTGCATGAGATATGTAAATAACCTGTCATTCACAGCAAGGGGGTGGAATGGACAAAAGTTCTCCTGTATGTCCATTTATCTCACTGGAAAAAGAAAAGAGGATTGCTCAGAGCTGGATTAACTCTTTGTGGCAAAACTGGGCACATATGATAGGAAATCTTATACACTACATTGTGACAGCAAAAAAAAAATTGGGAGTTTACATCCACTTTAATGCATCCTATGCATTAAGGTGAAAAAACACCTTGCACTCTCAGGCCCCCCCGAGCCCCCCCGTTCTACTTACCTGAGCCCCGAATCTCCGTGGGCGCGATCCCGCGTTGCTTTCCCACAGCTCTTGTCGGCTCTTCATTGGATGATTGATAGCAGCGCAGCCATTGGCTCCCGCTGCTGTTAATCAAATCAGTAACGCGGCGTGCCGGGGGCGGGGCAGAGTCATACACTTGGCGGCTATGGCCGCCGAGTGTATAACACGGGAGCATGCCCGCAGGGTAACCCTCTTGGGAGAGAGCTTCCCAGAGGGGGTTAGCTCTTGCGGGGATGAGCCGCGAGAGCCGCCGTGGGACCCCAGAAGAGGATGAACTACACGGCCCTTTTTCACTCCCGTCCTTGGCTCACTCACAGGAGAAAAAGGCGCACCATGCCACCATGCCTGTACCCTCTGGTATGCAGAGGTTAAGCATACTTTTTTGTAACTTACGGGTCTTGCAGCAAGGTTCTCCTTCAAAGTTGGTTCCTGTTCCTAGAATGTAAGAACAGAGTCTCTATACCCCAAGTAACTCCAAGGTCCACACCAATAGCAACTCCAATGTAGAGTTTATTTTCTTTATGCAAGATTAACCACAAGTTGAGAAGAGAGAAAGGTGTTAGGAAGACAGATTAGATTCAGGCACTCCTGGCTTCTTCGCCACTCGATCCCGAGTGGGTATAGCTCACCCGGATAGTCACCCAATGGCACTAGCAGCCGGTATGTAGCTCGGACAGTCAATGAGATTCCCTTAATGGATGCGATCGAGAGATCCCCTGCCACAGAATCTATAGTGTCCTGAACCTCCTAATCGTTAGGTTGATAGATCCCTTTTCGGATGGATGACATCCCTCCAGAGAGTTACTGGGCCCCTTCCTTCACTGTGATCTCTCACCAGTCCTTCGGAACGGTCCTCCCCCAGCCTCCTCTTCTAGAAGCGGGTCCCCTCGCAAGGCGGCACCCTGGGATTCTTCTTCCCCGAAGTGGGTTCCAACTAAAGGTGCTGGGCCCAGGGCTGAAGTTGCAGTCCCAGGACTAAAGGTGCCTGGGACTGAGACGCACGTGGCCTCATGGCCTGGAGGGCCATGCACTCGAACTTGGACTCCAGAACGTAGGTTCCCCCGGGTACAGGTCCCCAGGGTAGTAAGTCCACCACAACCAATGGCGTCTGCTCCTTATGTACCCTCTCCCGCCATGCACAGCGGGTAGACCACGCCCACTGCATGGCTGCCGAAAGAGGACACCCAATCGTCACTCCATCACCTGTGATTCAACCCCGAGTACAAGTGACAGCGCCACCCATACTTCAAAGGGGAACTGCACGCCAGGCAAAACAGCAGCAGGGCAGAGTCCTGTAATAAAAGATTCAAGCCAATTACCACTCGAATCACCCCTAAATTTAGTATAGCAGCCCCTAAATTTAGGACCCCCCGCTACATTAGTATTACATGTTTGTTGTTTTTGTTTTTTTAAACCGAACCTTTATTATCCCTTTAAGGAATATGACTTGCTTTTTAAATATTTATTTATGACCTTTTAGGAATCAAACTTGCCTTCTTAATAAATTACAATAAAGCGCATTTGATTTGTATACATTTTCTTATTAAAAAATGTATCAAACCATATGCATACAATTTTCTTGCTGTTCGGTTATATACAGTATATTCCATAGGTAAGTGTAATACCTAACAACTCCACAGAAATTTTTAAAAGCAAGTTTGGTTTAAAATAGTATGTACAGAAAAGTGGCCTGGATCTCTGCTGTCAGCCCATAAAGCACAGGGAAAGAAGAAAATAGGGAGGTTATAGTTATAAATGTGCTTTAATACTACAAGTATTAAATGAGCTTTTCATTTTTGCAGGCACTACTGGCAATGTTGACCTCATACAAAGGTGGCCAAGAAGCAGTAATCCGTCATCTCACTCCACCTACAGCAGTGGAAAGTTTTGCAAGGACTGCAGAGAATTGCAATCCAGGACTAGATTATGACATGGACAGAAACAAATCTCTGCAGTTTCTCCCCACCCACAGCCCATGCCATGCATAGATGTAAAGTGACAGAAAGTGGTCACATGTTTGCTGCAAATACAGCCAAAAAAAGGTACTTCGGATTTTTTTTCTAATGATTGTTGTGTGCCTTCATCACACTCTGCTTATTTGGTTGCCCTAGGCTTCACATCTGCTTTAACTTGAGTGACAATCTAGTCTGCCTAGTTAGTTACATCATAAGTGCTGCTGCCATGTTCAATAATTCATCACTTGCATATTCTTGAGAATGAGTTCTTTTTTAATGTCCCTTCAAGTCAAGCTAATTACAGAGACAACTAAAAAGACAGTAAATGCTTGCACTAAATGTTGTATAGCTATGATAATTCTATAAACGAGTGTGCTTTGTCTTAAGAGGTATATCATATCCAAGATCAGATTAAACAGGGTTAGACACATTTTAGTCCACTTAAAGTGGAGTTCCACCCTGAAATGTTTTTTTTTCCAGTAAAAATCTACAAATAAATAAAAAAAAAAAAAATGTTTTACTTACCAGAAATAGCGGTTGCTATGCAGAAGTCCCTAATCTGCCTCTTCATCCTCCGCAGTGAATCTTCTTCCTCGTCCTACACTCGGATTCTTTTTGTGAATGGGGCGCGCTGCCTTTTGGGAACTGTGTGTATCCCAGGAGGCAGCCGCCCATTCACAAAGCGCCGTGCGAGTCGCGCATGCGCAGTGGGAAACGGGCAGTGAAGCCATAAGGCTTCACTGTCTGTTTCCCTTAGTCAGGATGGAGGCGCCGGGACCTGCCAGGACCGAGCGATCGTCGTCGGGGGCCTGACATCGCAGGTGAGTAGGACAGGTAAGTGTCCTTATTAAAAGTCAGCAGCTACAGTGTTAGTAGCTGCTGACTTTAAAAAAAAAAAAAATTGCGGGTGGAATCCCGCTTTAATCAACTTCATATATAATGTATGTAATAAAAAATAACATACAGACATTGTACCTTTTATTGTAGGGTAGTGTCATTGTACTTTTATGAACATGGTCTTCCTTTCATGACTTGAAATTCAAGCGACACACCACAGCTAAGAGGTCAAGATACAACTACAATGTGTTTGCGGGGGTTCAGGAGCGCCCCCCTCTTTACGGCTAGACTGACTACAATGTGAACAAACCATAAATGAACAGGACCTACAATGGTATACTTTCTGGTGTGAAATTTTAGGGCTGCCAAACAAGCTGCTGAAAAGGCCTATTGCTACTTTTTGGATTGCACCCCTGACTTTTAATGAAATAGAGTTGGATCTGGACATCTTAGCAGTAGTGTGGCGCTTCAATTTCAATACTCGTTACATTACACTACAAGCCAAGGAAACTATGGAGATCCTCAGTGGTGTAAAAACTTCCTGCCGGAACCAGATCATTTACACCAACATCAATACCTTAAGATAGGGGTATTGAATTAAAATTCATGAAGGTCCGATCAGTAAAATTTTCTTCCAGCAGAGGTTCGAATTGCATGTTTGTGCAATGTCTCAAATCCTTCCCATCACAGCCCCCTCATTTCACATTCCCTGTCTAACACAAGTGTTTTCAGTCCCCCGGAGATCACAGTCCCCCACTTCACAGTTTGCCCCTTTCACATCAACCCCCTCCCACAGTACTGCCCCCACTTTACATCACCCCCACACAGCACTTTCCCCCTGTTACATCACCCCCTGCTTCACATCACTTATCCTCCCCCCACGGCCCTTGCCCCGCTTTATATCATATCTCCCCGCCCACAACACTGCCCCACTTCAAATCACCCCCCACAGCACTGCCCCCTTTACATCACTACCCCACAGCACTGCCCCCCCCCTTTACATCACATCTTCCCCTCCCAGAGCACTGCCCCCCTTTACATCCCCCCATAGCACTGCTCCCCTTTACATCTCTTCTCCCTCCACAGCATAGCCCCCTTTATATCACATCACCTCACACCACAGCACTGCCCCCTTCAGTCCACCCCCACAGCACTACCCATCTGTACACCCCCCAAAGCACTTGCCCCCCTTTACATTTCTCTTTCCCACAGCGCTGCCCCACATTTACATCACCCCCCTCCACAGTACTGCCCCTTCACATCTCCCCTCCCTATCAGCACTTGCCGCTCTTCACATCACCCCACAGCACTGTTCCCCTTCACATCCCCCCACTAGGCATGTGCATTTAGTTTAGTTACGAATCGAAATTCGGATGAATTTTCATTATTCGGACGTTCGGATGCATCCAAATTAACGAATTACAATGCTAACGAATTCAACCGAATCCGAAATAACGTTTCGAATCGAAAAACCACGGATGAAATTCGAATCGAATTTGAAAAAAATTTGAATCAAATTCGAAAAAAATTCTAGTCGAATCGAATTTGAAAACAATTAGAATAGAATCGAAAATATTGGAAAGAATCAAATAGAAAAACAATAGAACAGAATAGAATAAAATACAATATATATATTATATTTTATTCTATTCTGTTCTATTTTTTTTCTAGTCTATTTTCTATTTCTATTCTAATCTTTTCTAATTGGAATTCGAAAAATCGGTCGCATTCGAAAATATTTCAACCAAATTCGAAAATATTTCTACCGGATTCGATAATATTTCATCTGCATTAGTTAATATTTCAACCAAATTCGATAATATTTCCACCGGATTCGAAATTATTCCAACCGAATAGAAAAGATTATAATAAACCATGTTCCGACATTCGAATTTCGTATAGAATGAATTCAAATTCCAATTAGAAAAGATTAGAATAGAAATAGAAAATAGACTAGAAATAGACTAGACTAGGGAAATGGCTGCTAATAGTTTGCAGGAGACCTACAAAAAAAAATGAAATAGATGCTTATAGTCTGCAGATCTGATGAGAAAATGAAATAGATACTAAAAGTCTGCAGGAGATCTGAAAAAAAATGAAATAGATGCTAATAGTCTGCAGGAGATCTGCTGAAACAAAGGAAATGGTTGCTCTAATGCAAAAAAAGAAAAAGAAAAGAAAAATGAAATAGATGCTAATAGTCTGCCAGAGATCTGCAACAAAAATGAAATAGATGTTATTATACTGCAGGAGAGCTGATGGAAATAAATAGTAATCTGCAAAAAATACGATTGAAATATTATCGAATCCGGTTGAAATTTTTTCGAATTTGGTTGAAATATTTTCGAATCCGGTTGAAAACGTTTCGAATGCGGTTGAAATAATTTTGAATCATGTTGAAGTAATTTCGAATCCGGTAGAAAGATTTTCGAATTCGGTTGAAATTTTTTCGAATGCGACCGATTTTTCGAATTCGGTCGAATACGAAACGAAATCCGAAAACGAATTTAACGAATCTAACTAAACTAAATAAATTAACGAATTAAAACGAAACGGAACAAAACAAATTTTTTCCTTTTGCACATGTCTACCCCCCACCACAATAGTGTCTCTGCCTCCCCTTCAAATCGCTCCCCCACACACAGCACTGCCCTCTTCACGTCACCCCCCACTTTCACAGCCATGTCCTCTTGCCCATGCCATCCTACCTTACACAGAGCGGGAGGCACAGAGACACTGGATGAAGGGCAGGAGCGGGAGCTGCCAAGGTTACTTTTTCGCATTAAGCTGGTGACTGGTTGCTAGGACCCCCCAGTGTCCTAGCAACCAATCACCTGTTAGGAAAGTTAACCTATGCATCTCCTGCCCTCCATCCAGTACAGCTGTGCCTCCCGCTCTTCATTCATTGCTATTGTGTGCCTCTCGCTGTCTGCGATGCCTTGAGAATGACAAGGAAGGAAGGCTCCTAAATAGCGTGAACAAAGGTCTGGATCTGGACCACGGTCCGCCATTTAACAATGCCTGCCTTAAGATAACAATACCAGCAGGATAACCCTATGGGTCCAGCACTATCTTTCCACTTACCTCAACTTTTTTTCTTTCATGACTACCTGTAATTATACAATTAATTTCTCTTTGCCTATCCACAGGCCATGAGCTCTGTTGCTACCACAACTTGGAAAGGGACATGGCTTACTTTGTAGTAACAAGGATTGGCCTTTGATAGACAAAGCAGTCCAGGCTCAGAAACCTACCAATAAGTCATGCATATTCTAATGCCAGCAATGTCGGTAGTGGTGGTAGCATCGTTAGTCCTGATTAAAAGGTTTGATTGCCAGCAGCCCTGAAAGCTTTTTAAGAGTTAAACTGGTTGTATACCCTATTTGTACTTATACTTTGACCTACAGGCAAGCCTATAATAAGGACGGAGTGGCGGGCCCGTCCGGGCTCCAGCGCGGATCCGGTGTGGCGGCTGGTCGGTCGGTTTCCCCTGGGCAGCCGGGTAAGTCACCTTCTTTTCCTTTCACTGTTTCTGCTCCTGTTCCCGTTTTGTCTGTGTCTCCCCCTCCCCCCTTCCCCCTTGCTGCAGTGTCTGGGTATACGGTAGGGGGCGGTTCCGTGTCGGCGCCGGTGGTGCCGGCAGGTGTTGGTTTGATGTCGGGAGTGGGGGGTGGGGCACTTGGTGCTGGTGCGTTTTTTCTGCAGCAGCTGGTGGCGTCTCTGTTACAGGGGTGTAGGGACATGGCAAGTGGGGGAACTGTGGTGGTTCCCCCGGCTGCCGCGGTGCCGCCAGTGGTGGCTTGGCTGGTGGGGGGGTGGGCAGGCGGGGTGCTCCGTCCCTGCCGGTCTCAACGGGGGGGTGCAGGTTGGTCTCCAGCAGCCTCTGGGGGCTCCCGGGGCGGTTTCTGCTCCCGTGACGGTTACTTCTACTGGGGGAACAGGCGTAGGCGTGGTTCCTTCGGTGGCTGATGCTTCTCAGGTGGGTACGGGTACTTCTGGGTTGTCGTCTCCCCCTGTGCAGGCGTCACAAGTGAGTCCGGGGACGAGTGTCATTCCCCCGGTGGTGGCTGGAACTTCCCAGGTAAGTACAGGCGGGGGTCCCGTGGCAGGGTTGACGGCGGACGGGGTCCGTTTGGCAGATGGGGCTAGGTGTGAGGTCTACCTCTGCTATGAGGGGCCCCTGGGTTCCCATTTGAAGCCGGATGTGAGGGAGTGGATTTGGAAGGGTGAGTATGTGGAGATCTTCTCGTTGCTGCCGCTTGAGAAGTTTAATTTGGATAAAGTTAAGCCGGATGAGACCAAAAAGGAGGAGGAGGAGAAGCGGCGGTATCGCCTCATCCCTCGGACGTTTGTCAATTGGGCGCAGGCATTCTACATATTGGCTAGTGTTATTGGGGAAAAGGCACCTTAGAATTGTTCAGGGTTATTCTGCTATATTAACTCCATTAGCGAGGCTCAGAGGGTGCATGGAGGGGTGGCGTGGCTACGCTATGACGAGCAGTTCAGGCAACGGAAGGCGGTGAGACCAGTCTTGCGATGGGATCAGAAGGATATTGGCTTGTGGATGAGGCTCATAACACAGGCCAGGGCCGGTTCGCAGCCCTTTCAGGGGGGGGCCGGGGGTGCCCGAGCCTCTTCGCCGTCGGCCTGGAAAGCGAAAAGGATTCTGCTGGCAATTCAACGAGGGCACGTGTAAGTTCGGGGGCTCCTGCTGTTTACGACAGAGTGTTCCGGCTGTGGGGGGGCCCATCCGATGTCCAAGTGTTTCAAAAAAGGAAAAAAGCAGGACGATGCTGGAAAAAGGGAGGAAGCCGGTGAGAGTGGAAAAAATTACGCCCTATCTAAGTAGGTTTCCCTATCTAAGTAGGTTTCCTGATTCCTAGTGAATTGACTACGATCCCCCCGTCGCGGCCAACCTACGTTCAGCGTATGAGCATCCGGAGGTGGTTTTTGGTAAGCTGCAGAAGGAAGTGAGTTTGGGCAGGAAGGCTGGTCCGTTTTCGGAGCTGCCGCTGGGGGACTTGGTGGTTTCGCCGTTGGGGGTGGTGCCCAAGCGGGAGCCGAATCAGTTTAGGCTCATTCATCACTTATCTCACCCGAAGGGTGGTTCGGTGAATGATGCGATCGATCCTGCCCTGTGCACAGTGTCATATGCATCCTTTGATGAGGCTGTGCGCTGGGTGCAGCGGTTTAAGAGGGGTGCACTCATGGCAAAGACTGACATTAAGTTGGCGTTTCGCCTGTTGCCGGTACACCCGGATAGTGTCAGATTGTTGGGATGTTGTTGGGAGGGGGATTATTTTGTGGACAGATGTTTGCCTATGGGTTGCGCGATTTCCTGTTCTTATTTTGAATTGTTCAGTTCTTTTTTGGAATAGGTGTTCAAGGATTTATCGGGCCTCGGCTCAATTTTGCATTATTTGGATGATTTCCTGGTGATAGGTCCGTCGGATGACCGGACCTGTCTTATTTTGTTGTCCACCATTAAACATATTTTCAAGGTTTTTGGCGTTACACTTGCACAGGACAAGACGGAGGGGCCTGTTACGGTGTTGAAATTTTTGGGTATAGTTATTGATACGGTTAGGATGGAATGCAGGCTTCCAGGTGACAAGCTAGCTGATCTCCGGGCGTCGGTGGCGTCTGTAGCCCGTAGTTCGAAGGTGCAGTTGAAGGTGTTGGGTAAGCTCAACTTTGCTTGCAGGATCATGCCTATGGGTAGGGTATTCTGCAGGCGTTTGGCGGCTGCCACAGCTGGGGTTAGGGCCCCGCATCATTTCATTTGTTTGGGCCGGGAACACAGGGACGATTTGCAAGTTTGGGATATGTTTCTGGAGAAATATAATGAGCGGTCATTGTGGATGGAACCTGTGGTGCAGGCAAGAGACTTGGAGCTCTTTACTGATGCGGCAGGGTCGGAGGGGTTTGGGGCTTATTTCCAGGGGAGGTGGTGTGCTGACAGGTGGCCGGAGGCAGTGGCGGAGTCGGCGTTGATCAGGAATTTGATGCTGCTGGAGTTATTCCCTATAGTGTTGGCGGTGGAACTGTGGGGAGGGGAGTTTCAGAACGGGAGGGTTTGTTTCCATTGTGATAACTTGGGGGTGGTGCAGTCAATCAACTCTTTGACGGCATCGTCTTTGCCAGTAGTGCGTTTGTTGCGCTATTTAGTGCTTAGATGTTTAGAATTGAACATTGTGGTGTGTGCTGTGCATATACCTGGGGTGGTTAACGAGGTGGCTGATGCGCTCTCTCGTTTACAGTGGGGCAGATTTCGGCTGCTGGCTCCGGAGGCGGAGCAGTGCAGGGTTCCGTGCCCAGGTGGCTTGTGGGATCTCATGTTGGTACGGTGATGGCGTTGGTTCAGAGGTAAGTTGCAGAATCTACCTGGCGGTCGTATGAGCGTGTGTGGCGGGAGTGGTACGAACTGGTGAGTGTTCTTGGGGTTGGTACCTCTGCGGAGGACAGGCTCCATGTGTTTTTATATTTTCTGGGGCGTAATTGTGAGCAAGGGGTGTTGGTTGCGTCTTTGAATGTCAAAATGACGGGTTTAGCGTTCTTGTTTCGCTTAGGGGGGGTGGAGGATGTCACAAAGGCTTTTATAGTGCGCCAGGCGTTGCAGGGTTATCGTAAGGGGCACGTGAAGCCTGATTCCAGGCGGCCGGTGTCCTTGGCAATGTTGGAAAGGCTAGTGGGGGTGTTGCCCCGGGTGTGTGTTTCTCCGTTTGAGGTTCAGTTGTTTCGCACGGCTTTTGTGGTAGCATTTTTTGGGGCATTGAGGGTGGGTGAATTAGTTAGCCCTTCAAAGTCGGTGGCGGGAGGTTTGGATGTCTCGGATGTGAGGGGGCATGAGGACTCTGTCACGTTGGTTATTCGACAGTCGAAAACCGACCAGTTGGGTAAAGGGACTAATGTGGTGCTGGGTAGGGTGCCCGGGCTGGGTTTATGCCCGGTTAAGGTGCTCCGGGAGTGGTTGGTGTTGCAGCCTCCTGGGGCGGGTCCTCTGCTGGTTCATGAAACTGGGACGCTCTTGTCCAGGTATCAGTTTGGTGCGGTGTTCAAACGTTGCCTGGGGGCCAGGGGGTTCAATGCGGCTGAGTATTCCTCCCATTCTTTCAGAATTGGGACAGCGACCGAAGCTTCCCGTTGGGGGCTGAGCGATGAGATCCTGCAGCGGATTGGTCGCTGGGAGTCCCAGCGGTTTAGGCTCTACGTTTGCCCTCACCTGCTGTAGGGTCAGGAGGGGGGGGGATCTTCCCCCTGTGTTACTCCTCATTGTTTGTGTTCTGTGGGGTTCTTCTGGGGGTGTGCGTTGGAACGTACGTGTGGTGCCTTGTGTCTGTATCTATGTCTTTTGTGTTCTTTTCTTTTAGGCCCGGTGTGTTTGATGTGGATCCTGGGCCATTCCTACGTACACTGGGGGGCAAAACGGGCATTGGTCAGGCCAGAAGGCAGGCAAATGGGCTTTCATCGGGGGGAGGCTACGGTGCGTTGGATCGGGATCCCAGGCATGCTCTGGTCCAGGGTCATGCCGGAGATCCATCATTATGCTCGTTTGGACAGGCCGCCGGACGTGCTTCTGTTGCACGTCGGGGGCAATGACCTCTGTCTTAGGGCTTCCCGGGACCTCATCAGGGATGTTAAGTGGGATTTTCTCCGGCTGCGGACGGCCCTCCCGGAGACCATAGTAGTTTGGACAGATATTGTTGGGAGGTTGTCTTGGCGGTGGGCCCAGTCTGTTGATAAGATCAACAAGGCGAGGGTGAAGGTCAACAAGGCGGTGTCAAAGTTTGTGTCCCGGAATGGGGGGTTGGTCGTTCGCCATTGCGAACTGGAGGGGGAGTATGGCCTCTATTTACGGGGGAATGGAGTGCACCTGTCCGCGGTGGGCATAGACATGTGGGTCCTGGCGCCCCAGGACGGGCTACAATGTGCCTTACGGCTGTGGCGGGCCGCCCACGCATAAGGGGTCACGGTGGGCATCTGTGGCAGTGGTCTCGGGTTCCTGAAGGTCGGATGGTGGTGGTATATATATATTCATATGTGTATATCAGTTATGGTTGGTAGGGTTTGGGGGCCTGTCTCGGAATGGGCACCTCCCTTATCTGGTTATGGACTATTGATCATCGGGCTGATTGGCGGAAGAAGGATCGAGTCATCGTCTCTGAGCTGATGGGATCACGGCTGGAGGCCAGGATACTGTGGAGATCGTGGACAGCTGATGAAATAGCAGTTGGTACCTTCTTTCAGGAACCCAGGCACAGCAGTTAGAGAAATCTGTTGAAAAATGTTTGTGTTAAATATATATATATTTATGGAAAGATATATATATTTATTAAAAAGGTGATTTTTATAAGTTATTTTATATGTTATCTTTTGGAATAATAAAGGGGCCTTTGTTGGCCATTTAATCCAGAAGATGTCATGTGGTTAATTAGATAAGTAAGTTTAGTAATAAGGATAGGGGTTTGTTTAAAGCAGCATGCACACTAGCATTACTCCAGTCATGTGTATTCACTGCTTTTGTCCTGCCCCAAAGATGCTGCTTGCAGGATTTTTTTTCCTGTCCTGCAAGTGCACCGCCCCAGTGTGAATGCACTTTGACTTTCACACTGGGGTGGCTTAAGAGTCACTTTACAGGCGTTTTACAGGCGCTATTTTTAGCTCCTCAGTGTGAAAGGGGTCTAAAAGCTAAACTCCCAGGCACAAAAACGTTTATGTTCGTAGTAGCCATAAAGAGTATACATCTACTTATAAATCTACTTTGTGTACACTAAATGCATTTTCAAATCCAGATATTGTGGCAGTGACATCAACACTGGGCTATCCATAGCCTGAGTAGAGAACAGAGCTGTGGGAGGGGCCAGCAGGCCACATCCACTGCAGACTGTCTGCAGAAAACAATAGGAAGGTGCAGAGACAAGACCAGTTACCCTGCATAAGGAGAGAGAGCAGCAGTGACAGGTCTTTATTACAGGAAGCTCCTGCACAAGGGCAAAGTTTCACACTGGATTACTACACAGATCCGGAAAAAATACACAAAGCACACCAAGATTCAAATACAAATACACATGCCTTTTGTATTTAGACCATATTTGCTTATCCCTGATTCCAGCTTTAAATTGGCATTAATATCCTAGGAATAAGTGCACAGGAAGCTAATATTCAAATGCAACGGGGCTCTATTCTATCCATAACATAACCACCCCTTTGAGAAGAGAGACATCAATGTAACTCTAATGCCCTGTACACACAATCGGATTTCCGATGTAATAAAATCCGATGGAATTTTCCGTCGGAATTCCGATGAAGCAGACTTCCATCAGTCTTGCATACACACCATCAGACAAAATTCCGACCGTTCAAAACGCAGTGACGTAAAACACTCAGACGAGCCGAGAAAAATTAAGTTCAATGCTTCTGAGCATGCGTCGACTTTTTTCTTTGTTGGAGTTCCACACAGACGATCGGAATTTCCTATCGTTTTTTTTTCCATCGGAAAATTTTAAAACATGTTCTATTTTTTAACACCAATGGAAAAAAGTCAGATGGGGCCCACACACGATTGTTTTTTCCGATGAAAAAAGTCCAAAAACCCGACCGTGTGTACAGGGCATAAGTACCGAAGCAACTGAATGTCCGAGTGCTTTATGTGTAAATGTAGCTATATTTAAGGAACAAAAAAACGAGTAGAGGCTTTTCTAGGAATTAAATGTGTTATATCCATACACTTTTGCAGTCACTTTCACTTGTTTCTTTTTTTTCCTCAGCTGTCACATTTCATTTAGAAGAAACAGACTGGCCATAGGTGCCTCATTTTTTTTTCCGATTAGCCTTCCTGAGAACTCATGATAGGTGACAGAGACTGCAACGCACAAAATAATAAAGATTACATTTTTTTTTTGCTTTAGGTTAGGGTTAAATGTTGGGCAGACATTTCCTGCCTATATTCTGAAAAATAACTTTACTCAGCATGATGCCCCATGTGGGGATACATTAAAACCACTTCCATACTGGGCCTATTCTGGTACTCCTCTCCTACTGTACATGTAAAAATCATCACTTTTTTGCTTGAAAATTACTCAGAACCCCCAAACATGATATATGTTTTTTTAGCAGACACCCTAGGTAATTAAATGCAATCATTGCATTGCAGTCATTGCAATTTTTTATCTCACACGGCATTTGCGCAATCATTTTTAAATGCATTTTTTTGGGAAAAAAAAACGGTTTCATGAAAAAAATAACAAAACCGTAAAGTTAGCCCAATTTTTTTTTTTTATGTGAATGATGATGTTACGCCAAGTAAATAGATACCCAATATGTCACGCTTTAAAATTGCGTACACTCATAGAATGGCGCCAAACTTCGGTACTTAAAAATCTCCATAGGCGACACTTTATATTTTTTTAGAGGTTACCAGTTTAGAGTTACAGAGGAGGTCTAGTGCTAGAATTGTTTCTTGCGCTCTCAGGATACCTCACACGTGTGGTTTGAACGGCGTTTACATATGTGGGCGGGACTTACGTGTGTGTTCGCTTCTGAGTGTGAGCTACCGGAGACAGGGGCGTTTAAATTTTTTTTTTTTTACACTTTTTTTTCATTTTCATTTTTTTGATCACTTTTATTCCTATTTCAAAGAATGTAAACATTCTTTGTAATAGAAATCTATTGTGACAGGTTGTCTTTATGGAGAGATGCAGGGTCAATAAGACCCCACATCTCTCCTCCAAGCTGGAAAGCATAAGAATGAGAAAAAAAATTCACTGATCTTATGCCGACAGTCGCGATCGCAGCTTTATTTACATCCAGGGCCCGGGCGTGATGTCATAACATCACGCCCGGGCCTCTGACGGTCATAGAGATGACTGGTGACCATCTGGTCCCCGGAAATCTCTATGGTCGTCATCCGGCTCCGGCCGATTCCCGGTCCCCGATGGCACGGGAGAGCCCGGAGAAGCACCGGATGGCGGCGGGACGGGGGGGACGTCCCCTCCCGTCGCCTATAAGAACGATCAATTGGTGGAACTACCGCTATCATAGTTCTTGCTGTACACAGAATCGCTGGCAGAAAATAATGATATCTGAATGATGCCTGTAGCTGCAGGCATCATTCAGATATCCCTGCTGAAAGTCCATATGACGTCCTAGGGCTGGAAGTGGTTAAAAAACGTCCTTTTCAAAAACTAGAAACCTCATGGTTTCTGATCATTTGATCACTATGACAGCCAATAATAATGACCCAATGGCTTAGTTCACAAAGCAGCCATTACCAAATGGCTAAACTGTCTGTGTGCGGTGCACAGAGATTGACACTTTAACAAACTGCATCCTGCATCCCGCTGGCTGCTTCTGTAAAATTATACACCATCTTTTAAAATAGAAAGGTTTATAAGCCGTTGCATGAAAATAGCATTTTTCATATTTCTGTTCATTTGCTAGCGTATAAGAAAAAAATTTAAGGCAGGTTTTTTTTTTTTATACTAAAAACAGTGTACCAAATAAACGATGTCTGTAAAAACAATGTTAAATAATTTAGGTAGGCAAATGGGTCATAGGCTTGGTCGGGTTAAGTGACATTGCTCAATTTGGCCTGGACAGCCAAACATCATTGACCTATGGTCATATAGTGGTTAAGGGATTGTTTTAGAAGCTTTTTTTAGCCCTGGTTCACACTGCTGCGTTTTGACATGCAATTTGACATGTCAAATCGGCGGCATTTGCCGGAAATGATACCGTCCTAATCGGTGCGACGCCGCATCTGCGGCGCTGCACCGGTTTCAAAAAGTTGTTTCTGTACTACTTTTGGCGATTTCGGCCTATGATTTACATTGATTGCACAGATGTCTCTGTAATCGTGGCCGAAATCGGGACTGCCAGCGGAGTGAAATCGCGCAAGTTCCGCTGAACTAGCACGACTTCACTCCCGCAGCCCAGTGTGGGTTTAGGCTTAAAGTTCATTATTAGGTTTCAGTTTAATTTTAAACATTGGCATAAGTTTTATAGTTCAGGTGTGGGTTAGGATTATAGAGGAAGTTTGGTCCTTTTTTTTTTTTTTTTCTATGTACCGGTATATGTGTGAAGGAGATCAGACTAATGTAAATAATCTAACATTAAAGTGGTTGTACACCCTGTATAACCACTTTTACCTACAGGTAAGCCTAGATTGAGGCTTACCTGTTGGTGCTGGAAATATCTCCTAAATCTCCACGGTTTAGGCGATATTTACAATAGAGACGTGCGCAGGCACAGGCGCACTTTAGAAACGGCGATCGTGCCGTTTCTAAAGCAGGTAATGCTGTGACTGGTGGCTCCCGTGCGCATGCGCGGGAGTGACGTCATCGCGGCTCCGGCAATCACAGCGCCGGAGCCGCGATACCCAGAGAAGTAACTCCTGGACGACATGTCGCAGGCCGGTGCTGTGTCGGGCACCGCAGCGGGGGCTTCGATCTCAGGTGAGTATTACATAATGAGCTAGTATGCTATGCACACTAGCTCATTATGCCTTTGTCTTGCAGGTGTTAGTTTGTTTGTTTTTTCAAAAGTGGGTTTACAGCCACTTTAAGGGTACTAATGTATTACCTAATTTCTTCAAATCTTGTTTCTATATAGTATGTAATGAGCTATAAGCTATATTTTCTTAAGGCCTCATGCACACTTGAGCTTAAAAAAAAAACAGCTTTTGAGCTTTTTTTTTTCCTGTTTCTCTCAACACCCCTCCATGTTAGTCTACAGTATGTGTCCATACACACATGGGAGTTTACAGGAGTTTAGAGGCAGAGGCGTTTTGAGGCGGAAAAGTCGCGTTCAGAAGAGCTTTTGAGCATAAAAAACCACCTGATGTACCTAAATGCTGGTAAGCGCTGTGCATGTTTTAGCACTTGAGCGTTTTTTAATTCCAGTGGCCATGATGAATTAATATTCTGGTCAATGAAATAAACACCCAAGTGCTTGACGCACCTAAACGCATTTGCACAATTTGGCATAGCTGCTTTTCTCCTGCAAGCATTTATAAAAATCCTCCAGTGTGCATGAAGCCTAATAGATTTGAAAGCTTTGCTTTGTTTGAGCCTTGCTGATCCTGTTATCTTACTGGAAGTCTACCTGACCATAAATGATAGGCGCAGCATTCTCTAATCAATGGGAGTCTGAATCTGTCATCAAGGCTGCATAGACAATCGGACTCTATGACTAAGCACTAATCCGTGTGAAATGTGTCAGAGTGTCATGTAGCCACTGTTCTTATATTCGACCACCTTCCTAGAATATAGTCATATTTGGTGCAAATTAGCCAATATAGTACCTGGAAGTTACAAAGGGCAAGACTAGACAGAACCCAAAAAACTGTTGGTATGCTGTATAGGCAGGGTACTTGAGAGTTATTTTTCTTTGTTGATGTCAAGCAAGCAATACCTTTTACTCAAGGGTGTATTGGTATTGCAGGAGTTTTGTTTCACCGAACAATGTCCAGAGCTCATTACATCTGTGTTCAACGCATGCATAAAGCAGCACATTAATTTACATTAGGCTATCCATTTATCAAATCTCACCAAGGTTCATGCTCTATTTTTGGCAATTCAGTGCACCACAACCCACTGTAATGTATTGCTGTGCTTTGAAGTGCACTGCTGGTGCGTTGGGATACCACTCAGAATGAATGGCAATGTAGCCCACCACAATGGGTTGCCGTGAGTTACTGCAATCCAACAATGTGAATCTAGCCTAATAGCTCCAATTAGGGTCAAGATTGATGAGGGACACACCTAGATATATAAACTGTTGGAGCTGAGTACACTGCTTATTGACCTGGACTACACTGTGGTCTCAGGAACAAGAGAATATAATAGGTATACAGGGCTGAGAAAAGGTCAAAGCGCCAAGCCAAACAATAAAGAATTCATGGGGACCTTTAATGTGTATTTCCACTTTTGCAGCCAGATTGGGATAACACCTACATTATGTACAGTTTGTTGCGTGTTCCCATTAACATAGAATAATGGGAAAAAAATGCTGTTTACATCTGTACTTTGTTATTTACTTGCTTAAAATCCCTACCTACCCTTACCCTGCTTTGTATTGTTTAGACCCCTTTCACACTGGAGCGGTTTGCGCTAAAAATAGCGCCTGCAAACCGACCCTAAACAGCCGCTGCTGTGTCTCCAGTGTGAAAGCCTCTGCGCTAGCAGGATGGGAAAAAAAGAAAAAAAGTCCTGCTAGCCGCATCTTTGGAGCGGTGAAGGAGCGGTGTGTATACCACTCCTCCACCGCTCCTGCCCATTGAAATCAATGGGACACCGTGGCTATACCGCCAGCAATGCGCCTCTGCAGAGGCGCTTTGTGGCGGTTTTTAACCCTTTCTCGGCCGCTAGCGGGAGGTATAACCGCCCCGCTAACGGCCGGATAGCGCCTGGTAATTGGCAGTAAAGCGCCGCTAAAACAATCGGCGCTTTACCGCCGATGCCACTCCCGCCCCAGTGTGAAAGGGGCCTTAGGAGGGGGCTGCAGAAAAATGCTTAACTTAGTTAACCCCCTGTGTATTGTGCTTGCAGATCTTATTATCAGTTGTAAACTACATTTGAACACTCTCTGTTCTAACAAAGAGTTAAAGATCTCAAGGCTTGAGTTCTGCATTGTATTTTAATGCACTAAAAAAATTTGAATCTTCTTGTAGTGTTATATGTATAAATCTGCTTTGAAGAGACAGCTCTAAAGGTAGGAATTATTTTTAAATTATTTTCAGGTCATTATTTGAGTGGATTTTTCTTACATTTTTCTGCATAGGTGTGGGTTGCCCACTGTTTAATCAGATTTACACATTATAAGTTCCAAAACATAGGTTCCTTAAAAAATTCAGATGCCCAGCTGTATCACACAGTGGGACAGGGCATCTTCTCAATGTGTTTCACAGATATCTGCTTCCTCAAGGGATATGGGAAGATGTTATAATATAGGAATAAGGAGATTAAAATGAATGCACATATCAATATACAGTATATATGAAGCTCTGCACCCCGTTTTGAAGAATGTAACATAAAAAAAGTATTATAGCATAAATGGTAATATAATGTAATGTAATATAATATATTGTAACTACCAAATATACTATACTATTTTATTCCTCTTATAGACCATGTTGTTCAGAAATTAATAGAAAGTACAGGCCGGCAACTCGACAGCTTCTCCATAGAAAATATTTATTGAAGCATTACAGTATTATATTGTAAATACAATATATATATATAATATACATTATTTCGTCCCCCTTATATCCCCTTTAATTTCCCCCTGAGAACATTTTTAATCAGTGGCCACAGCACTTATACTCCTACTTATAGTTTCTATGTAAGTGGTTGAATTTACTTTTAAATTCATATTTATATTGATATGTTTATTCAAATTTAGCTATAATATTGAAGATCTTCTTTTAATATCTCCCAAGAAGGGTGATCTCTGAGAAACCTGTTGAGCAAGTGTCCTTCCCTGCTGTGTGATACAGTTGACCATCATAAATTTTTGAGGAACCCATGTTTGGAAATTTGGAAATGTTTAAATCTTATTAAAGAGTTGGCAATACAGGGCACACATACGGGGATTTACTGTTTAGGCTGCATTCACACCTGAGCGTTTTGTAGCCTGAAGCCTTAAGCTACAAAACGCTAGAGGGGAAAAACTCCATTATTCTTTATGGAGATGGTTCACATCTCTACTCCAAAACGCCTAAAGCCGAACGCCTGAAGCTCAAACAAGTTCAGGATCCTTTTTTGTCACGCGAATCAGGCAGATTTGGGCGTTTTAAGAGTCATAGAATGTAATGAAAATGCCCGATTCAAGTGTCTAGCGTGACAACGAGCGTTTCTACGGGCGCAAATTCGCACGAGAAAACCCAGGTAAAAACGTCGGTAAAACCGCTCGAATCGCTATGCTCAGGTGTGAATGCAGTCTTAGGACGTACATGAATATATGTTCATATGTGCTGCTGCAAATGTTTCTAAATTGCTTACACCAAGTTTTTTAAACTGTATTGATAAAATTCTATTTAAAAAATTACAACTGGTTTGTGTAATAACATGGCACCTTAAAAGCCCCCCCATTGATGTACAGTATAATTATTGGAATTGGTCTCTAGCACAATTAATCATTATCACACTATTTTCTGGACAGGCATACTTCCCTGTGCTAGTGGGTTCCAGGTGGTCTGGTGCCCACTTGCCTTCATTTAGAACAGGGGTGTCCAATATGCAACCTAAGAGCCAAATGAAACATAAGACGGCTATGAATGTGGAAATGCAGCCCAACACAAAATCGTAAACTTACTTAAAATTGTTTGATTTTTTTTTCTGGATTTTTTTGTAAAAACTTATTTACATTTAGCGAACACAGATGGCGGGGAAAAAAATGTGACAATGTCTCTTTACTGGACTGGACGTTTTATCTCCCCAAAGAATAATCTCCCACTCTTCACAATCATGCCTTATTCATATCATTAGTTTTTGGCAGTCCCTGTATTTGTGAGCAGCTACAAGTATTTGTAAGGATGAAGCACATGATGGGCAAAATTATAACCAAAATATCCGATAACACCTTGAGAATTCATTGAGAATTGCTACTACATGCACGGAGTGATGCATTAGTTTTTCAAAAACAGTGTCAAATATCACACTAGTTTTATGTTGCCCTCTTTTACTTTTATGATAAAAAATATTACAAAGTTTTATTACTCAGGTACTTTATCTACTGTATATCAGTGATCGTTAAGTTGTGATCTGCTCGACTTTATTGTTAGTGTATTTTATGTGCGGTCCAAAAAAAAACATTTTTTCTTCCAATGTGGCTCAGGAAGCTCAAAAAGTTAGACCAGTGTTTCTCAACTCCAGTCCTCAAGGCGCCCCAACAAGGTCATGTTGTCAGGATTTCCCTCAGATGAAACAGGTGTGGTAATTACTAAGGCAGTGAAACTGAGCAAATCACCTGTGCAAAATAATGGGAAGGCTGAAAACATGACCTGTTGGGGTGCTTCGAGGACTGTAGTTGAGAAACACTGGGTCAGACACTCCTAGAGATGTAACATTTCTGGAAATTTTGAAGCCATGAAAAAAAAAATGTTTTCCCTGTTTTTTTTTTTTTTTTTTTAGAAAAATTAAAATTTTGGAAAAATTGCAAAAAAAAATTAAATTCAACATGGAGTAGTTTTAAAAAATGGAAAGTCATTTTGTTACACTGGGAATGTGGAATACAGTGTATTTAAAAGTATTATGCTTACAAAGTACGGCCTATTCAGTAAATAAACTAAATGTGCATTTTAAAATGTTATTTATTTTTAATAACGGGGACTGTATATGTTAAGAACATTTCAACTATACATAAGAACAGGTAAACTTCCTGCCAAAATGCATTTTTGGCTATTGACAAAGCTGATCCAGAAGCATGTATTGCTCTTCCAAGAGCTTGATCAATGTTCTCCTGATTTTCAGGTCTCATTTTATCTACAAATTAAGGGATTGTGTACTTTTGGGAGGTAGTGGTTTACAACACTTTCTCACTAAAGATGCTGCTGGTGAGAAAAAGCTTGATGATCCAGAAGCAGCAGAAAGAGTGTTTCTGGAATGAGAACTCTGGAGGGAAAAGCTACTTGTGCTTTCATTATAGTCCTCATCATTTAATTCCATGTAGAAGTTTTTCATGTCTTTAGGGCTCTTCTGGCATGCAAATATATGTTTTTTCATCCTTGTAGCATTTGGAAAAGAACATTTCTTCTCAAAATATTTGCAAATGGCAGCTTTGCTCTCAGCAGAAATTGCACATAAATTGCACTGTAGAAATGTTTCCACTCTAGATCTTGGTCTTATCATTTTGCAGAGCGGAGCAAAAAAAAAAACAATTTACTAACCAGACTATAATAACTATATAAACATTAATAGGAATCATTTAAAGGTTAACCACTTGCCGATCGCCCGCCGCAGTTTTACTGTGGCAGGTTGGCTCGGCTGCACGAAATCACGTAATATAACGTGATGTCTTTCTGTGGCCACTAGGGGCGCGCGCGCGCGCCCCCCGGTGCCGATGCGAGTGCCCGGCGGGCGTGATGACCGCCGGGCACCCGCGATCGCTCGTGACAGAGCGAGAACCGGGAGCTGTGTGTGTAAACACAGCTCCCCGTTCTTTCAGGGGGAGAAATGACTGATTGTCATTTCCCCTAGTGCGTTCCATCCCCCCTTCAGTTAGAACACACTTTAAGGAACATAATTACCCCTTGATTGCCCCCTGCCAGTGACATTTTTACACTAATCAATGCATTTTTATAGCACTGATCGCTGTAAAAATTCCAATGGTCCCAAAAATGTGTCAAAAGTGTCCGATGTGTCCGCCATAATGTCGCAGTACCAATAAAAATTGCAGATCGCCGCCATTACTAGTAAAAAAAAATTATAAAAAATGCCATAAAACTATCCCATATTTTGTAGACGCTATAACTTTTGCGCAAACCAATCAATAAACGCTTATTGTGATTTTTTGAACCAAAAATATGTAGAAGAATACGTATCGGCCTAAACTGAGGGAATTTTTTTTTTTTTTTAGGGCTGTTACTGATTTACATTTTCGTGTTCGATTAATCGTTTTTTTTAAAATCGATTAATCGACTAATTTCGATTAATTATAACGCACATACAGATCCAACTACTTTTAGCTGATCTCCTAGCAGGCTGATTCCCAGTGCAGCTACCAACCACTGGAAAAATGGATAGCAGGATACAAAAAACACACAAAGGCAGCGCTCGATGGGAATAGCATTAAAACTTTTATAGTCTTCAAGTAGATAAAATCGATGTAGCTACATAAACTGTAAAAATGGTGTGAGTAATGCCAAACGGTAGCAAAAGCAGTCATAAAAACATGTAGCTAAGTATGATACTGGTATAAAAATGTGTACAACGATACCACTGCTGAATCGAGATGAGGAGGGGTTAACATCAGTCCGTTGGCATGTAGATGTCCCATGAAGGGAACTATCACATCTCCCAGTGGATGGCTGTAGAATCCCAGGTTGATAGAGGGAAGTGATAGAGGGAAGTGTAACAGCCCTTGCGTGTGGCAGATAGTAAGGTCCCGCCGGCATGCAGATATGAAGGCACAGCAAAGGAGCCCTTCAGAAGGACACGGCAAGCCCCGCCGGTGTCTGTGGCGTCACCGGATCTCCGACGGAACTCCCTGAAGACCCGGAATTTTGATTGATCAAAAGAATTTTGATCGCCCAAAAAACTTAATCGTTTAAACGAGGAATTAATAGTTAATTTCCACAGCCCTAGTATTTTTATATATTTTTTGGGGATATTTATTATAGCAAAAAGTAAAAGGAATTGCATTTTTTTTTCAAAATTGTCACTCTGTTTTTGTTTATAGCGCAAAAAATAAAAACCATAGAGGTGATCAAATACCACCAAAAGAAAGCTCTATTTGTGGGGAAAAAAGGACGTCAGTTTTGTTTGGGAGCCACGTCGCATGACTGCGCAAATGTCAGTTAAAGCGATGCAGTGCCGAATCGCAAAAAGTGGCCTGGTCTTTGGCCAGCAAAATGGTCCGGGGCTGAAGTGGTTAAAAAAGATAAACAAATTTGTCAGACAACTGTAAACTCTTGTCAATTAAGCTCTGAGAGTACAGAAACAACCCTTTACTGTATCCCAACAATCACCTAACTGTAGGTACAAGATGGAGCCCACTAGCAAACTAAACTGAGTCTTTCCCCTTCAGTGCCCCATAGTGGCAGAAATGCATATTTCTCTTGTTTGAGTACTGAAATGAGAAGTGCAGTGGTGCAGAAGTGCAGTGTTACTTGAACGGTATTCCAGGATTTTCTTGTCTTCAGATGAGAGAACTTGCAATCATTTAAGACTTTAGTCTCAGAAATCAATGTTATATCATTTTTTCCACCAATTTTTCCGAAAAAACGCCTTTGAAAAAAAACGGGATAAAATCTTTTTTCCCATTTTTTTTATTTTTTTCCCCCAGCCTTCCCATCTCTAGATTCTCCTGATTTAAAAGGTCTCTCAGAATGAATGTGGATCTACATGGTGTCACTGCATGTCTTCCCTCTTTTACACATTTATTTTGACCAGTGAGGCAGCCCATCATAATGGTGGTCCAATAGGATTATGTAAAGGGAGTCGGCAAGCTCCCAAACTTCCTGAAGTGTTGGAACTTTGCCTGTTCAGACATAAAGGGAAGGAGGGAATCAAAGCTGCTACAGGTATATGCAGGGGTCAGTCACTTTAAGTCTATAGCTATACCACCGAGAGGTAATAACCACTGTTTTGCCATGGTCCTGAAGGGTGCTCAAATTTGATCCTGATACAAAAACGTCCATGGCATTCTACCTATGTAAGCATTGTCAATATGATTTAGCTATAATTGCCTAATGATGTGGTATGATTCATGATAATTTTTAGGATGGATAAATAAGTTGCCCTGTTTTCCTTGCAGTGTTTTGTACCACACAGGAAAATAAAGTTTTTACTATCAAAGACTTGTTTAAATTCTACTTTTTTAGATACAGGTATTCAGTATGTTCTCACACAAATTATGTATTCTTCTAATGACAGCTGTCATGTTCTTTACTGTCAGTATTCCTCCCACTCACACAGTGTACTATGTTTTAAAGTAAAATGGCTGTTCAAAATATAAATGTCTGGGTGATTTAAGAGCAGATGAAATATGTTACATTTGTAAAATTGAAAGTTAAAACTTAAAGTAAAAGTGTTATTTAATTCAAATATACTTCCTCTCTTTTTTGTATCCACTTATAGTATTACTTTACCAGTTGTAGTTAATGTTACAGAGTAATGTATAGTAAACTCATTTGAAGTACTGTACCAGTAAATGTTAACATTATACACAATAATGTGCATAATAAAGTTTGATTTGGAATTTCAAGTAAAACATTTAAAAATGATAGGGCTGTATTTACTATAAGGCACTTGTGGGTCATTGCCCAGGTGTCATAAATTCCCCCATAATTCCCCTAAGCAACAGATTTCTAATTTGGCATTAAATCAGGGTGAATGAAATAGTTAGTTTTGAAACCAAACTTATAACAAAAACCAAAAGCCATCAATAGCTTATTATAAGCAGATGGTTTCATTTTCCATCCTTTCAAGTATCAGAGCCTTTAAAGGGGTTGTAAAGGTATATATATATATATATATTTTTTTTTATATATATATATATATATATATATATTTTTTTAAATAACAAACATGTCATACTTACCTCCAGTGTGCAGTTAGTTTTGCACAGAGTGGCCCCGATCCTGGTCTTCTGGGGGCTGTCTGGGCTCCTCCCCGCAAGAGCTAACCCCCATCGTGGGAAGCGCTCTCCCAAGGGGGTTAGCTTGCGGACGCGCTCCCATGATAAAGCCGGCGGCTATAGCCGCCAAATGTATCACTCGGCCCCGCTCCCCGGCGCCATGTCGTTGATTTGATTGACCACAGCGGGAGCCAATGGCTGCGCTGCTATCAATCTCCAATGACGACCTGCCTCAAGCTGGGGGAAACCATCGCGGGAACAGGCCCACGGAGTTTCGTGGCTTTGGTAAGTAAAACGGGGGGACTGGGGGGCTCGAGATTGCAAGATTGCAAGGTGTTTTTTCACCTTAATGCATAGGATGCATTAAGGTGAAAAAACACAAAGTTTTACAACCCCTTTAAGAAAATCTCAATAACATAAAAAGGCAAATTTCCAAAGAGCATTTTTAAAGGTGAAAAGAACCCACCGTACTGGGACCATACATTGACTTTAATTAGACTTCTATGTTCTCCACACCACCCCAATTCACTTCCAAAGTACCTAGGATTCCTATGTAAGTTTCAGCTTGCTCAGCAAGTCTAAACACATAAGGCCCATACACACGATCAGATATTCCAACAACAATTGTGTGATGGACGTGTTTTGTCGGATAATCCGACCGTCTGTATGCTCCATCGGACAATTGTTGTCGGAATTTCCGACCACAAACGTTGTATGATCATGCTCTCAAATTGTCCGACAACAAATGTGTTTCGTCAGATTATCCGATCGTGTGTACACAAGTCCGTTGGACTAAATTCCAAAGTACAAACACGCACGCTCAGAACCAATGCTAACCATAAGAAAACATTAGCAGAAGTTGCCCAAAGGGTGGCGCTAAAGAGCAGAAAAACCACATAGTTTCGTGAATGTTGGCTGAAAAAGTCCTGCCGTCTGTATGCAGAACAAGTTCACGGCCAACGCCCTTCGGACAAAAATCCATGGATTTGTCCGATGGAAATCCAATCAGGTGTACGAGGCTATACAGGGCTATATACTCCCTGCACTTAGGACTGGCAAATGTTGACACCAAGCCCTGTATTATAGAGTGGAGGTAATATGCTTATGGATGTTGATTTAATAAAGGCAAACAGATTTTTTAACTTTGCAAGGGAAATTACATTATGCAACAACATTTTTGCCAGAGCATAGTGAATGCGGTGAAGCTCTGCTGGCTTTTTTCATTCACTCATGTGCAAGCAAAAATGCTTTTTTTTTTTTATTCACTTTGCACATGAATTGTATTCTTTGTAAAGTGAAATTTCACTGCATCCACTAAGCTCTGGGGAAAATCTCCTTGCAGAGTGCAATTTCACTTACAAAGTGAACAACCTATTTGTCTATAGTAAAGCAATCCCATGGCCTCTACTGTAGATCAAAGACTCCCTATTAAAATGGCAACAGAGTACTGTAGAGTGAGCTGGTTGGAGGAGAAAACACAGGGCTTAACTCCAGGCAATTAAAGTGAACCGAACCTATCAGCATATCCTCATATACTTAACTTTTTGGTAGCCTGGGTCTTAAATCACCAAAGTTTCTTTGCTCCCTGACCACTGTAAGTACCCCACATTTCTGGGTGTGTGGGTCCCTGCTACATGCTGTGGTTTCTCCCACTGGTTCGTACATAACTATAGAATGTATGAGTCAGCAGGAGGAACCACAGCTGCTGTGGCAATTCAAAATATGAGCCTGCAGAAAAGTAAATATATTTGCTCTTTTTTTTAAAGAAGGTATGCTTCTGTATACAATTGACATTGTGGTGATAGGGTCACTTTATAACCACTTCAATACCAGGCACTTATGCACCTTCCTGCCCAAGCCAATTTTCAGCTTTCAGCGCTGTCGCAATTTGATGACAATTGCGCAGTCATGCTACACTGTACCCAAACAATTTTTTTATAATTTTGTTCCCACAAATAGCGCTTTCTTTTGGTGGTATTTGATCACCTCTGCGATTTTTTTATTTTTTGCGCAACGTATAAAAAAAGACTGAAAACTTTGAAAAATTTTTTATTTTTATTTATTTCTGTTATTTTTTTGTAAATAAATAGGCTTCTTCAATGATGGGTGCTGATATGGCTGCACTGATGGGCACCGATAAGACGGCACTGATGGGCACCGATGAGGTGGCACCAATGAGGTGGCACTGATAAGCACTGATGATGGGCACTGATAGGCGGCACTGATGGGCACTGATAGGTGGCACTGGTATGTGGCACTGATGGGCACTCATAGGTGGCACTGATGGGCACTCATAGGCAGCACTGATGGGTACTTATGGGTGGCACTGATGGGTAAATATGGGTGGCATTGATAGGTGGCACAGATGGGCACTGATGGGTGGCACCGAGGGACACTGATGAGTGGCACTGGTATTACTGGTGGTGGTATTGCTGGGAATCAGTTTTTTTATGCTATTATGGTGCCAGTCAGTTCCCATTTGTGGGCACTGATTGGCACATGTTGGGCATGTTTTAAAACATGTGGATGGCCATGGGGGATGTACCTGGCCATCCACATGTTGCCCGCTTCCCTGGTGGTCCTGGGTGGCATCCTGGTGGTCCAGTGTGGGAATCCGAGGGGGGGCTGCGCTGATGAACAATCAGCGCTAACCCCCCCTGTCAGGAGAGACGCCGATCGGCTCTCCTCTGCTCGCGTCTGTCAGACGCGAGTGAGGAAGAGCCGATCAACGACTCTTTCCTGTTTACATCGTGATCAGCCGTGATTGGACACGGCTAATCACGAGGCTCTTTACCGAGATTGATGTTGCGGTGTGTCAGACTGATACACCGCTCCACTGATCGCCACGATGCGCGCCCCCCGGGCGCGCGGCGGCTGTTATCCTGCAGGACGTCAATGGACGTCCAGTCAGGATAAAGAAACCACTTCCCGGACGCCAATTGTCTATTGACCGGATGGGAAGTGGTTAAATGTCATTATAGTCTCTAATGGGGGCAGTCATTCTTGTTGTCTGTTCAGTGTTTCTGAGCAGCTTGAGCCACCTGTCTACCAGCACATTGGGCAGTCTCACTATTTAGGCAATGTCTTTGTAATGTGCAGCAGTAATATGACAGTTTTCCTATATTACAAGGCAGCAGTAAAGGTGGGTTGAGGTAGTGTTGCAGGTACACATTGTAGGCCAAGTCAACATGTAGATAAAAATAAAAAAAACGTGGTAAAAGTATGTTGCTGGTAGGGTGTTGGTCACTATGTTTTAGAGAAAAAGAACTCTACAGGTTTATGGATTGGAGTGTGCTAAATTTTTAAAATGATTTCAAGTTTAGATCCAGCTCTGAATCTAACGTATCCACTATAGCTGCATTTACATAGGTCAACAGAAGAAGCTTAGAATACATATTTTTTTTCTGACTGACATTGAGCCAGCACAGTACAATCCACCTAGAATTGTATACTGTCAAATCCCCTTAAAATCATAGAAGAGTACATCTTCCAATTCTGCAACAGATACATTATCTTTATAACAGTACATACATTCCCTACTTCATTAAAAAATGGAAAACATAGCAAGATAATGACATATAGTAAACCATAATCACTTAAATTGCCTGAATGGAGAGAATATACCTAAAAGGTATAGACCTTGTATTGTTATACACATTTACCTAGTCAGTCCATCAGTCCATTATTTATGTCCCAAATACCCATGGTACTTACTGTGGAAACACCTGCCATGTCCTCTGTTTCTCAACAGCCTGTTTCGAATCCATCGTAATCTTGATGTAACATCCATGACCTTGTCAAATATCCTATAAAATAAGCTTTACTGCAGGGCATCTATTGGAAACTTATCCATCTTCAGAGACCTCTCTTGAAAACTCCATTATTCCCAGTTTGCGTTCAAGCACTAGTCATGCAACATAATGTCATTTGCTGCCACCTGTGACAACCAATCGCCAAGAAGCAGGTCCTGAGAGAGACAGATATTTTATGCATGAAGGTGGATTGTTATTTGTTCCAATGTGGGCTGGAGATAATGTCTCTTTAAAAGCAGGATTATGTTGTGTTATTGTCCCACATACAAAAGAAACTTATGCATAAAGTTCTGGTGATAATTTGACAGCGTGGTTTGTGAAAAAGAATAATTCTCTTGAACTACGTATGTTGTTGTTACATTGGAAAACATTATTTATTCATGCTAATGAATATTAAAGGAATCTGTCTCTCCATCCTCCTGTACACAGAAAAAACAGGTGTGTGATATGAGTCAGCAAGGACAGCAATGTAGTTACTTGCAGAACGACTATATATATATATATATACAGTAGCTTACAAAAGTAAGCACACTCCTCACATTTTTGTAAACATTTTATTATATCTTTTCATGTGACAGCACTGAAGAAATTACACTTTGCTACAATGTAAAGTAGTGAGTGTACAGCTTGCATAACGGTGTAAATTTGCTTCCCCCCTCAAAATAACGCAACAGCCATTATTGTCTAAACCGCTGGCGACAAAAGTGAGTACACCCCTAAGTGAAAATGTCCAAATTGGGCCCAAAGTGTCAATATTTTGTGTGGCCACCATTATTTTCCAGCACTGCCTTAACCCTCTTGGGCATGGAGTTCACTAGAGCTTCATAGGTTGCCACTGAAGTCCTCTTCCACTCTTCCATGATAACATCACGGAGCCGGTGGATGTTAAAGACCTTGTGCTCCTCCACCTTCCGTTTAAGGATGCCCCACAGATGCTCAATAGGGTTTAGTTCTGAAGACATGCTTGGCCAGTCCATCACCTTTACCCTCAGCTTCTGTAGCAAAGCAGTAGTCATCTTGGAGGTGTGTTTGGGGTCATTATCATGTTGGAATACTGCTCTGCCTCAGTATATGTTGGCATTCATGGTTCCCTCAATGAACTGTAGCTCTCCAGTGTCAGCAGCACTCATGCAGCCCCAGAACACGACACTCCCACCACCATGCTTGACTGTAGGCAAGACACACTTGTCTTTGTACTCCTCATCTGGTTGCCGCCACACACGCTTGACACACATCTGAACCAAATAAGTTTATCTTGGTCTCATCAGACCACAGGACATGGTTTCAGTAATCTAATGTCTTTAGTCTGCTTGTGTCAGGTCACCTGAGGCCAGATGACAGATGCACACCGTTGAGGTCAGGAGTGAACCGCTATGGTAGTGGACCCTACGGCTGACTGCTACGGATGGAACTCTGGGTGGTTAAGGAAGGCAGGTCCACTGGAGAACCAACACAAATCCCACAGGGAGCTAGAGCGTAAGATCCCCCAGGGCGCAGAGTCTAAGAGCCAGCAGGTGTTCACCAGAGCCTCTAGTGGTGAGGATGGACTGGGCTGCAACTGGCTCCAGGTCACGGCCCCCAGAGTCTCCCAGCTCACGCTCACAGTAGGCTACAGAAGGAAAGTAAGGGGATAAGACACAAAGGTCAGGGCGACTAGCAGACAAGGATAAACATAGACACACCAAAGGTCAGGGTCACAAGCAGGCAGGGATAGTCGAGAACAAGCCAAGATCAGTAACTGGAATCAGACGTAGAAGACATAGCAAGTCGCACACGAAAGCTAACATACAATGTTGATCAGCAGGGCTGGCTTGCAGTGCACAGGTTAATATAGAGTTCTCTGATAGGGGCTGGGGTGGAGCCATGCTTGGAGGAGAGATTACTTAAGCAGCCAGGTGAGAGTGGCTGGTCTCTAAGGTGAACACATGGAGGAGAGGTGAGCTGACAGACAAACAATACTGCATATCCATGACAGCTTGTCTTTAGCAAAGTGTTTGCGGGATTTCTTGTGCATCATCTTTAGAAGAGGCTTGCTTCTGGGACAACAGCCATGCAGACCAATTTGATGCAGTGTGCGGCGTATGGTCTGAGCACTGACCCCCCACCCTTTCAACCTCTGCAGCAATGCGTATGGATCCCAGCAATGCTGGCAGCACTCATAAGTCTATTTCTGGATATGACGCTGAGCATGTGCACTCAACTTCTTTGGTCGACCATGGCGAGGCCTGTTCTGAGTGGAACCTGTCCTGTTAAACCGCTGTATGGTCTTGGCCACCATTCTGCAGCTCAGTTTCTTGACAATCTTCCTATAGCCTAGGCCATCTATATGTAGAGCAACAATTCTTTTTTTCAGATTCTCAGAGAGGTCTTTTCCATAAGGTGCCATATTGAACTTCCAGTCACCAGTATGAGACAGTGAGAGCGATAACACCAAATCTAACACACCTGCTCCCCATTCACACCTGGGACCTTGTAACACTAACGAGTCAGATGACCACGGGGGGGGGGGGCAATTTGGACATTTTCACTAAAGGGTGTACTCATTTTTGTTGCCAGCAATTTAGACAATAATGGCTGTGTGTTGAGTTATTTTGAGGGGACAACAAATTTACACTGTTACACAAGCTTTACACTGACTACTTTACAAAGTGTAATTTCTTCAGTGTTGTAACATGAAAAGATATAATAAAATATTTACAAAAATGTGAGGGGTGTACTCTACTCACTTTTGTGAGATACTCAGGGCCGGCCCTACCATGGGACCCGATGGTACCTCGGTCCCAGGCGGCACTTATAGGGGGGCGGCAAATTGCCGCCCGTCAGCCAGCCGCAGGGCCGCCATCAGGGGGGTACAGGCAGGCAGTAGTACTCCTGTAAGGGGCCCCAGCGTGCCGCGTGCCCGCTATAGTGAAGGAACTAGAAGCTGTGACAAGGGAGAGAGGCGAGCTGCGGGACGTCAGTATATCTCCCCCCCCCCGCTCGCCCCCTCCTTTCTCCCGAGTGTCAGCAGTGGAGAGAGAGCGGCTCTCACCTGGTTTGCTGCTTAGTTCTTTGCCTGGTCTGTTTCCATCCCGATTGGCTGCGCTGTGGCCAATCAAAAGAGACTAGGGTCCCGAGTGGAGCATCATGGAACATGCAGTCCCAGAAGCTTGACTGCCCCATTGTTGTGCACAGCCAGCAGACTTCAGCCCCCAGCATGCACTCTGCTGGGAGAGAGAGTTTGGAACCCAGGAAGAAACTGAGGGAGTAATTGCTACAGGACACAGGGAAAAGAGAGGGATGTGCTGGGGGAAGCCAGAGAGGCACCCACACTGTACCATTGGCCCCTTTCACACTGAGGCGGGGAGGTATAGCAGCGTTATTTTTAGCGCCGCTATACCTTAATTTTTACCGCGGTATTCGGCCGCTAGCGGGGTGATTTTAACCCCCGCTAGCGGCCGAAAAAGGGTTAATACCGCCCGCAATGCGCCTCTGCAGAGGCGCATTGCGGGCGGTATTACCGCGGTTTCCCATTGCTTTCAATGGGAAACCGCGGTAAAGGAGCGGTGAACACACCGCTCCTTCACCGCTGTAAAGATGCGGCTAGCAGGACTTTTGGAGCGGTCCTGCTAGCGCACCGCTTCAATGTGAAAGCCTTCGGGCTTTCACATTGAGACTGCAGGGCACGATTTTTTCAGGCGGTATAGCAGCGCTATTTTTAGCGCTAAACCGCCTAAAAAACGTGTCAGTGTGAAAGTGGCCTTACAATCAGAGAGGGAGCCACGCTGTGCCCGTGACAATCTGCAATGTGTAACATCGGGGCAAGTGACAATCTGCATCTGGTGGCAGGTGACTCGGTAAGTGACACACTCGGGGCTCCCACTGATTCGGCATTATGGTGAGTTGAACTATTTTATTTTATATAACAATGTAATAATAGAAATAATGCACTTCAATAATTTTTGTTGTGATTCGGCACTGCATCGATTTAACTGACAATTGCGCGGTCGTGCGACGTTGTACCTAAACAAAATTGACGTCCTTTTTCCCCCACAAATAGAGCTTTCTTTTGGTGGTATTTGATCACTTCTGCGGTTTTTATTTTTTGTGCTATAAACAAAAATAGCGACAATTTTGAAAAAACATTTTTTTTTACTTTTTGCTATAATAAACATCCAAAAAAATAAAAATAAAAATTTCTTCATCAGTTTAGGTCGATATGTATTCTTCTACATATGTTTGTTAGAAAAAACGCAATGTGTATATTTATTAGTTTGCGCAAAAGTTATAGCATCTACAAAATAGAGAATAGATTTATGGCATTTTTAGTATTATTATTTTTTTTTTACTAGTAATGGCGGTGATCTGCGATTTTTAGCGAGACTGTGGACAGATCGGACACTTTTGACACTTTTTTGGGACCAGTGACATTTATATAGCGGTCTGTGCTATAAAAATGCACTGATTACTGTGTAAATGTCACTGGCAGGAAAGGGGTTAAATGTGTTCCCTGGGAGGGGTTTCTAACTGGGGGGATGGGACTGACTGGAGGAGGAGAGAGATCTCTGTTCCTAATCACTAGGAAGAGCAGATCTGTCTCTCCTCCCCTGTCAGAATGGGGATCTGTCTGTTTACATTGACAGATCCCCGTTCTGGCTCTCTGGAGCGATCGCGGCCACCAGCCACGCACAGGTCCTTTTATACTCATATATACATGTATAAAGCCATGACAGGTCCTCTTTATACTCCTACATACATGTATAGAGCCATGACAGGTCCACTTTAGGTATCATGATATAAAATAATTAATGTGGGGTATTTGGTGGGCGTGATTTTTTTTTTTTGGGGGGGGGCAGCATTTTATTCTTGGCACCAGGCAGCACGATGTCTTGGGCCGGCACTGGAGATACTGCATTTGCAATGCTAGAAATCTATATATTTGGAATGCTGACAGAGACTGTAGAGGTTGTTTCTTTTCTAGTGTCAAAGCAGTCTTTAGTTTGGCTTCAATTTCAGATTTGCTTAAACAATATAAAAATGAAGTAAACCGTTTGCAATAGTTTGTTAGGCAAAGCCATTTATTTTGTTTTGGATAGATCAGTCAAACCAGTTTTTAATTCTTCTTGTCCAGCCCTTATCATCTCCTTTCCACTTTCTCTGAAAAATAACCTGTTATTTACAGAGCCAGGGGATGGGCTGCACATGCTCAGTTTGGTGTGTATTACTAGACAGTTTTTTTTTTCTTGGGAGAGTGGATGTGACCAGCACAGGGCCAATCAGTACTGACCAGACAGAGGGTCAGGGGTCTTGCATTCTCATTGGACAATCATGGGAGAATGAAAACTCCTCCTACAAGCTTTTACCAGAAACTGTTAGAAGTCACAAGACTTCTCTAACTGCTAATGAGAAAAGGTATTTATGATTACCAAAATAATTGCATTTCCATGTTCTGTCTACTGTGGGATCTTGGGAAAAGTTTGGCTTATGAGGAGAAATCTTGACGTGCAGTATCAGTTTTGATACAAACCCATACTTTGTCCATTAAAGGCAAAATTCCAGGTGCAGTACACTTGATTGTGCACCCCTTCCTCCCCCTTATACCTTCTCCATGCTTCTCCACTGGCCAATTTGCCTGCTAGAGCTCCATAAGGCTGGTTTCACACTGGGGCGGTGGGGGCGGTGGCGATATAGCGCCGCTATTTTTAGCGGCGCTACAAAGTCGGGATTGTTGAGCTATTCGGCCGCTAGCGGTGCGGTTTTAACCCCCACTAGCGGCCAATAAAGGGTTAATACCACCCGCAGGCGGGCGGTATTACCGCGGTATCCCATGCATTTCAATGGGAAGGAGCGGTAAACACACCGCTCCTCTCACCGCTCCAAAGATGCGGCTAGCAGGACTTTTTTTACCGTCCTGCTAGCGCACCGCTCCAGTGTGAAAGCCCTCAGGGCTTTCACATTGGAGAGAAAGGAGCCGCTGTTTAGGCTCGGTTTGCAGGCGCTATTTTTAGCTAAATAGCGCCTGCAAACCGCCCCAGTGTGAAAGGGGCCTAAAATACCTGGTACTTCATCCACTTCATCACAATATGTAGCTGTGTATGTAAATGCCCACTTGGCAGGCCTGAGTACTGTCACATTGGAGAGGGTCTTTAACTATGTGTAAGCTCTTGTTGCAATGAGACAAGAGCACAAGCAAGGCATTAGCTTGTACATCCAAGAATGGCCAACTCCGAAAATACATACTTAAACAATAAACACAGGCAGCATTTTTAACTACTTCTCTACTAGCATCGTTTATAAACAGCAGCTGGCAGAATGGGATTTTAAATACACCCACGGCTTTTTTAATTTGTTCAGCGAGCGATGCACTTTCAGGTTGGGCATGGTGGGTGTTGATAACCTGTAAAGGCTTTTAAAGTTTTGCTTTTGGACAATGTCTCTCGTTCAAAATAAAATAATAATGACGTGTATTTTTTAAATGCAAATATGCATTTGATAAACATGTGCACTAATACCACGTGGCTTTCAGAAAATATATAATGTTTGGGGGTTTTAACAAATTTTGTGCATTGTGTGGAAAACCTGAAAAAATGCCTCTGGTAGAAAATTGGTTAAACATTAGCTCACAAAGCTTATTTTTTATTTAATCGATGTTTCACACAAATGAAACCATTAAAACTACTAAAGTCCCCCTTTAAGGTGATATTTGTAGGACTAAAAGGTATGTTTATAAAAAGCAGAGGAAGGAAAGGGTATTTTTATTTCAAATAATTGATTGTAAGAGTAGAGATTTGGTCCCTCACTGCTAGAATTAAGATCAATGCCTGAGAAAAGAGAAGGTTGGGACTTTATATGAAACACAGCACTTGGGTGGAATGAATCAATCAATATAGTATAAACAATATTTAATGTCGCAATTGAGCATAGTAAAGTACATAATGGTCATCATTAAACAGTGGACACAATACAAATTAAATAAGAACTTGATTGGTAAATCACAAATGTTCATAATAAATTGCACAGTATACATAGTAACATATAATCATTGATAAGACCAGTAGTATACCCAAAAATATGTAAAATAATAAAAACGTAATTGATAGTATATTAATTTGATTGATGATTCAAACAACGTAAAACCCATGGTATGTACATGATTGATGTGACATGGCAACACTTGTGTAGGCTCTACACGTTTCGTGGATGTGTAGTCCACTCTTCAGGAGCAATTAACACTGGGAATACCTAGAGTAAAGAATAATTTCATAATCAATGGTAATTGATTAGAAGGAAAGAGGGGGAGCAATTACTTTGGTCCTAACACTCTTACCTATGGGCAGCTTAAAAACGTATAGAAGATAACGTTGGTAATGAGAGACGCTGGGGGATGAAGAACATCCCCCCGGGAGCTGAGGTGCAGGCAATGCGGCGGCGGGGGGGACTTGACCCTGGGGTGAAGGATTGCATTACAAAATCCCCTTTGTAGTTCCATAGCTGCAGTACTTGTACTGAGCCCAAGAAGGGCTTCTGTAATAAATGGTAATATAGAAATTGGTAAGCATAAAGGTAATACTACTGAGCTAATAAAGGAAAGGGGGGATTGTAAGACCTATAAGTAGGAAAAGGTGAAGATAGGAGCATAGAAAACGACCATCCTATTGGTGTGAGTGAGATAGCATGATGAAGCATAATGGATATTAATGGTGAGTTGGTGAAGGGAAACAACAATAAAGGACCAATATGTGTGGGTATATACATGAAAAATAAGGGTCAGACATCCTATTAAGTAGGTAGTTTAGCAGGGTGAAGGGTTGAATATTGAATAAAAATTATATAAGACAAGTGACCATATTAGTTATATCAACAGTGAGTTTACCTCGAATCACTTCCGCCCACACCAGGGCATGAACGCACACTGACTCAGTGCGCATGCGTGACGACGCAGGCGAGCTGAGCGTGGTCTGACGTCCAGCCGGGGGGCGGGATTTTGTGCTGTATATAATCCGGTTGCTATGACGGTTGGTCACACCCTCAGAAGAAGTCAGGAAGTGACGAAACGTCAGGGCGTGACCAACACATCTAGAAAACCGGAAGTGACGCTGGTGCGTTCCAGGACCTGCCTCACAGGAAGACGCCGACCGGATTACACGTTCGGCGCTCATCAGGGGCAAGTTCCAAGCGCAGAAGCGCTCGTTTATCATTATTATCACATCGCCTGTATATTATTTCATTTTGGTACGCATATATGTAGGGGGGAAACTAAAGGGTGTATCTTCAATAAATGGTTTAAGCAATATTACACTATGTGGATATATTCTTTGCCCTGTGGCACCGAGTTGATTTTACTGTGGAGAAGAAGAGAAAGATATTGTAATATTGCTGAAGGAGGATTGTTTATCTATGCTTGCATTTTTCCATTATCTGGTGAGTGCGCCCCCTGAAGGGGACTTTCGAAAAATCCCCCCACGCGGTGTAATACACTTTGGTGAAAGGAGCACTGTGAATAAGATTTGGATTAAATACAACTAGACTCACTATCCACTACTTCATCACCTATATAATCAATCGATATAGAAGACGTACATACAAACTTTTGTCCGTAGCGCTGCTACAGTTTTAGTCTGAACTCTTTTAAAGCAAGTTTTTTTAACACTATTTTATATGTACATTTGATTTTAAGCAGCTGCTGTTCACATATACATTTTACTACTGTTTATACTCTTATGGTGTTTTATCCAGAAGCGCAGAGTGATACTAGGAAGGAGGGCCAAGCTAGTTTAGTATTTTTTAATAATGTAATTACCTACCATTGTTGATGTCCACTTAACGTAGACTTCAAAGTTGGTCATCCCTGAAACACTCCTAGTTGGGCAGTATGTCCATCTTCAAGATGGACTTCCTGACACTTTCCAGTGAGACCACTCAAGTACCAATGACCCCGAATTCCAGTTTGAGTGCGTCATGACATACTAGTGAAATGAAAAACAGAGGAGCAGGCCTGCTGTATCTAGAATTATACTATAAACAGCAATCCTTTGCAGATTGGTTCTTGCATGAGAAAGCCAAATTCTGGGTAAGCATTGAATGACATACTACTGCATTGCCTATAACACCTATACCCTGGCTCCGGCCAGCATCGCATCCACGGGGGGCCCACGACTTCCTTCCCTAGTGGTTGCCCTTTTTCTTGTGTGGGACTCCACAGTTAATTAATATGGCATATCCTCGCATATCGGCCTGCTTACGCAGATTCTTGGCAATCCAGATTTCCCCCCAGGATGAATTGCAAGCGGTTTTTACATTGGATAGATTCACTACCCGCCCCTCCAGGATAAAATCTTTGAGGGAGCTGATAACCCTGGATACCCACTGCCAGGGACGTTGGCACCATTATCTACAACCTAGACACTTTTTGACACTAACCACAAAATTAGGGAAATTCCGTAGGGAGCTTAAACCCTTTGAGGCTCTGTACCTTCAGGTTCGAAATGCTCACATGCTAATTCTCAGCTCTATATTATTCTTCTTTCAGTGACCTACCTGGTCACCCATTTTACGTCTGGAATTGATAGAGAGAGTTTAGACATCTCAGTCAAGAGGAGGATTGGGACAAGTCATTCCTCCTCACATTCAAAATGAGTATAGCCTCCCAAGCTCAAGAATACAGTTTCAAACGTATAACTTCGTGGTACAGAAGAAGTTCATTCCTGTTACAAAATAATTCCCTCAATTTTGGACTGGTACTGTCGATGTGACGAACCAGGAGGTACTTTCCTGTGTTTGACCTGCTCCATTATTCGGCCCTTTTGGCATTCCATCTTCCAACTCTGCCATCTCATTACATGCAGATCTTGGCCTGAAACCCCTGAAGTTGCCCTTCTCTTTATGTTTCCTGGGCCCATTTCTAAGATTAAGAAAAAGATTTTTAGATTCTTGATGTTAGCGACCTGAGCGGAAATCCCTAGGCATTGAAAATTGACCACATCTCCCACTATTAGGGAATGGGTGGCGGAGTACAACAACATTATGAGGATGGAGGAGTCTGTCACCAGCCTTAATGCACGTTATCCAAAATTTGTGGAATTGTGATACACCTGGGTCAATTTCTCTGCCTCCCCTAAACTGCAAACCTTCTTGTGATTGAAATATGGGAAATATAGTTATAAATTCCCAATGTGATATATCGTCCTACCAGCTGGATGCCCTCCCCTTCTCCCTTTGTTTCTCTTTCTCGCTTTTTCTTCCCTAACTCCTCCTCTTGTCTCTACTTTCCTTCAGCAAGGTTCTCTACCTCTACCCTTTATTTGTTCCCACGATGAAAGATAGAGCAGCCGCACAAAAAGGTACTCAGAGCTTGTCCTTACAGTATTTTCAATAGTATTTCTGTGAAAAGTGCTACACTGATATTCTATGGTACTTGATGAACCAGTGCACACAAGAAAAGGCTCCTCAATACTTACGCGAGAAAATAAAACACTACACCCCCAATCGCATTCTCCGATCAACTAACCAAAACCTCCTCCACATCCCCAAGACCCACTACAAATCGAAGGGAGAACGAAGATTTGCAGTCCAAGGACCACGGCTATGGAACACTCTTCCCACAAACATCCACATGGAAGAAAACCATCGGGCCTTCAGGAAAAAACTTAAGACCCACCTCTTCTGAAGAATAAGGACGACACCGGATGGAAATAAGCGCCTTGAGGCGATTTAGTTCGTATTTGTAGCGCTATACACAAGTTACTCACTCACTCACTCAGTGACCATACTGACCATATACTGTGGATTTCAGCCACAGTGCAGTGGCTGAAATACTGTAACACAAGATATTTAGTACACTTACAACTTTTGGTTCGCTCTCATTTTTGTTGTATAAATCACCCTGGTAAATATATTGCACTGTGTAGGGAATACAATTTTTTTTTTTTTAAAAGGAATAGAGATTTGGTCACCATAGCACTGTGATGCATGTCTGGTCCTGATGGTGCTACCCAAATTAGCACAGCTATAAAAGCTGTTTTGTGAATAGATATGTATGTACTGAATACGAACATGCATGTGATGGCACTGAATGATCATATTTATCCTGATAGGGTCATAGGTCTTCCCCTAATACAGTTCCTATAATGAACAATCTCTATTACATTTACAATAAAAATAATACAATAATCCTACCTTTTACAATATTGTACAAAGATACTAAAGGAAATAGACATTACTACATAATAAATGTGATTGTACTATTTTATTTAAAAAAAAAAAACAATAATATTCTATCATGTCCCATCTGTTTAAAATCTGTTACATAAACACTATGAATTTGCTTTCCAAAACAAGCCCACGAAACAGCTGACAATCTTGTCATACCAACTAATTGAACACATTTTGTTCAGCTCAATGCCTCAATGAAAAGAGACGTTGACTCTGCATGCATTTACAATCAGAAAGGTAAAAAAAAAAAAAAAAGAGAAAAAAGATGATCATTTTCAAGCGGTGTATTTATAAAATAAAAATAAAAATTTGCAGAACTATTTCTCCTGCAAAACTGCATGTACTTTTTGTTTTGTGAGAATATTGGAAAAATCGAATGTTACTAGGCTATTTTCTCTCCAGGTCGAATGTTCTGCATTCATAATAATAACATTAATCAGGAAAATACTGAATTATGGCCACTAAGTAGAGCTGATGATAAGAAATAAGAAACTATACATATTTGCTAATACTGTAAGCTCCAGCCATAATGGTTATAATGCTGTATTTTTCTGATTCACGCTATTACGAATGAAGAACATTCATCCTGGAGAGAAAAATAGCCTTGTGCGATTTGATTTTGTTGATATTCGCACAGAACAAATGTGCATGCAGTTACACAGGACAAAAAGCCTAGTAACATTAAATTTTGCTGGTATTGGCACAGAATGGATGCACATGCCGTTTCAAAGGATGAATAGCTCTTCAAACTTTTTTTTATAAATAGACCCTAAGTGCCTGTTTTAAAGCACTGCATTTTGAAGGTTTTCATGTCAAGCTGTGTCTCATTAAAACCATATATGCCAAACTTTAAAAATTCTAAATACGCACCTATGAATCTTGTGCAAGATTATATAAAGTATATATATATATATATATATACAGTCAGGTGCATAATTATTGGGACATCGACACAATTCTAATCTTTTTGGCTCTATACACCACCCCAATGGATTTGAAATGAAACAAACAAGATGTCCTTTAACTGCAGACGTTCATCTTTAAATTGAGGGTATTTATTTACATCCAAATCAGGTGAACGGTGTAGGAATTACACAGTTTGTATATTATGAGCCTCACACTTTTTAAGGGACCAAAAGTAATGGGACAGATTACCAATCATCAATCAAACTTTCACTTTTTAATACTTGGTTGCAAATCCTTTGCATTCAATTACAGCCTGAAGTCTGGAACGCATAGACATCACCAGACGCTTGGTTTCATCACTGGTGATGCTCTGCCAGGCCTCTACTGCAACTGTCCTCAGTTCCTGCTTGTTCTTGGTGCATTTTCCCTTCAGTTTTGTCTTCAGCAAGTGAAATGCATGATCAATCGGATTCAGGTCAGGTGATTGACTTGGCCATTGCATAACATTCCACTTCTTTCCCTTAAAAAACTCTTTGGTTGCTTTCGCAGTATGCTTCGGGTCATTGTCCATCTGCACTGTGAAGCGCCGTCCAATGAGTTCTGAAGCATTTGGCTGAATATGAGCAGATAATATTGCCCCAAACACTTCAGAATTCATCCTGCTGCTTTTTTCAGCAGTCACATCATCAATAAATACAGGAGAACCAGTTCCATTGGCAGCCATACATGCCCACGCCATGACACTACCACCACCATGCTTCACTGATGAGGTGGTATGCTTTGGATCATGAGCAGTTCCTTTCCTTCTCCATACTCTTCTCTTCCCATCACTCTGGTACAAGTTTATCTTGGTCTAATCAGTCCATAGGATGTTGTTCCAGAACTGTGAAGGCTTTTTAGATGTTGTTTGGCAAACTGTAATCTGGCCTTCCTGTTTTTGAGGCTCACCAATGGTTTACATCTTGTGGTGAACCCTCTGTATTCACTCTGGTGAAGTCTTCTCTTGATTGTTGACTTTGACACACATACACCTACCTCCTGGAGAGTGTTCTTGATCTGGCCAACTGTTGTGAAGGGTGTTTTCTTCACCAGGGAAAAAATTCTTCGGTCATCCACCACAGTTGTTTTCCTTGGTCTTCCGGGTCTTTTGGTGTTGCTGAGCTCAACGGTGCGTTCTTTCTTTTTAGTGATGTTCCAAACAGTTGATTTGGCCACACCTAATGTTTTTGCTATCTCTCTGATGGGTTTGTTTTGTTTTTTCAGCCTAATGATGGCTTGCTTCCCTGATAGTGACAGCTCTTTGGATCTCATATTGAGAGTTGACAGCAACAGATTCCAAATGCAAACAGCACACTTGAAATGAACTCTGGACCTTTTATCTGCTCCTTGTAAATGGAATAATGAGGGAATAACACACACCTGTCCATGGAACAGCTGAGCAGCCAATTGTCCCATTACTTTTGGTCCCTTAAAAAGTGGGAGGCACATATACAAACTGTTGTAATTCCTACACCGTTCACCTGATTTGGATGTAAATTCCCTCAAATTAAAGCTGAAAGTCTACAGTTAAAGCACATCTTGTTTATTTCATTTAAAATCTATTGTGGTGGTGTATAGAGCCAAAAAGATTAGAATTGTGTCAATGTCCCAATATTTATGGACCTGACTGTATGTATATATATATATATATATATATATATACATACAAAGTATCTCAGAAAAGTGAGTACACCCCTCACATTTTTGAAAATATTTTATTATATCTTTTTATGTGACAACACTGAAGAAATGACACTTTGCTACAATGTAAAGTAGCAAGTGTACAGCTTGTATACAGCAGTGTAAATTTGCTGTTCCCTCAAAATAATTCAACACACAGCCATTATTGTCCAAACCGCTGGCAACAAAAGTAAGTACACCCCTTGGTGAAAATGTCCAAATTGGGCCCGAAGTGTCAAGATTTTGTGTGGCCACCAATATTTTCCAGCACTGCCTTAACCCTCTTGGGAATGGAGTTCACAGGTTGCCACTGGAGTCCTCTTCCACTCCTCCATCACAACATCATGGAGCTGGTGGATATTAGAGACCTTGCGCTCCTCTACCTTCTGTTTGAGGATGCACCAGAGATGCTCAATAGGGTTCAGGTCTGGAGACATGCTTGGCCAGTCCATCACCTTTACCCTCAGCAAGGCAGTGGTCGTCTTGGAGGTGGGTTGGGGGTCGTTATCATGTTGGAATACTGCCCTGCGGCCCAGTCTCTGAAGTCTCCGAAGGGAGGGGATCATGCTCTGCTTCAGTATGTCACAGTACATGTTGGCATTCATGGTTCCCTCAATAAACTGAAGCTCCCCAGTTCTGGCAGCACTCATGCATCCCCAGACCATGACACTCCCACCACCATGCTTGAGTGTAGGCAAGACACACTTGTCCTTGTACTCCTCACCTGGTTGCCGCCACACACGCTTGACACCATCTAAACCAAAATAAGTTTATCTCATCAGACCACAGGTTCCAGTAATCCATGTCCTTAGTCTGCTTGTCTTCATCTTTAGAAGAGGCTTCCCTCTGGGACGATAACCATGCAGACCAATTTGATGCAGTGTGCGGCGTATGGTCTGAGCACTGACAGACTGACCCCCCCACACACCTTCAACCTCTGCAGCAATGCTGGCAGCACTCATACGTTTATTTCCCAAAGACAACCTCTGGATATGACGCTGAGCACGTGCACTCAACTGCTTTGATCGACCATGGCAAGGCCTGTTCTGAGTGGAACCTGTCCTGTTGAACCACTGTATGGTCTTGGCCATCGTGCTACAGCTCAGTTTCAGGGTCTTGGCAATCTTCTTATAGCCTAGGCCATCTTTATGTAGAGCAACAATTCTTTTTTTCAGATCCTCAGAGAGTTCTTGATGCCACGAGGTGCCATGTTGAACTTCCAGTGACCAGTATGAGAGAGTGAGAGCGATAACACCAAATTTAACACACCTACTCCCCATTCACACCTGAGACCTTGTAACGAGTCACATGACACTGGGGAGGGAAAGTGGCTAGATGGGCCCAATTTGGACATTTTCACTTAGGGGTGTACTCACTTTTGTTGCCAGCGGTTTAGATATTGATGGCTTTGTTTTGAGTTATTTTGAGGGGACAGCAAATTTACACTGTTATACAAGCTGTACACTCACTACTTTATATTGTAGCAAAGTGTCATTTCCTCAGTGTTGTCACATGAAAAGATATAATAAAATATTTACAAAAATTTGAGGGGGTGTACTCTACTCACTTTTGTCAGATACTGCATTTGCAATGCTAGAAATCTATATATTTGGAATGCTGACAGAGACTGTAGAGGTTGTTTCTTCTCTAGTATCAAAGCAGTCTTTAGTTTGGCTTCAATTTCAGATTTGTTTAACCTCCCTGGCGGTATGATTCTGTCAGATTTTAGGTGCTGAAAGCGGTACCATTATTCTGCATGGAAATTTGGCGTTTTATATTGCAGGCCTGTAATTCTTAGGAATAACTTACTTAAATCTGTCCAAACAAGAGTCTAGTAGACATCCCGGGTATGATAAAGTTCAAAAAACAAAATTATACATTATAATAAAATAAATAACTATAAAATAATTATAACAAATAATATAATAATAATAATAAAAGTGTTTTTCAGTGTTTGATGACGAATTTCCCCACAAATCGCTATTGCTTAATTCTGCGAGTGATTCTAATTTATTATCACTGTTTTTTAGCTGGTCTAAAACCACTTTTGACATAAAGGGACACTTTTTGGTTGCTATGGACAATCTCCAGTTTCTAGGCAGAAAGAAAAGTTTTTATTATATAAGAGTGCATGCAGGGCACTGGGCAGACCACTAGGGACAATGGGGGTGTGTAATTATTACATACAGTACTGTAATCTGTAAGATTACAGTGTACTGTATGTGTACTGTGTTTTAACTTTTTTGAATTTGGCGCCGATCTCCGTCCCCGTGCGTCGTAACGTCGCAGGGAACGGAGCTCAGGCGGCACTCGGAAGTGTGTGAATCGAGCGAGGAGACAGCTCGATCACACAGCAGGGAGGCATCGCAGGATCCAGGGGACAAGGTAAGTAACTCTGCCTGGATCACTGCGATGCAATCCCGAGTCTGGCTCGGGGTTACCGCTTTTGGTGCTGAAATTTAACCCCGAGCCAGACTCGGGAATACCGCTAGGAAGGTTAAACAATATAAAAATGAAGTAAACCGTTTGCAATAGTTTGTTAGGCAAAGCCATTTATTTCGTTTTGGATAGATCAGTCAAACCAGTTTTTAATTCTTCTTGTCCAGCCCTTATCTCCTTCTTTCCCCTTTCTCTAAAAAATAACCTGTTATTTACAGAGTTAGGGGACGGGCTGCACATGCTCAGTTTGGTGTGTATTACTAGAGAGTTTTTTTTTCTTGGGAGAGTGGATGTGATCAGCACAGGGCCAATCAGTACTGACCAGACAGAGGGTCAGGGGTCTTGCATTCTCATTGGACAATCATGGGAGAATGAAAACTCCTCCTACAAGCTTTTACCAGAAACTGTTAGAAGTCACAAGACTTCTAACTGCTGATGAGAAAAGGTATTTATAATTACCAAAATAATTGCATTTCCATGTTCTGTCTACTGTGGGAGAGCAGATACAGGGAATGCAGGGTAAGGGTTTAGTAACACTTTAAGGGATGACCCAGCCAACCTTATATATTTTTTAATATTCTAATTCTCACAAAAAAATAATAATTACAAATAAGTAACTGTTATGCATCATTAATATCGCAACCTTGAAACAAACAGTGTAATTATATATGTAGGATTAAAGGAGCTGCTGAATTTTTACAAGATCTCCTGTATTTCCTAATGGTGACCATCCTTGTAGCCGCAATCAAAAACACACTTATCCAACAGTGACAACAACCAGGCTTCAGTCGTTTCAGTTTTAAAAGTATGTTTGCTTTTTAACTAATGGAGAGGGGGTTAGGGGCACAGGATTCCCAAAAAACATCAAAATATCTCTGGCCTTCATGTAGCAGAAAACTGGGGGTGGCCCTTTAAGAGTAAAAGTCTCACTTACATAAAGCTAAAGGATAAAAAAAATCAATGCAAAACAGCATGGGTAAACTAACAGGAGATTTTATTTGTACAATAATTTTAGGTTCAAACGTACAGAAATTTGTGGATATCCTCATTAGGCATATTATCACAATCCTGCTCAAATCCTGCTTTGTCAGTAATAAATGTGCATATGGTAACACTGCCTGAGGGAAACTCAATCTTAAAGCAGAACTTCAACCAAAAGTAAAAAAATAGAAATGACTACAATCCCATTAAAAATAGAAAAACTAGCTTTTTTTGTAATATCTTTTATCCAGAATTCCCCTCCGCAGTACATTTTTCTGCCACAAGATGTCCTCAGTCTGATGCCCAGAATCATTCAAGCACAAGTAATCCTGGACCTGCTCCAGCCAATGACTGGATGGAGAAAAGAAAGAGGCACAGTGATAAGCTCATCTCTCTCATTGTGCTTTCTGCTCCTTGTATTGTTCCTCTCACACTCCAGCCCTACTGTACAGGGACTGCAAGGGGCAGATAGCAGGTTAAATTCAGGTACTTCTACAGCTTGTGTTTTAAAAAAAAATAATAATGTATTATTGGTTACTGAACTGCATGTACAGTGCCTTGCGAAAGTATTCGGCCCCCTTGAACTTTTCATCCTTTTGCCACATTTCAGGCTTCAAACATAAAGATATAAAATTTAATTTTTTTGTGAAGAATCACCAACAAGTGGGACACAATTGTGAAGTGGAAAGAAATCTATTGCATATTTTAAACTTTTTTAGCAAATAAAAAACTGAAAAGTGGTGCGTGCAAAATTATTCGGCCCCTTTACTTTCAGTGCAGCAAACTCACTCCAGAAGTTCAGCGAGGATCTCTTAATGATCCAATGTTGTCCTAAATGACTGATGGTGATAAATAGAATCCACCTGTGTGTAATCAAGTCTCTGTATAAATGCACCTGCTCTGTGATAGTCTCAGGGTTCTGTTGAAAGCGCAGAGAGCATCATGAAGACCAAGGAACACACCAAGCCGGTCCGTAATACTGTTGTGGGGAAGTTTAAAGCCGGATTTGGATACAAAAAGATTTCCCAAGCTTTAAACATCCCAAGGAGCACTGTGCAAGCGATCATTTTGAAATGGAAGGAGTATCAGACCACTGCAAATCTACCAAGACCTGGCTGTCCCTCTAAACTTTCAGCTCAGACAAGGAGAAGACTGATCAGAGATGCAGCCAAGAGGCCCATGATCACTCTGGATGAACTGCAGAGAACTACAGCTAAGGTGGGAGAGTCTGTCCACAGGACAACAATCAGTCGTACACTGCACAAATCTGGCCTTTATGGAAGAGTGGCAAGAAGAAAGCCATTTCTCAAAGATATCCATAAAAAGTCTCGTCTAAAGTTTGCCACAAGCCACCTGGGAGACACACCAAACATGTGGAAGAAGGTGCTCTGGTCCGATGAAACCAAAATCGAACTTTTTGGCCACAATGCAAAACGATATGTTTGGCGTAAAAGCAACACAGCTCATCACCCTCAACACACCATCCCCACTGTCAAACATGGTGGTGGCAGCATCATGGTTTGGGCCTGCTTTTCTTCAGCAGGGACACGGAAGATGGTTAAAATTGAGGGGAAGATGGATGCAGCCAAATACAGGATGAAAACCTGTTGGAGTCTGCAAAAGACCTGAGACTGGGATGGAGATTTATCTTCCAACAAGACAATGATCCCAAACATACAGCAAAATCTACAAAGGAATGGTTCACAAATAAACGTATCCAGGTGTTAGAATGGCCAGGTCAAAGTACAGACCTGAATCCAATCGAGAATATGTGGAAAGAGCTGAAAACTGCTGTTCACAAACGCTCTCCATCCAACCTCACTGAGCTCGAGCTGTTTTGCAAGGAAGAATGGGCAAGAATTTCAGTCTCTCGATGTGCAAAACAGATAGAGACATACCCCAAGCGACTTGCAGCTGTAATCGCAGCAAAAGGTGGCTCTACAAAGTATTAACGCAAGGGGGCCAAATAATTTTGCACACCCCTCTTTTAATTTTTTTCTTAGTTAAAAAAGTTTCAAAAATCCAATAGATTTCGTTCCACTTCACATTTGTGTCCCACTTGTTGGTGATTCTTCACAAAAAAATAAAATTTTATATCTTTATGTTTGAAGCCTGAAATGTGGCAAAAAGATGAAAAGTTCAAGGCACTGTATATGTATATTTTATATCTGTACAGTGTACTGTTACATATAGTCATTAGCAGTGGCGTAACTACCAGGGTCGCAAAGGTCACACTTGCGTCCGGGCTCTGGCGTCCTGCCAATGTCGGGGGGGGGGGGCAGTGGGGTTGCTAGCCGCAGGTCTCTGAGCTGAGAGCGTCTTTCTCATACAGCCCAGAGCCTGCACTAACAGTTCCTCTCTCTCGCACAATGGGAGAGGAGAGAGCCTATGTGCTCCTTCTCCTACCGCTCCTCTCCTCCTGTGTGCATAGTGGGGAGTGTAAAGCTAAGCAGCTGAATTTGATCATTCACACTTTTACGATGCACACACAGGAGGAGAGGGGCAGGAGAAAAAATTAGCAGATCGGCTCTTTCCTCTCCCATCCATGCGAGGGAGGAGGGAGGAGGGAGGGAGAACTGTCAGTGCAGGGGCTGGGCTATATGAGAGGAATGCTCTAACCCAGAGATCTGCTGAGGAGGCACTGATAGGCGGCACTGATGGGCAGCAATGATAGGCTACACTGATGGGCACTGATAGCTGATGTTGATGAGCACTGATAGATGGCACTGATAGGCGGCATTGATGAGCATTAATAGGCGGCACTGAGAGGCAGCACTGATAGGCGGCACTCAAAGGCTGCACCGATGGGCACTGATAGCTGATGTTGATGAGCACTGAAAGGTGGCACTGATAGGCATCGCTAATAGGTTGCACTGATGGGCACTGATAGGTGGTATTGATGAGCACTGATGGGGGCACTGATAGGCGGCATTGATGAGCACTGATAGGCAGCACTGATATGCTGCACTGATGGGCACTGATAGGCAGCACTGATATGCTGCACTGATGGGCACTGATAGGCGGCATTGAGGATCCCTGATGTGCAGCATATCAGTGCTGCCTTATTGGGCACTGATAGGCATCACTTAAAGGCTGCACTGATAGGCACTAATAGGCAGAATTGATGAGCACTGATAGGCATCACTGATGGGGCTGCATTGATGATCAGTGCCCCGATTATTAGTGTAAACAATGTACTGACAGTCTTGCCGGTTAATGGCTCTCCTTTCCTCACACATACACAGCATGGGTGGAAAGGACTGCCGATAACCAGTAAGTCTGTTTACAAGTGATCAGTTAATCACATGGTAAAGGGCTGCTGTAATTGGCCCTTTACTGTGATCTGTGATCAGCGGTGTTCGAAGGACACAGCAGTCACAGAATGCGCTGGATGCATGCGCCATTGTTAATTTCGTCGACTAAAACCGACTAAAACATTTTAGTCAACTAACTCAATACCATTTTAGTCGACTAAAATACGACAAAAACTAAAACAATTGAGATGACTAATATGCTATTAAAACTAAAATGGCATTTTAGTGAAAAGACTAAAATGGGACTAAAAGTGAAATGCCCTTTTAGTCAAAAGACTAAGACTAAAACGAAATTGAAATTTGACGTAAAAATTAACACTAGTCTGTAGTGCATGCTCATACCTCAATACCATAAATAATAACATATTAGATTTTTCACTCCAGCAGTATATAATGAGTTTGGAAATTGTGGAGAAATTCTTAAATAATGCATTACAATTTAACTACGCCCATTCGATTTTAGATGACTAAAATTATTTTTAGTCGACTAAAATGACTTTAGGCGACTAAAATGTACTGGAGATTTAGTCCACTAAATACGACTAAAACTAAAACAATTCCAGAAGACTAAAATGGGACTAAAACTAAAATGCCATTTTAGTCCTAAGACTAAAACTAAATCAAAATTTTCTGCCAAAATTACCACTGGCATGCGCCAGGGGGCATCTGGAGACTGAGAGCAGGGTTCTGGGAGGATGTCCATGGATGCCCTCCCAGAACTGGAAGCCTGGGGCTTGGATGGAAGGTGGGGGGAGGGGTCAGTATGGCCCTTTATGGGTTTTTTTTCACCGGGGCCCTGAAGGTTCTAGTTAGGCCTCTGGTCATTAGGCACCTTCAGCATTTGCCTATTCATACTTCTCTCCTTCTTCTGTTGACTGGGCAGCACAGCACATACATATCTTCTGTGTGTACAAAGAAATGAAACCTACAAAAAGGAAAACATATCTTTACTGATTATAAATACACCCCCTTCTACAAATACTTTGTAATTTCTCATATGATGTGAAGAACAGTTACATTTATTGAGATCAGGGTTGTTTTTATACATCAAAGGTACTAGATAATCTGCAGGGAGAGATGGTCTCTTGATTATGCTAGCTATCTTCAGCTGACAATGGAATGCCTGAACACAGAGAGGCCCAAGTATAAACTAAAGTTTAGGCCAGTGTTAGGGAAGGAGTAAACAAAGCAAGTGTCCAGGGACCCAGGTAGCTGTGATTCTGATATCTGTTTCAGTTTTACCTTTAATATATTTACTTGCTACTGTAAATAGATAACATATTTTGACAGTTTTGCATAAGGCAAAGGTTGGGTCCTCTTGAATTAATAAGCATTATAAAGTATCCAGTGGGCAGAGCACATCAGCCTCCTTATCCCTCTCGGACCTCACTCACTCCTTACCTAATCCAGCTATCAATCAAAATCGTGGGGTGACAATTTTTTACATAGCAGAAATTTTAGGGGTGAGGGGTCTGGGCAAAAGACACGCTGTGATCATTCCATTGCCAGCTATAACAAACAAGACAATTCAAAAGACCTAAACATGTGTCCACCATGGGAATTTAATTACCTTTAGCCCACGTTCACACTGGGGCTGCGGGAGTGAAGCCTGCGAGTTCAGCTGAACTCGCAGGCTTCACTCCCGCTGGCAGTCCCGATTTCAGCCACGATTTCAAAGACATCTGAAACAGATGTCAATGTAAATCACGGCTGAAATCGCAAAAGGTAGTACAGAAACTACTTTTTGAAATCGGTGCAGCGCCGCAGATGCGGCGTCGCACCGATTAGGACTGTGCCATTGCCCGCAATTTGCGGCAAATTTCGCCGATTTGACATGCGATTTGACATGTCAAATCGCATCAGTGTGAACCAGGGCTTAAGGTGTATATTTTCACACACTACACTAAACAGCCACACACTGATAGGGATGGGCCCGGTGCTCGATTCGAACCCATGTTCGAATCGAGCACCGGGCGTTCGCTCGCTCGTCGAGCCCAGAACTATTTGGGCCGTTCGCATCACATTCGTGTGATGCGAGCGGCCCCGCAATGCATTGCGGCCGGCGCGGCCGGCGCAGTGCATTGCTGGCTGATGATTGGCCAAGCATGCACTGTGACCCCGCATGCTTGGCCAATCACAGCGCCCGAAACTCGGAGAGCAATAATTGGCTACAGGCAGGACGCCTGTAGCCAATTACAGCTCAGGGGCTTTAGTACATGCCCCACCATTTAAAAGGCCGCCACGCCATCGGCCCCGGTCACATGAGTTCCGGCTTTAGGAGAGATCAGTCTGCTGATTCTGTCTTTGCTTGATACTAAAAGATTTGCTCTTCTTTGCTAAACCATTGGCTATTTCTTTGCTAAACCATTGCTACCTAAGTCATTGATCGTTCATTGCTGCTGATTGCACAGTTAGCGTGTTATTAGCTGCTGCTGGGGATTAGTCTGGTGCGTGCTTACTGTTAGTACAGTATTGCAGTAGTACCAACCGCAGTGCTGTTAGCACAGCATTGCACCCCAACAGCACCCATAGGACTTCTAGTGTGTTAGTGGCAGCAAACAGAGCTCCTATATTTTCTTCTCAGCAGCACCCATAGGACTTCTAGTGTGTTAGTGGCATCACACAGAGCTCCTATATTTTCTTCTCAGCAGCACCCATAGGACTTCTAGTGTGTTAGTGGCAGCAAACAGAGCTCCTATATTTTCTTCTCAGCAGCACCCATAGGACTTCTAGTGTGTTAGTGGCAGCAAACAGAGCTCCTATATTTTCTTCTCAGCAGCACCCATAGGACTTCTAGTGTGTTAGTGGCATCACACAGAGCTCCTATATTTTCTTCTCAGAAGCACCCATAGGACTTCTAGTGTGTTAGTGGCAGCAAACAGAGCTCCTATATTTTCTTCTCAGCAGCACCCATAGGACTTCTAGTGTGTTAGTGGCATCACACAGAGTTCCTATATTTTCATCTCAGAAGCACCCATAGGACTTCTAGTGTGTTAGTGGCATCACACAGAGCTCCTATATTTTCTTCTCAGCAGCACCCATAGGACTTCTAGTGTGTTAGTGGCATCACACAGAGCTCCTATATTTTCATCTCAGAAGCACCCATAGGACTTCTAGTGTGTTAGTGGCATCACACAGAGCTCCTATATTTTCTTCTCAGCAGCACCCATAGGACTTCTAGTGTGTTAGTGGCATCACACAGAGCTCCTATATTTTCATCTCAGAAGCACCAATAGGACTTCTAGTGTGTTAGTGGCAGCAAACAGAGCTCCTATATTTTCTTGTCAGCAGCACACATAGTACCTATAGTGTGTTAGTGTCAGCACCCATAGGACCTACAGTGTGTTGTGAGCACACATAGGAGTTCTATTTTTTATACTATATACACTACCGACTACAATGGCTGGAAGACCGCCAAGGAGAGGCAGAGCGTGCCGAGGCAAGAACACAGGGCAGGCAGGCTCTGTTTCTAGAGACAACAGTGCTGGCCGTGGACGTGGTCGTGCATCGTCATCAGCACGTGGCCATGGGACACGCTTGTCTTTGTTTTCGGCAGCTGGACATGTGGAGCCGCATCATGCCGAAGGCTTGGTAGAATGGATGACCAAGCCCTCCTCATCCTCCTCATCCTCTCTCACCCAGGCTCAGGGTACTGGCAGAGCAGCTGCCAACGCGTACTCAATGGCATCATCAGCCACCCCTTCCCTAGACCCACCATGTCCTCCTGAGGAGTCCCCCGAACTGTTTGAGCACAGTGTTGGGTACATGCTCCAGGAGGATGCCCAACGATTCGAAGGCTCGGATGATGATACCCAGCTTGAGGAAGTCAGTAGTGTGCGCGCAGAGAGAGGGGATGCTGAAGGACAGCAATCTGGCAGTAGTGTTCCACCAGCTGCAGCTTACTGCCAGGTTTGCTCTAGTGGTGAAGAGGGAGGGGATGATGAGGTCACTGACTCCACGTGGGTGCCTGAAGGGAGAGAGGAGGAGGAGGAGGAGGATGCAGCGTCACATGTCCAACGAGGCAGGATGCCCCCTGGAGGCCAGCTAGAGGCCAGCACAGCAACTGTACCACACCGCAGAGCTCCGCCTGTGCAGGGCGCTGCCTCTGCACGTTATCACAAAAGTTCTTTGGTGTGGGCCTTTTTTGAGACGAGTGCATCAGATCGCACCACTGCTATTTGCAATATTTGTCTCAAGCGTATCTCGCGTGGCCAAAACATCAGCCGCTTGGGCACCACAAGCATGAGCAGACATATGTCGACCTGCCATGCAGCTCGTTGGCAAGCACACATAAAAGACCCACACCAAATAACAAAGCGGACCTCTCCTTGCTCCTCATCAGCTGGGATCTCCATCCCCACTATATCTTCAGTCCTCTCTGAAAGCTGCTCTGAGAGGACTGAAGGTGTAGAATTAGGTGTGTCACAACCAAGTACTTGCAGTACACCGACGTCCGATTGTAGCAGGCAAATTTCCCTGCCCCAGCTGCTGGACCGTCGAAAGAAGTATACTCCCAGCCATCCACATGCCCAGCGGTTGAATGCTAGCTTGGCTAAATTGCTAGCACTTCAACTGCTGCCTTTTCAGTTGATAGACTCGGCCCCCTTCCGTGAGTTTGTTCAATGTGCGGTTCCTCAGTGGCAGGTTCCCAAACGCCACTTTTTCTCACGGAAGGCGATTCCGTCTCTCTACTGGCATGTGGAAGGCAATGTCCATGCCTCGCTGGACAGGGCGGTCAGCGGTAAGGTGCATATTACCGCTGACTCATGGTCCAGCAGGCATGGACAGGGACGTTATCTTTCTTTCACGGCCCATTGGGTCACTCTATTGGCAGCTGGGAGGGATGCAGGACAAGGTGCAGTAGTGTTGGAGGTTGTTCCGCCACCACGCCTCCAAAATGCTACTACTGGTTGTGACACACCTCTCTCCTCCACCCCCTCCTCTTCTTCTTCCTCCATGTCCTCTTCGAGTGCTCTGTCCTCGGAACCAGCGGTGCTCCGTAGGCGTACAAGGGGCTACGCGAGTACGCAGGCAAAAAGATGCCATGCCGTGCTTGCGCTGGTGTGTTTGGGGGACAGGAGCCACACTGGGCCAGAGGTTCTGGCAGCTCTGCAGGGGCAGGCCGAGAGGTGGTTGACGCCACGCCAGCTTAAGCCAGGAATGGTCGTTTCTGATAATGGCACCAACCTCCTCTCCGCCCTGCGACAGGGGCAGCTCACCCATGTGCCCTGTATGGCTCACGTCCTCAACCTGGTGGTGCAGCGGTTCTTGGGCAGGTTCCCAGGCTTACAGGATGTCCTGAGGCAGGCCAGGAAAGTCTGTGTGCATTTCCGCCGATCTTATAATGCCAGTGCTCGGCTGACTGAGCTGCAAAAGGAGCTGAACCTGCCCAAGAACCGCCTAATATGTGACATGCCCACCAGGTGGAACTCAACGTTGGCCATGCTGCAGCGACTGCACACGCAGCAGAGGGCCATCAATGAGTACCTTTGCGACTACGGCACCAGGACAGGGTCAGGGGAGCTTGGCTTTTTTTCCCCACGCCAGTGGAGCATGATCAGGGATGCATGCACTGTCCTCTCACCATTTGAGGAGGCCACGAGGATGGTGAGCAGTGACAGTGCATGCATCAGTGACACTGTACCTCTTGTCCACCTGTTGGAGCATACGCTGCGTGGGATAATGGACAGGGCACTTGAGGCAGAACAGAGGCAGGAAGAGGAGGACTTCCTTGTCTCTCAAGGCCCCCTTTATCCAGACAATGTTCCTTCTGTCCCACCCATCACACAGGAAGAGGAGGAGGAGGAGGAGGATTGTGTGAGCATGGAGGTGGAGCCTGGCACTCAGCATCAGCAGCAGCAGTCTTTTAGGGATGATGTACAGTCCCAACAAACCAGTGGACTTGTACGTGGCTGGGAGGAGGTGGCTGGCGATCATGTCATCCTCAGTGACCCAGAAGACTCCGGACCGAATGCCTCAGCTAACCTACGCTGCATGGCCTCCCTGATCCTGCAAAGCCTGCGGAAGGATCCTCGTGTTCTTCGGATCAAGGAGAGTGACCATTACTGGCTGGCCACTCTCCTTGATCCACGGTACAAGGGTAAGGTTGCGGACCTTATCTTGCCGTCGCAGAGGGAGCAGAGGATGAGACATCTCAGGGAGGCCTTGCAGAAAGGTCTGTGCAACGCGTTCCCAGAAACTGGGAGGTTACAAACTCCTGGTCCTGGACGACGAGTTGCTGAGGCTTCGGTCAGTAGCAGAAGGAGCGGTGGGGAAGGTGGACGTCTGACCGATGCGTTCAGACAATTTTTTAGTCCGCAGCCCCAAGGTATGATCGGTTCCAGCAACCATCGCCAGCGTCTGATATACATGGTGCAGGAATACCTAGGGGCAAGGTCAGACTTGGACACCTTTCCCACCGAAAATCCTCTGGCTTACTGGGTCCTGAGGATGGATCACTGGCCAGAGCTTGCACAGTATGCAATTGAGCTACTGGCCTGTCCTGCATCCAGCGTTCTTTCCGAACGCACATTCAGTGCTGCTGGAGGATTTGTCACCGATCATAGGGTGCGCCTGTCCACCGACTCGGTTGATCGACTGACCTTCATAAAAATGAATCAGTCTTGGATCACCACCAGCTACCAGACACCTGAAGCGGATATAACGGAATAATTTATAATGTCACATCCCTTCAAGACTGCCTATGCTGATGCTGAGTGACTGTCCTGTTATGTTCACTGACTATCCTCTTCCTCCTCCTCAATGATCCATGCCACCACACCAGTGCCTAAGGCACAATTTTTCAGCCCCTGTATAACAGGGGCGTGTAATTACAATTTTTTAAAAAGATGCTTCGCAACAGGTGTGACTGCTGTGCTCAGAGTACAGTATCTGTGAGGGGTTGCAGTGTTGTGGCACCAGCACCAGTGCCTAAGGCACAATTTTTCAGCCCCTGTTGGGGCGTGTAATTACAATTTTTAGGCAATGCTTTGCAACAGGTCTCATTGCTGTGCTCAGAGTACAGTATCTGTGAGGGGTTGCAGTGTTGTGGCACCAGCACCAGTGCCTAAGGCACAATTTTTCAGCCCCTGTATAACAGGGGCGTGTAATTACAATTTTTTAAAAAGATGCTTCGCAACAGGTGTGACTGCTGTGCTCCAAGTACAGTATCTGTGAGGGGTTGCAGTGTTGTGGCACCAGCACCAATGCCTAAGGCACAATTTTTCAGCCCCTGTTTAACAGGGGCGTGTAATTACAAATCTTGATCTAATAGTTCACAGCAGGGCCCATTCCTGCGCCCACCAAGAGTAACTATGAGGGCCTACAGTCTTGTGGCAACACCGTCCACCACCACCACCACCACCAAAGGCCCAATTTTTCTGCCCTGTTCAACAGGTGCATGCAATTACAAATCTTGATCTAATAACTCACAGCAGGGCCCATTCCTGCACCCACCAAGAGTAACTGTGAGGGCTTACAGTCTTGTGGCAACACCGTCCACCACCACCACCACCACCACCAAAGGCCCAATTTTTCTGCCCGGTTCAACAGGTGCATGCAAGTACAAATCTTGATCTATTAACTCACAGCAGGGCCCATTCCTGTGCCCACCAGTCTTGTGGCTACACCAACATCTAATAGGGCAAATTTCTGCAGAGTATATACGGCAGGCCCCTACTTTCAAACATCCAACTTACAAACGACTCCTACTTGCAAACGGCAAGAGAAAACAGGAAGTGAGAGGAAATCTACCCCTAGGAAGGAAAATTCTATCCTGTTAGATTTAATTTGGGAAAAAGGTATCTCCTCTCTACTGATGCTTTATCACCAATCCTTGTTTCAATTAAAACCCCACTTTTCCAAAAACATTTGTCATTGGGACGGAAAGTGAGGTGACATGTTCTGAACAGATGTGCAAAGACAGCAAATGTTACAGGGGTGATAACCCCTCCCTATGTTCTCCAAAAAGCTTAAAAATTGATTTTTTTGGGATGTAGCTACACTTCATAATGTACCTGTTCAGATTCTACTTAAGAACAAACCTACAGTCCATGTCTTGTTTGCACCACCTATATACTGCTGTTCAGAGTATATAGGGTTGTAGGTATAGGGTTTTATTTTGGGTGCGGGGTCCCCCTTAGTATCCATACAAGACCCAAAGGGGCTGGGGTGGGGGGGGGGGGTGATGGGGTAGCCATGCCATTTTTCTCAAGGATTTTCAGCCATATGGCGGCCAGGACAAGACATGACATTAAAGCCGCAAGTGGTTTTAAATGGCTTCTTTTTTTCCTTTACAAATGTCATTTTGTGCAAGGACAGTTCTAAACACGGGAAACACATGCCACTTCACAGGCATACTTTAGACACCCCCCAGGTACCATATTTAAAGGAAAATTTCACTTTTTTTTTTTTCACTTTATGCATCATTAAAATGACTGCTCCCGAAAAAACTTTAGTTTTTAAAATTTCTTTTTGCATTGATATATGTCCCCTGGGGCAGGACCCGGGTCCCCAAACCTGTTTTATGACATTAACATGCATATTGGCCATTGTAATTAGCAATTTTGATTTCGAACGTTCGCGTCCATTATAACGAATAGGGTTCGAAAATTCGCGCGAACTTTCGGTCCGTTCGAAGGTTCTGGTGCGAACCGAACCCGGGGGTGTTCGGCTCATCCCTACACACTGATGAATATATACACTAATATTTATAGCAAATATTATAAATTGGTGGAAAATTTAACTGATCCCCATTATATAGGGCAGTGATGGCGAACCTTGGCACCCCAGAGGTTTTGGAACTACAATTCCCATGATGCTCCACTACACTGCATAGTGCATGAGCATCATGCGAAATGTAGTTCCAAAACATCTGGGGTGCCAAGGTTCGCCATCATTGATATAGGGTCTGTTTATAAAGAGCATAGCAATTTGTGTAAATTAGTTCTGTGTGAATAGTGGCAAATAAAATGAATGTTTAGAGGCGATCTCCTTTGCTGGTCAAATGTTTTCCATTGATTTAAAACAGAAAATACACATTTGGCCACTAGATTTCGTTAAAGGGGTTGTAAAGGTTTGTTTTTTTATTTTCTAAATAGGTTCCTTTAAGCTAGTGCATTGTTGGTTCACTTACCTTTTCCTTAGATTTCCCTTCTAAATGTTTTTTTTCTGTTTTCATTGTGTGAATTTCTCACTTCCTGTTCCTCCTCAGTAAGCTGTTCAGTAAGCTGTTCTGGCTGACTAAACACCTCTCGGATGATGGTGGCAAGCTTATTGAGGAGAAACAGGAAGTGAGAAATTCAGACGAAGAAAAAAAACATTTAGAAGGTAAATCAAAGGAAAAGGTAAGTGAACCAACAATGCACTAGCTTAAAGGAACCTATTTAGAAAATAAAAAACAAACCTTTACAACCACTTTAAGGATCATAAATAGGAAATATTGCATTTGAACACTAGATGGCACTACATAGCATTAACAAGTCTCAGTGATATTTAACACATTTTACTCTGTAACTGGCAGATTTGCTATGCATTTTATGTTTTTTTTTTTTTTTTAATATAAATACTCTCCTATGTACGAGTATATATCAAGCTTAGTGTGCTCTATACCACGGTAGTTATATGTTTTTTTTTTCTCACCTAAGGCAAGTCTTTTTACTGATAAGAGTTTAGCAACAATGAAGCAACATACTACCTACTATGTAACTATGTATGTATGTAACATCCTTACCTAGGAATTTCTGAAGAAATGCTGGCTGTTTTTCAGAAGAAAGGTGGATACACAGGTAGTATACAGGGGCCCCAGAAAGAACAACAGCAACTCCAACTAGTGAATCCACAAGATCGCTGTAGAGCGGGACGGCTACCAGAAGCACGCTGCATATACAGTATACCACTGGGAAAAACAAGCTCAGCTGCAAAAAAACAAAAACAAATCAACGTTGACTAATAAAGAAATATGCATGCATTGGGGTTTATTTACTAAAGGCAAATCCACTTTGCACTACAAGTGCAAACTGCAAGTGCACTTGAAAGTGCAGTCACTGTAGATCTGAGGGGAAGATCTGAAATAAGGGGAAGCTCTGCTGATTTTATCATCCAATCATGTGCAAAGTGGATTTGCCTATAATAAATAACCTCCATTGGGTTGTAAGAAACTTTTGTTTATAAATAACATCTTACAGCTGTACTGTATGTACATCATCTTGTAATTCAGAGTAAATATGAAATTTTAAAAATGTACTGCCCAAACTTTTTTTTAAATTCATTTTTAATTAGAGAGAAGGCATGAAACACTTTTAGGACTGTATTGGTTATATTTTAGTTAGTTTGTTTATTTTGAACATGTAAAAAACGAAAAAACAAAATAAAAGACATAAAAATAAAAGAAGTAATTATTCAGTAGTAGACAATCACAAAACTGGTTTCAGGAGAAGACAGAAAAACTATAAAAAATAATTTAGTTTACATATCCGAAAAGGGATGGGAAGAAGTACAAACTTTTTTCTGTCCTGGGTCTTATTTTAGAATACCATGAAAAAACAATTTACTGTATTTAACACAAATCTATTAATACGCCTTCAAGACAGTGCTTAATATCAAAATAACCTAAAATTAAAAAGGAATCCTAGGTTAGTTTTCTAAATATATCCTATGGAATAAACAACTGCATGTCAGCCTGGGACAAATCAGTCTGGAATACAGCTGTACTAAGATACTTAAAGGAGCACTAAAGCTTCCCTTTTTTTTGCTTAAAAATAACAAACATGTTATACTTACCTCCACTGTGCAGCTCGTTTTGCACACAGTGGCCCCGATCCTGGTCTTCTGGGGTCCCTCGGCGGCTGTCTTGGCTCCTCCCCGCAAGGACTCCACACCTTAATGCGAGTGAGCTCGCATGGTGTGGAGTGATTGCGGGCGCGCTCCCGTGATACAGCGGCGGCCATAGCCGCCGACTGTATCACTCGGCCCCGCCCCCCGGCGTGCCGCGTCATTGGATGTGATTGACAGCAGCGCCAGCCAATGGCTGCGCTGCTTTCAATCCATCCAGTGTAGCCAATCGGCGGCCAGGCTGAAAAACGAAGAGGATGACGGGGACGAGCATGGGACTTTCGAGGGGCCAGGTAAGAAAAACGGGGGCTCGGGGGGGGGCGGTATTGTCGAATGTTTTTTCACCTTAATGCATAGGATGCATTAAGGTGAAAAAACATGTAACTTTACTACTCCTTTAAAACATCTGTGAAGGGTCACATGGATAGCTTGTAAAACAGCTATGGTCCAAAATTATATAAATAAATATACCTATATATATATATATATATACATACACACACATACAGTTAGGTCCATATATATTTGAACACTGGCACATTTTTTTTTTTTCAGGTATTTACTAAAACATATTCAAGTTTTATTTTCATAATGGATATGGGCTGAAAGTGCACACTCTAAGGTTTCATTTGATTTGTGATGTACATCCAAATCAGAGGAAGAGTTTAGGAATTGCAGCTCTTAAAAATAGCCATCCCCCCTTTTTCAAGGGACCAAAAGTAATTGGACAATTGAATCAAAAGCTGTTTCATGGCCAGGGGTGGGCTACTCCTTTATTATTTCTTCATTAATTAAGCAGGTAAAGGGTCTGGAGTTGATTTAAAGTGTATTTGCATTTGGAATCTATTGCTGGGAATCTACATCATGCGTTCAAAGGAGCTGTCCATGCAAGTAAAACAGGCCATTGTAAGGCTCCAAAATGAAACAACATTAGGAGTGGCCAAATCAACATTTTGGCACATTCTGATGAAAGAAGAGCACACCGGTGAGCTCAGCGACATAAAAAAAGCCTGGATGTTCACGGAAGAAAACATTGGTGGACAGTGCTGGGACAAGGTCATTTGGTGCCCAGGGCGAAGATGGCAAACTGCCCCCCCCAATTATCGTCACCGTTCATCGTCACCGTTGTCATCGTTGCTGATACTAAGGCCCCTTTCACACTGGGGCGGGCAGGAGCGGTGGCGGTATAGCAGCGCGATTTTCAGCGCTGCTATACCGTCGTTCTTACCGCGGTATGCGGTCACTAGGGGGGTAAATTTAACCCCCGCTAGCGACCGAAAAAGGGTTAATACCGCCGGCAAACTGCGGCTATTGCCGCGGTTTGCGGGCGGTATTACCGCGCTGTCCCATTGATTTCAATGGGAGACCGCGGTAAAGGAGCGGTGAACACACCGCTCCTTCACCGCTGTAAAGAAGCGGCTAGCAGGACTTTTGGAGCGGTCCTGCTAGCGCACCGCTTCAGTGTGAAAGCCTTCGGGCTTTCACATTGAAGGCTAAAGGGCATGATTTTTTCATGCGGTATAATAGCGCTAATATTAGCGCTAAACCGCATGAAAAATGCCCCAGTGTGAAAGGGGCCTAAGCATTTGCAAGAGTACTTGTACTTGTGCAAATGCTCCAATATCTAAAACCAATAATTTCTGTGCGATCTGAGCTCATACAAAATTAATGGGCTTAAATTGCACTGTAAAGAATCACATGTGATTTGAACAGGAATGTGGTGCGATTTCTGTCTGAATCACATGCTGTTTCTCACACTGCTCCTGTGTGAACCTAGGCTTGTCATAATGACTTTAGCCTGGGTTCACACAGGAGTGGTTCGGAAAACCACATGTGATTCAGACAGAAATCGCACCACATTCCTGTTCAAATCACATGTGATTCTTTACAGTGCGATTTAAGCCCACTCATTTCGTATGGGCTCAAATCGCACTGCAAAGGTATTGGCAACTGGCATCAGCGAGTACTTGAGCACAAGTATTGTTGGTACAAAACAGGTATTGGAGCAACCCTAGTGTGTACCCAGCTTTAGACAATGTGTCCGGGTGTTTAATTGACTCAAAGACAAAGCTCCTGGGCAAACAAATCTGCATAGGTGAGAATAAAGATAACAAGGAAAACATTTGTCACTGTTAGTACTCATGCACAAGAAAACTATACTGTAGGTATAGCATACACTATACAATCTGATTGTACAATCTCTGCACAATCTCCTTTAGATTTACGGAAACTTTGCAATATATGGACAACCTAAACAATTCATTTAAGTAGTATTCAATCAGGCAGGCCTTTGTACTACATAGTTGGTCTTAGATCCAAAAGATATTGTACAATCAGATTGTATAATGTATGGTAAACTGGAGGCTGGCCATAGATGGATGGTTTTTATTTTCGTCTGATCTAAAAAAATTGAATGGATCCCCCTAATCCACACAACTAAGGTGACATCTATGTCAGTGCTGTAAATCTAAGGAAACATTTCTGTTGGTTTGAGAGAAGTTGATCATTAATTTGATGTCTCTTTAGCAAGAATGACTACAGAAGGATTGAAACTTGTCCGATCCTTGCTGGACCAGTTAAATTTCCATCCATTTCCATCCATCTATGGCCAGGTTTAGTAGCTCCTGTTGTTTTCGTATGCCTGGGGAGCTCACTAAGCACATGAGTTCTTTAGGGCCCATTCACATGTGGTGCAGACATGTGTGTCCTGTGCAGGGCTCTCTTATCAGCACAGGGATGTATGGGCATTGTGTGCATATCACTGTGCCAGTGTCCCATTCACTTCTATTGGGACCCGCACCTGCATGTCATATTAGAATACAGAGGCTGTGTCCATGCAGCCTCATGTCCCAGTAGATATAAATGGGGTGCTGACACGGGGATGCGCACAACACCTATGTACCCCCATGCTGATAAACGCCAGCCCTGCATGGGAGATGCATGTTTGCACCCCTTGTGAATGGACCCTTACTAAAAATAGAATCTGAAATAACAGTTGTCTCCTCAATTAGCAGTGATATGAAGCCTGAAAATGTGTCACTGTTACCTGTTGGCTGAGTAGAGGCAGTTTCAGCAGCACAGAGACAGGAGAGAACACCACTCAGTTTGGCTGTGCAGGTAGAGAGATGGGGGTCCGAGAGAAGGGCACAGGAGAGGAGGGGGGTCATTATACAGAGCAGGAATAGATTGTCTAGAGCAGGGAGAGATAACAGGAGGCTGTAGGGGTGGAGCGGGTGATCTCCCACAGACATCGGGACACAATGAAAGTGAAAGCAGGAGTGATAGAGATTACTGGAGAGGGGGGAGAGAAGCCGCTGTCCAGGAGAGGAAAAGTTGTATGCATGTAGACTGAAGCAGGAAAGCGCTGATACCTTCCCAACCTCACGTGCCCCACCTGCTCCACTCTATGTTACTGAAGGACTAGTAGAGTGCACTGTGCAGGCAGGGGGGCGGGTGTAGTGCTACGATCTACATGCAGGGACAAAACCGCTCTCTTCCTGTGTTACATTCTGCAGCATATTCTGTCCTGGGAAGGGTTGTACCCGGCAAACTGGCCCCTCTTCTCACACTAAATCATCCCGCCCAGGGCAGATGCCCCTCCCGCCCACCACTAGTACCGGCCCTGTTGGTGGATGATCGAAGGATCCTCTCTATGGTAAAGAAAAACCCATTCACAACACCCAGACAAGAGAAGGACACTCTCCAGGAGGTGGGCGTATCATTGTCAAAGTCTACAATCAAGAGAAGACTCTATGAGAGTAAATACAGAGGGTTCACCACAAGGTGCAAACCATTCATAAGCCTGAAGAATAGAAAAGACAAATTAGACTTTGCCAAAAAACATCTAAAAAAGCCAGAGCAGTTCTGGAAAAGCATTCTTTGGACAGATGAAACTAAGATTAAGAAAAAATTGTGAAGAAGGCTCGGAACAGCTCATGATCCAAAGCACACAACGTCATCTGTAAAACATGGTGGAGGCAGTGTGCATGGCTTTCGGTGGCACTGGGTCATTGGTGTTTATTGATGATGTGACAAAAGACAGAAGCAGCCGGATGTATTCTACAGTGTTTAGAGATATACTGTTAGTCCAGATTCAGCCAAATGCAGCAAAGTTGATTGGACGGCGCTTCACAGTACAGATGGACAATGATCCAAAACACACTGCAAAAGCAACCCTGGAGCTTTTGAAGGAAAATAAGTGAAATATTCTGCAATGGCAGAGTCAATCACCTGATCTCAACCCATTTGAGCATGCATTTCACTTGCTGAAGGCAAAACTAAAAGGCAGAAAGACCCACAAACAAAGAACAAATGAAGACAGCTGCAGTTAGAGCATGGCAAAGCATCAGGAGGAAACCCAGTCTTTGATAATGTCCATGGGTTCCAGACTTCGGGCAGTCATTGCCAGTAAAGGATTCTCAACAAAATCTTAAAAATAATTTTATTTCTGATTATATTCATTTGTCCAATTACATTTGAGCCCCTGAAAATTGGAGAACTGTATTTAAAAATGGTTGCAGTTCCTAAAATTTGTACTTGATATTTATGTCCGACTCCTTAAATTAAAGCTGAAAGTCTACACTTCAAGTTCAAGTTCATTCAGAGTGTTTCATTTTAATTTTATTCTGGTGGCATACAGAGCCAGAAGTATGAAAATTGTGCCTGTGTCCAAATATATATGAACCTAACTGTGTGTGTGTGTGTGTGTGTGTATGTGTATGTGTGTGTATATATATATATATATATAAATATATAAAAAAAATACATATCTGAAAGAGTGTTGCATGTGCATAGCGACAATGTTGCACAGCAATATATGTATATAACAAATATATTATACATATATCTATATATAAAATAAACCTCATGGTTTATAATGGTTTAATATTTATTAGTTTTTTTTCTAATCTTTCTTATAGCTGGCCATAGATGGAACGAATGTCAGCAGGTTCAGCAGGGACTGGCCGAGATTCGTTCCATTTATGGGCAGGCTGGTTGTACCCAAGTTGATCGCTCTTGAGTACACCCAGCCTTTTGGATTTTTTACATGCAATTACTGCTGGCGGCTATAGCCGCCAGCAGTAATCATTGTGTTCTGCCGGCTGGGATGGCTTGCTGCTGGCAGAACAATAGAGCTGCAGAAGGGATTTACCCATCAACACTAATTACCACCCATCATGAAGGGAAAAAAATCTAATAATTTATGACTTGCCTTAGTGTCCTGGTGGTGATCAGACACTAAGGGGGAGATTTGCTAAAACTGGTGCACTCAGAATTTGGTGCATCTGTGCATGGTAGCCAATTAGCTTCTAACTTCAGCTTGTTCAATCAAGCTTTGACAATAAGCCCCCATTCACACTGAACACAGCTTTGAAATCGTCATCTGAACTCACCCAATTTCAAAGCCGCATTTCACTTTGATTTCGGGGGCGACTTGAAAGACATCTGTGCGGGTTCATGCACAGATGTCTATTGAAATTGCCTCTGAAGTCGCCAAAAGTAGTGCAGGAACTTCTTTTGGAAATTGGTGCGGCGCCGCAAAGTCAGCATCGCACCGTTTGGGACGCTCCTATTGCCGGCTATAGGCTCAGAGTTTACATGCAATTTGACCTGTCAAATCTCTGTGAACAGGGGCTAAAATCTGGAAGCTGATTGGTTTCAATGTAGAGGTGCACCAGATTTTGCACTCTCCATTTTAGGAAATCTAACCCTATGTTTACATTATTAACCACTTAACGACCGCCCACCGCCGATTTACGTCGGCAGAATGGCACGGACAGGCAGAATCACGTAGATCTACGTGATCGCCTTTGTGCAGTTGGGGCGTCCATCCGGACCCCCCTTCACTGCAGTGAGCGGCCGTTAAGTGTTCGGGAGCGATCAGGCATGAGGGGGCGGCCGCTCGATTCCGCCCCCCCCCTCGCGATCGCTCCCGGCCAATGAAAATGCTTCCTCCGCCATGTGATGTAAACACAGGCTGGAGGAAGTGATGTCATCTCCCTCGCCGCGGTCTTTTCGTTCCCGGCGCCGAGGAGAGAAGACAGAGGTTAGTGCTCCAACAGTCCACTGACACGTAGGTACACATAGGCACACAAATCACCCCCCAGTCACCCCCAGATCACCCCCCAGGTCACCCCAAAGCCCCCAATCACAGTGTCACTGATTGCAGTGATCATTTATTTTACTGATCACTGCATTTAGTGTCATCTGTGATTGTAAAAAGTTGCAGGGCAGTTAGGATTAGGCCCCTTTAGGTCCAGGGTAGCCCCCTAACCCCCCCTAATAAAGGTTTAACCCCTTGATCACCCCCCAGGTAACCCTTTCACCCCCTAACTTCAGCGTCACTAAGCGATTGTTTTTCCGATCGCTGTATTCGTGTCGCTGGTGTTTTAGATAGGCAGTTATTTTTTTTTAGGTTCGCCGCAGGTTTTTATTAGTGTCAGGTACCCCCATATATTATTTTAACCCCCTGATTGCCCCTAGAGTTAACCCTTTCACCAGTGATCGCCGTATAAGCGTCACTGGTGTCACTGGTTAGCCAGTAAGTTATCTAGTTATTTAGGTAACCCGTCAGGTTTTTATATAGCGTCGGGTACCCCCATATTTAACCTAATAAAGGTTTTAACCCCCTGATTGCCCCTAGTTAACCCTTTCACCAGTGATCACCATATAAAGGTTACAGGTGACGCTGGTTGATTAGTTTGCTTTTTATAGCATCAGGGCACCCGCCGTATATAACCCAATAAAGGTTTAACCCCCCTGATCGCCCGGCGGGTGAGATCAATTAGGTTTTAGCGCCAGAGAGGGTCTGCGTCGCCCCAGGCAGTGTTAGGTTAGTGCCAGTAACGCTAACACCCACGCGCAAAGCATACACCCCCCTTAGTGGTATAGTATCTGATCAGATCTATACTAGCATCCCCAGCGGTTTAGGGTTCCCAAAAACGCAGTGTTAGCGGGATCAGCCCAGATACCTGCTAGCGCCTGCGTTTAGCCCCTCCGCCCAGCCCAGCCCAGCCCAGCCCACCCAAGTGCAGTATCGATCGATCACTGTCACTTACCAAACACAACACACATAACTGCAGCGTTCGCAGAGACAGGCCTGATCCCTGCGATCGCTAACAGTTTTTTTGTAGCGTTTGATATATTTGCTGACGACAGTCAGGTGCTTTTTTTCCTGTGAATCTTACTAGTGTACCCCTAAATTTAGAGCCCAAAATGGCAAGACGAAGGTACACTAGTAAAGAGGCCTACGAGATTCTGAGCATGACAGATAGTGAAGAGGAGGTCACGTATCTGTCAGATTCAGGCTCAGAATATCTTCCCGTAGAAGACAGTGACGTCAGCGGCCCCACGTCAGATAGCTCTGACGACGAAGTTGAGGTCCCTGCTAAGGTCAGGTGTACCCGATCCCGATCTTCTGAGGTTGTTGAGGAGCAAGAACCGCAGGTCTCTCGTATCATGGAGCAGAGTAGTACTAGCACCGCTATTCCTTCTGGTGAACTGGCAAGCACCAGCGGCCTAGTACAGCCTGGACGTACATCCAGCACTGCAGTAACACTTGGTGACGTGGCGAGTCCCATAAGTGCAGTTCAAGCTGGCGAGGTGGCAAGCACAAGTAGTGTCCCGCTGCCACCAAGAAGACAAAGGCAGGCCCGTCGTGCCCATACTGCCCTTCCTGCAGAATTTGCCTATCCTGATTGGGTCCCCACCACTTCTGCAGAACCCGTACTTCCCCCATTCACTGCCCAACCCGGTATTCAGGTGGAAACAGCTGATTTTATTCCAATTGATTTTTATTCGCTGTTTTTCACGGAAGATCTCTATAGATCTATTGTGGACCAGAGTAATTTATATGCTGGTCAATTTATCGCCGCTAACCCCCAGTTGCCTAAAATTGCCAGAAATTGGAAACCAATTACGGTTTCCGAATTTAAGACCTTTCTGGGCCTTTCCCTCAACATGGGCACACATAAATTTCCGTCATTGCGTGCTTATTGGTCCACGCACCCAATTGACCACATGCCCGTGTTCTCTGCCTCCATGTCCAGGGCACGATACGAGCAGATTTTGCGGTTCATGCACTTCAACGACAATGAACTTTGTCGTCCACGTGGGGACCCTGAATACGACCGGCTCTATAAAATTCGGCCCCTCATAAACCACTTCAACGAACGTTTTGCAGCCTTGTTTACTCCCAATCAAGTTGTCTGCGTTGATGAGTCCCTGATTAAATTTTCTGCCCGCTTGTCTTTCAAGCAGTACCTTCCCAGCAAGCGTGCCAGATACGGGGTCAAGCTCTACAAGTTCTGTGACAGGGCAACAGGCTATGTAGTGAACTTTACGGTTTATGAGGGAAAAGACAGTCAGATTGAGTCGGTCAACTGCCCGGATTACATAGGGAGCGCTGGCAAGATAGTGTGGAACTTGGTGTCACCCTTATTCGGAAAGGGGTACCACTTGTATGTGGACAATTATTACACGAGCGTGCCACTGTTTAGTCACTTGTTTGATCATCAGATTGGAGCATGTGGCACCGTGCGACCTAATCGCCGGGGCTTTCCCCAGCGGCTTGTAAATGCCCGTCTTAAGCTGGGGGAGAGAGCCTGCTTGAAGTGTAATAACTTGCTCGCTATGAAGTGGAGGGACAATAAGAATGTTTTCCTTCTTACCTCCCTTCATGCAGACACGACAGTCCAAATTCGTACGGCGACTGGTGTTGTGGAGAAACCCCTCTGTGTCCACGAATATAACCAAAATATGGGAGGGGTGGACCTCAACGACCAGTTGATGGCGCCGTATCTAATTGACCGTAAGGCGAGACGCTGGTACAAAAAAGTGTCTCTATCATTATTCCAATTGGCTTTGCTGAACGCTCATGTGCTATACAGAGCTTCAGGCGGGACGTTATCTCTTCTAAAATTCCAGAATGAGATAGTCACAGAACTCCTGTATCTAGGCGGTTCTGCACCTCACCATCCCCAACCAAATGCAGTAAGCCGGCTGCATGAGAGGCATTATTCGTATGTCCTCCCGAGTACCCCTACCCAAAGCCACCCCCAAAAAAGATGTCGTGTCTGTAGCAAGCGCGGATTTAGGCGTGACACCCGTAGTTTTTGTCCACTCTGTCCTGACAAGCCTGGTCTTTGCCAAGGTGAATGTTTTGAACGCTACCACTCAAAAGTAAAGTTTTAGCGTAGGGTACAGCATTTCACAGACTAGGACACACTTACACAGGGTCTCCCAAGATGCCATTACATTTTGAGAGACCCGAACCATTACAGTTGTAAAGTTACAAAAAAAAGTGTAAAAAATAAAAAAAAAACGTAAAAAAACAAAACACAAAAAAATATAAAATAAAAAAACCAAAAATAGTTGTCGTTTTATTGTTCTCTCTCTCTCTATTTTCTCTCTATTGTTCTGCTCTTTTTTACTGTATTCTATTCTGCAATGTTTTATCATGCTTGCTTTTCAGGTATGTAATTTTTTGTTTTCAGGTGCGCCATTCAACTGCAGCGCGGAATTATTTATCTTGACAGCAACAGCGTTTGCTCCCACGATACATAAAGCCGTGACTCCAGTGCTGTAGGAGGTGATTTCACCACCACAGTTAAAAAAAAGAGCATATATGCCGAAGCATGGGGGCAGCAGGGGCGGAGGAGCGATTTTGCTCCTAATGCCGCGTACATACGGTCGAAATTCCGACGGAGGCCTGCCCGTGGAAAATTCCGACCGTGTGTACGCGGCATAACTTTTTTGCGGGAGGATGCCCCCATGCTTCGGCATATATATATTTTAGGCACAGGTTGCGTTAAAAATTTTTTTTATTTTTTACTAGGTTTTGTTTTGGTATTTGCTTTGCAGGTATGGCATGGTAAGGTCTTACTGTTGTACTGTAATGTTACTTTGTTTTAATGTTAACCACCATTTGCTTAGCAGGTACGCCATTCAGTTGCAGCGCGGATCTATTTATCTTGACAGCAACAGCGTTTGCTCCCACGATACATAAAGCCGTGACTCCAACGCTGTAGGAGGTGATTTCACCACCACAGTTAAAAAAAAGAGCATATATGCCGAAGCATGGGGGCAGCAGGGGCGGAGGAGCGATTTTGCTCCTAATGCCGCGTATATACGGTCGAAATTCCAACGGAGTTTTGCCCGTGGAAAAGTCCGACCGTGTGTACGCGGCATAACCTTTTATGCCGCGTACATACGGTCGAAATTCCGACGAAGGCTTGACCGTGTGTACGCGGCATAACTTTTTTGCGGGAGGATGCCCCCATGCTTCGGCATATATGCCCATCATTAGATGTGGGTGGATGAAGGGAGGTATTCTAATGGTGGGCATACCCACCAATCAATCTCTTTTTTTCGTTCAGCCAATAGGCTGTATGAAAAAAAAGATTACAATACATGTCCAACAAGGACCAGCAACGTACTGGTATGTTGCTGGACTTTGAATGTTTATACCAGAATGATGCCTGCGGGTTTAGGTATCATCTTGGTATCATTCTTTTCAGCCAGCGGCCGGCTTTCATGTAAAAGCAATTCTAGCAGATAATTAGCCTCTAGACTGCTTTTACAAGCAGTGGGAGGGAATGTCCCCCCCCCGGATATAAAAAGCGCCATTGGGAAATTGGGAAAGCATTTTATCACACCGATCTTGGTGTGGTCAGATGCTTTGAGGGCAGAGGAAAGATCTAGGGTCTAACCCCCCAATTTTTTTCAAATTTTCAAAAAAAGAGTACCTGTCACTACCTATTGCTATCATAGGGGATATTTACATTCCCTGAGATAACGATAAAAATGGTAAAAAAATAAAATATGGAAGGCACAGTTTAAAAATAAAATAAAAAAGCCAAATAAATAATAAAAAAAAAAAAAAAAGCACCGCTGTCCCCCCCTGCTCTTGCGCAAAGGCGAACGCAAGCGTCGGTCTAGCGTCATATGTAAACAGCAATTGCATCATGCATGTGAGGTATCACCGCGAAGGTCAGATCGAGGGCAGTCATTTTAGCAGTAGACCTCCTCTGTAAATCTAACGTGGTAACCTGTAAAGGCTTTTAAATGCTTTTAAAAATGAATGTAGTTTGTCGCCGCTGCGCGTTTGTGCGCAATTTTAAAGCATGTCGTGTTTGGTATCCATGTACTCGGCCTATGATCATCTTTTTTATTTCATCAAACATTTGGGCAATATAGTGTTTTTTAGTGCATTAAAAATAAAAAAAGTGTGTTTTTCCCCCAAAAAATGCGTTTGAAAAATCGCTGCGCAAATACTGTGTGGAAAAAAAAAATGCAACACCCACTATTTTAATCTGTAGGGCCTTTGCTTTAAAAAAATATATAATGTTTGGGGGTTCAACATAATTTTCTTGCAAAAATTTTTTTTTTTTCATGTAAACAAAAAGTGTCAGAAAGGGCTTTGTCTTCAAGTGGTTAGAAGAGTGGATGATGTGTGACATAAGCTTCCTAATGTTGTGCATAAAATGCCAGGACAGTTCAAAACCCCCCCCAAATGACCCCATTTTGTAAAGTAGACACCTCAAGCTATTTGCTGAGAGGCATGTTGAGCCCATTGAATATTTTTTTTTTTTGTCCCAAGTGATTGAATAATGACCAAAAAAAAAAAAAAAAAAAAAAATGTACAAAAAGTTGTCACTAAATTATATATTGCTCAAACATGCCATGGGCATATGTGGAATTACACCCCAAAATACATTCTGTTGCTTCTCCTGAGTACGGGGATACCACATGTGTGGGACTTTTTGGGAGCCTAGTCGCGTACGGGACCCCAAAAACCAAGCACCGCCTTCAGGATTTCTATGGGTGTAAATTTTTGATTTCACTCCTCACTGCCTATCACAGTTTCGGAGGCCATGGAATGCCCAGATGGCACAAAACCCCCCCAAATGACCCCATTTTGGAAAGTAGACACCCCAAGCTATTTGCTGAGAGGTATGTTGAGTATTTTGCAGATCTCGCTTTTTGTCACAAAGTTTTGAAAATGTAAAAAAAGAAAAAAAAAAAGAAAAAAAAATGTCTTTCTTAATTTTCAAAAACAAATGAGAGCTGTAAAATACTCACCATGCCTCTCAGCAAATAGCTTGGGGTGTCTACTTTCCAAAATGGGGTCATTTGTGGGGGTTTTGGGCTATTTTGACATTTTATGGCCTTCAAAACTGTGATAGGTAGTGAGGAGTGAAATCAAAAATTTATGCCCTTAGAAACCTTGAAGGCGGTGCTTGGTTTTTGGGGTCCCGTACGCGGCTAGGCTCCCAAAAAGTCCCACACATGTGGTATCCCCATACTCAGGAGAAGCAGCAGAATGTATTTTGTGGTGTAATTTCACATATAACCATGGCATGTGTGAGCAATATATCATTTAGTGACAACTTTTTGTACATTTTTTTTTTTTTCTTTTTGTCATTATTCAATCATTTGGGACAAAAAAAAAAATATTCAATGGGCTCAACATGCCTCTCAGCAAATAGCTTGGGGTGTCTACTTTCCAAAATGGGGTCATTTGGGGGGGTTTTGTGCCATCTTGGCATTTTATGGCCTTCAAAACTGTGATAGGTAGTGAGGAGCGAAATCAAAAATTTATGCCCTTAGAAACCTTGAAGGCGGTGCTTGGTTTTTGGGGTCCCGTACGCGGCTAGGCTCCCAAAAAGTCCCACACATGTGGTATCCCCGTACTCAGGAGAAGCAGCAGAATGTATTTTGGGGTGTAATTTCACATATGCCCATGGCATGTGTGAGCAATATATCATTTAGTGACAACTTTGTGCAAAAAAAAAAAAGTTTGTCATATTCCCGCAACCTGTGGCAAAATATAAAATATTCCATGGACTCAACATGCCTCTCAGCAAATAGCTTGGGGTGTCTACTTTCCAAAATGGGGTAATTTGGGGGGGTTTTGTGCTATTTTGGCATTTTATGGCCTTCGAAACTGTGATAGGTAGTGAGGAGTGAAATCAAAAATTTACGCCCTTAGAAATCCTGAAGGCGGTGCTTGGTTTTTGGGGCCCTGTACGCGGCTAGGCTCCCAAAAAGTCCCACACATGTGGTATCCCCGTACTCAGGAAAAGCAGCAGAATGTATTTTGGGGTGCAATTCCACATATAACCATGGCATGTGTGAGCAATATATCATTTAGTGACAACTTTTTGTACATTTTTTTTTCTTTTTGTCATTATTCAATCATTTGGGACAAAAAAAAAATATTCAATGGGGTCAACATGCCTCTCAGCAAATAGCTTGGGGTGTCTACTTTCCAAAATGGGGTCATTTGGGGGGGTTTTGTGCCATCTTGGCATTTTATGGCCTTCAAAACTGTGATAGGTAGTGAGGAGTGAAATCAAAAATGTATGCCCTTAGAAACCTTGAAGGCGGTGCTTGGTTTTTGGGGTCCCGTACGCGGCTAGGCTCCCAAAAAGTCCCACACATGTGGTATCCCCGTACTCAGGAGAAGCAGCAGAATGTATTTTGGGGTGTAATTTCACATATGCCCATGGCATGTGTGAGCAATATATCATTTAGTGACAACTTTGTGCAAAAAAAAAAAAGTTTGTCATATTCCCGCAACTTGTGGCAAAATATAAAATATTCCATGGACTGAACATGCCTCTCAGTAAATAGCTTGGGGTGTCTACTTTCCAAAATGGGGTCATTTGGGGGGGTTTTGTGCTATTTTGGCATTTTATGGCCTTCGAAACTGTGATAGGTAGTGAGGAGTGAAATCAAAAATTTGCGCCCTTAGAAATCCTGAAGGCGGTGCTTGGTTTCCGGGGTCCCGTACGTGGCTAGGCTCCTAAAAAGTCCCACACATGTGGTATCCCCGTACTCAGGAGAAGCAGCAGAATGTATTTTGGGGTGCAATTCCACATATAACCATGGCATGTGTGAGCAATATATCATTTAGTGACAACTTTTTGTAATTTTTTTTTTTTTTTGTCATTATTCACTCACTTGGGACAAAAAAAAAAAATATTCAATGGGCTCAACATGCCTCTCAGCAATTTCCTTGGGGTGTCTACTTTCCAAAATGGGGTCATTTGGGGGGTTTTGTACTGCCCTGCCATTTTAGCACCTCAAGAAATGAGATAGGCAGTCATAAATTTAAAGCTGTGTAAATTTCAGAAAATGTACCCTAGTTTGTAAACGCTATAACTTTTGCGCAAACCAATAAATATACGCTTATTGACATTTTTTTTACTAAAGACATGTGGCTGAATACATTTTGGCAAATGTATGACTAAAATTGAGTTTATTCGATTTTTCTTATAACAAAAAGTAGAAAATATATTTTTTTTTCAAAATTTTCGGTCTTTTTCTGTTTATATCGCAAAAAATAAAAATCGCAGAGGCAATCAAATACCATTAAAAGAAAGCTCTATTTGTGGGAAGAAAAGGACGCAAATTTCATTTGGGTACAACATTGCATGTCCGCACAATTTACAGTTAAAGCAGCGCAGTGCCGAATCCCAAAAATAGGCCTGGTCCTAATGGCCCGAAATGGTCCGGGGCTTAAGTGGTTAATACAAAAGTGTGCACTCTGGACTTGGAATAGCTAGACTGCCAATATGGAGGGGGGGGGGGGTTTAGGCTGTACTCCTGTACCAGGCCATGGCCCTGTTGGTTCAGCAGAGGGGCCCTTTTTTTTTTGGCAGGTGCTGCCTGTGGGTCGTCCTAGTGCAGCACCATTTCACTGTTAAAGGGGGTGCCTGCTTTCAAGCCTAAAAACAGTCTGGGGGTGAAGTAGTTGGAGGGTGACATTATTAATGTGTCTTGAAAATTGGTGGGCAGGGAAATACCTGGTGGGGGTAAATTACTAGGACAGGGGAATTTCTATTGCTTCTTGAAAATTGTTGGTCCAGAGGGGAAGGATGGGTTCTGGGTGGGGCTGATATCTGTTATGTCTTGAAAATTGCTTGGGGATGTTGTCAGGTAGGCTGTGGCCATAAATAAAGGTTTTTAATGTGAAAGTATAATTAAATTAGTTTTGGATAGAGTGGAGATGAAAAGTGAAAGTAAAAGAAAAGCCTACATTTTGGATTATCCCCTTAAAAGTAACGGAGGGGAAATCTTCCAACAGGGACACTTGTTCTGGTGACCTGGGGGACTCCAAGGAATTCCCTTAGTTTGCAGGGATTTCCTCTCACCTCCTGTTTTGGCTCCCTAACAGGACACGGCTGGCAAAAAATCAGACAAGGGATATAACCCTTCCTTACTCTATTCAAAATGAAAAAAAAAAAAAGAGTTTTGTTTTTTGTCTATGGTTCTACTTTAACGTTAATATACTCTGCATTTAATATCCATAAAGCATTCAGGATTTTGAAATGCACATAACTTTTGTACACATGGATTCAAAGCTCTACTCCACGTGAATAGCTAAATACACAATAAATCAAGCCTCGTACACACGACCGAGTTTCTCGGCAAGAACCAGCAAGAAACTTGCTGGCAGAGATGTCTTGCCGAGAAACTCGTTCGTGTGTATGGTTTCTCGTCAAGAAAACCGACAAGTAATCTCGACGAGAAAATAGAGAACCTGCTCTCTATTTTCTCGTCGAGATTCTCGTCAGCCTGTTTCTCGACGAGAAAAGTGAGTGTGTGTACACTTACCTGTCCTCCCGGAAGCCCGCGCATGTTCGAAATGAATTTGACGCATGCGCGGTAGCTTCCTAGGCATAGGTAGGGTATACCAAGATGGCGGCGACGGCATCGAATGTGACGAGCGCATGCTCGTCGTAGTCGATGACGTCACCGCGTATGCTCCATTCAAAGAACCGCGGGTTCTTTAAATCGAGCGTGTGTACACTCGGCCGGGACAAGTTTCTTGTCCAAGAATCTCGTTGAAAAAAACATGTCGAGGCTTCACACATATGTGAGCATGCCTGTGAAGGTTCCCGTTTATTCAGGTCATGGTATAGATAGTGGTAGCTAGTCAACATTCAGTTGGACTTGCTCTGTAATGCTGAAGACATTCCCTGCTTATCCAAGCCTGTCCAGCTTTTTTGGTTCTAATAATTCTAATTCTACCCTATTGGAACTGTAGTAGTTGCATGTATAAGCAGTGAAATGTCTTTAACATACCATAACAAGACCAGTTGAGTGTGACTAACTACTACTAGCTACAGTGGATATAAAAAGTCTACACACCCCTGTTAAAATGTCAGGTTTCTGTGATGTAAAAGAATGAGACAAAGATAAATAATTTCAGAACTTTTTCCACCTATAAACTGTACAACTCAATTAAAAAACAAATTGAAATCTTTTAGGGGGGGGGGGGAGTAAAAATAAAAAAATTAAAATATAATGTGGTTGCATAAGTGTGCACACCCTCTTATAACTGGGGATGTAGCTGTGTTCAGAATTAAGCAATCACATTCAAACTTATGTTAAATAGGAGTCAGTACACACCTGCAATAATTTAAAGTGCCTTTGATTAAACCCAAATAAAGTTCAGCTGTTCTAGTAGGTCTTTCCTGACATTTTCTTAGTCACATCCTGCAGCAAAAGCCATGGTTCGCAGAGAGCTTCCAAAGCATCAGAGGGATCTCATTGTTAAGTATCAGTCAGAAGAAGGGTACAAAAGAATTTCCATGGCATTAGATAGACCATGGAACACAGTGAAGACAGTCATCATCAAGTGGAGAAAATATGGCACAACAGTGACATTACTGGACGTCCCTTCAAAATTGATGAAAAGATGAGAAGAAAGCTGGTCAGGGAGGCTGCCAAGAGGCCTACAGCAACATTAAAGGAGCTGCAGGAATATCTGGCAAGTACCAGCTGTGTGGTACATGTGACAACAATCTCCCGTATTCTTCATATGTCTGGGCTATGGGGTAGATTGGCAAGACAGAACTTTTTTCTTATGAAAAAAAACATCCAAGCCCTGCTAAATTTTGCAAAAACACATCTGAAGTCTCCCAAAAGCATGTGGTAAAATGTGTTATGGTCTGATGTAACCAAGGTTTAAATTTTTGGCCATAATTCCAAAAGATATGTTTGGTGCAAAAACAACAATGCACATCACCAAAAAAACACCATACCTACAGTGAAGCATGGTGGTGGTGGCAGCATCATGCTTTGGGGCTGTTTTTATTCAGCTGGAACAGGGGCCTTAGTCAAGGTGGAGGGAATTATGAACAGTTCTAAATACCAGTCAATATTGGCACAAAACCTTCAGGCTTCTGCTAGAAAACAGACATAAAGAGGAACTTCATCTTTCAGCGTGACAACGACCCAAAGCATACATCCAAATCAACAAAGGAATGGCTTCACCAGAAGAAGATTAAAGTTTTGGAATGGCCCAGCCAGAGCCCAGACCTGAATCTGATTGAAAATCTGGAGATGCCTTCGCAATCTGACAGATTTGGAGTGTTTTTGCAAAGAAGAGTGGTCAAATATTACCACGTCAATATGTGCCATGCTGACAGACTTATACCCAAAAAGACTGAGTGCTGTAATAAAATCGAATTTTATGTCTCATTTTATACATCACAGAAACCTAATATTTTAACAAGGGTATGTAGACATTTTATATCCACTGTATATATATGTGGAGGAATGTGTAATTCTGTTCAACTAGGTGTGTGTTTTACACAGCTCAAATATTGATCTCAACATTATTGGTTTCAAATAATTTTTTTTTATTAACATGCTTTTCATACATACCTTTACAGGTCTAGGCATATCTGGCCTCTTTACTCTTAAATAAATTTGGCTTCCAACTGTCAAGCCTTGGAAAAACCAGTAACTAAAACTGAAATAATCAATGAGCTGAAAGACGTCCTCCACACAAAGGTATATAAGAGCCATAAACCCCTGTATAGTGTAAAATATAAATATGTTGCGTTAAAACACAGTGCATACATAGCATTTCCATGGAGAAGACATTTTGTGAATTGCAAATGTAGAATATGTAGAATATCCAGACATTGTATCTTAAAATACATTCTCTGTAATTCACTGCTGCCAGATTTCACACAGCTTGTCACATGTGCAAAAGGTGTGTTTAATTCTTAATATTTGTTCTCAGGCTCATGTTGCCGCCTGAGGTATCCCAAAATTTAAAACCTCTATCTGGTAATTGTTTTCCTGTCTGTTCACTGCTGGGGAGATTTCCCTTCAATTCTTGTCCTTAGACACATCAGAAAATAAGACAAAACCTCTCCAAAGTAAGAGTATTTCCATCTTAGACAGTTGAAGCTTGAATATTGTGCCCATTGGATGATATACCCCCTACCTTTTGCTCTGGTGACAAATTTTGGATTTCCCCTTACTTTATGTTTCAGTGACAATGGTTACCAGGACTAACAGAGAGGTAAGTTGTCCCAGAAGAGACACAGACTGCAATGAAAACACGCCAAACACTTTTTTATCACTCAAAAATGTAAAGAAAGCTTTGCTTTCTCATACACTTTAAAGTGGTTGTAAACCCAATTATATATTTTTTTTAAAAAGAGCGGCGATGACGTCACCACGCAAGCGCGTGGGAGCCGTCAAAGCCGGCATTATCCATTAATAAAACTGGCGTTGACAGTGCGGCAGCGCCGATGTCTATGGCGCGCATGCACCGTAGACAACGGTGCATTCTTTTTTGGAAAATATCTCCTAAACCGTGTAGGTTTAGGAGATATTGCAAACCCCTACAGGTAAGCCTTAATCTAGGCTTACCTGTAGGTGCAAGTTGCATAAGTGGGTTTACAACCACTTTAAAGGACAACTCAAGCCAAAACACAATGCTTGTCTAGAGTGGGAAGGGCTATACCCACTATAACGGCACCCCAAGTATGAAAGGGGTTAACGCCGTTTAGGATATTCCCTTTCCGAACACACATCAGCTACCGACACTCCACAGTCAGGCGACCGAGACCCATAGGAATAATTCTCCCCCAAATACGAGACAAACGCTCTGTATGAGGTTCAAACAGGGAATTAATCTTTATTGAAAGCACATGGTAACACACTTCTCTTCAAAACACTTCCCTCCCATCATTGGGAAACAGGGCGGGTTAAACTGTCCAATGACAATGATGATACAGGTCAGGTGTGTTCAAACTTCTCCTTCAGTAAACAGTCTTAGCAGGAGGGGTTGCTGGAGTGATCCCCCCCCCCTTTCCTCACAGCAAGACACTTACCGTATTTATCGGCGTATAACACGTGTCGGCGTATAACACGCACCCCAAGTTTAGGAGGAAATTTTAGGGAAAAAAACTTTTAGGAGGGAAGTTTAAGGAAAAATAACTTACATTTAAATGCAGCCTTGTCAGTGTCCATTGCAGCCTTGTCACAGTGCAGCCTTGTCAGTGTCCATTGCAGCCTTGTCACAGTGCAGCCTTGTCAGTGTCCATTGCAGCCTTGTCACAGTGCAGCCTTGTCAGTGTCCATTGCAGCCTTGCCCCAGAGTCCATTTCAGCCTTGCCCCAGAGTCGCCGTGCAGCCTTGCCCCAGTGTCGCCGTGCAGCCTTGCCCCAGTGTCGCCGTGCAGCATTTTAAAATTGGCGCCGAGACTGTGCGGACGCCGCCGAGAACGCCGAGAATGCAGGGACGCAGGGACTGGGCGGAGCCGCAGCCGAGATACACATAGCCGAGTGTACTCGGCTATACTCTGCTTTTCTCGGCTCCGCTCACAGTCACGCCGAGTCCCGCCCTATGATGGACATAACACAGGTCCAATGGCGGGACTGGGCGTGACTGTGAGCGGAGCCGAGAAAAGCCGAGTATAGCCGAGTACATTCGGCTATGTGTATCTCGCTCCGCTCCGCTCAGTCAGCGGAGACAGCTCAGGGATGTGGGTATCGGCGTATAACACGCACCCACGATTTTCCCCTGATTTTCAGGGGAAAAAAGTGCGTGTTATACGCCGATAAATACGGTAATTGTCCCATAATAGGCAGCCAGACGGTCTACCAAGCTCCAATCCACATCACCACAAACAACAATGAAAAGGTCTTTAGAAGCTAGTCTGGATTCATTAACATTACAACAGGCATCCAGGTGGTTGGAGGTGATGACATTTACATCTTTCAACTAACATGTTGAATTCAGAATCAAACACACAGTAAATAGTTATTTACAGATATCCTGGGGAATATTGTGGATTAATATTACAGACCCATTTTAAAACAATCCAAGACAGCTTCTCAATGTCCATTATTTTCTGGCTCATACTTTCTAAGAACTTCTGGGTTTCACGGGTCCACCTGTTACATCTCTCCCCTTTCGGCAGGAGACTAACACAGGAGGAGACCCCAGACGGGTTGACTCCGAAGTTAGTCTATAGTTCCATTCCTCTAATGCCTGGACAATCCATCAGCATTGCCACTTTGCTCACTGTGTCAGTAGCTGATGGTGAAGTTGTAAGATTGCAGGGCGAATAATGGAATTCAGTTCTGGAACAGTCACTTGCTTTGCTCTCTCAATGGCTCCCAAAACTTGTTGCTGACGCTCTTGGGAGAGGTAAGGCAAAACCTGGGCGCAAATCCCATTTAACCTTTTGACAATTTCAGCCTGTTTGTGCATTTCAATGTTCAAGCCATGGGACATCTCATAATACATGACGTAGTGTCGTTGCATCTCCGATTTCTCACTGGCCAACTTGTCACATTCCAATTTTAGACTGTGATATTTTGCCTGATCTAAGGTACATGTCGGAGAAGATAGTCTTACCCGGGTCTCGGCAGCAAGCGGGTCGGTTCCAGCAGCACGGGTCTCGGCACAGGTAGTCACTGGGTTGGCTTCAGCGGGGTCCATCGGGGCATAAGCAGAAACGAGGGGGGCCAAATCATTCCCCAGTAGTACAACCACTGGCAAATCCTTCATCACCCCCACATTCAAGTGTCCCAAACCAACCCCCCAATCCAGGTGAACACGGCAATGGGTAGCCGGAAGACGGTGCCCCCCGCTACTCTTACGGCTACAGTGTCTCCGGTATGTTGGCTCTCTGGGATAAGGTTCTTCTGTAGTAGGGCTATGGTGGCGCCAGTATCACGTAGGCCATTGGCTACCTTTCCATTGACCCAGACAGTCTGCCTGTGTTGCTGCCGGTTGTCCCGGTTAGCTGCTTGTATTGGATCAGTCTCGTGCAGGACGCCCCAATGTTCTTCCTCCTCAACGCAGTGGGCCGCAGGCATGGATGTGTGGGGGTTCCCCCTTGCTCGCTGTCTCCATGACTGGGACTGCCTGGCTGGATTCAACGGACAGTCTGGCTTTTTGTGCCCTAGCTGTTTACACCTGAAACACCTGATGGGTTGTGAGTAGCCCTGGGAGTTGGACCTGGGCTGCTGAGAATAAGTGGCCGCTGGAGGTGGTGCTGTAGGGTGGCAGGACTGGGGTTGGTAGGCGATAGCCGGAGAGGGTGCCGTCGATCGATAATCCACCCGAGCTGTTGTCTTGACCACAGTGTTATCCAGTTTGCGGGCATCTGTGTATTCATCTGCCAGGCGAGCTGCTTCAGGCAAGGTGAAAGGTTTTCGGTCCCGGACCCACTCTCTGACTTCCAGGGACAGTTTGTCAAAGAAGTGCTCCAGGAACACCTGCAGCACCTCTTCCCCGGATTCTGCTTGGCATCCAGCGACCCAGTGGGATGCCGTGCGGTGTAGGCGGCATGCCCACTCGGTAAACGAGTCTCCAGTGTGACGGCATACCTGGCCAAAAGTGCTTCTTTTACCAGTCCATAGTTCATAATATCCTCGTCTGGGATGGCCCTGAACGCTTCACTGGCCCGGCCGGACAGTTTCCCAGACAAAATGGTAACCCATTCCTCTGTGGGCACCCGGCGTAGGGCACATTGCCGTTCAAAATCAGCAAGGTACCCATCAATCTCTCCTTCAGTTTCAATTCAACTTTTAAAAGCAGTAAAATGTATCTTTCTCCTTCAAGTTGGTGCTGCTCTGACTTCTGCTACTGCAGCACCTCTTTGCGGTAGCAAATTTACGTCCACAGCCGCTATAACTCGGTCTATGATCTCCGCTGTAGGGTTAGGACCATAATGTGCCAGTCTAATGTTAACAGCCCGATCAAAACTTGCCTCTTCGGGTGTCCTGTCTGTTACGCTGGGCCTTTCGGTTCCATCCATTTCGACTAGTTCTCTGATAATGTCCCTCTTTTTACGGTAGTTGGCCGGTCTTCCCCGGTTCTCCAGTAAGTTCTTGAGGGTAGAGCACTTTAGCCGTTCATACTGTGCCTCCATTGGCCTGTGTCCTCTTGTAGCTGTCCTTCCGGCTGTGGGAATCAATCCGCTGCTTGCCACCAATTGTAACGGCACCCCAAGTATGAAAGGGGTTAACGCCGTTTAGGATATTCCCTTTCCGAACACACATCAGCTACCGACACTCCACAGTCAGGCGACCGAGACCCATAGGAATAATTCTCCCCCAGATACGAGACAAATGCTCTGTATGAGGTTCAAACAGGGAATTAATCTTTATTGCAAGCACATGGTAACACACTTCTCTTCAAAACACTTCCCTCCCATCATTGGGAAACAGGGCGGGTTAAACTGTCCAATGACAATGGTGATACAGGTCAGGTGTGTTCAAACTTCTCCTTCAGTAAACAGTCTTAGCAGGAGGGGTTGCTGGAGTGATTCCCCCCCCCTTTCCTCACAGCAAGACACTTAAACATCCCATAATGGGCAGCCGGACGGTCTACCAATCTCCAATCCACATCACCACAAACAACAATGAAAAGGTCTTTAGAAGCTAGTCTGGATACATTAACATTACAACAGGCATCCAGGTGGTTGGAGGTGATGACATTAACATCTTTCAACTAACATGTTGAATTCAGAATCAAACACTCAGTAAATAGTTCTTTACAGATATCCTGGGGAATATTGTGGATTAATATTACAGACCCATTTTAAAACAATCCAAGACGTATTCTCAATGTCCATTATTTTCTGGCTCATACTTTCTAAGAACTTCTGGGTTCCACGGGCCCACCCGTTACACCCACGTTTAGGTTCTTTTTTTTTTTTTAAATCAGAAGAAAGGTTTATTTGAACACATTGAAGCATACATGTTCCATAAACACTCACAAAATAATGCAAAGTTGTAATGTACAAAACAGTAGAAAACAAATAGGCAATTACAGCCAAAGTCAGGTAGTAATAACCAGCATTGAGTAACCAACAGCATTCTTCCCCAATATCCTATATATATTTTTACTTCACTTCACTTTCACTTCTATTAAACACCTGTATGTCAAAAACTTTAGGAAGTTACACAGTCAGCACCGTCTGAACAACAACATGAGCAAGTAGCCTCACCAGTACTGCGGTAAAAGGAACAGAACATCACTACAATTGACATCAGTGATATATCCTCTAAAAAGGGAGAAGCTGAGCCGTCTGCAACCTCAGTCAGAAAATTTGGGAAATCCAAGGTCATCCCAGTTAAGCACTGGTCATATATGGTCCATACAGAACCACAGCCTGAGCCAGAAACATGGGAAGCAATGCAAAAGCTACTTGAAGATCTTGGAGAACCAATGTCTCAGCCAACAGTTTTGTATGAGTGCTATCAACAATGTATAAAGCTTGCAAAGAATGAATAAAAACTCCAGAACCAAGCACATTGATGTCAGACTCCATTACCTCTATGACTAAGTCAAAGTTTGGAGATCTCTGAAAGAAGATAAGATTTATATAAGTAGTTGTTCAGTGGGAGTGTTAGCTAGGGTGCCCACGTGTCCCGGATTGCCCGGGACTGTCCCTGATTGGAGATTTTTGTCCCGTGTCCCGGCCAGTTCATTCCGGGACAATACAGAAGTCCCGGAATGAAAAAAAACACAGTGACCAGTCCACACCAGTCCGCTCCGCCAACTCCGCCTGTCCGCCGCCGCCACCTTATAAAGTTTAACACATCTCTCCCATGATGACAGTCTGGTTGCTAGGCTAGGGGCCGCTCCGCATCTAGCAACCAGTGACGTCAGCTGAAGCCTGTCTGAGTGACTGTCTGGCTGTCCTCTTCCAGCCCGGGATGGTTGTATGTATTTCCCTCCCCCGGCTCCTCCCCCTTCCTCCGCGCTCTGCGAATCTCATGCATGCAGCGGCTGAGCAGCTCCCTGCTCTACTCCCTGGGATGGATCGGCCTGTAATGGAGGACTTGCCTGAGGTGCCGCGCCATCGAGGAGCCAGTCTGCCACAGCATTAAGGTACTGCAGACTGCATGACACTGACAGCATCCCGGCCGTGATGTCCAAACCGAGGGAACCCCAGCCGCCCGTGACCTCACAGCCCTAAGTGACGTGAATCTGATAATCATAATCCTCCTCCTCATCATTCCTGGCATGACATCCCACTACCCTATCTCCTGTCATCATACTTCCTACCAATTTACCCCCTGTCATCATTTCTATCCTCACCATAATCCCCCTGTGCCTGACATCCTACTACCCCACCCCCGTGTCATCTTCATCCCCCTGCACCCCACTGCAGCTTCCTACCGCCCCATCCCCGTCATCCCGCCTGCACCCCACTGCCAGCTTCCTACCGCCCCACCCCCGTCATCCCGCCTGCACCCCACTGCCATCTTCCTACCACCCCACCCCGTCATCCCGCCTGCACCCCACTGCCAGCTTCCTACCGCCCCATCCCCGTCATCCCGCCTGCACCCCACTGCCAGCTTCCTACCGCCCCACCCCCGTCATCCCACCTGCACCCCACTGCCATCTTCCTACCACCCCACCCCGTCATCCCGCTTGCACCCCACTGCCAGCTTCCTACCACCCCACCCCGTCATCCCGCCTGCACCCCACTGCCAGCTTCCTACCGCCCCACCCCGTCATCCCGCCTGCACCCCACTGCTAGCTTCCTAACGCCCCCGTCATCTTTACCCCCCCTGCACATCACTGCCAGCATCCTACTACCCCACTCCTGTGTCATCTTCATCCCCCCTGCAGCCCACTGCCAGCTTCCTACCCCCCCACCCCCTGTCATTATTATTCCCATCACCCCCCTGTAACCCACCTCTGGCATCCTACCACCCTGCCTCCTGTCATTATCATCCTCCTTCCTCCTGTACCCCACCTCTGGCATCCTATCCCCCTACCCATTATCATTATAGGGAAAATATGATCTCAGCCTCTCACCCCAATGCTGCCACCATCATCCCAAACTGCATCCTGTCATTCAACCAACTGTACCCCAACAGTTGCATCACACCCCACAATACTGCCCTGCCACCCAGCGAGAGGTAATAATGTGCCGTAACCTCTAGTAACCAATCAGTGAGTGATAATGATAAGCAGTAACCTATAGCAACCAACCAGTGAGCAGTAATAATGTGCAGTAACCTCTATCAACCAATCAATGTGCGCTAATGATGTGCAGTAACGTCTAGCAACCAATGGGTGGGCAGAAATGATGTGCAGTACCTCTAGCACCAATCATTGAGTGGTAATATTGTGCAGTAACCTCAAGCAACCAATCAGTGAGCAGTAATGATGTGCACTAACCTCTAACAACCAATCAGTGAGCTTGGAGCAATCAGTGAGTGTGAACCAGACTTTTATGTGTACGTTAAGTTGTTTTTTTAGATAAGTCTATGTGCATATTTGTTTTTTGGGATGTTGGGGTGGAGAGCGAAATTGCTAGGGGTCTATCGCTTGATTTTTTTTCCCATTATGGGAGTTAGTAGGGCCTCATGTCTAAGATTTGCCTAAGGCCTCATAAAGCCCAGAGCCGCCTCTGGCCGGCACCGTGTGTCACTGTCTTCACTCTGCATAGTGTTGGCGCGTAACTGCAGAAGGGACATCAATGCTGGATTGTTTATCCACAGCCGACCGGGAGGAACAGATGCTGCAGGAGACCAGCCACAGTAAGAGAAACGCCGACCTGAGGAGGAGAAGGAGGGGGGGGGGAGTTCTGAGGATTCTCTGATCTGTGTAGTGAGAGATGATTTTGTCAGTCAGGGCTGGGGCCAGCATAAGACAGAGTGCCCTGTACATGAGGGAGAATAGTGTCCACTCCACATGTCCTCCACCTGTCACACTGTCTCCCCCCCCAATGTTTCTATGACCCCCCCTTGTCACACTGTCTCCCCCCAGTGTTTCTATGACCCCCTCCTGTCACACTCCAGAGTGCTCCCTTACCTCCCCTTACTTTCTCCAGAGTGCCCACTTACCTCCCTTTACTTCCTCCAGAGTGCTCCCTTACTTCCCTTTACTTTCTCCAGAGTGCCCCTTTACTTTCTCCAGAGTGCCCCTTTACTTTCTCCAGAGTGTCCCCTTGCCTCCCTTTACTTCCTCCAGAGTGCTCCCTTATTTCCTCCAGAGTGCTCCCTTATCTCCCCTTACTTTCTCCAAAGTGCCCCTTTACTTTCTCCAGAGTGCCCCCTTGCCTCCCTTTACTTCCTCCAGAGTGCTCCCTTACTTTCTCCAGAGTGCCCCTTTACTTTCCCCAGAGTGCCCCTTAGTACAGTAGTACTAAGGGGACACTCTGGAGGAGGATGTAAGGGGGCACTCTGGAGGAGGATAGGATGTAAGGGGGCACTCTGGATGAGGATAGGATGTAAGGGGGCACTCTGGAGGAGAATGTAAGGGGGCACCCCGGAGGATGTAAGGGGGCTCTGACTAAGAACCGCCAGAGTGCCCCCTTACATCCCCCCCTTACAATCTCCATGGTGCCTCCAGAGTGCCCCCTTACATCCTTCGGAGTGCCCCACCACCAAGGTGGTATAGCAGTGGCTGACAGACTATCAGGAGGTGGTATTTCACTCCTCTTCCTCCTCTCTCCACTAACTACCCCCCGCCATACACTCTGCACTCCTCTCATATACATACTACCCACCGCCATACACTGCACTCCTCTCCTGTACATATTACTCACCACCATACACTCCGCACTCCTCTCCTGCACACGGGCCCGCTGATTTCATGATACACCCCTGCCCCAAAAATCTGATTTTTTTTGGTCAAAAATCATCATTTTGGGGGGGGGGGGGTGTCCCTGAATGGCAGTTTGGAAATGTGGTCACCCTAGTGTTAGCATGCTGTTTATACAGACAGAGATGCAGCAATCATTCTCGTATTTTATACTGTGATTAGTAGTACTACCACTAGGTGGTTGTGTATAATGTAACATTCTTTCTAATGGAACATCATGGTTTATGATTTCCTGTCTCTACAGTATGTTCCTGTAGGTTTTCCAATTAAACAAAAAGGGCTAAGCCATGTGTTCAGCAACATGTTGCTTGATAATAGTCATATCTGCAGTAGCTTTACAAAAAGATTTAATAAGGAATTGTAGAAAACTTAAAGCATATCGAAAGCGCTGCCAGAGAGCTACAAATGTGCATGTAGATGCAAATTGCTAATAATATTTGAAAATGTATCTTACGTTAAAAAGTAATGCAGGGATAGGAGTGTATCTATGGATGTGAATCATACACAAACAATCAGGAAGCTGTCCTTCTCTTGATGCTACAAAGAACAATCTGAAATGAAAAAAAATAAATCTAAAATGAAAAAAGTAAAATGTTATTATGAGAAAAAAAGTCGAATTTAGCAATCTGTATTGTAGTTTACAGTTAAAGCGGAACTAAACTCATTGATTTAACAGTTTCTCAAACCAGTTAGATTGAAGGCATGCCGTGAATGATAACGGTCAAGTTTGTTTGTGCAGAACCTTGGCAAGAGATCTGACTGATTTTAGATTTAGATAATTGTAATGGATGAAGAAAAGGCGCTAAAGCCTCGTACACACAATGGGAATATTGTACAAATGATCATCCTCTTTTTTTTTTTTGCATGTTAGTCTCTTATCGAAAATGAAGAGGTTACTAAAGTTTCAAAAATTCCCGCCTCCCGCTGTCGGTTGGTCAGGTCAAACCCCCACACCACCCCATTGGTCGTTCATCCAGCCCCGCACTTACCCCATCTAGGTTGCGGGCGACGTCTCCTGCTCCTCTGCATCACGCCGGCTTCCGCTGTGCATCTCCTCCTCCTAGGCGTCCAATAGGATCGCCTGTCCTTTCAGCCAATGGGGTGACGTGTCTCAGAACCCGCTTCCTGATTGGCCGGGAGGAGGATTAGTTTGACAATAGTGAATATTAATTCCCCCGAGCCCATGAGCCCACCCGCCCCCGAGCCCACCCTTTTTTGAAGCCTAGTAGAGCCTCTGGCTCTAATCACGTGCTTAAAAAAAACACCCCCCCATTGGAATGCATGCGTCTGGCGGGCGCATGGTTAGGGGGGGCGGCGCCCGTGCGCCCCTAATTGACTGGCCACTACTGATGCTTACCCTTTAGTCACTGACTTAAAACAATTATGCCAATTAAGGAAATCAGAGCCCCATGACTAAGCTCATGATGAACTGTGTTGGGGGGGTGGCCTGGAGGGAGCCTAGGGCTATGGTTGCCTCTCTCATTACTACTGGGGTCGTCCGGATAACGATACTAGGAATACCGAGCATTTGTGCGAGTACTTGTACTCGCACAAATGCTCCCGATGCCTTATCCGATACCTGGGAAACCTCAACCGGAAGTCGGCGGGCGGAGCGGAGATTGCGTTTACAGTCTGGCAGCAGTGGAACTATGTAAGCTGGCCAGGGCAGGGGTGCAGGGCGCCGCCACATATTCCATCCAAAACGGTGTCCGGAGCCGTCACATTCGGTAAAGGAAGTGACATTCAGTGTCTCCGTCGGAGGGTAAACATCACGACGCCCATCTTGGTACACCTTGCACTCAGCTGCAGTAAGCCAGCAGCTGATATCTTGTTACACCCAGCCCATATAGTTCGGGCTGGGTGTAACAAGATGTCCGCTGCTGGCTTACTGCAGTCAAGTGCAAGGTGTACCAAGATGGGCGTCGCAGCATACTTACTAGATGGTAAATGTTAAATGACATGAATGATGAGAGACAAGGAAGGATTTTGCAATGCTTTATGACATATAGCATTGCAAAATCCTTCCTTTCCTCTCATCATTCATGTCATTTATTATGCAATTGCCAATCAGTGCTGCATTTCAGGGCCCATCAATGCCTGCCCATAAGTGGAGACTATCAGTGCCATCTATCAGTGTCCATAAGTGCGGCCTGTCAGTGCCACCTATCAGTGCCCATAAGTGCCACCTATCAGTGCCAATAAGTGCCGCCTGTCAGTGCCACCTATCAGTGCCCATAAGTGCCGCTTGTCAGTGCCAGCTATCAGTGCCCATAAGTGCCACCTGTCAGTGCCCCTATCAGTGCCTATAGGTGTCGCCTGTCTGTGCCCATAAGTGCCTATCAGTGCCGCCTATCAGTGCAATCTATCAGTGCTGATCAATCAGTGCCCATCAGTTCGTGCCATCTATCAGTGCCCATCAGTCAAACTGGCACATGACATTAAAAAAAAGTATCGTTAATTGGTATCGGTGAGTACTTGAAAAAAAGTATTGGTACTTGTACTCGATCTTAAAAAAGTGGTATTGGGACAACCCTAATTACTATCATAGGACTCTGTGGATGTGCGGCACCAGCATAGTTGCCAACAGTCCCGATTTTCCCGGGACAATCCTGATTTTGGGACCCTTGTCTCGAACAGAGGCCGTCCCGAATAAAATCACGGGATTTTGCCTTTGTCCCGGGAAATCGGGAATGTTTTTGACTGCGCAGCAGTTCTGGCTCCAACAAAATGCCTGCTGGCGCCGCCGCGAGATCTCTTTCCCCTTGTGTTCAGTGTAGAGGAGAGGAGGCTCGATCCGTACAGTCAATGAATCGGCTTCTCTCTTCACAATTCTCCTGCACACTGAAGCCGGGGTTAGCTGCATGGATCGGCCCCTCTCCACTGAACATGAGGAACGAGAGGAGACACATGGAGCTGCAGCCATCCCTCTGTCTTATGGCCGTGGAGTAGGTTGGAGCTTGTGACACACTGAAAGAGGTACTTTACTGGGGACACTGATGTAAGAGGCACTCTGCTGGGGACACTGATGTAAGAGGCACTCCGCTGGGGACACTAATTTAAGAGGCACTCCACTGGGGACACTGATGTAAGAGGCACTCCGCTGGGGACACTGATGTAAGAGGCATTCCGCTGGGGACACTGATTTAAGAGGCACTCCGCTGCGGACACTGACCGCTGGGGACACTGACCGCCGGGGACACCTGATGTAAGAGGCACTCCGCTGGGGACACCTGATGTAAGAGGCACTTCGCTGGGGACACCTGATGTAAGAGGCACTCCACTAGGGGACACTGATTTAAGAGGCACTCCACTGGGGACACTGACCGCTGGGGACACCTGATGTAAGAGGCACTCCGCTGGGGACACCTGATGTAAGAGGCACTCTGCTGGGGACACCTGATGTAAGAGGCACTCCACTGGGGACACCTGATGTAAGAGGCACTCCGCTGGGGACACCTGATGTAAGAGGCACTCCGCTGGGGACACCTGATGTAAGAGGCACTCCGCTGGGGACACCTGATGTAAGAGGCACTCCGCTGGGGACACCTGATGTAAGGAGGCACTGTGCTGGGGACACCTGATGTAAGGAGGCACTTCGCTGGGGACACCTGATGTAAGGAGGGACTCTGCTGGGAATGCCTGATGGAAGGAGCGACTCCACTGGGGGCACCTGATGTAAGGAGGCACTCTGCTGGGAATGCCTGATGTAAGGAGAGACTCCGCTGGGGGCACCTGGTGTAAGGAGGGACACTGCTAGGAATGTCTGATGGAAGGAGGGACTGTACTGGGAATGCCTGATGTAAGACGGCACTCTGTTGGGGACACCTGATGTAAGGAGGCACTCCGCTGGGGACACCTGATGTAAGGAGGCACTCTGCTGGGAATGCCTGATGTAAGGAGAGACTCTGCTGGGGGCAACTGATGTAAGGAGGGACACTGCTGGGAATGCCTGATGGAAGGAAGGACTCTACTGGGAATGCCTGATGTAAGGAGTTACTCCACTAGGGACCCCTGATGGCATCTGGTGGCAGGGGACACGCTCGGGCCTCCCACTGATTCTACATTATGGTGAGTTGAACTATTTAATTTTATATTACAATATAATTATAATGCGCTTCAATCATCCTGACACCATAACAACCATGGTACCGGGATAATTGAAGCGCTAACACCAGGTGTTTGGAGTATCTTTATCTGCTGATTGTTAACAGGTGTAGCGGCCTCACTCTCTCCTCATGTGAATCAGGTTTCCGATAGCTCTTTTCTAGGGGTATCTTGTATGTGAGAGTGAGATGCGCTACGGCCCATGTCCTCCCCATTGCAGCGGATGAGGTGAAGGCCAGTACCTATTGTTTTCCTCGGGCCTGTGTGTTTCTGCAGGAATACCAAGTCCTTCTGTGCTGACACTTCCCTTCGCTCCCATTAACCAGAGTACCACACACCGATAAGGATCCAACACTTGTTTTATTGTAGCACACAATTAAACAGTTCTTTGTCAGCCGACTGGTTGGGACCCATAAACAGTTCAATACGGTGGGGTGAGCAGGTCGAGGCACTGTCCTGATAATAAACTAAACCACTGTGGTTTCACCAGCGGTTGCTATAGCCATCGGCTAAAGAGAGAAACTTGAAACCTTTGAGTCTCTACCAGCGACTCTGGAGAACATGAACTGGAGTACCTTCGCTGCGTTGTGGTCCCTGTCAGGGGGAAGATGTCCCTCCAAGTGAGTTACCAGAGGCCCCTCCGTCACCGGGTTGATGCTGCTCCGGGCTCTTCAGACGGGTAACCTCTCCGGCCTCCTCACCTCAGACATGGGCCCCATCCACCTTAGGGTCCCTCGGACTCATCCGCCCTTGCGGAGCCCAGTCGAAGTCACTGGGCCCCAGGCCTCCGGTGTAGTACCTCACCCCAGGCTTAAGGTGCCTGAGATGGACACCAACACTGCTCCGACCAGGCCACGGGCGCCTGGGCTGGAACTCTGGACCGGCCGTACCCAGGCCTAAGGTGCCTGGGTGCCAGATGCAGAAGACCTCGTGGCGAGGGCGTCTCTCCCCTTTATCTCCTCCCGTGACGCCACAGCAGGTTCTCCGCCCCGCTGTACCACCGCCAGAACGGGACAAAAAGGACAGCACTGCGGCAGTGATTCTACCTCGACCTGTGGGAACACCGCCACCCCCAGGCCAAGGAGAATAGTACACCACCAAAGTCCTCCACGACTGAAAATGGTCTAAATCCTCTTATGATTTATACACACCTGGGTCATACTACCACCCAGATGTACCCCCTAAATTTAGACCCCCGCTACACAGGTAAATAGCATTTTCAGTGGAGAAGTAAGCAATGGCAGCCTCCATGTTTATCTAGAGAAAGGTTTCCTTTAACAAACTTTGGTGATGTGCAAAATGGAATGGAAAAACTGCTTATTTTTTACATATTATATTATTATCATTCTCACCTGGACCCGGAAATGACTACCGAATTTAATCCACCACAACACGATATAGCCACTGCTATCGGAATTAACCACTTTATATATCCCAGGACTCTTTCTGCAAATATCTGTAACAATGACAAAAAGATGACATAAGAAAGATGATGTCATTTTATTCTCTCGTCCGATAAAATTATTGTAATTATGGTTGTATCTTACTATGGCCATACCGATGGTTTAACAAAAAAACTGAACAAAAAAAGTACATTTAAAAAACAGTTATGTAATTAGTGTTCCTTCAGCTGTGGGCCTCTTTAGCCGGTGGAGCGCTATTAAATAAATGCAGACAGAAAAAGAAAGAATCAAATCTGTGAGGAGAGCCCAGTCACTTTAACAGGTCCCTTCCAATCAAGGAGGATTGGAGCTAAGAAAGCTCCATAGGATATTGCAGGCTGCCTACTGTAGCCTACATTTTATGAATAGACAGCCCATGCTATGCAGTATTAGGGCACTTTCACACTGGAGCGGGCGTGCGGGCGTAGGCGGTAAAGCACCGCTATTTTTAGCTGCGCTTTACCGTAATTTTTGCGGTGCTTTTCGGTTGCTAGCGGGGTTAACACCTGCTAACGGCCGAAAAAGTGTTAAAAGCGCCGGCAAAGTACCGCTGCCCATTAATTTCAATGGGCAGGAGCGCTGTAGGAGTGGTGTATTGCTTTGCAGGCGCTATTTTTAGCGCTATAGCGTCTGTAAAGCGTCTCAGTGTGAAGTGCCCTTAGTAATATTATACAGGATTTATATAGCGCCAACAGTTAACGTAGTGCTTTACAACATAAGGGCAGACAGCATAATTACAATACAATTTAATACAGTAGGAATCAGAGGGCCCTGCTCGTATTGCGAACTATAACAATGAAGTCGGGATCCACCATCAATTGGCGGTGTTAGATCGCTTGGTTCTCAGTGTTAGACCTGGCAGGGGACAGATTCAGCATCGGACTGATGCTGCATCCACCTACTGTAGGTAAGTATGATTCTAAAATAAAAAAAGGCCATAGTTTTCTTTTAAGTTTCCCCAATACTGCCCCTGGTGTACTTCAAGCTGACCACCCCCATTCCCGCCAACATCACCATTGCATATATGGTAGACAACAGCGCTAGTAAAATGTATTTGCCCTGTCTACGTTTGACCATTTGCAAAATGCAACCTTTTTTGTGAAAAATAAAGCTACTGCCTGCTGGCTTCTAATGTTAAATATGACATATTATGAAACACATAATACATAAGAAACAATATAAAAAAACTGAGCACTAACATATTTATAGGTTTCATGAACTACAGAAATCCTGATTTCCTTGTTAGCTTCACTTCTGAAGCCCAAAATGCATACAATATGACCTGCAAGAAGCTAGTAAAGTCTTACCACAGCCACTGCACTGCTGCCCATAATGGTGTCCATGTCTAATTCTGTGTAGTATGCAATGTTTGTCATGACGTAGATTACTGTAACCAGTGGCATAGAGATCACCATTGATAATGGCAAATTTCTGGGGAAAAAACAGTATAACAGTTTATAGCAGTGGCAGATCATGCTGTTAAAGTGTGTTACACATGTATACATGCCTACAAGCGAATTTATGTATGATCTTAACACCTCGATAATTAACACTTTTACCCTTTTCCTGCCCAGGCCAATTTTCAGATTTTAACACTAGCACACTTTGAATGACAATTACTCAGGCAACACTGTACCCAATTTAAATTTTTATAATTTTTTGAGACAGATAGCGTTTTCTTTTGGTGGTATTTAATCACCACTAGGTTTCTAATTTTGGCTATATAAATAAAAAAAATACCGAACATTTAAAAAAAAAAAAAAAATTGCAAAAAAGAAATCTTTCTTCATAAATTTAGTCCAAAAGGCATTCTGCTCCATTTTTAGAGTCTACAAACTATGGTATATATATTTGAAAATGAGTATATATTTGAAAATGTATCAATCCTGATGTACTGATGGCCCCTCACATTTCTTGAGGTCCTTTAATGCCAGGACAGTATAAATACCCCCCAAATTACCCCTTTTTGGAAAGTAGACAGTCCAAGGCATTTAGTAAGAGGCATGGTGAGTTTTTTGAAGTTGTAATTTTTTTGTCACAATTGTTAGTAGTGGGTATGTTTTCTTACTGTCAGCGCAGGTAAAGTTAGGCAGGGCTATGCTGTGAGCTAGGCCTGTTTGTTTTGATCTGGTGGCAGGGGAGTGGTTTAGTGTAGCAGTGGGTGACTGACATGTACTTCAGCTCTTGGGCGCCTCCTCTGTTTCCAGGGAGAAGGTTCTAGAAAGGGGGCAGGGCCGAGGGCTTGAGTGACATGGGGTGTATGTGAAGCCCTGACCAATCCCTAACTAGGATTGGCAGGGGGCAGGCCTCCTATATATACCCATAGTCAGCCTGCTTTGGGAGGAGTTGTCGGTAGAAGAACTGAGATGATGGAGTGTTAGACTGTCGTGGTCTGAAGGCACCCCCTTTCTGGGGGGGGTGTACCTCAGGCCGGGAGCTCGGGAGCTGGGAGGGAGCCTCTCTCTACACGGTCATTGAGAGGTGTCCTGGAACAGGAGCAGGAAGAGGACAGTTGGAGGGCACGGCCAGGAAAGTCACTCAGGAGGGATCCATGCCGGGTCGGTGAGTGAAAAGCACAGTGGAACGCTCTGGAAGAGACATGCCAGGAGTTGGATGTGGAGTCAGAGGGAGAGACTGTGGGGTTGTTGTGAAGTCAAGTCGCTGCAGCCAGGAGGGCTGGCAGGATTTGCATCAGACATGCTGGGATCAGTAGTCCGCCAAGTGTCAATTAGCACATTTATTCTTCTCATCTAAAATGGTTGCTACCACAAAGGGGACCGAAACCCCTGCCTGTAATGGGCTATCAGGAAAGCGTTAGGACTTATTCAAAGTGAGGCCTAGCCATGTGCTAATGTGACAGGAATCTAGATTTGGACAGTGAAGTGAAGCAAGTGATCTCAAGTAGTGTACTGGAGGAGATGTACAGAGGAAGAGACTGTCAGATCTAGACTCAACTACTTTTATTCTACTAAGAAGTATAGATGCAACTACTTTTATTCTAGAAGTAGTCATTATCTGGGCATCCCATGTCCCTTTTCCCCATCTAAATTTAATCCCCTAATAAAAACAACAAAAATAAGCAAGAGACTATTCATTGTCTGGGAAAATGTGCCAAAATTGATGTCTGACCAGCAGGGTGAAATGTGTGGATGTTGAAACACGCAGCGACCCCACGGGGCCATCGTTACATTTGGAAAATTAAAAAAAGGTGCCATTTTAACAAGTTATTTCTCACACACAGCATAGGCATATGTATAATTATACACCAAAACACATTCTGCTACTCCTTCTGAGTATGGGGATACCACATATGTAAAAAAAATTCACAGCCTAGATCAGTGATGGCGAACCTTGGCACCCCAGATGTTTTGGAATTACATTTCCCATGATGCTCAACTACACTGCAGAGTGTATGAGCATCATGGTGTCAGGAGCGTCCAACATCCGGGTTTTGGCTATGGCATTTTCCCTGTCTTTGTCCACCTGCAAGCGGATTGATGTGGTCAGTCTCTGGGTGGAAACTCAAACCTGTCATAAGCCAGCTAAACCCTCACGCGCATGCTTGTGATAGAGAGTGATACATTTGTTATTCCTGATCAAGCCTCCTGTCTGTCTGCTTTGAATTTACCTGTGTAAGACCTTGGACCGGATTTTAAACTATTCCTGAACTCAGCCTGCCTTTACCTGGACTGTCATAGAACCACACTACCTGTCTGGGAATCGCAAGTACCTGTTTACTTTGCTCAGTTCGCTCTTGCCCTGGTGTGGTGGCCAGGCACTATATCATTGTATTTAAGATCTGGGGGCAACCGAGTACCGGTAGGCCTGCTAGCCTTATGGGAAAGGGGGCTGTTATAGGTGAGAAACACAGTAGCCAGCTATAATGTCTGACCACCTGTGTTGTGCTAGACATGACACATGGAAAATGTAGTTCCAAAACATCTGGGGTGCCAAGGTTTTCCATCACTGGCCTAGATGCATAGAGGGGCCCAACATCCAAGGGGCACCTTTGGGCTTTCAAAGAGCATAAATTACGCATCTAATTTCCTGACTACATATCACATTTTTGGACGCCCTGGATAGTGGAAACACCCACAAAATGATCCCATTTTGGAAAGCAAACACTCCTTTCTAAAAGGCATAGTGAGCCTTTTGAAAATTACATTTGCCACCAGTCTTTGGAAAATCCAGAAAATAAAATAAAAATGTGTATACAAGTATAAAAGCTTGTACAGCTTGTATAATAACAGTGTAAATTTTCTGTCCCCTCAAAATAACTCAACACACAGCCATTATTGCCTAAACCGCTGGCAACAAAAGTAAGTACATCCCTACGATAAAATGTCCAAACTGGGCCCAAAGTGTCTATATTTTGTGTGGCCACTTGTATTTTCGAGCACTGTCTAACCCTCTTGGGCATGGAGTTCACCAGATTGTCAACTATGAATATGCATATTAATATGACTATATCTTCTAAAGTTAAAATGTTTGCTTTATATAACTCTATTAATACTTAAATATGCTGAATAAGCTCTAATAGCCCTAATTACTGGAATAAGTCATATGACCATATTCTATTGTGCAAAGATGTGCTGACTCTTACATCTGTCAAACATGGGCTGCGAACCATGGAATAATTTATGTGTCCATTGTATGAAATTTCCTGTCATAAGGTGTTGGCTGAAAAAGGATATTCTTATCTTCCTGCTAAAACGTCAGAATAAAAGTTGAAATTATACACGTGATCAGGACGTTACAAACAGGAAGGGGGAAGGTTTAAGGGTGATAAAAGCAGCATGTAAACTTATGACAGGCAGAAATGGATCTCTGAAGCAGAAAATATACATTTAACCATTTCTCTTGCTTATGCAATAAAATATCTTGACTTGTAACGAGAGTTGGTCCAAAATTACTTGACATTTTGGTCCTTCGAGCCGGAAGTCCAAATTCCTGGAAAGCACTAGCCAACAACCCAGTGAACCGATGTCCGTACGGCAAAAAACTGTAAGTCCTCCGTCTTAAATTTGACGTTAACAGAGGCCGGCTCACTGAACTAGTGCCTCCCGGGCAGCGACTTACCGGATCAGCACAAGAGACCGCTCTCGGGGCAAGGTAAGATATTTTCATTTATTATATTATACTTTTAGGCCTAAATGTGATTAGGGATTTAATGAATTAAGGGATTTTGTTACATACATCTAATATAGAGATTAATTGAATGTTTATCTGTTGTGTATATGTTTTGCTTTATCCAAGTTGAGGGAATATAAGTAGATACGTCCGTAGTTTAAATCCCTTTGATATAGGAGTATGGTCCCATTCCAATACCCGGGTGCAGATAAAGGAAATTTGTCGACAAAGGACCTAGGTCCTGACAGCCTTGTAAACTGCAGGAATTCCCGTGGGGGACACATACATATTCCTACATCAAAAACATGAACCCCTGTTGATACAAAGGTATGGCCTGATAGATTTCCAGGTAACAAATAGAGGTAATTTGACGAGCCCTTGCGCTCAGCCAGCCTCGTATGTTGTGTAAAAAACCTGTACAGGCATTTATAAATACCGTTGAATCAACAAATATTAATGTTTTGATAAAGTGTGGGAACAACAGTCGAGAGAAATTAAGTCTCTTTTGTAATTCTGTTCATGCTCCCTACAGTTTACTGAAATATTAATGTTTTGATCAGGGGGGGTTGACCAGTCAGGTGAATTTACGTTCGCCTTGTAATTCTGTTCATGCTCCCTACAGTTTACTGAAATATTAATGTTTTGATCAGGGGGGGTTGACCAGTCAGGTGAATTTACGTTCGCCTTGTAATTCTGTTCATTCTCCCTATAAATGAATAAAACATTAAGTAAGAAGACAAGACACCAGTATTATAGCAGCACACAAGATCAATAATCTAGAAGTGATATGTCACGACTAGAAAGTTTGTGAGTAGCTGCAGAAGTGATAAGATACTGTGTGCAGGTATTGTGTCAGTGTGAGAAGACCTTACAAAAAAAACTCCGTGTGCACGTTAAAATGAGTATGATCCATGGAAAGTCTGATGGTTTGAATGATGATGCAAAGTATATGTGTAGTCTAGACAAAGAGAATGTGAAACTCCTTAAGACATGGAAAACAAAGTATGATTTTGATGCATTTTTAAATAAGGATTGTTGTGTAATACTGTGTTGTGTAGAAAGCTTAAAAAATAAATAAAAATTATGCCGGCATGTATGTATGTATGTATGTATGTGTGTATATGTGTATGCATATGTGTATGTGTATATATATGTATGTATATATGTATATATATATATATATATGAATATATAAAAAAATAAATAAAAGAAAAATAAGGAAATAGAATAAATTAGGTCTTCCCCAGGCAAAGAAATGGCTTGAGGAGGCTAACTGTAGGTTAAAATCATAAAAAAAAATCATAAAAAGACTGTTTTTAGACAAAGAGGAGGACAATAATATGACCGTCCTCCGAAGTTTAGTGCAGCAAGTATTGACTGAACAAAATGCGACAAACCTAATGCACCCGACAGCCCCTACACACCCTTTAGAGGACTCTCCAATCCCACCGACAGACGCTGCTCCCCCTCTGACTTCACCACCCGCTCCCAATTCCCTATTGCAGACCTGCAGTCCCCACCACCAGATGGGACAGAGGTATGCAACAAGTTACCCCGCTGACCCTCCTTACAGCAATCCCAAGGTCCACATAGCTCAATTCAGGGATGGTATCATGGGAATGGTTGCTAGCTATCATCTCAATGTGAGGGAAATAGAGCAGGTCACCAGACAGGTACTGGGACCTGACTGGCATCATGTAGTGGGAGATTGGAGTGGATTAAACAACCAGGGAGGGGTGTTGCCTCAGGATGATGCAGCACTCAAAAACAGAAGAAATGCTCTTATAGCAAAGATAGAGAGAGGATAGATGGATACGTCAAGCCGACTGGTCCATTATAAATCAGTGTATATGGGGAGAAGAGGAAACAGTGGATAATTTCATTGTTAGGATAAAGAAGAATTTTAATAACCACTCTGGGATAGAAATCCCAGTAGATCAAGTGAACGATAGCCCATATGAACAACAGCTAAAGAATGCAATCCTGAAGGGGCTGCTAGTCCTTATATCAAGTTTTGTTAACGAACACATGATTAACCATAGGATCTGCAGACTCTAGGAGCTAATCAAGTATGCGAGGCATGCTGAGGGGCACTTCCAACCAAAAAAGAAAGTAAAGAAAAGGATGAGGGGGGAGTGTTTCCTGTATGGTAAAAGTGTGTCTGCAGAGAGAGAAGCAGAAGGATGGGAAAGAATCTGATATTTTGGATGTGTGTAATGTTGAAACTTGTTTGCATGCTGAAGCCAAGCCAGAAATAACCTGGGTTGCAAAGAGTAGTTAGGTAACATTTCTCTGTGACACTGGGGCTTGTAGGACCCTGATACACCCGCTGGATATGCCACCAGGGGTACAGGGAAAAGGTTTAGTATATGTAAAATCTGCAAATGGGTTGATGCACCAGGAGGCCGTGTCTGAAGGCCTTACTGTGGAAAATCCACAGACAGGTAAAAAGGCTCAGTGTAAAATTGTAATGTCAACTAAATGTCCTGTTAATTCGTTGGGTAGAGACATGTTGCATGCTCTTGATATTTCTGTCGTACCAGTGGAGGGGGGCCTCAAAGCCCATCGGCTGTGTGAAAAACAAATCACAACTGTGGATAATGAGCCCTGATACTGGTACAGCTTGGATTTACAAACTGAGGGATTAAAGATGCCCAAAACCCTGACAGAAATAATTGAAGAGCCTGTGAGGAAAGGTACAAGGTCCAGACGAACCTCTATTGCACTATCTACTACAAAAGGACCACTGGGCCTGATAGGTCCTATGAGAAACAGTTAATGAGTTGCACTAACACTGAAGTGCTCTTAAGATACCTGTACTGTGATAAGGAAGGAAATAACATGGCTACTTGTCTCCTACCACAGCCTATTCTGCAAATATACAGGCAGGATACTGTACCTCATGTTTCGGTCACGCGGAACTCCGAGGTATCATGGCATGAGCTAGGAGAACTTATCACAGACTGGGTCAAATTAACAGATGAGGAACTGAAATCCAGAGGGAATCAGAGGTACAGATTAGCGTGGTTTGTTGAATGTACAACCAGAACTTGCGTGATTGAAGTTTTGACAAAAGACAGTGACTGACACTTTTTGACCAAAGGGGAAGGGGATGCCTTAAAAGACGTCCCCGATTTCTTGTGATCAAAAGGAAAGACAGACGTAGGGCTAATTAAGACAGACAGTCAGTTCTGGTTTGCACTTATGTACAAGGGAAAACTCACAAGAAATGTTCAATGCTTTGTCTCGAGTTGTACCTCCCAGTGGGAGTCAAATTCTCTTGTATGTGGATGACATTCTGGTAGCGGCTCCTCTGGAGCGACAATGTAAAATTGACACCTTGGCTCTGATGCATTTCCTCGCAGAACAAGGTCACAAGGTTAGCAAAATAAAATACAACTTTTGAAAAACAAGGTGAAATACCAGGGTTACATTATATCTCAAAAAGGCAGACATCCAGATGAGAAAAGAGGCCATCCTTCAAGCCCCCAAACCACGTAAAAATAAAGAAATGATGTAATTTTTTGGCATGGCAAATTTTTGTAGAGTATGGATAGCTAATTATGCTACGGAGGTGGTGCCTCTTTCTGATCTCATCTATGGTACACAAATGTCTGCAAAAGGTTCCATCCAGTGGAATGTGCAAGCAGAGGATGCATTTACAAAGGTGAAGCACCTCATTGTGGGTTCTACTGTGCTTGGCCTACCCAATTACAGTAGAAACCCTTTAGCAGACTGTAGATTGTAAAGAGGGGTACATGACTTCTGCTCTCACTCAGGTTTATGATAACGAACACAAACTAGTTGCATTTTACTTAACTAATTTGCCCCACTGTGTACAAGCTGTAGTAGCAGCCTCATTGGCCATACGGTCATCTGCATTGATAGTATTGTTCCACCCCTGGTACTTAAAGCTCTCACATGTTATTTAGGTGATCTTACTATAAGACAGAATCTCCTATTTATCTCCAGTCAGGCATTTATCATGTATGACTACACTTCTGGGACAACCACACGTTACAATCAAGAAGTGTACTACATTGAATCCTGCTACACTAATGCCAACACCTGGTGATGGGGATCCACATGATTGTGCAGCTCAAAATTGATGAACGGGTACTCCCTAGGAAGGATCTCACTGATGTTCCCTTTCTAGATGCTGACATTACCTTTTTTGTTGATGGGTCGTGTAGAAAAAACGATAAATCAAACGGCTTATGCTATAGTAACACATGACCAGGTCATTGAAGCTAGACCCTTTCCCAGTTCCTATTCTGCACAACAAGCTGACATTATAGCCCTGTCAAGGGCCTGCAGTCTAGGGGAAGGGAAAAATAAATAGATATTTATACTGACAGCCAATACGCTTTCTCTACACATATTTGCCCAGCAATGGAAAAAAGGGGTATGATTACGTTGCCATGGGAAACCGATCACACAGAGATCTCATTCTTGCCCTTCTAGAATATGTACAAAAACCAGCACAAGTGGCTATTTGTAAATGTGCGGCACATAGAAAGGGAACAGATCCAATTACCCTAGGGAATGCACTAGCAGACAAGACAGCAAAGGAAGCTTCTGAAGGACAGCAATGACAAACATATACAGTTTCCCAAGTAAATGATGAGGTACAGAGAGCTATTGATGAAACATGGTTATCAGAAATGCAGAAAACATCACCGGCAGGTGAAAATCAAAGTGGTTATATACAGGGTCAACACTGGTCAATGGTATATACACATGTACAGAAGGTAAACCTAACTTATCTACATCACTATTCACGTATGCTGTGTTATTGAGTCATGGGTAGGCCCATACCTCAAAAGGAGGGATGGTACTGGGTGTACACAACATATGGGTTTACAAAACTACTCTGAAAATTTTGTCTCACATATCCGATTTGTAACAGATACCCTAAGAGCCTTAAGGGGTCATTTCCCACAACCCCCTTATCCCTTTCACACAATATGCATGGATTTTATTGAATTGAACAAATGTGAGAATAAGTACTGTCTGGTTATTGTGTACAGGTTTATAAAGTGGGTGGAAACTTTTCCTATGGCGCACACGGATGGACAGTCAGTAGCCAAAGTACTAATCAAAGAGGTGATTCCACGACAAGGGATCCCCGCGCTGTTTACAGTAACAATGGCTCCAATTTTGTAAACTAAACAATACAACTAATTGGTATATGGTACAATATCTGACCTACTAGGGAGAATCACTATTTAGGTTGTAACCCCTGGTCAGAACACCCCAGCCCCCGAGCCAACTCCGTTTCAACGTAATACCTCTTTGTTTAAAACAGATTTTACTTACAAGGAACAATTAAGTATAGAAACAGGATTTGGAGACAAAAATTAGTGGATAGAATGGGTCAGATACACAACTCAATCTAAGGGGATAAGTGATTGTATTTCTTGTGCAAACCCAAGACCACAACTAGCTACCATTCCTCTCCCTGAAGAGGAAACAGATTTAGCTTGCATAATAAGACTGTTTTCAGAAAATATTACTGGGTCTGAATGTGCAAATGAGAAAAAGAGATACCCTAAAACTAAAATGCAAAGTACACCCCCTTCACTACAAGCATTACCAGGAAATTTTTCTAGTTTCTCTAACAAAGATAAGGATGGTACAAAGGTTGGCACTCTATCTCCTGAATACTGTGCGACCACAACATCAACTACAGACATTAAGTATCAACTAAAATGGTTTCAGGAACAGAAACGGCAACTAGCTGATGTTTGGTGGCTGTGTGGGGACAAGAAACTAAGGCTCAGACTGCCACCTAGATGGGAGGGTAGTTGTGCCCTTACCCGCCTGTTGCTTCCCTTTTATATTGTTCCTATGACTAATAAATTGATGAGACTACCAGGTAAACACTATTTTAAGAGACTTAAGTGTCCAGAATCATTTTGACAACCAGGTATATATAGACTCAATAGGTGTTCCACGAGGAGTTTCCGGATGAATTTAAAGCACAGAATCAAGTAACAGCAGGACTCACCTCACTCTTCCTATGGGTACAGGCCAACAAGAACGTCGACTGGATAAACTACATCTACTACATCTACTACAACCAGCAGAGGTTTGTGAATTACACCAGAGATACTATCAAAGGTATAGCAGCACAATTGGACGCCACCTCTTTGACAGCGTGGCAGAACCGTATAGCATTGGATATGTTGCTGGCAGAAAGGGGCGGGGTATGCGAAATGTTCGGCACCTTCTGCTGCACTTTTATTCCAAATAATACGGCACCTGATGGAAGTATCACCAAGGCTTTGCAAGGCCTACAAATGTTATCCCAGGAACTAACTGAGAACTCTGGTGTAGAGAACCCCTTAACAGGACTCTTTGAAAAATGGTTTGGTAAATGGGGTGATCTTGCAAAAGGTTTGCTCATCTCTGTTGTCATGGCAGCCACGGTCCTTACGCTGTGTGGATGTTGCTGCATTCCTTGTATTAGAGGAATTCTTCAAAGACTGATTGACACATCACTAACAAAGACTATGTTTTTCCAGAACAACACTGAACTATACCCGGAACCCGATGAAGATGAACTTACAGTCCTTTCAAAAGACTTATTTGTCTAAATGATAATACCTGGTAAAATAAAGAACCTGGATATTTGAATTATTGACATTATAAGTATAAAAGGGAGCAGCTGTTAGAGAAATTAGAAATTATACTTTAAATGTCAACTATGAATATGCATATTAATATGACTATATCTTCTAAAGTTAAAATGTTTGCTTTATATAACTCTATTAATACTGAAATATGCTGAATAAGCTCTAATAGCCCTAATTACTGGAATAAGTCATATGACCATATTCTATTGTGCAAAGATGTGCTGACTCTTACATCTGTCAAACATGGGCTGCGAACCATGGAATAATTTATGTGTCCATTGTATGAAATTTCCTGTCATAAGGTGTTGGCTGAAAAAGGATATTATCATCTTCCTGCTAAAACGTCAGAATAAAAGTTGAAATTATACACGTGATCAGGACGTTACGAACAGGAAGGGGGAAGGTTTAAGGGTGATAAAAGCAGCATGTAAACTTATGACAGGCAGAAATGGATCTCTGAAGCAGAAAATATACATTTAACCATTTCTCTTGCATATGCAATAAAATATCTTGACTTGTAACGAGAGTTGGTCCAAAATTACTTGACACAAAGGCAGTCATTACTATCCATAGATACTCCCATTCTACCATATCGAATGCCTTCTGAGCATCCAATGACAAAATGGCACCAGTTCCCCCATTATCCATTGGTAGCTGCAGATTCAGGAAGAGCCTGCGAATATTTGTTGCTGTTGATCTAGAGGGGATAAAACCTGTTTGGTCCCCATGAACCAAAATGTCAATGTGTCTGGATAACCTATTTGCCAATACCCTAGCTAATATCTTGACATCTGATGTGAGAAGAGAGATTGGGCTATATGAATCTGGTTTTAATGGATCCTTTCCGGGTTTTAAAATTACGATTATTATTGTTTCCATCATTGATTTAAGGAGTTCCTGTGTGATATATGCTTCATTTAATACTTCCAGAAGTTCTGGAAGCAAGATCTGACCATATATTTTGTATATCTCCACAGGGAGTGCATCCATCCCTGGCGCTTTATAATTTTGAATTTGCCCCACAGCTTCTTCCAACTCTGCCAGAGTTATAGGAATATCCAAAGATTCACTTTCTATTGGAGTCAATTTGGGTATAATTAGATTATCTAAAAATTGTTCAGTGTTTTCCCTTATATTTGAGATTTCAGATTCATACAACCGTGAGTAGAAATTTACAAATATCTTTTGAATACTCTCTGTATCATACATCAGTACACCTTTTCTATTTTCAATGGCGACTATACCGGACGGACCTTCCTGATTCCGCGCTATCAAAGCCAACATATGTCCCACCTGTTCCCCCATTTCATAATGCTTTTGACTCTGCAAAAATCTACTATTCTCTGCCCTAATTATAACCAGGTTTCTATACAACTTCTGAGTTTTCTGCCATGCTACACGTTTCTCTTCGATGGGATCTAGTACAAATTCTTGTTCTATTTGCTTAACTCTTTGCATTGCCACTTCCTCTCCTTGTCTTGTGGCCAATTTAATTTTAGATATTTCTTTAATTATCACGCCTCTAAGGTATGCTTTCATTGCATCCCAAACCACCATCGCTGAGGTTGAGACCTTATTGTATCCAAAATAAAACATTAGTACTAGTTCTATTTGACTCTTCGCTGGGATCAAGGACAGCCACTGTGGATTAACTTTCCACAGTGGGCGGATCAATTGTTCCCTCCACTCCATAGACAAAGTCAATAGGGAGTGATCAGAAAGTCTCCTTGCTTCATACTGAATTAGTTTTACCCATGGGAAAAAATTTCCATTTCCCAGGGCCAGGTCAGTTCTCGATAGTGATCCATATGTACTTGAGCAACATGAGTATTCTTTACTAACCGGGAATCTTAAAGGATCACTAAAGAATTTTATTTATTTATTTTTAAATAACAAACATACTTACCTCCGCTGTGCAGCTCGTTTTGCACAGAGTGGCCCCGATCCACGTTTTCTGGGGTCCCTCGGCGGCTGTCTCGGCTCCTCCCCGCAATCACTCACCACCTATATGCGAGCGAGCGAGCATGGTGGTGAGTGATTGCGGGCGCGCTCCAGTGATACAGTGAGCGGCAATAGCTGCTGGCTGTATCACTCGGCCCTGCCCCTCGGCGCGCCGCGTCATTGGATGTGACAGCAGTGCGAGCCAATGGATGCGCTGCTTTCAATCCATCCACTGTAACCAATCAACGGCCAGGCTGAACGGCGAAGAGGATGTCGGGGGCGAGCGCAGGACTTTCGAGGGGTCAGGTAAGCTAAACAGAGGGCCAGGGGGAGCCGGTATTGTCGGTTTTTTTTTTTACCTTAATGTATAGAATGCATTAAGGTGGAAAAACTTTTACCTTTACAACCCCTTTAATCTCCACACATCCGTTAGACCCATCTCTTGTATCTGACTGACCCCCAGCTTCTTTAGCAAGGCAGTGGTTGTCTTGGAGGTGCGTTTGGGGTCGTTATCATGTTGGAATACTGCCCTGCGGCCCAGTCTCTAAAGGGAGGGGATCAAGATCTGCTTCAGTATGTCAAAGTACATGTTGGCATTCATGGTTCCCTCAATGAACCATAGCTCCCCAGTGCCGGCAGCACTCATGCAACCCCAGACCATGACGCTCCCACCACCATGCTTGACTGTATGCAAGGCACACTTGTCGGTGTACTCCTCACCTGGTTCCCGCCAAACACACTTCACACCATCTGAACCAAATAAGTTTATCTTGAAGTCATCCGCAGTATAGGCCGGGTTATTGGTGTAAACTGCTCCAATAATCATGGATCATAAAGGAGAAAACTGAACAGAATGACATATACTCTCTGAAATCCAGCCTCCAGCCCCCTCACTGCTGCCTTCACCAACCTGGTCCCTAAGAATTAGCTATACTGCAGATGACTTCTCTTTAAAGGGATATAACGATTACCTTAAGGCTTGCGATATACTGATTTCTGGTGAGTGTAACCCCCTTGGGAAGTGTGACTCACACGGTGCGGACCTGGGTGAATGGTGCACGTTTGACAACTACTAGGATCACCACCTATCTTCACAGCCAGGAACTGTATTCACCAAGTGTCATTCCATCATTTCTTATATGTGTAACCATATAAATGCTGGTCATGGTCGGATAGACTGACAAGAGCGCCACTATTGCATTGGATTTATGCAGTGTTTTATCTGGACTTTCTCATGCTAATTTATTTTATTTTAATATGCATACTTACATGGTACCAAGCTGGATCAATGTAAATATGCAATTATGATCATACACAGAGTTCAGATTTATCAAGGTAGAAGTGTAGTAACCCACAGTAAAATTGGCAAACATCTTCCAAGTTTACAACTACTTTGAAAGTTTAAATCTGGTGCTATGGAATACTGTACTTCTAAAACCGTCTATTATGTTATGTTAAACATTTCTGATGGAGCAATAATAATTAAACACTGTACAAAAATGCATATGTGTAGACAGGTGCAGTTAGCTTGCTTTCCATTAGGTGGCTCTGTTTCTAATATAGTATAGTATAGGGAAAGTGGTAATTGGGTGTTAGGCCCCTTTTAGAGAAAACCTTCCTCTAGTGATGTAATGGGTGGAGTTAGTGCCCATATAAATTTCAGTCTGAGGGGGCCTAGTGGTAGACAGGACATGGGTGCCAAACACCCCTGAGCTGTTGGGTCACTCTCAGCAACCAACTCAAAGTCATGACCATCTTCTGCAAGTCCTGCAGTGGGGAGCTTAAGGCCTTTTAGGCCATGCCAGAGTCCTTTGATGTAAGTAATTGTGAAGCCTGGTATTGAGTATGCCATCTGAGAACGTGCCTGGCTGGGCAGAGCTATGCAAAAGGCGTTGGGAGAGAATGGTATACGAATGAGGGTACCTTGATCCTACTTTGTGAAGGAAGCTGAATGTAGTGGACTTAGTGTACATGGGGGAAGTGGTCCCAAATCTGTGGAGCTCCCAAGAAGTGTAGGTACAAAAGGGAAGATGGCTTAGTACAAATGATGTGCTGTTGTTCTGCGCCTAAAAGTCAACTAAAGAATGTCTACTCTTGTGTATGGCATTTTCGAGCCAAATAAGTCTGCTAGTATGTCAATGTGATGTCTGATGTCACAAAAAACTTGCACAGTTACAGTACAGTATGGAAAATGCATTGTATGTGTGGACATTCCTTTACTCTCAAATATTAAGACCTTAGGCCAGAGATGTCATAAGCGGGCCTATGGCCAGAAGTATGACAATATGGTTGAGGGTATCATAAACAACAGCTGAGTAACTGTCCTACCGAAGAAGAAGTGGGGTGGGGACATGCATAGTTTGGTACCAACATCTGCCCAATCCTAGTCCCCTTTCCGTGTGATGTGTTGAACCAACCAAATTTTGTTGGGAATACAACGGTCACTGCCATTTTAGAGAAATAAATCTCACATCCAGCTCATATTACCAAGAACAAATGGCAAAATTAATTATTCCGAATGTAGCATTCTCCTAGGTGGGTGCTAGGCTGTCAGGTAAAGGTAGTTCTTTTTGAGCTCCTCTGTAATCAGTGGAGCAGTAACTGATCGCTGTGGGCTGATCAGGGTCCCACAGGCTGCAGGTTTAACTTTTTCTCCCTGCCTTCTGAGAGGCTCCAGAACATAGAAGTGGAGCAGGTCAAAGCAGTAGCCTGAAAATGTATAGGGTCTCAGCCAAACCCTGGGGAGGTGTGCCCAGTAGATGGCTGCAGAGCACATAAATAGTCTGGGGCTAGAGCAATCTGTGTTTTTGTCCTGGAGGGCTGCTGCCCAGACAAGCAGCCCAGCTGACACTTGCCAAGGACTTATTGAGGACCCAGCTGTGCTAAAGCTGGGGGGTCTACTTGCTAAGAACCTCTGAAGCTAAAGAAGTGGGATTTCACCTAGGATCTGGTCTGGGGAGTCCACTAAGGAAATGTCTGCCTAACACAGGAGGGAGGCATCAAAGTACCCAAGGACTTGTGAGTACAGACATGAGTGCAGGATCTGGAAGACTGTGCAGCTGTTAACTCCCTGGTACATTAATACTAAAGCTTGCCTAGCCTGAAACATTGCTTATGGTGTCCCAGTGCTGTCCATTCCCTAAACTATGGTTGATGTGACTGTTTTAAGAAGTAGCTGCAGAGTGAATAGTGTTACCTCCTTGCACTGTTTAGCGTTCTGGAGTATCACACAGCTCCCTCCCCTATCCAAGTTGTACAGCAATAAATACACAAAAAGGCAACTTCTAGACAATTTTTTAAGCCAGAAGAGTGAATGCTGCTATGTGCCTGGCTACCATTGCACTAGTGGGGGAGGAAGTTTATTGCCCCTAAGGGCTACATGAATATCATGTGAAGGAATGTAATGAGCATAATAATAAATTAGAAAATGTCTATTCTCTATGCATCTTTACTATACTATAAAGTCTATATTGCTTTTTCATGTACACCACTGCTGTAATCCTTCCTTACTCAAATAAGCCTCTAATAACACCCCCTCCCACCGAAAAGACTGGAGAAGACAGAAAATGGCGGATACCCCCTTCTCCCACACATATTTAGGAATGCGGAAGTGAAGACAGATCAGAGGGACAACCAAGCTTGACCATCACATTTTTGTACTCTTCTTGTATATCAGCCAATCAGATGTGCTTTCTAGTTTTACATTAACATAATAGTGACGTATCATGCTATGTGAAAAATGTTTAGTACTGCCTGTAATAAAGGATTAGATAAGGAAGTAACGGATCTGCACGGACGTGTCGGAGTCTTACTTTCAGCGTGCACGCAATGTTATCTAAACTTTACAATTCGGAACAGTAGTAGAATCCATATTAACCCTTTTGTGGTTAAACGACCATTACAATCATATGTCATCTATGGGAGCCTAATTAAATAAATATCATATTTAATGATTTGGGGGTCCCAGAATTTTATTGTGAGACTTTAAATGGGAGTGCATGATTTTGTTGTGATAAAAAGATTGATGGATCATGTAAGTATTACATGATGCCTTTTTATCATCTCAAACCAGTCTGCCCATTCTCCTCTAACATCAACAAGGCATTTTTGTCCACACAACTGCCACTCACTGGATATTTCCTCTTTTTCAGAAAAGTCTCTGTAAACCCTAGAGATGGTTGTGCATGAAAATCCAAGTAGATCAGCAGTTTTTGAAATACTCAGACCAGCCCATCTGGCATCAACAACCATGCCACGTTCAAAGTTACTTAAATCTACTTTCTTACCCATTCTAATTCTCGGTTTGAACTTCAGCAAGTTGTCCTCACCACGTCTAGATGCCTAAATACATTGAGTTGCTGCTATGTGATTGACTGATTAGCAATTTGTGTTACCAAGCAATTGAACAGGTGTACCTAATAAAGTGGTCGGTGAGTGTATATCAAAGTGCCATTTTAGCCATATTTAAAGTGGGATTAAAAAAAAAAAAAAGCACAAGTTTTTTTGTATGACAGAAAAGAGCCCAGGCTCTGCTCCCAGACTTTCAGGCTTCTGAGTACTTATGAGTTGTTTCCCCAACTTCCGGGCCCTGCCTCCCGAGGGATTGGAGGAAACTCCATAAATATTCAGGCTGCAGCCTCTGTCTCTCCACCCACTAAATTCTGGAACTATCCAGAAAGTTCCAGAAGACAGGGGGAGGTAACAGAGCCACAGCATTTGAAGCACTGCTTATTAAACTTTACAGTATTTTCTAAACTATAGAAGTTAAACTAACAGGTCTATAGTTATTTGATAAAGACTTTGATCCCTTTTTAAATATAGGCACCACATTGGCCTTACGCCAATCCAGTGGTACTATTCCAGTCAATAAAGAGTCTCTAAAAATTAGAAACAATGGCTTTGAAATGACAGAGCTCAATTCTTTTAGGGTCCGGGGGTGTATGCCATCTGGTCCAGGTGCTTTATTCTTCTTCCACCTTTATTCTGTCTAAATATTTCTGGACTATATATATTTTGGAGCCATTGTGGATAATTTGGGGCTGTGTCACTACCATGCCCATTATGGAAATGAGCTCCCCCATGCTGCTTTGTATACACAGAGCCTGAAGAAGACATTTAATAAATTAGCCTTCTCTTTGTCCCCAGTCACCCACTCCAGATTCTTTTATAAATGGCCAACATACTCAGGCCTGATATTTTTACTATTAATATATTTGGAAAAATAAATCAGTTTTTTTCCTACTCTCTTTTGCAATCTGTCGTTCGTTTTGAATTTTGAACACAGAGCAGAGCTGTAGAAGGGATCCCGCAGGCCCACCCATTACAAGCTACCTGTGTTCCCTCAGATTAGGCGACCCGTCAGATTTTGTAATGGAAGTGACGCTCCATCACGGCCATCTTGGTACACCCCGCACTCATCCGCAAGAAGCTGACAGTCAGAAGGCAGCAAACGGACATCTTTTTACACCAGGGGTGCCCAACCAGTGGCCCGGGGGCCACATGTAGCCCGCAGAGCCCTCTGATGTGGCCCGCAACCTCCTGTTCTGGCATGGAATAGAATAGAATACTGTTTTTAAAGGTAAGTTTATTACTAAAATCACAGTGTAAAATATGGGCATATCTGTTCTGCAGTGGTTACTAGGTTGCTTTTAAACTGATTCGCAGGTGCAGATCAGTGCACCTGCCGGTTACCTTCACTGAGCCATAGACTTCTATTACCTGCGGGTGTGGTGTGCTTTCTGAAAGTTCACCACACCTACAGGATATAAAAGAAGTCTATAGCAAAGTGCAGCAAAGCCACAGGAGAACTGTGCTGCACTCGCAGTGCGGGTAAACAACAGTGTATCAGTGTGAAAACAGCCTTAGGCCCCTTTTACAAGGTCAGTCCGACCCAATCGGACCCTCCATTCACCTCTAAGGAGAGGCAAAAGTAAATAGACTTGTGTCCGTTAACAAACGCCTACCTCTGATCCGATCCTCTAAAAAAAAAAGAGTAGAGTGGGCTGCCATCCACCCGCTCCGCTCATTGTGGCCTGCGACCGGTTACTAAGTCGCTTAAGTGGCCCTCGCTCTTCAAAAGGTTGGGCACCCCTGTTTTACACCCACCGGAGTCTTGCATTTCACACCTATTTTTACCAGTAATCTGAGTTTATTTAGTGAAATACAGTATTTTAAAAACCGTCTAAATATTTTGATGTTGAATTATAAAAAACAGCGGTGTTCTGACAGATTAGCAAACCTGTGAGATCAGCAGACCTGTTTTCAGCAGGCTTGTCACTGCTTTTAAAATTCAACATCAAAACAGTCAGACGGATTTCAAAATACTGTATTTCACTCTATGAGCTCATTTTCTGGTAAAAATAAGTGTGAAATGCAAGAGTCCGGTAGGTGTAAAAAGATTTCCACTTGCCGCCTTCTGACTGTAGGCTTACTGTGGCCGAGTGCGGGGTGTACCAAGATGGCCGTGACTGAACATCACTTCCATTACAAAAATCTGACGGGTCACCTAATCTGACAGAACACATGCATATAATTACAGGAAGGGGTGGATACAAGACCAGTCACTCTACAGAAGGAGAGAGAGCAGCAATGACTGGTCTTTATTACAGGATACTCCCGCACAGAGGTAAAGTTTGGAGGAAACACACAAAGCACATCACAATTCAAGTAAGAATGCGCATGCTTCTTTTATTTAGACTATATGGGGTGGATTTATTACAACTCGAGAGTGCAAAATCTGGTGCAGCTCTGCATAGAAACCAATCAGCTTCCAGGTATATTTTGTCAAAGCTTAACTGAACAAGCTGAAGTTAGAAGCTGATTGGCTTCCATGCGCAGCTGCACCAGATTTTGCACTCAGTTTTAGTAATGTAACCCCTATGTACTTATCACGGAGTTCAGTTTTAAAAAGAGTATTAAACAGTAATACACAGTGGGGTACCTTTGTTAGCAAATAGCGCTGCCCCCCTTTTCTTTGTAAGCAGTCTGCTATGCAAGGGTTAGGAGGCTATAATATACTATGAAGGCTGAATTCAGATTACTTCTAATGTATAATCTACATTTGGTCACATAGCAAATAACAAAAATCAGTAATGGGCGCCATCTTGTGGTACAACTCATTATTTTACCTGGTTTAAATATGTTAAATGTAATGCATGTATTTGAGTAAACACAAATATGTGTTAAATAGGCGTTAAACCCAAAAGCAAACATTTAACTCTGGTAAGTCTGTTGTTTTTTTTGACAAACCATGCTGTCCTGCAGATGTAGCAGTCAAAGGGTTGAGACAAACCATTTTAGGGGTGTTTATTATGGTCAGCTTTTATTCGTTTATGTAAAACCTTTTATTCCAAAAGGAACAAAACAGTTGCTGTAACTGCTTATAAAGAAATAGCTAGAGTTTGACTTTAAAGTGTGAGTTAACCACTTAAGCCCCGGACCATTTCGGGCCATTAGGACCAAGCCTGTTTTTGGGATTCGGCACTGCGCTGCTTTAACTGTAAATTGTGCGGACATGCAATGTTGTACCCAAATGAAATTTGCGTCCTTTTCTTCCCACAAATAGAGCTTTCTTTTAATGGTATTTGATTGCCTCTGCGATTTTTATTTTTTGCGATATAAACAGAAAAAGACCGAAAATTTTGAAAAAAAATGATATTTTCTACTTTTTGTTATAAGAAAAATCGAATAAACTCAATTTTAGTCATACATTTAGGCCAAAATGTATTCAGCCACATGTCTTTAGTAAAAAAAATGTCAATAAGCGTATATTTATTGGTTTGCGCAAAAGTTATAGCGTTTACAAACTAGGGTACATTTTCTGAAATTTACACAGCTTTAAATTTATGACTGCCTATCTCATTTCTTGAGGTGCTAAAATGGCAGGGCAGTACAAAACCCCCCCAAATGACCCCATTTTGGAAAGTAGACACCCCAAGGAAATTGCTGAGAGGCATGTTGAGCCCATTGAATATTTTTTTTTTTGTCCCAAGTGATTGAATAATGACAAAAAAAAAAAAAAAAAAAAAATTACAAAAAGTTGTCACTAAATGATATATTGCTCACACATGCCATGGTTATATGTGGAATTGCACCCCAAAATACATTCTGCTGCTTCTCCTGAGTACGGGGATACCACATGTGTGGGACTTTTTAGGAGCCTAGCCACGTACGGGACCCCGGAAACCAAGCACCGCCTTCAGGATTTCTAAGGGCGCAAATTTTTGATTTCACTCCTCACTATCTATCACAGTTTCGAAGGCCATAAAATGCCAAAATAGCACAAAACCCCCCCAAATGACCCCATTTTGGAAAGTAGACACCCCAAGCTATTTACTGAGAGGCATGTTCAGTCCATGGAATATTTTATATTTTGCCACAAGTTGCGGGAATATGACAAACTTTTTTTTTTTTGCACAAAGTTGTCACTAAATGATATATTGCTCACACATGCCATGGGCATATGTGAAATTACACCCCAAAATACATTCTGCTGCTTCTCCTGAGTACGGGGATACCACATGTGTGGGACTTTTTGGGAGCCTAGCCGCGTACGGGACCCCAAAAACCAAGCACCGCCTTCAAGGTTTCTAAGGGCATAAATTTTTGATTTCACTCCTCACTACCTATCACAGTTTTGAAGGCCATAAAATGCCAAGATGGCACAAAACCCCCCCAAATGACCCCATTTTGGAAAGTAGACACCCCAAGCTATTTGCTGAGAGGCATGTTGAGCCCATTGAATATTTTTTTTTTGTCCCAAATGATTGAATAATGACAAAAAGAAAAAAAAAAAATGTACAAAAAGTTGTCACTAAATGATATATTGCTCACACATGCCATGGTTATATGTGAAATTACACCCCAAAATACATTCTGCTGCTTCTCCTGAGTACGGGGATACCACATGTGTGGGACTTTTTGGGAGCCTAGCCGCGTACGGGACCCCAAAACCAAGCACCGCCTTCAAGGTTTCTAAGGGCATAAATTTTTGATTTCACTCCTCACTACCTATCACAGTTTTGAAGGCCATAAAATGTCAAAATAGCCCAAAACCCCCACAAATGACCCCATTTTGGAAAGTAGACACCCCAAGCTATTTGCTGAGAGGCATGGTGAGTATTTTACAGCTCTCATTTGTTTTTAAAAATTAAGAAAGACATTTTTTTTTCTTTTTTTTTTTCTTTTTTTACATTTTCAAAACTTTGTGACAAAAAGCGAGATCTGCAAAATACTCAACATACCTCTCAGCAAATAGCTTGGGGTGTCTACTTTCCAAAATGGGGTCATTTGGGGGGGGTTTTGTGCCATCTGGGCATTCCATGGCCTCCGAAACTGTGATAGGCAGTGAGGAGTGAAATCAAAAATTTACACCCATAGAAATCCTGAAGGCGGTGCTTGGTTTTTGGGGTCCCGTACGCGACTAGGCTCCCAAAAAGTCCCACACATGTGGTATCCCCGTACTCAGGAGAAGCAACAGAATGTATTTTGGGGTGTAATTCCACATATGCCCATGGCATGTTTGAGCAATATATAATTTAGTGACAACTTTTTGTACATTTTTTTTTTTTGGTCATTATTCAATCACTTGGGACAAAAAAAAAAAATATTCAATGGGCTCAACATGCCTCTCAGCAAATAGCTTGAGGTGTCTACTTTACAAAATGGGGTCATTTGGGGGGGGGGGGTTTGAACTGTCCTGGCATTTTATGCACAACATTAGGAAGCTTATGTCACACATCATCCACTCTTCTAACCACTTGAAGACAAAGCCCTTTCTGACACTTTTTGTTTACATGAAAAAAAAATTTTTTTTGCAAGAAAATTATGTTGAACCCCCAAACATTATATATTTTTTTAAAGCAAAGGCCCTACAGATTAAAATAGTGGGTGTTGCATTTTTTTTTTCCACACAGTATTTGCGCAGCGATTTTTCAAACGCATTTTTTGGGGGAAAAACACACTTTTTTTATTTTTAATGCACTAAAAAACACTATATTGCCCAAATGTTTGATGAAATAAAAAAGATGATCATAGGCCGAGTACATGGATACCAAACACGACATGCTTTAAAATTGCGCACAAACGCGCAGCGGCGACAAACTACATTCATTTTTAAAAGCATTTAAAAGCCTTTACAGGTTACCACGTTAGATTTACAGAGGAGGTCTACAGCTAAAATAACTGCCCTCGATCTGACCTTCGCGGTGATACCTCACATGCATGATGCAATTGCTGTTTACATATGACGCTAGACCGACGCTTGCGTTCGCCTTTGCGCAATCACAGGGGGGGACAGCGGTGCTTTTTTTTTTTTTTTTTTATTATTTATTTGGCTTTTTTACTTTATTTTTAAACTGTGCCTTCCATATTTTATTTTTTTACCATTTTTATCGTTATCTCAGGGAATGTAAATATCCCCTATGATAGCAATAGGTAGTGACAGGTACTCTTTTTTTGAAAAAAATTGGGGGGTTAGACCCTAGATCTTTCCTCTGCCCTCAAAGCATCTGACCACACCAAGATCGGTGTGATAAAATGCTTTCCCAATTTCCCAATGGCGCTTTTTATATCCGGGGGGGGGGACATTCCCTCCCACTGCTTGTAAAAGCAGTCTAGAGGCTAATTATCTGCTAGAATTGCTTTTACATGAAAGCCGGCTGCTGGCTGAAAAGAATGATACCAAGATGATACCTAAACCCGCAGGCATCATTCTGGTATAAACATTCAAAGTCCAGCAACATACCAGTACGTTGCTGGTCCTTGTTGGACATGTATTGTAATCTTTTTTTTCATACAGCCTATTGGCTGAACGAAAAAAAGAGATTGATTGGTGGGTATGCCCACCATTAGAATACCTCCCTTCATCCACCCACTTCTAATGATGGGCATATATGCCGAAGCATGGGGGCATCCTCCCGCAAAAAAGTTATGCCGCGTACACACGGTCAAGCCTTCGTCGGAATTTCGACCGTATGTACGCGGCATAAAAGGTTATGCCGCGTACACACGGTCGGACTTTTCCACGGGCAAGCCTCCGTTGGAATTTCGACCGTATATACGCGGCATTAGGAGCAAAATCGCTCCTCCGCCCCTGCTGCCCCCATGCTTCGGCATATATGCTCTTTTTTTTAACTGTGGTGGTGAAATCACCTCCTACAGCGTTGGAGTCACGGCTTTATGTATCGTGGGAGCAAACGCTGTTGCTGTCAAGATAAATAGATCCGCGCTGCAACTGAATGGCGTACCTGCTAAGCAAATGGTGGTTAACATTAAAACAAAGTAACATTACAGTACAACAGTAAGACCTTACCATGCCATACCTGCAAAGCAAATACCAAAACAAAACCTAGTAAAAAATAAAAAAATGTTTTAACGCAACCTGTGCCTAAAATATATATATGCCGAAGCATGGGGGCATCCTCCCGCAAAAAAGTTATGCCGCGTACACACGGTCGGAATTTTCCACGGGCAGGCCTCCGTCGGAATTTCGACCGTATGTACGCGGCATTAGGAGCAAAATCGCTCCTCCGCCCCTGCTGCCCCCATGCTTCGGCATATATGCTCTTTTTTTTAACTGTGGTGGTCAAATCACCTCCTACAGCGTTGGAGTCACGGCTTTATGTATCGTGGGAGCAAACGCTGTTGCTGTCAAGATAAATAGATCCACGCTGCAACTGAATGGCGTACCTGCTAAGCAAATGGTGGTTAACATTAAAACAAAGTAACATTACAGTACAACAGTAAGACCTTACCATGCCATACCTGCAAAGCAAATACCAAAACAAAACCTAGTAAAAAATAAAAAAATGTTTTAACGCAACCTGTGCCTAAAATATATATATGCCGAAGCATGGGGGCATCCTCCCGCAAAAAAGTTATGCCGCGTACACACGGTCGGAATTTTCCACGGGCAGGCCTCCGTCGGAATTTCGACCGTATGTACGCGGCATTAGGAGCAAAATCGCTCCTCCGCCCCTGCTGCCCCCATGCTTCGGCATATATGCTCTTTTTTTTAACTGTGGTGGTGAAATCACCTCCTACAGCACTGGAGTCACGGCTTTATGTATCGTGGGAGCAAACGCTGTTGCTGTCAAGATAAATAATTCCGCGCTGCAGTTGAATGGCGCACCTGAAAACAAAAAATTACATACCTGAAAAGCAAGCATGATAAAACATTGCAGAATAGAATACAGTAAAAAAGAGCAGAACAATAGAGAGAAAATAGAGAGAGAGAGAACAATAAAACGACAACTATTTTTGGTTTTTTTATTTTATATTTTTTTTGTGTTTTGTTTTTTACGTTTTTTTTTTCTTTTTTACACTTTTTTTTGTAACTTTACAACTGTAATGGTTCGGGTCTCTCAAAATGTAATGGCATCTTGGGAGACCCTGTGTAAGTGTGTCCTTGTCTGTGAAATGCTGTACCCTACGCTAAAACTTCACTTTTGAGTGGTAGCGTTCAAAACATTCACCTTGGCAAAGACCAGGCTTGTCAGGACAGAGTGGACAAAAACTACGGGTGTCACGCCTAAATCCGCGCTTGCTACAGACACGACATCTTTTTTGGGGGTGGCTTTGGGTAGGGGTACTCGGGAGGACATACGAATAATGCCTCTCATGCAGCCAGCTTACTGCATTTGGTTGGGGATGGTGAGGTGCAGAACCGCCTGGATACAGGAGTTCTGTGACTATCTCATTCTGGAATTTTAGAAGAGATAACGTCCCGCCTGAAGCTCTGTATAGCACATGAGCGTTCAGCAAAGCCAATTGGAATAATGATAGAGACACTTTTTTGTACCAGCGTCTCGCCTTACGGTCAATTAGATACGGCGCCATCAACTGGTCGTTGAGGTCCACCCCTCCCATATTTTGGTTATATTCGTGGACACAGAGGGGTTTCTCCACAACACCAGTCGCCGTACGAATTTGGACTGTCGTGTCTGCATGAAGGGAGGTAAGAAGGAAAACATTCTTATTGTCCCTCCACTTCATAGCGAGCAAGTTATTACACTTCAAGCAGGCTCTCTCCCCCAGCCTAAGACGGGCATCTACAAGCCGCTGGGGAAAGCCCCGGCGATTAGGTCGCACGGTGCCACATGCTCCAATCTTATGATCAAACAAGTGACTAAACAGTGGCACGCTCGTGTAATAATTGTCCACATACAAGTGGTACCCCTTTCCGAATAAGGGTGACACCAAGTTTCACACTATCTTGCCAGCGCTCCCTATGTAATCCGGGCAGTTGACCGACTCAATCTGACTGTCTTTTCCCTCATAAACCGTAAAGTTCACTACATAGCCTGTTGCCCTGTCACAGAACTTGTAGAGCTTGACCCCGTATCTGGCACGCTTGCTGGGAAGGTACTGCTTGAAAGACAAGCGGCCAGAAAATTTAATCAGGGACTCATCAACGCAGACAACTTGATCGGGAGTAAACAAGGCTGCAAAACGTTCGTTGAAGTGGTTTATGAGGGGCCGAATTTTATAGAGCCGGTCGTATTCAGGGTCCCCACGTGGACGACAAAGTTCATTGTCGTTGAAGTGCATGAACCGCAAAATCTGCTCGTATCGTGCCCTGGACATGGAGGCAGAGAACACGGGCATGTGGTCAATTGGGTGCGTGGACCAATAAGCACGCAATGACGGAAATTTATGTGTGCCCATGTTGAGGGAAAGGCCCAGAAAGGTCTTAAATTCGGAAACCGTAATTGGTTTCCAATTTCTGGCAATTTTAGGCAACTGGGGGTTAGCGGCGATAAATTGACCAGCATATAAATTACTCTGGTCCACAATAGATCTATAGAGATCTTCCGTGAAAAACAGCAAATAAAAATCAATTGGAATAAAATCAGCTGTTTCCACCTGAATACCGGGTTGGGCAGTGAATGGGGGAAGTACGGGTTCTGCAGAAGTGGTGGGGACCCAATCAGGATAGGCAAATTCTGCAGGAAGGGCAGTATGGTCACCTTTAAAAACGCTTATAAACGCAAACGCGGCAAAACGCCGGTACCGCGTTTAGCCGTGTTTAGCCGCGTTTAGCAGCGTTTAGCGTCTGAAACGTGGAAAACTTTTGCGTCTGAACCCATTTTTTTGCTTCTGGAAAAACGAGGTTAAACGCAACTGCTTGTAAACGCCAAAAAACGAGAGTGTGTGCATGGACACATAGGATAACATTGAATGGGTTCAGGAGCAGTTGAAAAAAGCGTCCAACTGCCTCTGAACGCGCGTTCAACAGCAAATAACAGCGTCTCGTGTGCATGGGGCCTAAATCTGAACTTGAAGTTTGTAAACATACTTTGTGAAGCTCAACCCACATTTCCTTGAATTCTGTGACCCGTGATCACTATAGTCTGTGAGTAAGAACTGCTGAGTCACACATTTCACAGAGCCTGCCTTCTGAACCACAGAGGTGCTGAGAGGAGGAGTTTCAGGGGGCGGAGTAATTACAAGAATCACTACCTACTGGCAGCAAGGTACCATGGGATCCTTAGTAATTAAACAGCAGAATAGAAGCTGAAAAGCATGCAGGGAATGCAGGAAGTTTTGGAAAGAGATGGTCAGTAGAGAGGTAGAGATCACAACATAACAGGAGATGTTTCAAGTAAGTTTATATTGAATTGTCAAAAAAAACTATTGTTTTTATTGTTATTACAGTCCAAATGTTGTAAAATGCTTTGATCCATTTTTCATTTTCTTACTGTGTGATTTTCTGTCTTCTTGTATTGTCCTCCATGAGCTTCTGAATCTCTCCTTTTCCCCCCTCACGTGCATTTGTTTGGACGAGCAGTGCAAGTTAGCTGTGGTCTTGTGCACTGCTCTATGTACAGTACACACCCATGGTCCATCTCGGGAGCAGGCAAAAGAGGGTGGCTACATTCCTACATAGAGTGGGATCATGGAGAACAAACACAGCCAACTTCTAACAGGAAGTCAGATCACAGTAGCAAAAAATGGAATTTGGAGATTTGAAGAAGGCTGAGAGCAAGAGAAGGTACGGTACTTTTTTGAACTACAAAGAATACATAGTTGAATATAATTTTTGACTTTTTAAGCCAGAGTTTAGTGTCACTTTAACAACTTGCCTACTGGTCACTTTCACCCCCTTTCTGCCCAGGCCAATTTTCAGCTTTCAGCACTGTCACACTTTGAATAACAATTGCGCGGTCATGCAACGCTGTACCCAAATTAAATTATAGTTTTTTTACACACAAATAGAGCTTTCTTTTGTTGGTATTTATTCACAACTGGGTTTTTTTTTTTTTTTGCTAAACAAACAAAAAAGTGCAAACATTTTGAAAATAAAAACATTTTTTCTTAGTTTCTTTTTTTTTAAATTTTGCAAACGGGTAATTTTTCTCCTTCATTGATGTGCGCTGATGAGGCTGCACTGATGGGCACTGATGAGGTGGCACTGATGGGCACTGATTATTCAGCACTTATGGCCATTGATGTGGAGGCACTGGTGGGCACTGATGAGGAGGCACTGATGAGGCGGCACTGATATGCTGCACTGATGGGCACTAATAGGCGGCATTGATAGGTGACACTGATTGGCGGCACTGATAAGCAGCACTGGTTGGCACTGTTAGGCAGCACTGATGAGTGGCACTGATTGGCAGCACTGATGGGCATTGTTAGGGCTGCACTGATAATCAGGACACTGATGAACCATGCCCTAATTATCAGTGTAGATGTCCCCATTTACGCTTGCTGGTTACCGGCTTTCCTCTCCTCACACTGTGACAGCGTGAGGAGAGGAATGCCGATAACCAGCAAGCGTGTTTACATAGTGATCAGCTATGATTGGACACAGCTGATCACATGGTAAAGGGCCACTAAGATTGGGCCTTTACCCCGATTCATGATCCACTGTGTGACACAGCGATCATACAGCACGCCGGATGCGCGCCACTGCAGGTGCGCGAGGGGGCGTAGTTCTGGAAGGACATCAATAGTCTGTTAAAATTAAGCGGAACTTCACCCAAAAGGGGAAGTTCCGCTTATTTACATTCCCCCTCCCGCCTTTGCTACATTTGGCACTTTTTGGGGGTAGGGGGTACCTGATTTTGCCAGGTACCCGCTCCCACTTCCTGAAAGATTACCACAGCGATCCGAATGAAAGTTCAGCCCCCTCTTACATCACAGCCTTTTGGGACACTTCACAGGTCCCAGAAGACTTTGGGATCATTCACAAAGCGCAGCGCGGCTCGCATATGCGCAGTGGGAAACCGGAAGTGAAGCTTCCTGGGCAAGTTTTAACCTTCTCACAAATTTCAGAGACTCAGCCAGCATGAAAAAAGGGGGGCACCTGCTAGTTTCCTGTCACGCAAACTCGCTGTCTTTTGTATAGAAACGAAAAACTGCGCTACCCTTAAAATACAAGCAAATAGAAAATAAAAAAGGCTGCAGTTTGGGTGGGATAAACACAATAAGCAATAAAAAAAGCTAAAAACTGCGCCAATGAGTCCAAAAGGTCAACACCAGACCAAAGGGTGAATGGTGGGTGAATATCATCCAGGATATGTCCCAAACGCAATGAATCTGCTCATACAGTCTCAATGTAAACATATATCTATTTGCATATCAAGTAAACACTGCTGTAAATCCACATATGAGTGAAAGCCCACCACCATATGGAAAGCCGCTTACCAAAGGGAAGCTCAAATCAGCATTTGGCTATAGCCCAGCCGCTGCCTTTATCCTTGGGATTGGAAACCTCAGGGAGTGCTTGCTTCTCACGGTAATTCAGGATGCTAGGCTCTTTCATAGGTCATGCAGTCTGTGGAAACATATGGCATATAAGAAGGAAGAGGACCATAGCATAATACCGTACCATAGGTTGTTTATTAAAAAGTGTTAATGTACTAACAAAATCGTAGGTTAAAAAAGCATGTAGAAAAATGCCAGCCGGCACTATAGGAGCCCCCCCTCCTTCAAATCGACGTGGTGACATCACTACACGCCCTCCCAGACACGTTTTGTCATACGCAGACGTTTTTAATGGGGATAGGGCGATACACTGACTCACCGCATTAAATAGAGCCAAACCTCGTTCTGAGATGCAAGGAGATGGCTGAGCAACGCCATATTGGTTATGGGAAAGCTGCCAATACCGCAACACAACCATTGCGCAAATGGCACACCTGAATGAACCTTTTGATAGGATGAAAACCCTTAAAAATACAAATGGCAAAAAACAAAACCATTTTGCCTAGCAGCACTGCGACTAAATTAAACCCATCTACAAAAAATAAATAAAAATAAGTAAAGAAACCAGCTCCAGAGTGTCACACATCCCAGAATAGCGCTGGACCCGGAACATACGACACCTAGTGGAGACATTCCGAAATGCGAATAAATATACATATGACATAGATTCATAATGTCAAGTGTAAATAAACCCATAACAGTTTTGGAGAAAAAAGTGTTAATAAATTATTAACATCATATAAGTGCATATAAACTAACATTTAATATTTAAGGTATGTTAAGGACCAATATTTGTTAAACATTGGTAACATTAGTGCCTAGTGCCTATAGTGAATCATATTGAAATACAATATAAAATTAATTAATATAATATTCCGTGAATAATTAAATTATAAATTAGTGTATGTATATAGTGATACCTTAGCACAATAAGGACAAACAAGGAGTTATCTTGTCGCCATCTACCGCTACCAGAAAGGTATTGTAGCCAAAAAGATAAACAGGTCCAAGAAAAATTCTTAATCAAAAATTAAGAATTAGAAATTTAAAAATTAAAAATAGATGTTTTTTTTCTTAAAAAAGCCCATCCTTGCATGACACAACGGGTATTACATAGTGGCTACATCAAGTGTTATTTATGAAAGCATTTACATCCGTGTCTATATTTAGCCCATAGGGGGCATACGTTTTTAAACGATGAATCCAAGCCATCTCTAACTTGAAGATCTCTCTCACCAAAAAACCCCCCCTCCAATTTGTCTTAAACTTGTCAATCCCCAGGAAAAGGGTGTTGGACGGGTCTCTATTATGTACTAGGAGGTAATGCTTGGATACGCAATGATTTTTAAATCCAATTTTTATATTGGTGATATGCTCATTAAGGCGAACCTGTAGGGGGCATTTGGTCTGTCCCACATATTGCAGGCCACAAGGACACTGCAACATGTAGACTACCCCCACAGTAGCACATGTATTACAGGGTTTAATGCTGTACTGTTTCTGAGTGGCCGTGGACATGAAGGTAGTAGTCCTTCTCCGAGTACAGGAGTTCAGAGAACAGACCCTACAGCGTCTACACTGATAAAAACCAGTGAGCTGGTCAAAAAAACCTCTACTAGTGACGGGGGGTTTAGAACATTAAAGGCCACCTGGTTGCGTAAAGATGTTACACCTCTGAAAATAACCCTAGGTTTCTCGGGTAAAATGTTTTTCAACACAGTATCATGGGTGGCAATATGCCGGTGTTTGTTGATTAGTTGTTTAATACCCCTATGCTGAATAGAAAAGGAGGTAATAAAGGGAACACCCAAGGGGAACTGATCACCTTCCCGAGGCTCTCTTTCCACCAATAGATCCTCCCTATTGGTGGCCATGACAGTATCCAAAGTGTCTCTAAGGGACTCTCTCTGATAGCCCTTTTCAAGGAACTGACTAGTTAGTACCTCAGCCTGTTTCAAAAACTCCTGGGGATCAGAGAAATTCCTCCGCAGCCTGAGGTATTGTCTCTTTGGAACCGCCCTGAGCCAAGAGCTATGATGGCAGCTACCAACTGGAATAAACAAGTTCCTGACGGTCCCCTTAAAAAAAGTAGAGGTAATGAACTGATCATCTCTGATTTGAATATTAAGATCTAAATAATGGATTTTGGACTGGCTGGCCTCAAATTTGAGGAGGATGTCATCAATATACCTGGCCCAAAGGGTTAATTGGGATATATCCTTGGTATGGATGACATCCTCCTCCCACCTGGCCATAAAGAGATTGGCCAGGCTGGGGGCATATTTGGCCCCCATGGCAACTCCAGTTTCTTGTTTATAGAAACAGCCATCAAACCAAAAATAGTTTGAAGCCACAGCAAACCTCAGCAGAGACATGAGGAAGTCCACCTGTTTCCGGGGGAGACCTGAATCCCGTTCCAGATAACATTGCACAGCCTCAAAACCAAGTTCATGTGGAATAATGGTATAGAGGGATGTGATGTCTATTGTCACCATCCATAGACCATTTTTGGGGGAAATACCAGACAACAGATTTATAATATGTCTTGAATCCTTCACAAAGGAAGGTATTTTCCGCACAAGTGGCTGCAAAAAAGAAATCAACATATCTGCCCACCCGGGATGTGATGGAATCAATCCCACTGACAATCAATCCCACAACGGGTCAGATAGGATCTTTATGCAATTTAGGTAGGTAATATATAGTAGGCGTACGGGGGGCTCTGGGTATCAAATAGAGCTGTTCTTTAGGAGTAAGAATCCCCTCATAGGACCCCCTTGCCACTAGAACCTCAAGGTCCCTAGTATACCTAACCTTGGGATCAGATGGCAGTAACGTGTATGTGTTGGTATCACCAACCATATTATACATCTCTTTGAGGTAATCTGCCCTGTCCAAAATAACAACCCCCCCCACCCTTATCAGCCGGCCTTTCGACCAGAACTTTGTTGTTACAAAGGGAGTCAAGTCCCTCCTGTAGAGTTTTATTCAACCTGGCTTTTTTAACCTCCATAAGTTCTAAGTCCCTTATCAGTACATCACGGAAAACTCTAAGGGACGGTGCCAGGGTACCTGGAGGATTAAAAAGGGATGCATTTGCTAACCCAGAATGAACATATTCACTTGGTGCAACATGATTGGTAGGTGAAATACCAGCCATGTATCGCTTTATGTTTAATTTTCTAATAAACTTGTGAATATCCATAAAAGTATCGAACTTGTCTAGACCTTTCGGAGGTGCAAATTTAATGCCTTTATCTAAGATTAGTTGTTCTGGCTTCGATAGCACCTTGGTACTTGGATTAAAATGCCCTGTCCTACTACATCTTTGGTCGCTTTAGCTGCTCTAATCCGCCTCCCCCCTCTGGTTCCTCTCCTCTTTCTCCCTGTCTTTTTATGCCTTGGGTGGGCTTGTGAAAACCCCAACTATTGTGTCCATTGGGCGCTAAAAGGCCCCTAATGTTCTAAGCCCCCCCGTCACTAGTAGAGGTTTTTTTGACCAGCTCACTGGTTTTTATCAGTGTAGACGCTGTAGGGTCTGTTCTCTGAACTCCTGTACTCGGAGAAGGACTACTACCTTCATGTCCACGGCCACTCAGAAACAGTACAGCATTGAACCCTGTATTACATGTGCTACTGTGGGGGTAGTCTACATGTTGCAGTGCCCTTGTGGCCTGCAATATGTGGGACGGACCAAACGCCCCCTACAGGTTCGCCTTAACGAGCATATCACCAGTATAAAAATTTGATTTAAAAATCATTCCGTATCCAAGCATTACCTCCTAGTACATAATCATAATAGAGACCTGTCCAACATCCTTTTCCTGGGGATTGACAAGTTTAAGCCAAATTGGAGGGGGAGTTTTTTGGTGAGAGAGATCTCCAAGTTAGATGGCTTGGATTCATTGTTTAAAAACGTATGCCCCCCTATGGGCTAAATATAGACACGGATGTAAATGCTTTCATAAATAATGCTTAATGTAGGTACTATGTAATACCTGTTGTGTCATGCAAGGATGGGCTTTTAAAAAAAAAAAAAAAATTCAATTTTTTATTTTTTAATTTCTAATTCTTAATTTTTGATTAAGAAGTTTTCTTGGACCTATTATCATCTTATCAGCTACGATACCTTTCTGGTAGTGGTGGATGGCGACAAGATAACCCCTTGTTTTGTCCTTATTGTGCTAAGGTATCACTATATACATACACTAATTTATAATTTAATTATTCACAGAATATTATATTCATTAATTTTATATTGTATTTCAATATGATTCACTATAGGCACTATGCACTAACGTAGTGTTACCAATGTTTAACAAATATTGGTCCTTAACATACCTTAAATATTAAATGTTAGTTTATATTCACTTATATGTTATTAATAATTTATTAACACTTTTTTCTCTAAAACCGTTATGGGTTTATTTACACTTGGCATTAGGAATCTATGTCATATGTGTATTTATTTGCATTTCGGAATGTCTCCACTAGGTGTCATATGTTCCGGGTCCAGCGCTATTCTGGGCTGTGTTACACTCTGGAGCTGGTTTCTTTACTTATTTTTATTTATTTTTTGTAGATGGGTTTAATTTAGTCACAGTGCTGCTAGGAAAAATGGTTTTGTTTTTTGCCATTTGTATTTTTAAGGGTTTTCAACCTATCAAAAGGTTCATTCAAGTGTGCCATTTGTGCAATAGTTGTGTTGCGGTATTGGCAGCTTTCCCATAACCAATATGGCGTTGCTCGGCCATCTCCTTGCATCTCAGAACAAGGTTTGGCTCTATTTAATGCGGTGAGTCAATGTATCGCCCTATCCCCATTGAAAAAGTCTGCATATGATGAAACGCGCCTGGGAGGGCGTGTAGTGACGTCACTGCGTCGATTTGAAAGAGGAAGGGCTCCTATAGTGCCGGCTGGCATTTTTCTACATGCCTTTTTAACCTACGATTTTGGAAGTACATTACCACTTTTCAATAAACAACCTATGGTACGGTATTATGCTATGGTCCTCTTTCTTCTTATATGCCATACGTTTCCATGGACTGCATGACCCATGAAAGAGCCTAGCATCCTGAATTACCATGAGAAGCACTCCCTGAAGTTTCCAATCCCAAGGATAAAGGCCGCGGCTGGGCTATAGCCAAATGCTGATTTGAGCTTGCCCTTTGGCAAGCGGCTTTCCATATGGTGGTGGGCTTTCACTCATATGTGGATTCACAGCAGTGTTTACTTGATATGCAAATAGATATATGTTTACATTGAGACTGTATGAGCAGATTCATTGCGTTTGGGACATATCCTGGATGATATTCACCCACCATTCACACTTTGGTCTGGTGTAGACCTTTTTGGACTCATTGGCGCAGTTTTTTTGTCTTTTTTATCGCTGTCTTTTGTTCTTGGAATCACTGACCAAGAATAACACAGATGTCCTGATCTCATACTTGTTCTGAACTAGTAACATGGAAGGTTTTGAAGCCAGTGGGTCTGCTTAATGACAGTTGCAAACAGCTCAGTAGTTAAGTCTTCAGAGATTACTGTATATGAATCAAGTATACCTGAAATCAGACAATACTGAAATATCAGTATTGAAGGATGTGACAGTGGGGTCACTTTGGACACAGGGTGAATAAAAGAAACCCCCGATATGGTCTGTGATAGCCATATTCAAGGCTGTATATACATTGTATATAGATTGGATGTATACTGTATGTGGGGGTTAAGTATCATTGCTGTGAGGAATTAAGTTGTTTTGCATTTCTATTGTTCATTTAAGTCTGTCCTTGTGTGTGTATTGTAAAGTGCCAGACAGACTGGCTGCCAACCCTTTGTGAGGAGATCGTATATTCTATTGTGTTGGGATCTTTTGAAGCCTAGCAGACGTCAGGATGAGGTGTTGAGTCTTGGGATGTGTGGGTGGAGCTGGGCCCTTGTTCATGTTAAATCATGTGCCGTGAATTGTGTATAAAGTTACAATGTTTCTCAATAATAAAGGCATTCCTACTCCAGAAGAAGACAGAGTGCGTCTCGTCTTCCAGGGGGATTGGTTCCTATGGGAAAGGGTCGTTTGGCTGTGGATATTGGTAGCGAGTGGATGTGTGTCTAGGCGAGGGAACATCGTAAACGGCGTTAATGCCCTTGATATTGGGGTGCCGTTACATTGGTTGGCAGCAGCGGGATTTTCCCTCCAGTTCCTGGAACACTCCAAACCACCACAGTGAATGACCAAGCTATGCAGCCTGCAGGAAAGCCACGCTGAAAGACTTACTTGAGAGCTGAGATGGACCAGAGAGATGGTGATGCAGGACCCCGGTCAGTTGAAGATTTGTTTCAGCAACGAGTTCGACAGCGGTTGGCATTATATGGTGCTAACCCATCAGAGACCGCCATTCAGGAAGCCATTAGAGGCATCCAGCTGCAGGATGCGCGACAAAAGAGAGAACTAGAGCGGCAACATGAGTGGAGAATGGCGCAAATACGGCAATCGGGGACAACGCCTAAAGAACCAGCCGCCATGGAAGAGGAATTCAGAAGGAGGTTGCGAGAGATGCAGGGAGGAGAAGCAGGCCATCTTCCCCCCCAACAGCTAGCCAGAGCAGATGGTGTGGAGTCCCCAGCAGAAGTGCTGGCAACAGGGCAGAGTGATAGCAACCTCTGCCCAGCACCGGAAACAACTGGGGAGTTTCAGGGAGCCGGGGCAGTTGGCCCCTCTCTCCAGCAACAAGCTGAGGTGGTAAAGCTTTCACCCCCAGCTGAATCACTGGCAGCAGGGCAGAATGCTACTGGCCGCTGCACACAACTGCCACTTGAGCGGATATCGGTGGATGGGACCGCGGTCTCCACTCACAGCAACCCAGCAGAAGAGCTGGCAACAGAGCAGATTGCCGCGGGCCTCTGCTCTCAACTAACAGAAGAGGGAGTTCCTGTGGGACTGGATGGGACTACGGTCTCCACTCACAGCAACCCAGCAGAAGAGCTGGCAACAGAGCAGATTGCCGCGGGCCTGTGCTCTCAACTAACAGAAGATGGAGTTCCTGTGGTAGTAGATGGGACTTCAGTCCTCACTGACACAACCCCAGAAAATGGTGTGACACTGAGACAGGAGGATGTCAGCCTTGCTTTGCAAGCACTGGGGGACTTCCACCTACCACAAGTGGATGGGACTTCAGTCTCCACTTGTATACCCCAGGGATGCCGGGCAGTCGACCCAGATCCCCAACAGCATGACGGACTGAGCCCAGTCACCCTGTCTTCTCTGAGAGAGGTAGAGGTTGGCTGGGTAAGTAATGCTCTGCTTGGAGCAATTCATTTGTGGTACTGGGTGGATACCAGCATTGGAAGAATGGACCCATGGACTAACTTCGGAGTAGACCCGTCTGGGGTCCCCTCCTCTGTTAGTCCCCTGCCGAAAGGGGAGATGTGTGACAGTGGGGTCACTTTGGACACAGGGTGAATAAAAAAAAACCCCGATATGGTCTGTGATAGCCATATTCAAGGCTGTATATACATTGTATATAGATTGGATGTATACTGTGTGTGGGGGTTATGTAATCATTGCTGTGAGGAATTAAGGTGTTTTGCATTCTATTGTTCATTATGACTGGGGAAGGTCTGGTATGAATAGAGATTAAGTCTGTCCTTGTGTGTGTATTGTAGAGTGCCAGACAGACTGGCTGCCAACCCTTTGTGAGAAGATGTGTATTGTGTGGGATCTTTTGAAGCCTAGCAGACGTCAGGATGAGGTGTTGAGTCTTGGGATGTGTGGGTGGAGCTGGGCCCTTGTTCATGTTAAATCATGTGGATTGAATTGTGTATAAAGTTACAATGTTTCTCAATAATAAAGTGATTCCTACTACAGAAGAGACAGAGTGCGTCTCGTCTTCTTCCAGAGGGGTCGGCTCCTATAGGAAAGGGTCGTTTAGCTGTGGATATCGGAAGCGAGTGGATGTGTGTCTAGAAGAGGGAACATCGTAAACAGCGTTTTACTCCTTTATATTGGGGTGCTGTTACAAAGGAAATATACATTGTGATGGCATTTGCATATTAACACATTCAGGAACAATACCTCTTAACGTTCTTCATTTCTTCTGTTACATAGTTAATGCAGTCCCAGCCGGAAAATGAATACAGCGCCGAATAGAAAGCCATAGTTAATGAGCCTATATTTGTCACTGATCCTTCAAATGAGTTTTCCAAATAATATGTGCTACCTACAATGAGATCACATGGTCAATACAGCCATTGTATTTATTAATGGAAAATAGTCGACATATATTAATAAAATGTGAGGAGTAACTAAAGTTTATGGGAAAGTAAACAGGCCTGTAATAGGAAGCTATACCACATTTATTTTGTTTCCTAAATAAATATTTCAAATATTTTAAATGGTAATTTTCAGGTTTTGGAGTTAAAGTGACATTAAACTTAAAAGAAAACATTTATTATATTACAGCTTACCAATTGTTAGATGTGATGGCTGCATCAGTCATCTTTTCTAGGCTTGCTTTCTTCACCTGATGATCTGGCCAGTAAGTCTGTTGTTTTTCAAAAGAAGTGCTTACACTGATCAGCTTTTATTTATTTACAGTATCTCACAAAAGTGAGATATTTTATTATATATTTTATTATATCTTTTCATTTGACAAAATTGAGGAAATCACATTTTGCTACAATGTAAAATAGTGAGTGTACAGCTTGTATAACAGTGTAAATTTGCTGTGCCCTCAAAATAACTCAACACACAGCCATTAATGTCTAAACCACTGGCAAAAAAAGTGAGTACACCCCTACGTGAAAATGTCCAAATTGGGCCCAAAGTGTCAATATTTTGCGTGGCCACCATTATTTTCCAGCACTGCCTTAACACTCTTGGGCATGGAGTTCACCAGAGCTTCACAGGTTGCCACTGGTGTCCTCTTCCACTCCTCCATGAGGATGTCACTGAGCTGGTGGATGTTAGAGACCTTGCGCTCCTCCACCTTCCGTTTGAGGATGCCCCACAGATGCTCAATAGGGTTTTGGTCTGGAGACATGCTTGGCCAGGCCATCACCTTTACCCTCAGCTTCTTTAGAAAGACAGTGGTCGCCTTGGAGGTGTGTTTAAGGTCATCATCATATTGGAATACTGCCCTGCTGCCCAGTCTCCGAAGGGAGGGGATCATGCTCTGCTTCAGTATGTCACAGTACATGTTGGCATTCATGGTTCCCTCAATGAACTGTAGCTCCCCAGTGCTGGCAGCACTCATGCAGTCCCAGACCATGACAATCCCACCACCATGATTGACTGTAGACAAGACACACTTGTCTTTATACTCCTCACCTGGTTGCCGCCTCACACGCTTGACACTATCGTAATAATAAGTTTATCTTAGTGTAGCGGGGTCCCCAAATTTAACCCCGCTATACCTATGACCAGAGCAATAGTTGGCTCGGGTCTCTTAATTATTTGGACTCTGCCTTGCTGTGTCACCTGGCATGCAGTTCCCCTTTGGCGTATAGGTGGTGCTGTCACCTGTACCCGGGGTTGAACCACAGGTGATGGAGAAGGTATTGGATGTCCTCTCTCGGCTGCCGTTGGTGGGCGGTTCTGGCCTGCTGTGCATGCCGGGAGAGGATATATAAGGGGCAGACACCATTACACTGGGAGCAATTTCCCGGGGCCTATGCCCGGAGAGCAATTCCCGGGGCCCATGCCCGGAAGCCAATTCCCGGGGCCAATGCCCGGAGGGAGCTACCCCTTAGAGGGGGGTGCACCCCATCTTAATCGAGGAGTCTCGGGCACCTTTAGCCCTTGGCTACAGAGTTCCAGGTAGGCCCGGTACCTTTGACTGGGTCTACAACCGAAGAGGAGTCCCAGGGAACCTGCGTGAGGGTAACCACTCTGACACAGAGGAAACCAGGGGAGGATCGATCCCTTAACAAGAGGGCGAGTAATAAAGTATTGCTGACTCGGGAAAGGCCTGGTGACCTGTCCGAGGGGAGGATTCCTCACTTCGCAGACTGCCTCTGCGGAGTGTTGAAAGTTCAGGAGGGATCTCCTTGACTTGGTTCTTGGAGGGGACTGAGTCATTGTTCCAGCATCACGTCGGCTGCTAGTGCTATTGAGTGACTATCCGGGTGAGCTGTACCCACTCGGGACCGAGTGGCGACGAAGCCAAGAGTGTGCCTGAATCCACTTCTATCTGCTAACCTTTTCCTTACTTCAACTCTCTGGTTCCTGGAAGCAAGATAAAATAAACTCACGTTGGAGTTGATATATTGTGTGGACATTGACCTCATTTGGGAAAGATAAAGACTTGCCTCTATAAACATAGAGGGGAGAACCAGAAGAAGGAAGCAACTCGCTGCAGGACCCAAGTATGTAACACCGCCTGACCTTTATAATCTAGAGGACATGGGCATGTGGCATGGTGTGTCCTATCCCCCTGCTTGAGAAGGTAAGAGGGGGAAAAGGATCCGTGTGCTACATTGGTCTCATCAGACGACAGGACATGGTTCCAGTAATCCATGTCCTTAGTCTGCTTGTCTTCAGCAAACCGTTTGCGGGATTTCTTGTGCATCATCTTTAGAAGAGGCTTCCCTCTGGGACGACAGCCATGCAGACCAATTTGATGCAGTGTGCGGAGCATTGTCTGAGCACTGACAAGCTGACCCCCCACCCCTTTAACCTCTGCAGCAATGCTGGCAGCACTCATACCTCTATTTCCCAAAGACAACCTCTGGATATGACGCTGGGCACGTGCACTCAACTTCTTTGGTCGACAATGGCGAGGCCTGTTCTGAGTGGAACCTGTTCTGTTAAACCGCTGTATGGTCTTGGCCACCGTGCTGCAGCTCAGACATTAATGGCTGTGTGTTGAGTTATTTTGAGGGGGCAGCAAATTTACACTGTTATACAAGCTGTACGCTCACTACTTTACATTGTAGCAAAGTGTCATTTCTTCAGCGTTGTCACATAAAAAGATATAATAAAATATTTACAAAAATGCGATGGGTTTACTCACTTTTGTGAGATACTGTATGCTGTCCAAATGTGCCCGTTATCCAGAGTGGGGGCACTCTAAATCAGGAGGTGTGTTACTGGCCAGATCACCAGGTGAAAACAGAGGGAAAAAATAAAATGAATGCAGCCACCACATCTAATGACTGGTAAGCTGCAATATATTAAATTGTTGTTTTTCATACCACTTTAAAGGAGAAGTAAATCCAAAGGTCTTTTAGCCATACTTCTGTGGGTCACAGGATTGCACTTAGTTTTGCACTCCTGTGATCTTAAGCTTGCCATTGGCTGACATCACAGAGCCAGTCTAGGCTCGGCAGGGATCCCAACAATAATATTGGGTTACACCCAGATGCTTGGCCGGCAGCTGGAAAAGCCTCTCAGTGCGCTGCTGAGAGCCTGAGCCAGCTGCTCCCGCTTTATGCTCAGAGCAGACCTGAGAACTGAGATATCATACCGTATATACTCGAGTATAAGCCGAGATTTTTAGCCCTTCTTTTTGGGCTGAAAGTCCCCCCCTCGGCTTATACTCGAGTCAGTGTACCTTGGGCGTCCATTTTTTTAAATTTGCGCTCCCTCCTGGTCCCGTGCGGTTCCGTGATATGCGATTTACACTGTGTTTAGTGATCCGCCGATCACGGACCTTCTCCTCTTGTTCGAGGATGAAAGAACGTTCGTGATTGGCGGATCACTAAACACAGTGTCTGCTGGGAAAGTCCTAGGATGAGAAGATGGCCGTGATAGGCGGAACACTGAACACAGTGTCAATCGCCTATCACGGAACCGCAAGCGACCAGGAGGAAGCCGCGAATTTTAAAAAATGGACGCCCGCAGCGCGATGGACATGGGAGGTGATCTTTCCTTCGCTGTAGCAAGCAGAAGGTGAGTGTGGATAATGGGCACAGTGTGGATAATGGGCACAGTGAGGTAATGGGCACAGGGAGGTAATGGGCACAGTGAAGCTGCAAATGGGCATTGTTGACCCTCTTTTCGGCTTACAGTAGCTGCTGCATTTTTACCCTCGGCTTATACTCGAGTCAATAAGTTTTCCCAGTTTTTTGTGGTAAAATTAGGGCCTCGGCTTATACTCGGGTCGGCTTATACTCAAGTATATACGGTATTTGATTGCTCAGTTCTCAAGGTAGATCCGGCAGAACAGCTAAATCTCAGATCAATGCTGCAGCCATCTAGGTGATTTTGAATGTTTTTTTTTGGATCCCGCAATTCTCTTTTAAGTGTTTAAGTGGCTGATGGCTTGAGTTGGGTGGTAACTTACTACAGGCATACCCCACTTTTAAGTACACAATGGGTTTTATTTAATAAAGCTGGAAAGTGCAAAATCTGTCTCATTTCTGCATAAAAACTAATGAGCTTCCAGGTTTTATTACCAGGCTTAATTGAACAAGCTGGGGTTAGAAGCTCATTGGTTTCTATGCAGAAATGAGCCTGATTTTGGGCTTTCCAGCTTTAGTAAATAAAACCCATTGTGTACTTAAAAGTGGGGTATGCCTGTATACTTTTTGTGATATAACTATTAGGGAGTCTGAAAAATTGTAACTTGCTGTTACCTCTGGGATCTCTAAAGTCAAACTACAAGTGCCAGCAGGACAATGGTGCTTTAAAATCAAGAACTTGAACATTTTAAAATGGCTCGGTTATAGCCCTGAGATCAATTCACTTGACAAAAAATGAAAAATGGGGAAAATTGCAGGATCTAGATGTGGAAAACTGGTAGAGACCAAAATGATTATAGTTGTATTTGCAGCCAAAAGGGGGATTGAAAATCAACAGATGTCCATTTTTTTGTTTAACTAAATTTGTGCCTCATAAAAATATTTTCTTTCTCGTACATCACGGGACACAGAGCGACATAGTCATTACTAATGGGTTATATAGTTACCGTCAGGTGCTGGCACTGGCAACTTCCAAAACCGGAAGTACCCTCCCCTATATAAGCCCCTCCCATCCGGGAGCACCTCAGTTTTTTGCCAGTGTCTAAGGTGTTGGCCAAGAAGAAACATGTGTTTTTCACTGAGCTTGCGTACAGGTTCTTTTGGGCCTCAGTAAGCTATTCCGGATCCGACCAAAAAAGCTTCATAGCTAAACGGTCGGTACCCGGGCCTTGCAGAGAAGAGCAAGGTTCTGCCTGTAATGCTTCTCTTAGGAGAGCTGGACCCTGGGATCCAGAGCTCTGGTCATACCCACGACCAAGATGTTTTCTGTGCAGGGTGCTATACAGGTCCAGGGGAGTGGAATCCTTGGGAACCCGGTCCCTGAAGGTTTGATTACAATGCCTGCCGTGATAGGTGAAGTTTGGGCTTTTGTGGACCAAACAAAGTCCTGCGGCGGGGAACAGGTAAGTGGGGGCCCCCAGGAACTTGGTTCTATTGGGGGACCCCCAAGCCTAATTTGTCTTTCTGTCTGTTACCTAACGGTATTCCCGCTAATATCTGTGCATGCCTGTAACTACTAAAAAAAAAAAAAATTAATAATTTTTAATGGTGGTCAAGAAAAAAAAAAAAAAAGAATGTTTTTTTTATATATGTTTAGTATATTAAACTGCGGTACCTGTGTTTGTCCACTAGAGGCCGCTGTGGAATGTTTTTCTTGTCATATGGACTAGTTTCTTCTCAGAGAGCAAAGTCCAGGCAGCTGGTGAGTTCTCCTACAGGAAACTGTTTCCTCTGCCATGTTGCAGTGTTCGTCTATCCCCCGGCCTGCGGCAAAGGGGGCCCTGGCTCCTGTCCCTGGTTTCCATGTTTGAAAATTAGCGCCGAGGCGCACGTGGCCGCGCGCGTGCGCGTGCACGCGCCTCTATATATAGAGGTGGCCGGAAAAAGGGGCGGGGCCTGGGGGATGACGCTCTGTGCGCGCCGCAGCGCTTCTGCGCATGTGCGGGCGTCCCAGCAGGTTTTTAAAAAGCCACATTATTGCAGTAAGCTGGCTATGAAGTACAGAGACAGAGCTGGCAACATTTAAAGGCATACAGCAAGCGGTTGATACAGGCATCCCCTAGAAAGGCACATTAGTAGACACCAACTGTGATATAGCAGCAATTGTGCTAGACTATTCTCAGTAAAAGTGGTGTATTACGGCTGGAATACCTCAGCTTTAGGCTTAGGAATATGCCGTCCAGAAGCTCCGGAACTGAATCTTCCAGGAAGCGAAGGGGGTCTCATCGGGCTCTGAGGATCTTGGGCATACTCCTGCTGCACCAGTCTCCCCTGAAGTTCAGAGGTAAGTGACCGTAGAGACCCCGCAGGGGTACTTGGTACTGTGGCTGTCCTCAGTCACCTGCTCCTGTGTATGTAACAGAGGAGGTTTTTTCCTCAGCTCTGGGAGGATTAGAGAGAGATTGTCAAAATTTATCGCTGCCTCCCTGTCAGGGAAAGCACGCCCGATCTCCGTCTCCTCCTTCAGAGTGCCTGTTAGCAGAGCAACAGTCCCATACAGGGATCGACCTGCCTGAAGGGGATCAGGATAAGGTTGATTCTGTTATAGAGGAATCAACAGTGGGGGAACCCTTTCTCAGCATCTCAAGCTGAAAGATTATGGGTTCAGTCTCTGACTAACATGGTCCGATCAGCATTTAAAAATGCACCTTGCGGAACCATCAACCACTACTGTATCCTCGTTGGGGTCGCTAGAAGCCCCAGACTGTTTGTTCTTTTCCACTTCACCCTTTACTGAAAGGGCTCATTTACCAGGATTGGGAACGTCCTGAGAAAATATTTATTCCCCCAAGAGATTTCCGATGGTCTATCCCATGGAGGATAAGTTCATCAAAAAAAAAAAAAAAAATGGAAGGTCCCTACAGTGGACGCAGCCATCTCTTGTATGTATAAATCACTGACATGTCCAGTGGATAATGTCCAAATGTTCAAGAACCCAATAGATAAAAGATTGGAGTCCTTATGAAAATCTGCTTGGTGATACAACCAGCAGTAGCAGCTATTGGGGTCTGCTAAGCAGTGAAGGATCAGTTGAAACAGGTCTTGAGGGACTTGACAGATCAGCAGGCTTTGCCCTAGCTGATCTACCTAGAGCCTTAGGCTTTGCGGTTGACGCCATAGAGGATTCAGTCCATCAGGCCTCCCGCCTTACGCTGTCTATAGTACATATGCGTAGGCTCCTATGGCTCAGAAACTGGTCTGCTGAAGCTCCCTGTAAAGAATGGCTGGTTAGCGTCCCATTTCATGGTGAACGCTTATTCAGGGAAAACCTGGACAAATATATCCAGAAAATTTCCAGCGGTAAAAATACGCTCTTGCCGGTTAAAAGCAGAGTTAGAGGTCCCTCTTTAAGAGGCCTGCTTCTCCAGTCCCTGGGGCATCGGCTGTGTAACAGTTCCGACGGCCTCCTCGGTCAAATCCCGGGGGTAAAAAACAGGGACAGTAGCAGGGTAATGAGAAACCCTGGGTCAGGGGAGGTACAAAACCTCCCCCAAAGTTAAAATCATTGAAGCCCCCACTCAGTCGGGTGGGGGGAGGACTCCAGTTGTTCGCAAAGAGACCTGGCGGGACACGATCAAGACAGATAGGTGCTCTCCGCAGTAGGTTTGGGATACAGTTTGGAGTTAAAAGACTCTCCTCCTTCCCATTTTTGAGGTCAAACGTGCCAAGGGATCCCCGGAAGAGAGAGTCCCTCCTGTTGGCACTAGAACAACTATTGCTCCAAGGAGTAATTATGGAGGTTCCCCTGGAAGAATGAGGGTTCGGGTTTTACTCAAACCTCTTTACAGTCCCGAAGCAAACGCGGACGGGAGGCCCATATTAATTCTAAAAGGGCTATACAAATTCCTGTATATCAGGACTCTCCGATGGAGTCGATCCGATCGGTGGCCACTGCCCTACAAGGGGAGGATTGGTTAGCCACGATCGACATCAAAGATGCTTATTTGCACATTCCCATCTTTCCAGTCCACCAAAAATTTCTACGCTTTGCAGTAGAAGGGCGCCATTTTCAGTTCAGAGCCTTACCCTTCGGTTTGGCCACAGCACCAAGAGTGTTCACAAAAATTCTGGCCCTTTATTGGCCAATCTAAGAACACAAGGTGTAATGATAATGGCATATCTGGATGACTTGTTGCTGATAGACCACTCAGTGAAAAAACTAGACGTGGTCGTTCACAAGACGATCAAGTATCTGGAATCTCACGGTTGGATTATCAACCGAGACAAGTCAGCCCTAAAAACCAGTCAAAAGTCTGGAATACTTGGGGCTAAGGTTGGATTCAGGCCAGAGAAAAATATTCTTGCCTCGAGGAAAGGTGTTGTCTTTGAAAGATTTGATCCACTTAGTGGGTCCAAAAAAGACAGCCGTCCATACGCCTGTATATGAGGCTGCTGGGAAAAATGGTGGCATCATTTCGAAGCAGTACCCTAAGGTCAATTCCATTCAAGGAATTTGCAAGGGGCCATACTGTCAGCCTGGAACAAAAAAGTTCAGGCCCTAGACTTACAATGTCCTTGTCCCCTTCCGTTCGCAAGAGCCTCCGTTGGTGGTTGGTTCCCCAGAATCTGGAAAAAAGGAAATCCTTCAGTCTGATTTCTTGGAAGGTGGTCACTACAGATGCCAGCCTTATAGGCTGGGGACCAGTACTGGAGCAATAGTCTCTCCAGGGCAGATGGTCGGATGCAGAAAAGGCCCTGCCCATCAATCTCTTAGAGATACCAAGCGCCCGGTATGCCCTAGTAGCATGGACATCCAAACTCCAAGGGTCCCCTGTCAGAATTCAATCAGACAATGCCACAGCAGTGGCATATATCAATCATCAGGGGGGCACCAGGAGTCGTGCAGCCCAGAGGGAAGTAAATTACATCCTGAAATGGGCAGGAAAAATATGTCCCAGCCATATCTGCGGTATTCATTCCAGGAGTGGAGAATTGGAAGGCGGACTTTCTAAGTCGCCAGCAATTAGGCCCAGAGGAAGGGTCCCTTCACCCCGAGGTTTTCTGGACAATATGTCAGCGGTGGGGAACATTGGATGTAGATCTTCTAGCATCCAGATTCAACGCAAAGGGGGATAGGTTTGTCTCTCGGACAAGGGATCCCCTAGCTTGCAGCTCGGATGCCCTAGTGTTCCCTGGGGATCAGTTCAAGCGGATATATGCATTCACACCGCCACAATGGTTACCTCGATTACTCCGCAGAATCAGGGTAGAAAAGAAACCAGTGATTCCGGTGGCTCCAGCGTGGCCCCGAAGAGCGTGGTACGCGGAGATTGTAAAATTTCAGTGGGGAGTCCTTGGACTCTCCCACGTCGTCCGGCTTTCGCAAGGACCGATATACCACCCTTCCTTACCAGCCCTAGGTTTGACGGCCTGGCTATTGAAGCCCACATTCTAAAAAAGAGAGGGCTCTCTAATGCTGTGGTATCTACCATGATCAATGCCAGGAAGCCGGTATCCAGGCAGATCTACTATAAAATCTGGAAGGCGTACATCGCGTGGTGTGAGGCCAAGAAATGGCATCCACATAAGTACGTAATAGGTAGGATTCTGGACTTCCTACAGTGGGCTGTAGATAGGAAGCTTGCCTTGAGTACTATCAAGGGTCAGATTTCGGCCTTGTCAATATTTTTTCAAAGGCCCTTGGCTTCGCATTCACTAGTCAAAGCCTTTATACAAGGAGTGATGCGTATTAGGCCTCCGGTTAATATTCCCATATGTTCATGGGATCTAAGCTTGGTTCTGTCGGTTCTACAGAAACATCCATTTGAACCATTACAGCATATTTCCTTGGTGCTTCTCACCAGGAAATTGATTTTTCTAGTAGCCATTTGTTCGGCTAAGAGAGTATCGGAATTAGCAGCTATGTCCTGTAAGGAGCCATATCTGGTTATCCATAAGGACAGAGTAGTGTTACGTCCTCATCCAGCCTTTCTTCCTAAGGTGGTATCGAGGTTTCATTTGAACCAAGATGTGGTTCTTCCTTCTTTTTTCCCCAAACCTACTTCGGTAGAGGAAAAGTTATTGCATTCTTTGGATGTAGTAAGAGCAGTTAAAGCTTATCTAAAAGCCACTGCTCAGATTCGCAGAACGGATACTTTGTTTATTCTGCCGGAAGGCCCCAGAAAGGGTCAGGCAGCGTCAAAATCTACTTTAGCCAAGTGGATTCGACAGGTCATAATACAAGCCTATGGCTTGAGAAGGAGACCGCCTCCGTTCAAAGTTAGAGCGCACTCCACGAGAGCAGTTGGAACTTCATGGGCAGTGCATCACCAGGCCTCCCTGGCTCAAGTCTGTAAGGCCGCAACATGGTCTTCAGTACACACGTTTACTAGGTTCTACCAGGTGGACGTTAGAAGTCAGGAGGATGTCGCCTTTGGGCGCAGTGTGTTGCAGGCCGCAAAAGATCCTCATGTCTGATAGCGCTCAGCTTATATATGGTGTATCCCCCCCCTCATTTGGCATTGCTTTAGGACATCCCATTAGTAATGACTATGTCGCTCTGTGTCCCGTGATGTACGAGAAAGAAAATAGGATTTTTATAACAGCTTACCTGTAAAATCCTTTTCTTGGAGTACATCACGGGACACAGAGCTCCCGCCCCTCTTTGGGGACACTTATTGCTTTGCTACAAAACTGAGGTGCTCCCGGATGGGAGGGGCTTATATAGGGGAGGGTACTTCCGGTTTTGGAAGTTGCCAGTGCCAGCACCTGACGGTAACTATATAACCCATTAGTAATGACTATGTCGCTCTGTGTCCCGTGATGTACTCCAAGAAAAGGATTTTACAGGTAAGCTGTTATAAAAATCCTATTTTTCTCACCCCCAGATCCTCAAATACTGATCTGCACTGATCAACCATCTCTCATGATTACCAGCCCTACCGATACCCATACTGGATGAGGTGCCTCAACAACCAATTGTGATTCTCAGATGAGGGGAGCAGGGAGGAAGAGATGAGAGGCAAGAAGCGGGTTGAATTCAGGAATCCAGTCAGTCTGGGGTGATTTTTAGCGGCAGTCACAGGTGCACAATCTAGCCCCACTGTAGGTAGCCTGTAAAACTCTATGGGAGCCTAAGAGCTATAGTGGTTGGGTGGGCCGGGGGGTGCACCTAGAAGTAATAACATGTAGAGGAGTATATGCCAAGGGCAGGGCTTTTTTTCTCAGAGAATAGGTGCAGGAACTCATCCCATCCAAGTCAGCCCTTGACTTTGCCCCCTACTCAACTCAGAGTACCGTTTCTTGGTTCCACCCCTTACCCACCTCTCAGTACCGCCCCTTTTAGAGAATACAGAACCAAGTATAATTTTTTGGTGCTAACAATTTTGTATGGAATATGTTGATGATAACAAAGGCAGTAAAATAGATCTAGCAACAATGGACACCCCAGCGACAATAGATCCACCCCAGCAACAATGGACACTAAACAGCCAGCATCACTAGACCCTTCAGCAGTCAGCAACATTAGACCCCTCCCTCAACAGTAGATCCCTCCCAGCGACAATTGACCATCTGCATTATTAGATTGCCCACCAGCAACAATAGACCTCCCCAGCAACAATAGACCCCCATACAAAACTAGATCTCCTCCAGCAAAAAAAGATTCCCCAGCAGCCAGCATCAATAGACCCTCCAGCAGCCAGCAACATTAGACCCCTCCCTCAACGGTAAATTATTTCCAGCAATGATTGACCCACCCCAGCAACAATAGATTCCCCACCAGCAACAGAAAAATTCCCCAGCAACAACAGACCCCCTTCCTCTGCAAAAATAGATCCCCTCCAGCAACAATAGATTCCCCAGCAGCCTGAATCAGTAGCCCCCTCCATCACCCTTGCCATTACATACATTCAGTTCTGGAGGTGCCGGAACTACGTTCCCCCGCGTTCCTGCTGAAAAAAAGCCCTGGCCAAGGGACAAATGCGTAAAATGCAGACAGCCCCGTGCAGTCGAAGCAGCTTTCAGACTCTTACCGAATTTTACAGGCTTCTGATAGCTGGGCTAGACAGTGCGCATGTGCCTTCCACTGACACCAAAATGTAAGGATCTCATGCACAAAGCCTAAACACCTAGTGTGCGTGAGGTCTCAAAATGTTAAGGTACATTTTGTAAGTCAAAAACAAAAACTTAAATCAGATTTAAAGCAGATCTCCTTGCAGAAAAGAAAGACACAAATAAATATGATTGTAAAGGCAAAACCGTTTTTTAAATTAAAATAAAAAAGAGATTTATACTTACCTGCTGTGTGCAATGGTTTTGCACAGAGCAGTACCTCACCCCCTCTTCTGGGGTCCACTACCAGCGCTCTCCAATCCACCTCTTTTGTTTGTGCCACCATAGCAAGCCACTTGCCATGGGGGCACACGTGTGGGTGTGCTCCCGAACCAGGCTGCCTGCATCCATAGACACAAAGAATATATTTGCCAGCACACCTTGAGATCTTCAATCCAAATGGTTTTTGTTTCAGCATGATCACATCACAAGCAAGAAAGTGCAACGTTTTGGAATCACGCAGTTGCACTTTCATGCTCGTGATGTGATCATGCCGAAATTAAAAACTTTCTGTGTGCCAATAACTAATTCACTTTGTAGCATTCAACAAATATTTTGAATGTCTTCGTTTTCAGTTTGTAATGCAGTGTAAATGTTCACACTTACCTTGGCACAGTCGTACAATTCCTGTGATGATGATGATAACCAAAGCTAAGACTTTGCCAAATGTGGACAATACTTGAAGCCAGGCTCCCCATTTCACTTTTGCACAATTCACCGCTGTTAACAATACTATAATACAGTCATTAAGTTAGTGTGGTCATTTTATCTTAAAAAATATATATTAAAACATGCAAAACATGAATTTGAACAATTTTCTAGTAACACAATATTTATTAAAAATTGATATAAAAAGACAGGATACTGGGTCATTGACTGCAATACAGTTGTAATGCTTATACTTCAAGAATGTAGTCACCCATGCTTTGCTGTTTGTGTGATGTTGTTTGTCCCCCATTTTAGAGGAGGGTCTCTGTTCCAGTACCATTGATCAGTGATCAGAATCCTATTGCAGCCTTAGAACAAACAAGGAGAAAATAATATGTGCTTGTACAAAATGAAAAGACATGTTCACAAATGCTAGAAGTTTGGAAGAACTCGAACTGCTGATACATGAGAAGGATTTCGACTTTGTGGGAATATCAGAAATTTGGTTTGACAGCTCACACAACTGGCTTGCAACTGTCTAGGGGTACTCCCTGTATCAAAGGGACAATGTAGGTAGAAGAGAGGAAGGAAATATAAAGAAAGCCATTGCTATTGGGGCAAGAGAGGTGGAGAAATCCTTGTAGTTGGAGCTTCAAAGGGAAGAAACAAATGGTAAATGAATAGTGGGTATATGCTAGAGGCCACCTAACCTGAAGAATGGAGAGCAGACCGATTGCCTCACACAGTTAGAGATGGTGGTGGAGCTGGGCAATGTTAATATTTTGGGGGAATTCAATTAGCTTGATATTGACTGGGCAGTAGGGATGAGCTTCGTGTTCGAGTCGAACATACGTTCGACTCGAACATTGGCTGTTCGATCGTTCGACGAAGATCGAACGATTTGGGCCGTTCGCGCCAAATTCGAGTGACGCGAACGGCCCACAATGCACTACGCCATCGCAGTGTCATCCAGGCGCTGTGATTGGCCAAGCATGCACTGTGACCCCGCATGCTTGGCCAATCACAGCGCCGGCAGCGAGGAGAGCAATGATTGGCCACAGGCAGGATGCCTGTGGCCAATTATTGCTGAGGGTGTTTAGTACACGCCCCACACTATAAAAGGCCGCCAGCACGGCGGCCTAGTGTAGTGTGTTCCGGAGCAGGGATAGAGTAGCATAGGCAGGGACAGTGACTGTTATTTCTTTCTTGCTTAACCTGGATTCCTTTAGTTTAGGGAAAGAGAAGGATAGGTAGGGAGAGTGTCAGTGTGTTTTGTGCTTCTGCTATAGTGTGCTTAAAAAAAAACATTTATTCTAGGGACAGAAAACTCTAGGTAGGGACAGTGTCAGTTTCTTTCACTCTGCAAGTCCTTGTTTCCAGGGACCTGGAAGGACAGTGAGTGAATTGTCCTTTTGCTATATTGTGATTAAAAAAAACATTTATTCTAGGGACAGAAAACTCTAGGTAGGGACAGTGTCAGTTTCTTTCACTCTGCAAGTCCTTGTTTCCAGGGACCTGGAAGGACAGTGAGTGAATTGTCCTTTTGCTATATTGTGATTAAAAAAAACATTTATTCTAGGGACAGAAAACTCTAGGTAGGGACAGTGTCAGTTTCTTTCACTCTGCAAGTCCTTGTTTCCAGGGACCTGGAAGGACAGTGAGTGAATTGTCCTTTTGCTATATTGTGATTAAAAAAAACATTTATTCTAGGGACAGAAAACTCTAGGTAGGGACAGTGTCAGTTTCTTTCACTCTGCAAGTCCTTGTTTCCAGGGACCTGGAAGGACAGTGAGTGAATTGTCCTTTTGCTATATTGTGATTAAAAAAAACATTTTTTTCTAGGGACAGAAAACTGTAGGTAGGGAGAGTATTTTTTTTCTTTCACTCTGCAAGTCCTTGTTTCCAGGGACCTGTAAGGACAGTGAGTTAATTGTCCTTGTGCTATATTGTGCTGAAAAAAACATTTATTCCAGGGACAGAAAACTCTAGGTAGGGACAGTGTCAGTTTCTTTCACTCTGCAAGTCCTTGTTTCCAGGGACCTGGAAGGACAGTGAGTGAATTGTCCTTTTGCTATATTGTGATTAAAAAAAACATTTTTTTCTAGGGACAGAAAACTGTAGGTAGGGAGAGTGTTTTTTTTCTTTCACTCTGCAAGTCCTTGTTTCCAGGGACCTGTAAGGACAGTGAGTTAATTTTCCTTGTGCTATATTGTGATTAAAAAAAACATTTATTCTAGGGACAGAAAACTCTAGGTAGGGACAGTGTCAGTTTCTTTCACTCTGCAAGTCCTTGTTTCCAGGGACCTGGAAGGACAGTGAGTGAATTGTCCTTTTGCTATATTGTGATTAAAAAAAACATTTATTCTAGGGACAGAAAACTGTAGGTAGGGACAGTGTCAGTTTCTTTCACTCTGCAAGTCCTTGTTTCCAGGGACCTGGAAGGACAGTGAGTGAATTGTCCTTTTGCTATATTGTGATTAAAAAAAACATTTTTTTCTAGGGACAGAAAACTGTAGGTAGGGAGAGTATTTTTTTTCTTTCACTCTGCAAGTCCTTGTTTCCAGGGACCTGTAAGGACAGTGAGTTAATTGTCCTTGTGCTATATTGTGATTAAAAAAAACATTTATTCTAGGGACAGAAAACTCTAGGTAGGGACAGTGTCAGTTTCTTTCACTCTGCAAGTCCTTGTTTCCAGGGACCTGGAAGGACAGTGAGTGAATTGTCCTTTTGCTATATTGTGATTAAAAAAAACATTTTTTTCTAGGGACAGAAAACTGTAGGTAGGGAGAGTGTTTTTTTTCTTTCACTCTGCAAGTCCTTGTTTCCAGGGACCTGTAAGGACAGTGAGTTAATTTTCCTTGTGCTATATTGTGATTAAAAAAAACATTTATTCTAGGGACAGAAAACTCTAGGTAGGGACAGTGTCAGTTTCTTTCACTCTGCAAGTCCTTGTTTCCAGGGACCTGGAAGGACAGTGAGTGAATTGTCCTTTTGCTATATTGTGATTAAAAAAAACATTTATTCTAGGGACAGAAAACTCTAGGTAGGGACAGTGTCAGTTTCTTTCACTCTGCAAGTCCTTGTTTCCAGGGACCTGGAAGGACAGTGAGTGAATTGTCCTTTTGCTATATTGTGATTAAAAAAAACATTTATTCTAGGGACAGAAAACTCTAGGTAGGGACAGTGTCAGTTTCTTTCACTCTGCAAGTCCTTGTTTCCAGGGACCTGGAAGGACAGTGAGTGAATTGTCCTTTTGCTATATTGTGATTAAAAAAAACATTTTTTTCTAGGGACAGAAAACTGTAGGTAGGGAGAGTATTTTTTTTCTTTCACTCTGCAAGTCCTTGTTTCCAGGGACCTGTAAGGACAGTGAGTTAATTGTCCTTGTGCTATATTGTGCTGAAAAAAAACATTTATTCCAGGGACAGAAAACTCTAGGTAGGGACAGTGTCAGTTTCTTTCACTCTGCAAGTCCTTGTTTCCAGGGACCTGGAAGGACAGTGAGTGAATTGTCCTTTTGCTATATTGTGATTAAAAAAAACATTTTTTTCTAGGGACAGAAAACTGTAGGTAGGGAGAGTATTTTTTTTCTTTCACTCTGCAAGTCCTTGTTTCCAGGGACCTGTAAGGACAGTGAGTTAATTGTCCTTGTGCTATATTGTGCTGAAAAAAACATTTATTCCAGGGACAGAAAACTCTAGGTAGGGACAGTGTCAGTTTCTTTCACTCTGCAAGTCCTTGTTTCCAGGGACCTGGAAGGACAGTGAGTGAATTGTCCTTTTGCTATATTGTGATTAAAAAAAACATTTTTTTCTAGGGACAGAAAACTGTAGGTAGGGAGAGTATTTTTTTTCTTTCACTCTGCAAGTCCTTGTTTCCAGGGACCTGTAAGGACAGTGAGTTAATTGTCCTTGTGCTATATTGTGCTGAAAAAAACATTTATTCCAGGGACAGAAAACTCTAGGTAGGGACAGTGTCAGTTTCTTTCACTCTGCAAGTCCTTGTTTCCAGGGACCTGGAAGGACAGTGAGTGAATTGTCCTTTTGCTATATTGTGATTAAAAAAAACATTTTTTTCTAGGGACAGAAAACTGTAGGTAGGGAGAGTGTTTTTTTTCTTTCACTCTGCAAGTCCTTGCTTCCAGGGACCTGTAAGGACAGTGAGTTAATTTTCCTTGTGCTATATTGTGATTAAAAAAAACATTTATTCTAGGGACAGAAAACTCTAGGTAGGGACAGTGTCAGTTTCTTTCACTCTGCAAGTCCTTGTTTCCAGGGACCTGGAAGGACAGTGAGTGAATTGTCCTTTTGCTATATTGTGATAAAAAAAAACATTTTTTTCTAGGGACAGAAAACTGTAGGTAGGGAGAGTGTTTTTTTTCTTTCACTCTGCAAGTCCTTGTTTCCAGGGACCTGTAAGGACAGTGAGTTAATTTTCCTTGTGCTATATTGTGATTAAAAAAAACATTTATTCTAGGGACAGAAAACTCTAGGTAGGGACAGTGTCAGTTTCTTTCACTCTGCAAGTCCTTGTTTCCAGGGACCTGGAAGGACAGTGAGTGAATTGTCCTTTTGCTATATTGTGATTAAAAAAAACATTTTTTTCTAGGGACAGAAAACTGTAGGTAGGGAGAGTGTTTTTTTTCTTTCACTCTGCAAGTCCTTGTTTCCAGGGACCTGTAAGGACAGTGAGTTAATTTTCCTTGTGCTATATTGTGATTAAAAAAAACATTTATTCTAGGGACAGAAAACTCTAGGTAGGGACAGTGTCAGTTTCTTTCACTCTGCAAGTCCTTGTTTCCAGGGACCTGGAAGGACAGTGAGTGAATTGTCCTTTTGCTATATTGTGATTAAAAAAAACATTTATTCTAGGGACAGAAAACTCTAGGTAGGGACAGTGTCAGTTTCTTTCACTCTGCAAGTCCTTGTTTCCAGGGACCTGGAAGGACAGTGAGTGAATTGTCCTTTTGCTATATTGTGATTAAAAAAAACATTTATTCTAGGGACAGAAAACTCTAGGTAGGGACAGTGTCAGTTTCTTTCACTCTGCAAGTCCTTGTTTCCAGGGACCTGGAAGGACAGTGAGTGAATTGTCCTTTTGCTATATTGTGATTAAAAAAAACATTTTTTTCTAGGGACAGAAAACTGTAGGTAGGGAGAGTATTTTTTTTCTTTCACTCTGCAAGTCCTTGTTTCCAGGGACCTGTAAGGACAGTGAGTTAATTGTCCTTGTGCTATATTGTGCTGAAAAAAACATTTATTCCAGGGACAGAAAACTCTAGGTAGGGACAGTGTCAGTTTCTTTCACTCTGCAAGTCCTTGTTTCCAGGGACCTGGAAGGACAGTGAGTGAATTGTCCTTTTGCTATATTGTGATTAAAAAAAACATTTTTTTCTAGGGACAGAAAACTGTAGGTAGGGAGAGTATTTTTTTTCTTTCACTCTGCAAGTCCTTGTTTCCAGGGACCTGTAAGGACAGTGAGTTAATTGTCCTTGTGCTATATTGTGCTGAAAAAAACATTTATTCCAGGGACAGAAAACTCTAGGTAGGGACAGTGTCAGTTTCTTTCACTCTGCAAGTCCTTGTTTCCAGGGACCTGGAAGGACAGTGAGTGAATTGTCCTTTTGCTATATTGTGATTAAAAAAAACATTTTTTTCTAGGGACAGAAAACTGTAGGTAGGGAGAGTATTTTTTTTCTTTCACTCTGCAAGTCCTTGTTTCCAGGGACCTGTAAGGACAGTGAGTTAATTGTCCTTGTGCTATATTGTGCTGAAAAAAACATTTATTCCAGGGACAGAAAACTCTAGGTAGGGACAGTGTCAGTTTCTTTCACTCTGCAAGTCCTTGTTTCCAGGGACCTGGAAGGACAGTGAGTGAATTGTCCTTTTGCTATATTGTGATTAAAAAAAACATTTTTTTCTAGGGACAGAAAACTGTAGGTAGGGAGAGTGTTTTTTTTCTTTCACTCTGCAAGTCCTTGCTTCCAGGGACCTGTAAGGACAGTGAGTTAATTTTCCTTGTGCTATATTGTGATTAAAAAAAACATTTATTCTAGGGACAGAAAACTCTAGGTAGGGACAGTGTCAGTTTCTTTCACTCTGCAAGTCCTTGTTTCCAGGGACCTGGAAGGACAGTGAGTGAATTGTCCTTTTGCTATATTGTGATTAAAAAAAACATTTTTTTCTAGGGACAGAAAACTGTAGGTAGGGAGAGTATTTTTTTTCTTTCACTCTGCAAGTCCTTGTTTCCAGGGACCTGTAAGGACAGTGAGTTAATTGTCCTTGTGCTATATTGTGCTGAAAAAAACATTTATTCCAGGGACAGAAAACTCTAGGTAGGGACAGTGTCAGTTTCTTTCACTCTGCAAGTCCTTGTTTCCAGGGACCTGGAAGGACAGTGAGTGAATTGTCCTTTTGCTATATTGTGATTAAAAAAAACATTTTTTTCTAGGGACAGAAAACTGTAGGTAGGGAGAGTGTTTTTTTTCTTTCACTCTGCAAGTCCTTGCTTCCAGGGACCTGTAAGGACAGTGAGTTAATTTTCCTTGTGCTATATTGTGATTAAAAAAAACATTTATTCTAGGGACAGAAAACTCTAGGTAGGGACAGTGTCAGTTTCTTTCACTCTGCAAGTCCTTGTTTCCAGGGACCTGGAAGGACAGTGAGTGAATTGTCCTTTTGCTATATTGTGATTAAAAAAAACATTTTTTTCTAGGGACAGAAAACTGTAGGTAGGGAGAGTATTTTTTTTCTTTCACTCTGCAAGTCCTTGTTTCCAGGGACCTGTAAGGACAGTGAGTTAATTGTCCTTGTGCTATATTGTGCTGAAAAAAACATTTATTCCAGGGACAGAAAACTCTAGGTAGGGACAGTGTCAGTTTCTTTCACTCTGCAAGTCCTTGTTTCCAGGGACCTGGAAGGACAGTGAGTGAATTGTCCTTTTGCTATATTGTGATAAAAAAAAACATTTTTTTCTAGGGACAGAAAACTGTAGGTAGGGAGAGTGTTTTTTTTCTTTCACTCTGCAAGTCCTTGTTTCCAGGGACCTGTAAGGACAGTGAGTTAATTTTCCTTGTGCTATATTGTGATTAAAAAAAACATTTATTCTAGGGACAGAAAACTCTAGGTAGGGACAGTGTCAGTTTCTTTCACTCTGCAAGTCCTTGTTTCCAGGGACCTGGAAGGACAGTGAGTGAATTGTCCTTTTGCTATATTGTGATTAAAAAAAACATTTATTCTAGGGATAGAAAACTCTAGGTAGGGACAGTGTCAGTTTCTTTCACTGTGAAAGTCCTTGTTTCAAGGGACAGAGAAGGACACCTGAAGGTAGCCCTTATTGCTTTTTTCCCATCTCCCTGCAGGCCATCTATTAGAATGTCTGGAAGGCAAACAAGGAGAGGCAGACAGTCAGGAGGCAATAAAAGAGGGCAAGCAGGCTCTGTGTCTGGGGGCAACAGTGCTGGTCGTGGACGCGGTGCATTGTCATCAGCACATGGCCATGGGACACGCTTGTCCTTCTTTTCGGCAGCTGGACATGTTGAGCCACATCATGCCGAAGACTTGGTAGAGTGGATGACCAAGCCCTCCTCCTCCTCCTCATCCTCTCTCACCCAGGCTCAGGGTACTGGAAAAGCAGCTGCCAAAGCGTCGTCTTCCCTGGTATCAATGTCAGACAAATCATCAGTCACTCCTTCCCTAGACCCACCATGTCCTCCTCCTGAGGAGTCCCCCGAACTGTTTCAGCACAGTGTTGGGTACATGCTCCAGGAGGATGCCCAGCGTTTCGAAGGGTCTGATGATGAAACCCAGCTAGAGGAAGGCAGTAGCGTGAGAGCAGACAGAGGGGATGCTCAAGAAGGACACCAATCTGGCAGTCATGTTCCAGCAGCTGCAGCATACTGCCAGATTGGCTCCAGTGATGAGGAGGGAGGGGATGATGAGGTCAATGACTCCACGTGGGTGCCTAATAGGAGAGAGGAGGAGGAGGAGGATGAGGAGGAGGCACATCTCCAACGAGGCAGGATGCCCTTTGGTGGCCAGCGTAAGGGCAGTACACCGACGGAATCACACCGCAGAGCTCCGCCTGTGCAGGGCGCTGCCTCTGCCCGTCATTCAAAAAGTTCTTTGGTGTGGGCCTTTTTTGAGGCTAGTGCATCAGATCGCACAGCTGCTGTTTGCAACATATGTCTCAAGCGTATATCGCGTGGCCAAAACATCAGCCGCTTGGGTACCACATGCCTGACCAGACATATGTTGACCTGCCATGCAGCTCGTTGGCAAGCCTACCTCAAAGACCCACACCAAAGAACAAAGCGGACCTCTCCTTGCACCGCATCAGCTGGGATCTCCAACCCCACTATAACTTCAGTCCTCTCTGAAACATGCACTGAGAGGAATGAAGGTGTAGAATTAGGTGTGTCACAGCCAAGTACTTGCGCCCACTCTGCTAGCAGTACACCGACGTCCGATTCTAGCAGGCAAATTTCCCTGCCCCAGCTGCTGGACCGTCGAAAGAAGTTCACTCCCAGCCATCCACATGCCCAGCGGTTGAATGCTAGCTTGGCTAAATTGCTAGCGCTTCAACTGCTGCCTTTTCAGTTGGTAGACTCGGCCCCCTTCCGTGAGTTTGTGCAATGTGCGGTTCCTCAGTGGCAGGTTCCCAAACGCCACTTTTTCTCACGGAAGGCTATTCCGGCTCTCTACCGGCATGTGGAAGGCAATGTCTTGGCCTCGCTGGACAGGGCGGTCAGCGGTAAGGTGCATATTACCGCTGACTCATGGTCCAGCAGGCATGGACAGGGACGTTACCTTTCTTTCACGGCCCATTGGGTCACTCTTTTGGCAGCTGGGAAGGATTCAGGACAAGGTGCAGTAGTGTTGGAGGTTGTCCCACCGCCACGCCTCCAAAATGCTACTACTGGTTGTGACACACCTCTCTCCTCCACCCCCTCCTCTTCTTCTTCCTCCATGGCCTCTTCCTGTGGTTTGTCCTATGAACCAGCGGTGCTCCGTAGCCGTTCACGGGGCTACGCAAGTACGCAGGCAAAAAGATGCCATGCCGTGCTTGCGCTGGTGTGTTTGGGGGACAGAAGCCACACTGGGGCAGAGGTCCTGTCTGCTCTGCAGGGCCAGGCCGAGAGGTGGTTGACGCCACGCCAGCTTAAGCCAGGAATGGTGGTTTGCGACAATGGCACCAACCTCCTCTCCGCCCTCCGACAGGGACAACTGACCCATGTGCCCTGTGTGGCTCACGTCCTTAACCTGGTGGTGCAGCGGTTCTTGGGCAGGTACCCGGGCTTACAGGATGTCCTGAGGCAGGCCAGGAAAGTCTGTGTGCATTTCCGCAGATCTTATAATGCCAGTGCTCGCCTGGCTGAGCTGCAAAAGGAGTTGAACCTGCCCAAGAACCGCCTTATATGTGACATGCCCACCAGGTGGAACTCAACGTTGGCCATGCTGCAGCGGCTGCACACGCAGCAGAGGGCCATCAATGAGTACCTGTGCGACTACGGCACCAGGACAGGGTCAGGGGAGCTTGGTTTTTTTTCTCCACGCCAGTGGGGCATGATCAGGGATGCATGCACTGTCCTGGCACCATTTGAGGAGGCCACGAGGATGGTGAGCAGTGACAGTGCATGCATCAGTGACACTGTACCTCTTGTCCACCTGTTGGAGCACACGCTGCGTGGAATAATGGACAGGGCACTTGAGGCAGAACAGAGGCAGGAAGAGGAGGACTTCCTTGCCTCTCAAGGCCCCCTTTACCCAGACAGTGTTCCTTCTGTCCCACCCATCGCACAGGAAGAGGAGGAGGAGGAGGAGGAGGATTGTGTCAGCATGGAGGTGGAGGCTGGCACTCAGCATCATCAGCAGCAGTCTTTTAGGGATGATTTACAGTCCCAAGAAACCAGTGGACTTGTACGTGGCTGGGAGGAGGTGGCTGCGGATCATGTCGTCCTTAGTGACCCAGAGGACTCCGGAGCGAATGCCTCAGCAAACCTACGCTGCATGGCCTCCCTGATCCTGCAAAGTCTGCGGAAGGATCCTCGTATTCTTCGGATCAAGGAGAGGGACCATTACTGGCTGGCCACTCTCCTTGATCCACGGTACAAGGGTAAGGTTGCGGACCTTATGTTACCGTCGCAGAGGGAGCAGAGGATGAGACAACTCCGGGAGGCCTTGCAGAAAGGTCTGTGCAACGCGTTCCCAGAGACTGGGAGGTTGCAAACTCCTGGTCCTGGACAACGAGTTGCTGAGGCTTCGGCCAGTCAAAGAAGGAGCGGTGGGGAAGGTGGCCGTCTGACCGATGCGTTCAGACAATTCTTTAGTCCGCAGCCCCAAAGTATGATTGGTTCCAGCAACCATCGCCAGCGTCTGATAAACATGGTGCAGGAATATCTAGGGGCAAGGTCAGACTTGGACACCTTCCCCACCGAAAATCCTCTGGCTTACTGGGTCTTGAGGATGGATCACTGGCCAGAGCTTGCACAGTATGCAATTGAGCTACTGGCCTGTCCTGCATCCAGCGTTCTTTCGGAACGCACATTCAGTGCTGCTGGAGGATTTGTCACGGATCACAGGGTGCGCCTGTCCACCGACTCGGTTGATCGACTGACTTTCATCAAGATGAACCAGTCTTGGATCACCACCAGCTACCACACACCTGATGCTGATATAACAGACTAATTGATTTTAAAATGTCACATCCCTTCAAGACTGATGCTGATGCTGAGTGCCTGTGCTGTTATGTTGACTGGCTATCCTCCTCCTCCGAGTCCTCAATGATACGATTGATGATGATAGCTTGGAAGATCATTTTTGTTTATGGGTGCCGCCACCAGTGCCTAACGCCCAATTTTTCAGCCCCTGTTTAACAGGGGCGTGTAATTACAATTTTTGAAGCAATACTTTGCAACAGGGCTCATTGCTGTGCTCCAAGTACAGTATCTGTGAGGAGTTGCAGTGTTGTGCCACCAGTGCCTAAGGCCCAATTTTTCAGCCCCTGTTTAACAGGGGCGTGTCATTACAATTTTTGAAGCAATACTTTGCAACAGGGCTCATTGCTGTGCTCCAAGTACAGTATCTGTGAGGGGTTGCAGTGTTGTGCCACCAGTGCCTAAGGCCCAATTTTTCAGCCCCTGTTCAACAGGGGCATGTAATTACAATTCTTGATCTAATAATTCACAGCAGGGCCCATTGCTGCACCCACCAAGAGTAACTGTCAGGGCTTACAGTGTTGTGGCACCAGCACCACCATCAAAGGCCCAATTTTTACTACCACTGTTCAACAATTATATGTAATTAAAATTCCTGATATAATAGTTGACAGCAGGGCGTTCCAGCACCAACCAAGAGTAACTGTGAGTGCTTACAGTGTTGTGCCAACACCAACAACTAAGGGGCCTATTTCTGCAGAGTATATACGGCAGGTCCCTACTTTCAAACATCCAACTTACAAACGACTCCTACTTGCAAACGCAAGAAGACAACAGGAAGTGAGAGGAAATCTACCACTAGGAAGGAAAATTCTCTCCTGTAAGAATAAATATGGGAGAAAGGTGTCTCCTCTGTACTGATGCTTTATCAGCAATCCTTGTTTCAAGAAAAACACCACATTTCAAAAACAGTTGTCATTGGGACGGAAAGTGAGGTGAAATGTTCTGAACAGGGGCACAGACAGCAAAACAAATGTTACAGGGGTGATAACCCTTACCTATGTTTTCCAAAAAGTTTAAAAATAGATTTTTGGGCTGGAGCTACACTTCAACAATGTACCTGTTCAAAATTACAAACAGATTCTACATAAGAACAAACCTACAGTCCCTGTCTTGTATGCACCGCCTGTATACGGCTGTTCAGAGTATATAGGGCCTTTTTTATTTTATGTGCGGGGTTCCCCTTAATATCCATACAAGACCCAAAGGGGCTGGTAATGGGCTGGGGTAGGGGGGGGGGGGGTCATGGGGTAGCTATGCCATTTTTCTTAAAGAATTTCATCCATATTACCGGGACCAGACATTACATTAAAGCCGCAAGCAGTTTTAAATGGCTTTTTTTTCCTTTAGAAGTGTCATTTTGTGCAGGGACAGTTCTAAACACGGGAAACACGTGGCACTTCACAGGCATACTTTAGACACCCCCCAGGTACGATATTTAAAGGAATATTTGACTTTTTTTTTTTCACTTTATGCATCATTAAAATGACTGCTCCCGAAAAACGACCGTTTTTAAAACTTCTTTTTGCATTGATACATGTCCCCTGGTGCAGAACCCGGGTTCCCAAACCCTTTTTAGGACAATAACATGCATAATAGTTGTTATAATTAGCACTTTAGAATTCGAACGTTCGCATCCATTGTATTTAATAGGGTTCTAATGTTCGTTCGAACTTCCGGTCCGTTCGCGGGTTCTGGTGCGAACCGAACCCGGGGGTGTTCGGCTCATCACTACTGGGCAGATAAAACTACTCACTCATCTAAGGCATGTTATTTCTTGAAGGTCTTGTAGAACAATTTCATATGTTCATTGGTGAATGCCCAAACTAGAAAAATGCTCTGCTAGACCTTACTAATTACAAACAACACAAAGCTGATGCAGATGTGGAAGTAAGGGATAACTTATGAAACAGTGATTGCAGAGTTTACCATAAATCATCGGAAAAGGAGACACGAGAGGAGAACAAGAACACTAAATTTCAAAAGAGCCAACTTTACTAAACTGCACTCCATACTTCACAACATTAAATGGGATCAAATTTTAGAAACAAGGCTCACTGAGGAAAAATGGGGGAGCTTTAAGAACATAATAAATCATAGCATTAGGCAGTGAATTTCAATGGGCAATAAATATAAAAGAACAAATGTTAAACCTGGGTGGCTAAATATTAGCCTTTTTCTTTAAAAAATATAAAGGTCACTGTCAGCCTTCCAACACTACAAAGAATGCAATAAGAGCATGATCGGAGCAGCTATATAGTCACAGACAGAGACGGAGATAGAAATAGAGAGACACATAGTGGAGGAGAGTAAAAAACAAATTCCCCATTTTTTTTTAAAATACTGTATAGAAAAAAAGGCGAGGTCAGAGCATATTGGCCCCATAAAGGATGATCAGACGAAGATGTTCACAAGTGACAGGGAGAAGGCAACTGTATTAAATACATTCTTCTCCTCAGTTAAATCACAGATTGCCGCAATTACTAGTAAAAAAAAAATTATAATAAAAATGCCATAAATATATCCCCTATTTTGTAGACGCTATAACTTTTGCGCAAACCAAAAAAAAATACACTTATTGTGATTTTTTCCCCCAAAATATGTAGAAGAATACATATTGGCCTAAACTGAGGAAGACATTTTTTGGGGGGGGATATTTATTATAGCAAAAAGTAAAAAATATTGGGTTTTTTTTCAAAATTGTCGCTTTCTTTTTGTTTATAGCGCAAAAAATAAAAAACGCAGAGGTGATCAAATAAGACCAAAAGAAAGCTCTATTTCTGGGGAAAAAAGGATGTCAATTTTGTTTGGTTACAGCGTTGCATGACCACACAATTGTCAGTTAAAGCGACGCAGTACTAAATACATGTTAAAAAATGAACATTGAAAGAAACTTCCACTTTGAGTGGTCATACCCCCTCCGCTAGGTTTTCACCAAGAATGAAAATGTCCCCAATTCACATTGTACATATAAAAACAATCTTCCATAGACCATTTGGGGTCATGCTCCCAACATGTTTCTCGGGTTGCCCACTTCTTCAGAAGAGTGCAGATGGAAGAACAAAAAAACTAGATAATATGAAAAATAGAAAAATTAGACGAGTATAAGTAAGCAAACAGCAGCATTGAAAAACAATGAAAGGTATCCTATATCTACTATGGGCAATGATATGCTTTGGAAATATGTTAGCTACCTTATAGGCTGGGCCATCAAACTAGAAAGGGCAACTGCGGTCATATACAGCCCTGGGCGAGCATGGGAGCATATCAAAAAGAGACTAAATCACAATGTACATTATTAATCCATTTTACATTGGTCAAATCATAGGTCAAAAATACATGACCGTTGAGAGTAAGAATACATACCAAGATAGATCTCCAGTAACTGGACAGTAGCCCCTTAAGAATAGCACCAATGACAGACAGGGAGAGATAAAACACGGCTAATTTAAAGTGGGGTTCCAATCACATTTTTTCATTTTTCATTTTTTAAAAGCATGTTATTTCAGCATTCAATACAGTGGTACATATAAGATGACTTACTATTTTAAAAACCGCCGCCGATCTGCCGAGTTACTGCATAAAGAGACTTTAAAAAAATCTTTGCTGAAGTTTTCATTTTGCTTGTGGGCATGTGAAGCCCACAAGCATTTACTTCCTGGATTGTATTGACGAGTGATTCTAGCCATAGGGGAAGCGCACTGCATCCTGGGAAATGATGACACACATTTCCCAGGAGCAGTAGGGAGCTGAGGGAGATGATGTCAGAATCAGAGGTGATTCAGAAGGCAGATTTCGTGGGACCGCATAGCAACAGGTACTTCCAGGTGAGTAAAAAAAAAAACATTTTTTCAAATGTTTTTTTTAGGCTATTATATGCACAATAATGCTATTTTGTATTTTTGGTGGAAACTCCACTTTAAGGTCTGATAGATAGATAGGTGAGTCCAGATAATGCGTCATCCAAGGGGTTGGCAACAGAGATTGGCAGTGTAGCATTTAAAACTAAATATAAAAATAAAAAGCAAAGGTAGCCATAATGTAGTATTAACAGCCAATACTGGCATGCAATGCTCAAAATAGTCACTAGATTCCACCTAGGCCCCAATAACCCATATACATATGTGAACGCTTACCAATTAAGTGAAGATCCCTTGCAATAGGTGAAGTATGATATTCAAGGCTAAACAGCCTGCTTCATCCTGTTTTATATAGGCAAGACAATATGCCAATTTGGTCAAGGAATAGCTGACCATGTATATTACTCTGGTAATGGCAAAATACTCACCCAGTTACCAGACACATAGGTCTACACCACAGGTATGATAATACTGTGGTGTCCTTCAGTGTCTTAGAAGTTATCCCGAAAGATCCAATGAGGGGGTGATTGGGACCGATGCATATTGCAGCGAAAAACGCTCTGGATAGAACGACTGAATGCCACAACATTTCCAGGTTTAAATGAAATGCATACATTTAACCGCTTGCCGCCCGGCGCACGCAGATATACGTCTGCAGAATGTCACGGGCAGGCAGAAGGACGTATATATAGGTTCCCTTTAAGAAGCAGTTGTTGTGGACGCGCGCGCTGCGATCTCCGTGAGCCCGACCACGGGTCCCGCGGACTCGATCACGGCGGGCATACCCGCGATCATCTCACGGAAAGATGTTAGTGTAAACACAACATCTCCCCATTCTGCCTAGTGACACTGTCACTGATCGTGTTCCCTGTCATCGGGAACAACGATCAGTGACGTGTCACAGCAAGTCACGTCCCCTGACAGTAAGAATCACTCCTTAGGTTACACTTAACCCATACAGCACCACCTAGTGGTTAACCCCTTCACTGCCAGTGTCATTTTCACAGTAATCAGTGCATTTTTATAGCACTGATCACTGTAAAAATGACAATGGTCCCAAAAATGTGTAAAAAGTGTCCGATGTGTCCGCCATGTCACAGTCACGATAAAAATTGCTGATCGCCGCCATTACTAGTAAAAAAATATTATTAATAAAAATGCCATAAAACTATCCCCTATTTTGTAGACGCTATAACTTTTGCGCAAACCAATCAATAAACGCTTATTGGGATTTTTTTTACCAAAAATATGTAGAAGAATACGTATCGGCCTAAACTGAGGAAAAAAAATAATTTTATATATTTTTTGGGGATATTTATTATAGCAAAAAGTAAAAAATATTGAATTTTTTTCAAAATTGTCGCTCTATTTTTGTTTATAGCGCAAAAAATAAAAACCGCAGAGATGATCAAATACCACCGAAAGAAAGCTCTATTTATGGGAAAAAAAGGACGTAAATTTTGTTTGGGAGCCACGTCGCACGACCGCGCAATTGTCAGTTAAAGCGACGCAGTGCCGAATCGCAAAAAGTGGCCCGGTCATTTAGCAACAAAATTGTCCGGGGCTTAAGTGGTTAAACACTATCTAGGATAATATATGGCTAATTGCTACATGTGATCTGTCCTCCCCTCAATTTTCTTTTTCCCCTTTTTTCTTTTCTTTTTGTCATTCCCCCTCCCCCTCCTCTTTTCTCTTTCCTTCCCTTATTCTATCTTTTCTATTTATTTCTCTGATCTATGATACCGCTAGGCTTTGTACCCTAGAGTGATCTGTAATTCACAAAAAAATATAGTTGCAAATATTGCCAGGATTCTCACTTGTATACAACTATTAAAATCCAAATTAAATTTTACTGTTTTACTTTATTTTCCTTATGACCTTTTATGTTATACTGTGTACGTTTTCTGTTCTTCTCTACAGCTTTGTTTTGGATTTGGATTCTTTGCCTATTGTCATCATATGGGTTGGCCACTGGGGGCTGCTGTGGTGTTTCTTCCCTGTGCGAGCATGCAGTGCCTGTAGAGGGAGTCATAGCAATGGCTATTCTGCTGTGTTCCTTCCCCTTGCCCTTGAGGTCTATGTTTGGGCAAACTCCCGGCAGGTGACCCGTGATCGCTGCATGCACCGCTCGTTGGGATGCCCTAGCTTCCTGGTACCACCTCCAGCTGATCCAGTAGTTGCCCTATGTGGCCTTCTGCTCTACCTATTTTTGGCCTCAGATGGGCAACGCGCGTGCTTCATCACTTTGGCGAATGCGCGATCGGGTATGGGGCCCCCGTGACATCGCCGGCCAGCTGCCGGGCTGGACAGATGTCCGGGATTAAAGCACTTTAAAGGAGCCATTATGACACACAGTTTAACACATGGGGTGGATGCACGGGGCTAAATCTTTCTTACCAGGTGGATTCTTTGGCTTTATTTATGTCAGCTTATCATGTGTGCTTTTAGCACACAGTTGCTTTGATATAGATTTGGTGTTGTTCCTTTTGAACCCTTTACTATTAGAGTACTTTTATATGTACTTATTTAGGACCTTTGGTCAGGATGAAGCAGGCTGTTCAGCTTTGAATATCATACTTCACCTGTTGCAAGGGGTCTTCACTTGATTGGTAAGCTTTCACATATGTATATGGCTTATTGGGGCCTAGGTGCCATCTAGTGACTATTTTGAGCATTGTATTCCAGTATTGGCTGTTAATACTACATTACACATATGGCTACCGTTGCTTTTTTTTTTCATATTTAATTTAGATGCTACACTGCCAATCTCTGTTGCCAACCCCTTGGATGACACATTATGTGGACTCACCTATCTATCTATCTATCTGTAGAACTACCCTCCTCTCTGAGGTCAGGCTGCTGGTTTTGTTTTGGGTCTGTACTCTGTCTATCAACCCCAGGAATTTGGCCCAAACCCTCCCTTGGCACATCTGGTCTACACGAGGATTGTGGAACCCACTGGTAATTGGGAAACACGGTAATAAAATTGTAAATAAAGTTGTTACCTTGTACTGGCCACTTGTCCAACAGGGTAACAGATAAACTCCACACAGAATGCTGCTTAACCAAGGGCAAATTTTACTTGGTAAGAAAAGTAACAGCGTTAGACAGAAATACAGTTGACTCTTACAGGGCCCTGCAGAGTCAATGGTATAGCAGAAAATCTTAATAAGAAACAATCAAGACACAAAATCACAGTTCTAGTGTACACTTCCTATATATTTAGGCTGTATGCTTGCGAGCTCCCCCTAATGGGCAATACCGTACACGTGTCCCAGTACTATTTGCTCTGGACAGGCCTGATTGAGTTCAGTATAAAGTTCCTTCCAGTAGTAAGAGTCTTTGCTAGCATTTGTTGGTGCACATCAAATATTTGCAATCCATAAGGTTATGAAAAAGGCAGAAAACTGAACATCCACAATGTTTATGAATATGTAGAACTCACTGACTGTGCAAACGCCAATCTTTAAAACACGCGGCCACTGCGAGATGCTCTATGTCCTTGTATGTGGCACACTACTCTATTGATAATGGCAGGTCTTTAAGAGTCACCTTCCTACGCAACAGTTAGTCAGTTTTGGGCAGGTGCCCCCTCACCAAAGCAGGCCTTGTCCCTCTGGTACGTTCTGCTGTCGGTGTTCCGGTCCACGGCCTCTCCGCAACTTGCAGTCTTCGGTCCCTCACACAGCCGCACAAGGTGTCGGTAGATGAACGACTCCGGTCTCTGTGGAGCGAGAGTTGGACACAAGGGAAGGGATCCCTCCTTAAGCTGAGTGATCCTACTTGATAACTGTAGGCCCAGGCTTTCCGGCCTAGACGCTCTGGCAGCAGGCCTCAACCCAGGCTTCCGGCTCGATAGAAAGCGATGTACAGAGAGAGCAAGTGTAGCTCCTCCCTTCCTTTAAGTAATTTCCCCCAGAAGGCTGTGCGAAGATGCAATGCACTCTGGTAGCACAGCTGCACTGTGGGTTTTGTAGTCTATTTGTTACCCATGGCAATGGAGTCTCTTTCTCTCTGTACTATAAGTTCCATAATGCATCGTTCCACACAGTTAAACAAAACAGTTGCTGCAATGTCATAAAAGAGACTCTGAAGGGAGCTGGGTTCATTCTCAATACAACAACAGTCTTATAACGACACTGCAAAGTGGCACCCCGCTACACACTCCCCCCACTTAAAATCTTTGGTCCCCAAAGACAACAATAGTTTGTAACCTGGTACATGCTTGATGAGTACACACGGAGAAAACTCAGTAAGTACATATAGGTATAATGCAATTCACATTTACAAAAGAACCAGGCAGAGGAACCTCCCACCAAACCTTGGAGAAGAGGTTGTCCTTCCTACAGTTCACCGTAATTGGTACAGCCTGACCAGATGTGCCAGGGGGTGAGCTAGGGTTGCCTTCCACCAAATTTACAGTGGAAGGACCAGGCATATCAACTGTTCTTCTTGAAGTGAAAACAGCTTCCTCAGAGCATTCACCCATTTGATCGTAATTCAGTCTCTTGGGAGGGTGAATGACTCTTCTCTCTCTTTGTTCCTTGGGTGTCAAAGTGTCAAAAGTAATAGATTCTGCTGCATCTCTAAACTCTTCAGTTGCTCCCCCCTCTTGTTCATGCAGGCTGGGCTCTGTTACTTCAGGAGCATCCTGTTCTCCTTCACAAAGAGATGAAGCTTCTTCGGGGTCTCCTATTGATAAGAAATCTGGATCGTCCTCTATTTCCTCGGTAAGCTTGTTGGGAGGCACAAACTCTGGGGCCTCTGGGCGAAGAGTTCCATTGTCAGCTTCTTCAGATGGCGACAGGGGAGTGGTCATGGCAATTGAGATGACCACAGCCAATCAGGTCCCATCTCTTCATCCTCTAAGTCTTCTTCTTCAGAATCTTCACCTTCCACATCTGGAAGTGTGGACTGAGATCTGGTAACTGGTCTGGATCCTTGAGAGGTTGAAGGGAACTCTTGTGAATCTTTTTTCTACTTTATATTCTTTATTATTTTTCCATATTGCATAACATTTTATAAGAATACATACATTTATTTTATCCTTATTTTACATAAAGTGCTTTAATATCATTTTCTACAAATAACCCCTTAACCCCCCCCCCCCCCCCAAACAATCTCTTTTCACACTCCAAAAATAAAGAGAAGAACCAAAAGTGCATTCTACCACTCTCTAGTGTTATTGCAGAGAACTATTTTATTTTTGCTTTATTTAATTTTGACTTTCCTTCTACTTCCATTCCCCTTTCCCTTTCTTCCTTTTAATCTTCCAACATGTTTAACTTATTTATCTAGAGCCCATAGCTTCTCTCTCTACCTATCCTCTATCCGCCCTTCCTATCTCAGTCCGGTTTCCGCCTTTAGGTCTATTATTTTACTCTTCTCACTATCGCACCAGTTATGGCGGGCACCCCATTTTCCTCAGCCAGGGATCCCACATTGTTTTAAATTTTTTGTAGTTACCTTGTCTAGTCAAAACTACTTTTTCCTTCCACATTGTCGCGTTTATTACATTGACCCACTCTGCTGATGTCGGTGCTTTCTGTGCTTGCCAATTTTGTGCTATTACCTTCCTGGCCTGAAACAGGCACCTCAACACTACTTCCGAAATGTCTTTTTGTCCGTATCCCTCCTCTATACCTAATAGGCACACCCTGGCCTCCGGTTCCAGAGTTATCCCAAAGGTCGTATTTATGATGTTCAATACCTTAGCCCAATATAACTTCGGGCATTTCCACATCATGTGTATGAGGTCCCCTGTATTTTGACATCAAGGGCACTTATCATCTACTCTCCTTCCAAACACGTGTAGCCTCTTTGGGGTGTAATAAACTCTGTGCACTAAGAACAGATGTGGCACTCTCTGTGATGGGGAGAGTGACACCACTGTCCCCTGTTCCAGTATCCGTGCCCATTGTGCAGTTGTTATAGGGCCTATATCCTCCTCCCATTTTGCTTTATTTTTAGCCAACCTCTTCTCAGTTATAAAACCCCCCTTTATCTGTGAATATAATTCTGAAATGGGGCCTTTTGATGTTCCTGTCTTAATTAACCGATGAAGGTGGGGAATTTTTTGCCAGCTCACCGGGTGTGTTTTAAATTGGGCTTGAAGTGCGTGTCTTATCTGCAGGTAAGTATAGAACAAGGAGTTTGGGATAGCATACTCTCTGCTTAATTCTGAAAATGCTTTCAATGTATTACCTTCATATAACTGCTTCAATCTAGTTATACCTCGCTTTTCCCATTCCTTTAACTTTCCCATGGCTTGAATTTCTGGTAGGTATTTATTTTCCGAGAGGAGGGGAATATTCCGTTAACCCTTTATACCCCATGGCTTGTTTACCTTCCCGCCATATTCTTATGACCACCTTCAGTGTTGGGTTCTTAACAGGAAAGGAATCAGCCTCCAAATTTTCTATTATGGTGTTATGTGGGGCCCCCATTAACATCATTTTCCCACTGGCCCCTCCTCCTCCCTCTATTATACAACCCCTCAGATGCTGTAACTGGGCCGCTAAAAAATAGCTGTACGGGTGTGGAATAGCCAGCCCTCCCTCATTTGTTGACAACTGTAATATTTGGAGACTGATTCTTGCCCTAACCTTCTTCCAGATTAATTCCCTAAAAAGGGACTCTATTATTTTAAACCAGGCTTTCCCGATCCATACTGGGGCGTTGTGGAGCACATAGAGTAGTTGTGGCAACCAAATCATCTTAATAAGATTACTTCGTCCGGCTACTGATAGGGGAAGATGTTCCCAGATATCAGCCTTTTGCTTAAACTTAACTAGGAGTGGTCTTAAGTTATTATCAATGTATTGTTCTGGGTCTCGTGTCACCGCTATCCCCAGATAATCAATTTTTGCCACTACTTTTAATAGAGGGATTCCTTCACAGGCGGCATTGTCTACTGGATCCACCGGCAGAAGTGCAGACTTCTCCCAGTTTATCACCAGGCCCGAGAAACGGCCAAATACTTCCACCGTCTGCATCGCCGTTTTTAGTGACGTTGAGGAATCCCCCCAAAAAAGCAAGATGTCGTCCGCGATTTTCTCCTCCCCCACTTTCCTCTGGAATCCCTGTATCGCCTTTTTAGATCTAATCACTATTGCTAATGGCTCTATTGCTAACGCGAAGAGAAGGGGAGACAGGGGACATCCCTGCCTTGTCCCCCTCTCTAACCTAAAACTCTTTGAGTATTCATTATAAATTTTTATTTTTCCGCTGGCGGAGTTATAAAGCTTTTTTACCTATTTAATAAAGACGGGACCAAATCCAAATTTCTCTAACACATGCCAGAGATAATCCCATTCTAGGCTGTCAAAAGCCTTGGTGGCGTCCGGGATAGGAAAGCTCTGCCGCCTTTGTTCTCAGTTGGCGTCTGTAAATTCAGATACAGTCTTCTGATATTGATGCTGGTAGCTCTATTAGGGATGAATCCGGATTGATCCGGGTGTATTAATTTTTGAATGTATTTATTCATCCTGGCTGCCAGCACTTTAGCCAATATCTTGACGTCTGAACACAACAGTGAAATTGGTCTGTAAGATGATGCATCTAATTGATCTTTCCCCTCTTTTTGGAGTACTATTATGGTAGCCTCTGACATTGAGGCCGGCAACTTCCCCCCTTCTACCACCTAATTCAGCACCCTTAGCAGTTCTGGGAGGAGCACCTCCCCATATTGTTTGTAAATTTCCACTGGTAAGCCGTCTGGCCCAGGGGACTTCTGATTGGACATTTCCGCTACTGCTAATTGGAGTTCCTCTAGGGCAGTGATGGCGAACCTATGGCACGCGTGCCACAGCTGGCACTCCGAGCCCCCTCTGTGGGCACTCAGCACGCCGCCAGGATAGCAGAGGGAATCCCCCAGCAAGGCAGTCACTTTCACTGGCGGTGCAGGCACGGAGGAGCAGATTCCTCCTATCATGAGTGCGATTGGGCAGTGGGGCGGCAGATGCGAATAAAGCCCTCCCTGCATGCACTGAGGGCAGCCAATTGGAAAGGACATGGAGTGTCTGCTCTGTAAGCAGCGTGTGATGCCTGTAATGCTGTGTATGGAGGAGAATGACTCCTCCCTTCCTGGACGTGGAGAGCGGCTTCCTGTGCAGGGGCTCGGCGCTGAAGCATGGCAATGTGGAGGACTTTGTACATACACAGGTAGGAGAGTGCTATGGGGGAAGGAGGGGACGGCAAGGACACTGCTGTGTATGTGGGGGGGGATGTGAAGGGGCAGAGGACACTGCTTTTGGAAGGGCCTTCACATCATCCCACTGATCCTATGCATCCATCTCTGATCCCAGTACATGCATCCATCCCTGATCCCAGTACATGCATCCATCCCTGATCCCAGTACATGCATCCATCTCTGATCCCAGTACATGCATCCATCCCTGATCCCAGTACATGCATCCATCCCTGATCCCAGTACATGCATCCACCTCTGATCCCAGTACATGCATCCATCCCTGATCCCAGTACATGCATCCATCCCTGATCCCAGTACATGCATCCATCTCTGATCCCAGTACATGCATCCATCCCTGATCCCAGTACATGCATCCATCCCTGATCCCAGTACATGCATCCACCTCTGATCCCAGTACATGCATCCATCCCTGATCCCAGTACATGCATCCATCTCTGATCCCAGTACATGCATCCATCTCTGATCCCAGTACATGCATCCACCTCTGATCCCAGTACATGCATCCATCCCTGATCCCAGTACATGCATCCATCCCTGATCCCAGTACATGCATCCACCTCTGATCCCAGTACATGCATCCACCTCTGATCCCAGTACATGCATCCATCTCTGATCCCAGTACATGCATCCATCTCTGATCCCAGTACATGCATCCATCTCTGATCCCAGTACATGCATCCATCCCTGATCCCAGTACATGCATCCACCCCTGATCCCAGTACATGCATCCACCTCTGATCCCAGTACATCATGCATCCATCCCTGATCCCAGTACATGCCTCCATCCCTGATCCCAGTACATGCATCCATCCTTGATCCCAGTACATGCATCCATCCCTGATCCCAGTACATCCATCCATCCCTGATCCCAGTATTCTGAGCACATGCATCCATCCCTGATCTCAGAATTCTGAGCACATGCATCCATCCCTGATCCCAGAATTCTGAGCACATGCATCCATCCCTGATCCCAGAATTCTGAGCACATGCATCCATCTCTGATCCCAATACTCTGAGCACATGCATCCATCTCTGATCCCAGAATTCTGAGCACATGCATCCATCTCTGATCCCAGAATTCTGAGCACATGCATCCATCCCTGATCCCAGAATTCTGAGCACATGCATCCATCTCTGATCCCAATACTCTGAGCACATGCATCCATCTCTGATCCCAGAATTCTGAGCACATGCATCCATCTCTGATCCCAATACTCTGAGCACATGCATCCATCTCTGATCCCAGTATTCTGAGCACATGCATCCATCCCTGATCCCAGGATTCTGAGCGTAACACACTCCTTTGAAAAAGCACAAAATTGATTTTCTGGGCAGAATTGTATGTTTTCGGTCCCTTAGGAATCATTCAGAGGGATGATCAGTCCCTTCGTCTGTACAGAGCCACTGGTAGGTTTAATTTCATGTTGGCACTTTGAAATAAATAAGTTGGTTTTGTGGCGCTGTTTGGGCACTCAGGCTCAAAAAGGTTCGCCATCACTGCTCTAGGGTTATCGGGGATTCTATAACTCTTCTATCTTCCTCAGTTAAGGCTGGTGTTTCTATCCCCCCCAGAAATTCATCCATTTGTAACGTCTCGTCTTCCCTCTTTGACTTATATAAGTCCTGATAATAGGCCTCAAATGTCTCCAGAATTTCAGATGACTGAAAGGATATCTCTCCCCCCAACTTCCTTATTGCGGGAATACTAGAGGGGGCTGAGTTAGTTTTAGCCAATAGGGCCAGTGTATGACCTATACTCTCCCCTTCTGCAAAGGTACTCTGTCTTTGAAATAGGCGCTTGTTCTCTACTTTCCTTACAACTGCCATTTTGTACTCCTGTTGTTTCTCAAGCCATTTCCTTTGTTTCATCAGAGTTGGGTCCTCCACATATTGTTCTTCTGCTTCTCTCACCTCTTTCCTAATCTTCTCTTCCCATTCCCTAGAATTTTTTTTAATTTGGCTATTTGTTGGATCAGTACTCCCCTAAGGAAGGCCTTTAGGGTGTCCCATATCACTCCCACCGGCGCTGTCCCTTTATTAAAGCCCACCATCTCACTCAATTTTATATTTATCTCTTCTGGTTTTCCCATTAGTTCTAACCAGAAGGGGCTTATTTTCCATTTACTTGGAGGGCACTTTTTCCCTGTGTTCATTGTCAGCACCAGTGGTGAGTGATCCGACACCCCTCTTGGGTAAAAAACAATTTTGCTAGCCCGCTGCAGGCTCATCTCATTTCCTAGGGCCATATCTATTTTGGATAATGTGGAGTATGAACTTGAGAAACAGGAGTACTGCCTCTCATCTGGATTTCCCATTCTCCAGATATCACACCATCCGACCTCTTCTAAAAACTGGGTTAAACGTCCCTCTCCCCTCCCATCCGTCCATATTAGGGATGAGCTTCGAGTTCGAGTCAAACTCATGTTCGACTCGAACATTGCCTGTTCGCCCGTTCGCCGAACAGCGAACAAATTGGGGTGTTCGCGGCAAATTCGAAAAATCTATGGGAGAAATCTAAAGTGCTAATTATAAAGGCTTATATGCAAGTTATTGTCCTAAAAAGTGTTTGGGGACCCGGGTCCTGCCCCAGGGGACATGTATCAATGCAAAAAGAAGTTTTAAAAACGGCCGTTTTTTCGGGAGCAGTGATTTTAATAATGCTTAAAATGAAAAAATAAAAGTGAAATATTCCTTTAAATTTCGTACCTGGGGGGTGTGTATGATATGCATGTGAAGTGGCGCATGTTTCCCGTGCTTAGAACTGTCCCTGCAAAAAGTGTCATTTTTGAAAGAAAAAAATGCATTTAAAACTGACTCGCGGCTATTAATGAATTGTCGGCTCCCGGCAATACATACAAAAGTCATTGAGAAAAAAAAAAAAAAAAAGCGTGGGGGTTCCCCAGAATTCAATTACCAGGCCCTTCAGGTCTGGAATGGATATTAAGGGGAACCCCGCCGCAAATAAAAAAAAAATTGACGTGGGGTTCCCCCAAATATCCATTCCAGGCCCTTCAGATCTGGCATGGATTTTAAGGGGAACTCCACCCCAAATTAAAAAAAAAATGGCGTGGAGTCCCCCTAAAAATCCATACCAGACCCCTTATCCGAGCACGCAACCTGGCCGGCCGCAGGGGAAAAGGGGGGGACGAGAGAGCGGCCCCCCCTCCCTCCTGAACCGTACCAAGCCACATGCCCTCAACATGGGGAGGATGTCCCCATGTTGATGGGGACAAGGGCCTCATCCCCACAACCCTTGCCCGGTGGTTGTGGGGGTCTGCGGGCGGGGGGCTTATCGGAATCTGGAAGACCCCTTTAACAAAGAGGACCCCCAGATCCCGGCCCCCCCCCATGTGAATTGGTAAGGGGTACATTGTACCCCTACCATTTCACGAAGAAAGCGTAAAAAAATGTTTAAAAAAACACACAAACACCTTGAAAAAGTCCTTTATTTAAAAAAAAAAAAAAAAAACATTCCAGCGGTGAAATCCAGTGTCCCGCGGCGATCCCGATGTCCAGCGCTGTCCGTCATTGGTTGTGCCTGAGCGGACCTGATGGGGAACTCCCTCTCAGTATTTTAAATGTATAGACCCGCCCCTTCTAAAGTTCCCCATCAGGTCCGCTCAGCGGACGAGATGCGGAACATGAGAAGGGGCGGGTCTATACATGTATTACCAAAGTGAGAGCAGTTCCCCATCAGGTCCGCCTCCTCGGTATGTCGGACCCGCCTACGTCATTGGCTTGAGCGGGGAACTTCCTTCACTATGTAAATTTAAATTACACAGTGAAGGAAGTTCCCCGCTCAAGCCAATGACGTAGGCGGGTCTGACATACCGAGGGGGCGGACCTGATGGGGAACTGCTCTCACTTTGGTAATACATGTATAGACCCGCCCCTTCTCATGTTCCGCATCTCGTCCGCTGAGCGGACCTGATGGGGAACTTTAGAAGGGGCGGGTCTATACATTTAAAATACTGAGAGGGAGTTCCCCATCAGGTCCGCTCAGGCACAACCAATGACGGACAGCGCTGGACATCGGGATCGCCGCGGGACACTGGATTTCACCGCTGGAATGTTTTTTTTTTTTTTTTTTAAATAAAGGACTTTTTCAAGGTGTTTGTGTGTTTTTTTAAACATTTTTTTACGCTTTCTTCGTGAAATGGTAGGGGTACAATGTACCCCTTACCAATTCACATGGGGGGGGGCCGGGATCTGGGGGTCCTCTTTGTTAAAGGGGTCTTCCAGATTCCGATAAGCCCCCCGCCCGCAGACCCCCACAACCACCGGGCAAGGGTTGTGGGGATGAGGCCCTTGTCCCCATCAACATGGGGACATCCTCCCCATGTTGAGGGCATGTGGCTTGGTACGGTTCAGGAGGGAGGGGGGGCCGCTCTCTCGTCCCCCCCTTTTCCCCTGCGGCCGGCCAGGTTGCGTGCTCGGATAAGGGGTTTGGTATGGATTTTTAGGGGGACTCCACGCCATTTTTTTTTTAATTTGGGGTGGAGTTCCCCTTAAAATCCATGCCAGATCTGAAGGGCCTGGAATGGATATTTGGGGGAACCCCACGTCAATTTTTTTTTTATTTGCGGCGGGGTTCCCCTTAATATCCATTCCAGACCTGAAGGGCCTGGTAATTGAATTCTGGGGAACCCCCACGCTTTTTTTTTTTTTTTTCTCAATGACTTTTGTATGTATTGCCGGGAGCCGACAATTCATTAATAGCCGCGAGTCAGTTTTAAATGCATTTTTTTTCTTTCAAAAATGACATTTTTTGCAGGGACAGTTCTAAGCACGGGAAACATCCGCCACTTCACATGCATATCATACACACCCCCCAGGTACGAAATTTAAAGGAATATTTCACTTTTATTTTTTCATTTTAAGCATTATTAAAATCACTGCTCCCGAAAAAACGGCCGTTTTTAAAACTTCTTTTTGCATTGATACATGTCCCCTGGGGCAGGACCCAGGTCCCCAAACACTTTTTAGGACAATAACTTGCATATTAGCCTTTATAATTAACACTTTAGATTTCGAACGTTCGAGTCCATTGTATTTAATAGGGTTCTAAAGTTTACACGAACATTTTGTCTGTTCGCAGGTTCTGGTGCGAACCGAACAGGGGGGTGTTCGGCTCATCCCTGGTCCATATCCCCGGTGGAAATCTGTCTACTGTCCTGTCCAATACTGCGTTAAAGTCCCCTACTACTATTATGGGACTTTCTTCCTTATTTAGCGCAAATTCCACAAATTTATACAAGATCTCCATATTAAAGGGTGGCGGAACATAGATATTTGCCAGTACATATGGTTTGTTTTCTATCAAGCAGTACAAAAAGATAAAGCGACCCAATTCATCTATCCTAACCTCTCTACAAACAAAAGACACCCCCCTTTTCACCAGTATACTCACCCCCCTAGAGCAAGAAGAATGGACTGAATGATACTGGCACTGATATTTCCTATTGGATAGCTTTACTTTTGTTTCCCTTGTTAAATGAGTCTCTTGAATGCAAATTAACTCCACCCCATACCATTCAAGCGTGGGAAATATTGCAGCTCTTTTTATCGGGTCGCCCAACCCCCGGACATTCCAGGAGCCTATGTTAAATGTTTTAGGCCGCATACCAATACAACAGCATAATAACGAGGAAGACATTTAGGAGCAAAAGACCCATCTGGGCCCCAAAAAGTTCAATCTTATGCGGCGTACACACGATCGTTTTTCATGCCATTTTTTAAATCGACGTTTTTCTCGTAGTTTTTTTTCATGTTTCCTCTCAAGCCTGTCTTGCGTACACACGATCATTTTAAAAAACGTTCAAGCAAAGCGCAGTGACGTACAACACGTACGACGGCACTATAAAGGGGAAGTTCCGTTCTGATGGTGCCACCCTTCATGTTAGTAAAGTTTGTTGAGCGACGATTCGCGCTTTTCAGCCTCCTGCTTTTCAGTCCGTTACAGCGTGACGAATGTGCTATCTCCATTACAAATGCTAGTTTTACCAGAACGTGCGCTCCCATCTCATACTTGATTCTGAGCATGCGCATTTTTTTTCACCTCGTCAAAGCATACACACCATCGTTTTTCACGTCGTTAAAAAAAACGACATGAAAAACGACGTGAAAAAATAGAGCATGTTCGAAATTTTTAATGCCCGTTTTTCACGTTGTTAAAAATGCTCTGGAGCATACACACGATCAGTTTTAATGCCCATTTTTAAAAATTACATTTTTAACGGCATGAAAAACGATCGTGTGTATGGGGCATTAGGTAAAAGAGAATTTTGTGTTCCATCGTACAAAAAGAAAGAGGTGCTAAACAAGCATACCCTTCGAGAAAAATCCTTAATGCACAAAATCAGAAAAAATAAATAAACCGATACAGAAAAAAACTATTACTCTACTGCTCCATTTTTGTCCTTGATCTACTACTAAATTACTTTTTTTTAAGTGTAAAAAAATCCCATCTTTTAATTTGAACTGTGATATTCGTGATTTTGTGCACCAAGAAGGGGAGCCTTACTTCCTGTCATAAAGAAAAAAAGGGTAAATAAAATAAAAAAAGAAAGGGAGAAAAAAGGTAAAAAATTTATTAATGATACAAGGACAGAAAAAAAGAATAGGGAAAAACTTACTTCTTTTAAATGTATTTTTCATAGAGTGTAGATTTCCCCAAATTACCTTCCTCTCATATTTCCCTCTCTCCTGTACCTGAAATGTAACATTTGTGGATTTGTGCAATTTTATCCACCCCTTCTGTCTCTTAGACCACCCCCCAAACGCCCTCCCTTCCCCCTCCCCCAGCCTATCTAGGCATACCCTAGGGGCTGTGCTTGTGACCACTACCTGCCATCCCTCCCTTTCATACCCCTCCAAATTCATATCCTCTTGTGACCTTCCCCATTCCCTCCCTCTATCCCCCCCCCCCTTTCCCTCCCAAATATGAAAGAATTTTGTGCATCGGAGAGCTTCCTATTTGGTGTATCCTATTCATGCATTCATGTATTTGGTGCTAAACTATAATGATCCATCCCCTAATTGATAAAATTAAAAAAAGGGGGAAAGAAAAAAAAAAAGGGATTTTACCGCCCCCATCCCTCCAAAGAAACCACCCTCCCATAGGAGGGGATTTGGACCTCCCTTTAAAATTAAGACCTTATATAAACTTTCCCGTAGGTATACTGTATATAATTTAGTTTTGTTTTCTTCCAGCCACTGTGCTGCTTTTTCTGGTGAATCAAAAAATTGAGGGCCCTCCAGAGTCATTATCCTTAGGCGTGCTGGGTACAGTAGTGCATATGTGATTTTATTTTTTAGAAGGTTACGTTTAATTGATGCGAACTCGGCTCTGCATTTACTTAATTCCGGCGAGAAATCTGGATATAATGAGATTCTTGACCCCTTATAGAAGATGTCCCCCTTCTCTCTTGCTTTTTGCAATACAGTTGTCTTATCAGTGTAGTTAAGGAATTTCACTAGTAGGGGTCTAGGATATCCATCTTTTGGATGAGCTCTGAATGGAACTCTATGAGCTCTTTCTATCGCCAAGAGTGGTGAAAAGACATTCTCCCCAAACGTATCTCTGAGCCAGTTCTCTAGAAAACTAATGGGGTGGGCGCCCTCGCTTCGTTCCGGGAGGCCCACCACCCGTATATTGTTTCTACGTAACCTGTTTTCAATTTTATCAAGTTTTGATGCCTGCCACCCCATTTGTTCTTTCATTGCTTTAATCTCCTGTTTCAATGGGTACACCTCATCTTCCACTTGGCTCATTCTCTCCTCTACAGCTGTGTCCTTAACACCGTCCTCTGCAGTTCTTGGCCCATAGAGGCTAGTTGCTCCTTTATCCCTTTTATCTGTTCAGATACACTGTCCAATGACCCTCTGCATGCATTCACAGCCCAAAGTACTTCTTTTAGCGTTGGCTCTTCCTCCCCAGATAGAGCGGCATCCGGGGCTATTCCAGGAGTTGCCGTTAGGATTGTTACAGGTACAGCCGTAACCCCCAGAGTCTCTCCCACAGAGCCCTTTTTACTCCCTGTTTTTGGGCCTGTTGTACCATGGCCTAAGCTTTTTCTATCTGCCGCTGTTCCTGTTTGATTTTTTCCCTGTGCTTGTTGATGTTGAGTCCCTTTACCTGGCGAATTTGCTGAAGTATGGGCAAACCTCTCCAATTTAGCTGCTGTAGCTACCGCCACTATTTGCATTGCTTTCTCTTTCTCTTTTGCTGAGCGCGTTGTTTGAGACCCCCCGCTCTCCATATTAAACTGCTCTTTTTTTGATGACATCCTATACCCTATGCCCTGGCCAGCTGCTGATGACCACTGTTTAAATAGGCAAATATGGCTGAGAAAGAGATGGAGGACTAAGCTGAAAATAGGTAGGGATAGAGTAAGCTTTAACTTACTATCAGGTCACAGTTCAGTTCAGTTTGATTCAGTGCAATACCGTACAGTCCTTAGTTGCTATCTATCACTCTAACACCAGCTGTTAGCAGGAGGACCGGCTCTGGAACGGCTTCACTAGCACAGTTCATAATTCATAGTGCGCAGTTCATAGTGCATAGTTCATAGTGCACAGCCTGCTGCCCTGCTACTCAAACCGTCCAGGCTCAGATAACACACTAACTATCCAGGTGCATAAGTGTATAAGGTAACCTCCACAACTGCTCCCCCCAGCAGTCTTTAGACAGTTTTAGTTTTGCTAGTGTGGCTACTGCCGCTGCTGCACTCTTAGTCACAGACTCCCTTCACACATCTATACAGGCTGCACGTACTGGTGTCACTTGAAAAGTAAGTCTCAGGGCCCCCTCCACTTCCGCCGTGCGAGTAGCCTCTGTTCCCGGCGTGCTGGTCTCCTTTCCTCCTCTCCTCCTCAGTTCGTAACTCGCCCCACAGTTCCCGATCTCGCGAGATCACGTAAGGTACCGCGGGATTACGGAGGGTAATCACGGAGGGTGATGCTGCTTTTGATGCACAGAGCGCAACGCTGGATTCACATTCACATTGCCTGGCACATCCATAATGATGAAGGTATGGGGGTAAAAAATAGCTGTAATTGTGTCCGTCGGCAGTACATCTAGCACCGGCCTCCTTCACATTGCCATTGTCTGGGCGGGGGGATAGAACAGGGGAATAGAACGGGTGGAGGTCACACGATCATCCTCACTTCTTACTCCTCACACACTCCCATCCCCTCCAACAACGTCCGGTCACCGAACTCTTGTGAATCTGGTACAGGAGGCAGGCGAACTGCTTCAGAGAGGTGCAGCAGGTGATTCCGATGCCAAGGCTTTAGTGGGCCCACACTCCCTTCTGGCCTAATCTGATATACCAGAAGGCCTGGTAACTGCTTGCAGATGACATATGGCTGCGATTTTCAGCGGTCAGCCAACTTGCGTTTACCGGGGATACCCAAATTCCTCAGTAGTACTCTATCCCCGGGCTGCAAGTCCTGTATTCTGACCTTGAGGTCGAAGTTTCTTTTATTCCTCAGTCCTTTGGTCTGACGTAGCTTGAGCTTTTTCATAGGCCATTTTCAGACTCTTCCATAACCAATCCACATACCCCTTGTGGGATGCTGCTGAAGCATGATCAAGTGATATGCCAAAGGCCAGGTCCACTGGTAGCAGAGCCTCTCGCCCAAACATCAAACGGTACAGTGAATATCCAGTAGCATCACTGGTGGTACTGTTGTAGGCATGTACAATGGCAGCTACATGCTTGCTCCAGTGCTGCTTCTTCTCTGAGTTCAGAGTCCCCAACATGTCTAAACCATTCAGGCTGAGCATCCCCCTGTGGGTGGTACGGGGTAGTTCTAGTCTTTTTAATGCCCAACAAGTCTAACAACTTCCTTATCAGTTTGCTTTCAAAGTCTCTTTCTTGATCTGAATGAAGGCGTTGGGGCAGACCATAGTGCACAAAGAACTTCTCCAAAAGTACTTTTGCTGCTGTCAAGGCTTTCTGGTCCTTTGTTGGGAATGCTTGAGCATATCTGGTGAAATGGTCTGTTACCACTAGAACATTCCCTTGTCCACTCAGATCAGGCTCCAGGCAAAGGAAATCAATGCACACCAGTTCCATGGATCCCTGACTCTGTAGATGGCCCATTGGGGCGGCTTGATGGGGCAGGGTCTTCCTCTGGATGCATCGGACACAAGAATGACAGTACCCCTCAACTTCAGCCCGCATGCAGGGCCAATAGAATCTGTCTCTTACTAGTTGGAAGGTTCTTTCGGACCCCAGATGACCATGATCGTCATGGAGAGCAGTTAGGACCGTCTCCCTGTGTTTAGCGGGCAGGAACAGTTGCCACTTTTCTTCTAGATCATCAGAGGGGCCCCTTCGGTAGACCACCCCTTGATGTATCTGCAGCCAGTCCCACTCTCTGTGTAACAGTCAGGCTTCTTTAGAAGAGTCTGTTAGAAGCATCTCAGGGCACTGGTTCTCCAAGGCCTTCAATACCAGTTTTCCCAGGGGGTCTTCTAATTGATCTCCCCTTAAGTCCTTCTTGGACAGTTTAGGTAGACCCTCTTCTTCGACTCGGGTCACATTGCAATAACATCTGGGTACTCTAACAGCCGAAACTTTAATCTCTTTGGCCCTTGATCCTCCTCTGGCCTGAAGTTCCACTCCCTGGTATAGCGCTTGCACTCCTTCCGGGGTCAACTGAGCCCACTCTTCAATAGGGTCACTGGGGGCATGGGACCTCCTGGATAGGGCATCTGCATCTCTATTTCCAACTCCAGGTCGGTACTTCAGGCTGAATGTGAAACCTGAAAGGGCAGCCAACAACCTATGTCCTGTTGCATCCAGTTTGGCGGTGGTCAGGAGGTAGGAGAGTGGATTGTTATCCGTCTTGACTATGAATTCAGCCCTGTATAAATAGTCTTTCAACTTGTCCACTACAGCCCACTTTATTGCCAGGAATTTGAGCTTGTGCGTGGGGTAATTCTTCTCAGCTGGGGCCAGACTCCTACTCACATAGGCAACAGGCCGCAAGTGACCACCGTGCTCTTGGTATAGTACCCGGCCTAGCCCTTCTCGACTGGCATCAACATGAAATTCGTAGGGATTTGTGGTATCTGCGTAGACCAAAACGGGGGCAGTGGTTAGGCTTGCCTTCAACTGGATGAAGGCCTCTTCACACTTGGTGGTCCACTTATCCTGGATAGACTCTTTAGGCTTCCTGGGCCCCGCGGAAGGTTTCACAGGCTTGACTGGCTCTGGGACATCATCTTCCCCTTCACTCCTCAATAGGGATGAGCATCGGCTGTTCGATCGTTCGACGAAGATCGAACGATTTGGGCCGTTCGCGCCAAATTCGAATGACGCGAACGGCCCACAATGCACTACGCCATCGCAGTGTCATCCAGGCGCTGTGATTGGCCAAGCATGCACTGTGACCCCGCATGCTTGGCCAATCACAGCGCCGGCAGCGAGGAGAGCAATGATTGGCCACAGGCAGGATGCCTGTGGCCAATTATTGCTGAGGGTGTTTAGTACACGCCCCACACTATAAAAGGCCACCAGCACGGCGGCCTAGTGTAGTGTGTTCCGGAGCAGGGAAAGACAAGCATAGGCAGGGACAGTGACATTTATTTCTTTCTTGCTTAACCTGGATTCCTTTAGTTTAGGGAAAGAGAAGGATAGGTAGGGAGAGTGTCAGTGTGTTTTACTGTGCGAGTCCTTGTTTCTAGGGACAAAGAAGGAAAGTGAGGGGATTTCTCCTTGTGCTATAGTGTGCTTTAAAAAAACATTTTTTCTAGGGACAGAAAACTGTAGGTAGGGAGAGTGTCAGTTTCTTTCACTGTGCCAGTCCTTGTTTCTAGGGACAAAGAAGGAAAGTGAGGGGAATTCTCCTTGTGCTATAGTGTGCTTTAAAAAAACATTTTTTCTAGGGACAGAAAACTGTAGGTAGGGAGAGTGTCAGTTTCTTTCACTGTGCCAGTCCTTGTTTCTAGGGACAAAGAAGGAAAGTGAGGGGATTTCTCCTTGTGCTATAGTGTGCTTTAAAAAAACATTTTTTCTAGGGACAGAAAACTGTAGGTAGGGAGAGTGTCAGTTTCATTCACTGTGCCAGTCCTTGTTTCTAGGGACAAAGAAGGAAAGTGAGGGGAATTCTCCTTGTGCTATAGTGTGCTTTAAAAAAAACATTTTTTCTAGGGACAGAAAACTGTAGGTAGGGAGAGTGTCAGTTTCTTTCACTGTGCCAGTCCTTGTTTCTAGGGACAAAGAAGGAAAGTGAGGGGAATTCTCCTTGTGCTATAGTGTGCTTTAAAAAAACATTTTTTCTAGGGACAGAAAACTGTAGGTAGGGAGAGTGTCAGTTTATTTCACTGTGCCAGTCCTTGTTTCTAGGGACAAAGAAGGAAAGTGAGGGGATTTCTCCTTGTGCTATAGTGTGCTTTAAAAAAAAAAATTTTCTAGGGACAGAAAACTGTAGGTAGGGAGAGTGTCAGTTTCTTTCACTGTGCCAGTCCTTGTTTCTAGGGACAAAGAAGGAAAGTGAGGGGATTTCTCCTTGTGCTATAGTGTGCTTTAAAAAAACATTTTTTCTAGGGACAGAAAACTGTAGGTAGGGAGAGTGTCAGTTTCTTTCACTGTGCCAGTCCTTGTTTCTAGGGACAAAGAAGGAAAGTGAGGGGAATTCTCCTTGTGCTATAGTGTGCTTTAAAAAAACATTTTTTCTAGGGACAGAAAACTGTAGGTAGGGAGAGTGTCAGTTTCTTTCACTGTGCCAGTCCTTGTTTCTAGGGACAAAGAAGGAAAGTGAGGGGATTTCTCCTTGTGCTATAGTGTGCTTTAAAAAAACATTTTTTCTAGGGACAGAAAACTGTAGGTAGGGAGAGTGTCAGTTTCTTTCACTGTGCCAGTCCTTGTTTCTAGGGACAAAGAAGGAAAGTGAGGGGAATTCTCCTTGTGCTATAGTGTGCTTTAAAAAAACATTTTTTCTAGGGACAGAAAACTGTAGGTAGGGAGAGTGTCAGTTTCTTTCACTGTGCCAGTCCTTGTTTCTAGGGACAAAGAAGGAAAGTGAGGGGAATTCTCCTTGTGCTATAGTGTGCTTTAAAAAAACATTTTTTCTAGGGACAGAAAACTGTAGGTAGGGAGAGTGTCAGTTTCTTTCACTGTGCCAGTCCTTGTTTCTAGGGACAAAGAAGGAAAGTGAGGGGAATTCTCCTTGTGCTATAGTGTGCTTTAAAAAAAACATTTTTTCTAGGGACAGAAAACTGTAGGTAGGGAGAGTGTCAGTTTCTTTCACTGTGCCAGTCCTTGTTTCTAGGGACAAAGAAGGAAAGTGAGGGGATTTCTCCTTGTGCTATAGTGTGCTTTAAAAAAACATTTTTTCTAGGGACAGAAAACTGTAGGTAGGGAGAGTGTCAGTTTCTTTCACTGTGCCAGTCCTTGTTTCTAGGGACAAAGAAGGAAAGTGAGGGGAATTCTCCTTGTGCTATAGTGTGCTTTAAAAAAACATTTTTTCTAGGGACAGAAAACTGTAGGTAGGGAGAGTGTCAGTTTCTTTCACTGTGCCAGTCCTTGTTTCTAGGGACAAAGAAGGAAAGTGAGGGGATTTCTCCTTGTGCTATAGTGTGCCAAAGCATTCCTCATCAACCATCTTTGAAATCCTTGTTTTTTGGACAGTCAGGGAAATTGTCGTTGTGCTATTCTGTGCAAAAGCAATAATCCTCAACCATATTTAGAAATCCTTAAGTAAAGGGACAGAGAAGGACACCTGAAGGTAGCCCTTATTGCTTTTTTCCCATCTCCCTGCAGGCCATCTATTAGAATGTCTGGAAGGCAAACAAGGAGAGGCAGACAGTCAGGAGGCAATAAAAGAGGGCAAGCAGGCTCTGTGTCTGGGGGCAACAGTGCTGGTCGTGGACGCGGTGCATTGTCATCAGCACATGGCCATGGGACACGCTTGTCCTTCTTTTCGGCAGCTGGACATGTTGAGCCACATCATGCCGAAGACTTGGTAGAGTGGATGACCAAGCCCTCCTCCTCCTCCTCATCCTCTCTCACCCAGGCTCAGGGTACTGGCAAAGCAGCTGCCAAAGCGTCCTCTTCCCTGGTATCAATGTCAGACTCATCATCAGTCACTCCTTCCCTAGACCCACCATGTCCTCCTCCTGAGGAGTCCCCCGAACTGTTTGAGCACAGTGTTGGGTACATGCTCCAGGAGGATGCCCAGCGTTTCGAAGGGTCTGATGATGAAACCCAGCTACAGGAAGGCAGTAGCGTGAGAGCAGACAGAGGGGATGCTCAAGAAGGACACCAATCTGGCAGTCATGTTCCAGCAGCTGCAGCATACTGCCAGATTGGCTCCAGTGATGAGGAGGGAGGGGATGATGAGGTCACTGACTCCACGTGGGTGCCTAATAGGAGAGAGGAGGAGGAGGAGGATGAGGAGGAGGCACATCTCCAACGAGGCAGGATGCCCTTTGGTGGCCAGCGTAAGGGCAGGACACCGACGGAATCACACCGCAGAGCTCCGCCTGTGCAGGGCGCTGCCTCTGCCCGTCATTCAAAAAGTTCCTTGGTGTGGGCCTTTTTTGAGGCTAGTGCATCAGATCGCACAGCTGCTGTTTGCAACATATGTCTCAAGCGTATATCGCGTGGCCAAAACATCAGCCGCTTGGGTACCACATGCCTGACCAGACATATGTTGACCTGCCATGCAGCTCGTTGGCAAGCCTACCTCAAAGACCCACACCAAAGAACAAAGCGGACCTCTCCTTGCACCGCATCAGCTGGGATCTCCAACCCCACTATAACTTCAGTCCTCTCTGAAACATGCACTGAGAGGAATGAAGGTGTAGAATTAGGTGTGTCACAGCCAAGTACTTGCGGCCACTCTGCTAGCAGTACACCGACGTCCGATTCTAGCAGGCAAATTTCCCTGCCCCAGCTGCTGGACCGTCGAAAGAAGTTCACTCCCAGCCATCCACATGCCCAGCGGTTGAATGCTAGCTTGGCTAAATTGCTAGCGCTTCAACTGCTGCCTTTTCAGTTGGTAGACTCGGCCCCCTTCCGTGAGTTTGTGCAATGTGCGGTTTCTCAGTGGCAGGTTCCCAAACGCCACTTTTTCTCACGGAAGGCTATTCCGGCTCTCTACCGGCATGTGGAAGGCAATGTCTTGGCCTCGCTGGACAGGGCGGTCAGGTGCATATTACCGCTGACTCATGGTCCAGCAGGCATGGACAGGGACGTTACCTTTCTTTCACGGCCCATTGGGTCACTCTTTTGGCAGCTGGGAAGGATGCAGGACAAGGTGCAGTAGTGTTGGAGGTTGTTCCACCGCCACGCCTCCAAAATGCTACTACTGGTTGTGACACACCTCTCTCCTCCACCCCCTCCTCTTCTTCTTCCTCCATGGCCTCTTCCTGTGGTTTGTCCTATGAACCAGCGGTGCTCCGTAGCCGTTCACGGGGCTACGCAAGTACGCAGGCAAAAAGATGCCATGCCGTGCTTGCGCTGGTGTGTTTGGGGGACAGAAGCCACACTGGGGCAGAGGTCCTGTCTAATCTGCAGGGCCAGGCCGAGAGGTGGTTGACGCCACGCCAGCTTAAGCCAGGAATGGTGGTTTGCGACAATGGCACCAACCTCCTCTCCGCCCTCCGACAGGGACAACTGACCCATGTGCCCTGTGTGGCTCACGTCCTTAACCTGGTGGTGCAGCGGTTCTTGGGCAGGTACCCGGGCTTACAGGATGTCCTGAGGCAGGCCAGGAAAGTCTGTGTGCATTTCCGCAGATCTTATAATGCCAGTGCTCGCCTGGCTGAGCTGCAAAAGGAGTTGAACCTGCCCAAGAACCGCCTTATATGTGACATGCCCACCAGGTGGAACTCAACGTTGGCCATGCTGCAGCGGCTGCACACGCAGCAGAGGGCCATCAATGAGTACCTGTGCGACTACGGCACCAGGACAGGGTCAGGGGAGCTTGGTTTTTTTTCTCCACGCCAGTGGGGCATGATCAGGGATGCATGCACTGTCCTGGCACCATTTGAGGAGGCCACGAGGATGGTGAGCAGTGACAGTGCATGCATCAGTGACACTGTACCTCTTGTCCACCTGTTGGAGCACACGCTGCGTGGAATAATGGACAGGGCACTTGAGGCAGAACAGAGGCAGGAAGAGGAGGACTTCCTTGCCTCTCAAGGCCCCCTTCACCCAGACAGTGTTCCTTCTGTCCCACCCATCGCACAGGAAGAGGAAGAGGAGGAGGAGGAGGAGGAGGAGGAGGATTGTGTCAGCATGGAGGTGGAGGCTGGCACTCAGCATCATCAGCAGCAGTCTTTTAGGGATGATTTACAGTCCCAAGAAACCAGTGGACTTGTACGTGGCTGGGAGGAGGTGGCTGCGGATCATGTCGTCCTTAGTGACCCAGAGGACTCCGGAGCGAATGCCTCAGCAAACCTACGCTGCATGGCCTCCCTGATCCTGCAAAGTCTGCGGAAGGATCCTCGTATTCTTCGGATCAAGGAGAGGGACCATTACTGGCTGGCCACTCTCCTTGATCCACGGTACAAGGGTAAGGTTGCGGACCTTATGTTACCTTCGCAGAGGGAGCAGAGGATGAGACAACTCCGGGAGGCCTTGCAGAAAGGTCTGTGCAACGCGTTCCCAGAGACTGGGAGGTTACAAACTCCTGGTCCTGGACAACGAGTTGCTGAGGCTTCAGCCAGTCAAAGAAGGAGCGGTGGGGAAGGTGGCCGTCTGACCGATGCGTTTAGACAATTCTTTAGTCCGCAGCCCCAAAGTATGATCGGTTCCAGCAACCATCGCCAGCGTCTGATAAACATGGTGCAGGAATATCTAGGGGCAAGGTCAGACTTGGACACCTTCCCCACCGAAAATCCTCTGGCTTACTGGGTCTTGAGGATGGATCACTGGCCAGAGCTTGCACAGTATGCAATTGAGCTACTGGCCTGTCCTGCATCCAGCGTTCTTTCGGAACGCACATTCAGTGCTGCTGGAGGATTTGTCACGGATCACAGGGTGCGCCTGTCCACCGACTCGGTTGATCGACTGACTTTCATCAAGATGAACCAGTCTTGGATCACCACCAGCTACCACACACCTGATGCTGATATAACAGACTAATTGATTTTAACATGTCACATCCCTTCAAGACTGATGCTGATGCTGAGTGCCTGTGCTGTTATGTTGACTGGCTATCCTCCTCCTCCGAGTCCTCAATGATACGATTGATGATGATAGCTTGGAAGATCATTTTTGTTTATGGGTGCCGCCACCAGTGGCTAAGGCCCAATTTTTCAGCCCCTGTTTTACAGGGGCGTGTAATTACAATTTTTTTAGCAATAATTTGCCATAGGGCTCATTGCTGTGCTCCAAGTACAGTATCTGTGAGGGGTTGGAGTGTTGTGGCACCAGTGCCTAAGGCCCAATTTTTCAGCCCCTGTTTAACAGGGGCGTGTCATTACAATTTTTGAAGCAATACTTTGCAACAGGGCTCATTGCTGTGCTCCAAGTACAGTATCTGTGAGGGGTTGTAGTGTTGTGCCACCAGTGCCTAAGGCCCAATTTTTCAGCCCCTGTTCAACAGGGGCATGCAATTACAATTCTTGATCTAATAATTCACAGCAGGGCCCATTGCTGCACCCACCAAGAGTAACTCTGAGGGCTTACAGTGTTGTGGCAACGCCACCACCACCACCACCACGAAAGGCCCAATTTTTCAGCCCCTGTTCAAAAGGGGCATGTAATTACAATTCTTGATCTAATAATTCACAGCAGGGCCCATTGCTGCACCCACCAAGAGTAACTCTGAGGGCTTACAGTGTTGTGGCAACACCACCACCACCACCACGAAAGGCCCAATTTTTCAGCCCCTGTTCAACAGGGGCATGCAATTACAATTCTTGATCTAATAATTCACAGCAGGGCCCATTGCTGCACCCACCAAGAGTAACTCTGAGGGCTTACAGTGTTGTGGCAACGCCACCACCACCACCACCACGAAAGGCCCAATTTTTCAGCCCCTGTTCAAAAGGGGCATGTAATTACAATTCTTGATCTAATAATTCACAGCAGGGCCCATTCCTGCACCCACCAAGAGTAACTCTGAGGGCTTACAGTGTTGTGGCAACACCACCACCACCACCACCACCACCACCACGAAAGGCCCAATTTTTCAGCCCCTGTTCAACAGGGGCATGCAATTACAATTCTTGATCTAATAATTCACAGCAGGGCCCATTGCTGCACCCACCAAGAGTAACTGTCAGGGCTTACAGTGTTGTGGCACCAGCACCACCATCAAAGGCCCAATTTTTACTACCACTGTTCAACAATTATATGTAATTAAAATTCCTGATATAATAGTTGACAGCAGGGCGTTCCAGCACCAACCAAGAGTAACTGTGAGTGCTTACAGTGTTGTGCCAACACCAACAACTAAGGGGCCTATTTCTGCAGAGTATATACGGCAGGTCCCTACTTTCAAACATCCAACTTACAAACGACTCCTACTTGCAAACGCAAGAAGACAACAGGAAGTGAGAGGAAATCTACCACTAGGAAGGAAAATTCTCTCCTGTAAGAATAAATATGGGAGAAAGGTGTCTCCTCTGTACTGATGCTTTATCAGCAATCCTTGTTTCAAGAAAAACACCACATTTCAAAAACAGTTGTCATTGGGACGGAAAGTGAGGTGAAATGTTCTGAACAGGGGCACAGACAGCAAAACAAATGTTACGGGGGTGATAACCCTTACCTATGTTTTCCAAAAAGTTTAAAAATAGATTTTTGGGCTGGAGCTACACTTCAACAATGTACCTGTTCAAAATTACAAACAGATTCTACATAAGAACAAACCTACAGTCCCTGTCTTGTATGCACCGCCTGTATACGGCTGTTCAGAGTATATAGGGCCTTTTTTATTTTATGTGCGGGGTTCCCCTTAATATCCATACAAGACCCAAAGGGGCTGGTAATGGGCTGGGGTAGGGGGGGGGTCATGGGGTAGCTATGCCATTTTTCTTAAAGATTTTCATCCATATTACCGGGACCAGACATTACATTAAAGCCGCAAGCAGTTTTAAATGGCTTTTTTTTCCTTTAGAAGTGTCATTTTGTGCAGGGACAGTTCTAAACACGGGAAACACGTGGCACTTCACAGGCATACTTTAGACACCCCCCAGGTACGATATTTAAAGGAATATTTGACTTTTTTTTTTCACTTTATGCATCATTAAAATGACTGCTCCCGGAAAACGACCGTTTTTAAAACTTCTTTTTGCATTGATACATGTCCCCTGGTGCAGAACCCGGGTTCCCAAACCCTTTTTAGGACAATAACATGCATAATAGTTGTTATAATTAGCACTTTAGAATTCGAACGTTCGCATCCATTGTATTTAATAGGGTTCTAATGTTCGTACGAACTTTCGGTCCGTTCGCGGGTTCTGGTGCGAACCGAACCCGGGGGTGTTCGGCTCATCACTACTCCTCAATAGTTCATTAAGGGGCCGGGCAATCTTGGCAAATCCTTCCACAAATCTTCTATAGTAAGAGCAGAACCCCAGGAATGACCGAAGCTCAGTCACGTTAGTGGGCCTTAGCCAAGAGGTGACGGGTTCCAGCTTCTACCGGTCTGTGGCTATCCCTTCTGCAGACACAATGTGGCCCAGGTAATGGACTGAGGGCTGGTAGAGATGGCACTTCTCTAAAGAAAGTTTCAGGCCTTCTTCATGGAGCCTCTTTAAAACATTTTTCAAGCGCTCTTCATGTTCTTCTAGAGTTCTGCCGAACACAATGTCATCCAGGTACACCAGCACTCCAATCAGGTTCATGTCTCCCACTGTGTTCTCCATCAGTCTTTGAAAAGTGTGTGGGGCTCCTGACAAGCCCTGGGGCATGTGGTTGAACTCAAAGAAACCCACTGGGGTGATGAAAGCTGTTTTCTCCTGATCTTCAGCGTGCATGGGAATCTGATAGTATCCACTCTTTAAGTCCATCACATGAACCACTTAGCCCCTGACAAACTCTGCAAAGCGTCTTCTATTCGGGGGGTGGTGTACTGATCAGGTATAGTTCTTCTGTTCAGTGTCTGGTAGTCGATACACAGCCTCAGTGACCCATTTTTCTTCCGGACTACCACTATTGGAGACTCCGGGACTCTCGGATAATGCCTGTCCTCTTTAGTTCTGCTAAATGCTCACCCACGGGAACCCGTCTGACTCTTTCCCTAAACGGTTTATCTTCCTGTAGGCGAATCCTGTGGGTGGCACTCTTCGCACATCCCACATCAAATTCATTTTTAGAGAATATCTTCTGCCATCGAGCAAGTTGGGCCTTGGCCCTCTCCTTCCATTCTGGTGGGAGAGCCGTGTCTTCAGAGCAGAGCTTATCCACTGTGACTTCACCCCTTTCTTCCTTCTCCAAATCAGATGGGGCAACTGGGTTGGCCTGGTTCACTTGGCCCAACAGCATTCTGGCCGGTATACTCACTAGGATGGTGGTGGTATTTCTAATGCTTACAGAGACCTCCCCATGACTTCTCTTCAAGACCTTCAATGGGACCACTTCGGGAATTACTTCTATTCCCCTTTGACTCTCCTGTGGATCTGGTTCAAGGACGATGAAGGGGCCTGGTTGTTTCCAGGTAAGCTTAACAGAAGCTCTCAAACAAGTCACCTCTCCTGGCTGTAATACCCTCTCCATCCTATCTAGTTTCCAGATCCTTCTAACCCCTTCTTGTGGGGCATTTTGCTCCAACACTAGGTGCTGGTAAACTTGCCGCAGCATGGGGTGGACTCTTGTTGTCAAGGCATCCTGCTCCTGGGCTAAAGGTGTCAGCAGTCTCCTGACTAGATCAGTGTTGGTCCCTATAATGAGGGAACTCTTGCTGGCCCCTGGTGGCCGAGGGCAGACCACTGCCAGGGTATTGAAAGTCTCTGCTTCTCCTGGTACTGAGGGGTCAAAGGTTAGTTTGATTGGAAGGTACCCATCATAGGGCAAAATCTGTGTTCCAATGCCCCATATCTCCAGGTCTTTAAGCTTCTGTAGGGGGTAGGTGTCTGAGGTGCTTGTGATAGAAGTCTCGATATAAACAGTCACTTGGGCTCCAGTATCAAGGAGGGCCTTCATGTAGATTCCTTCCACCTGGATTGAGACCATAGGGGAGGGTCCCACTAACTTGGCAGGAAGTTTCCTTGGAGAACCCTTCTTACTTGGCTCTATAATCTGCACTTTTATTCCTCTCTTCTTGAGCCTTTTTCTGGATCTCAATCCTGGTTGGGCCTGGTATGCACTGATTTCCCGCCGTTGAACATTTTGGGACATGGAGCGGGAGATGTTAGGTAGCCCAGAGGCGACAACGGGGGTGTTTGTCAAAAGACTATGTCCCCGCTGTTGTCTTCCTGGGTTGTTGATCTCTTTGGAGTTAGCTGAGACGGATGGGCACCCGGTTGACTCCTTCACCGGGGCCCTCTGAAGTTTTCTGCCGACTTGCGGTATGGTGTTGCAGCTTTCCTCGGGCTGGGGCACATTCGTCGATGATGTCCAGTCCCTCCACAATTGAAACAAACGTTATCATCTTTTGAGCGTTGAGATGGGGAAGTGGATGTAGTTTGAATCACTTCCGTTGTGGTTTCTCCTTCCTTACTTGTTCCTGAGATCTTTGCCATCAATGAAGTCAGCATCTCCATCACATGTGTCATTTGAGACTTTAACACAGTTACTTCAGAGTCCCGTTCTATGGTCATTGCAGATCTGACCCCGGCTGAAGGGGTAGAGATTGGTTGAATAGTTGCTTGTTGATCACTCAACAGTGCTTCTTCATCTCTCACTACTCTGATAAGGTCAGGGTAGCTTAGTGATGTGACACCCACAAAGGTTTTTAAATGGAGCCAAACTGGATCAGAGCGCAGAGACCCTCTTAAGATTTGCTGCATCCTAGCCTGGTCTATAGCAGAGGGTGCCATTCCTTTCTTTAAGACTATTTGGCATAACATCTTGTTCAGTCGTCTGATGTATTCAGAAAGGCGCTCTCCTGGCTGCTGGAGAGTGTGTTCAAACTGATAGATTAAATCAACGGCCTTCTCCAGTTGCCTGAACTCTTCTTGTAATATGACCATATAGTCGTAGGCTGTACAAGCGGCATTACTGAACCTTAAGTTCCTGACAGCTTCTACAGAGGCTCCTCTTAAGCTTTCATTTATACGCTGCTTCTTTTGGGCCTCTGGCAGTTCCCACTCTTCTAGAGCTTGCATGGCTTGCTCTATCCAGGCATCAAATTCTTCTTCCCCAGTACAGGCTGTCTCCCTGAGAAAATCCTCAGTTTCCTGTACCCAGCTTCCACACATACTGTGTTGTTCTTCTGGCACTTTGACCAAAGCGTTAAGGAGTTCTGGACCAATTGTGGCCAGGTGTGCTGAGGAGGTGGCTGTTCCTCTAGCTGGCTCTTCCTGACTAGTACCGGGGGATTCCTCACCTGGAGTTCTTGGGTGTACTATGTAGAACTTTGTCTTGTTCCCCAATTGCACGCTCTTCCCTCTGAAACTCTCAGGTACTCCCTCTCTCCACTCCAACAGTGCATGGGTGCGAGAAGTCCCTTGATCTGGCCTGAGGTCAATCACCCATGCTTTCGTATTTGGGGATAATGTCTTTACAATTTTATCAACTTCTTCCTCTTCCCAGTCCTCACCTGGGAGCTCAATTGGCACACTCGCGTCTGAGCGAGCGCCTACTGCTTCGCACCATTGGACCACAGTAAAAGGGTCCATGTTGGCACCTCAAAAACCGGCGCACAATAGGCTTCAATGCAATTATGAAAATGGCAGATGGCCCTTTATTATATAAAAATCAAGTTAGTCAAGCAGGGGACTTGGCAAGTTCCTGTGTAAATGCACAACATACAAAAAAGTCAAAACTGAATGAATATAAAAACAGGAGATAATATGTAAAAATAATGTATAAAATTGGGACCTGACAACTACTGACGAGAGGAGCTGAATCCAGGCTGTAGAAGATCAGCATATGTGCCTGCAGCGTGCGGGTGAAGGGTAAATGAGAACACAGCCACCTGGCTCACTGGAGCTCAAGTGAGCCTGTAGATGAAAGACCCACAGGAAAGCGGAAGGCACACTGTTGCACAGTAGTGCAACAGAGACGGCAGGTTGTCATCTGATGATATGGAAGCCGTGATGAAATCAAGCAGGGTGGCACAAGGTACATGAGAGCAGACAGGCTGAGGTCTGCAGGCTTCTGCGGGTGGACAATCCAGGAGAACACTCTGTGCGGTGTGTGGTGAACACAATCAGGCAGCACTTCCGCTGGTGAAAGCAGACCAGCTGCGTGGCCAGCGGGAGGAAGCAGGGGGGAGGGCTGGAAGCCGCAAATCCGTGACTCCGGAAGGGAGAAATCCACAAGGCAGAAAGACAAAGCACTGATGGTGAAAGGACAGTGATGGTATCGTGTCCTGGGGGGATGGTGGCGGGAGGAGCTTCTGGATAGCTCTAATGTTACTCTGCAAGCTGATGATGGCTGCCACAACAGCAGGAAAAATAAATAATAAAATAATGCTCCGCTGACAGTGGGGTCAGTTTGAAGGGGAAAAGGGATGGTCCTGGGTAACTCCGACTACGCGTTTCGCGCTTCAAGCGCTTTGTCACAGTTGAAGGGAAGTAGCACCCAGGAAGTTTGAATGGAAACAAGGACCAATCAAGAAGGAGGGGGAATGGGAGGGGCGTGGTATAGGAAAAAAGGAGGAACCATGTAAGACCCGGATTCATTAATTTGTATTCCCATGTTGGCACCAATGGGGTGGAGCTTGATTGCAGAGTACAGTAAATCCCGGACGAGCCCCCACGTGTAGCACTACCCCCCTCTCTGAGGTCGGACTGCTGGTTTTGTTTTGGGTCTGTACTCTGGCTATCAACCCCAGGAATTTGTCTCAAACCCTCCCTTGGCACAACTGGTCTACACGAGGATTGTGGAACCCACTGGTAATTGGGAAACACAATCATATCACACGGTAATAAAATTGTAAATAAAGTTGTTACCTTGTAATGGCCACTTGTCCAACAGGGTAACAGATAAACTCCACACAGAATGCTGCTTAACCAATGGTAAATTTTACTTGGTAAGAAAAGTAACAAAGCTAGACAGAAATACAGTTGACTCTTACAGGGCCCTGCAGAGTCAATGGTATAGCAGAAAATCTTAATAAGAAACAATCAAGACACAAAATCACAGTTCTAGTGTACACTTCCTATATATTTAGGCTGTATGCTCGCGAGCTCCCCCTAATGGGCAATACTGTACACGTGTCCCAGTACTAATTGATCTGGACAGGCCTGACTGAGTTCAGTATAAAGTTCCTTCCAGTAGTAAGAGTCTTCGCTAGCATTTGTTGGTGCACATCAAATATTTGTAATCCATAAGGTTTTGAAAAAGGCAGAAAACTGAACATCCACAATGTTTATGAATATGTACAACTCACTGACTGTGCAAACGCCAATCTTTAAGACATGCTCTATGTCCTTGTATGTGGCACACTACTCTATTGATAATGGCAGGTCTTTAAGAGTCACCTTCCTACGCAACAGTTAGTCAGTTTTGGCCAGGTGCCCCCTCACCAAAGCAGGCCTCATCCCTCTGGTACGTTCCGCTGTCGGTGTTCCGGTCCACGGCCTCTCCGCAACTTGCAGTCTCCGGTCCCTCACACAGCCGCACAAGGTGTCGGTAGATGAACGACTCCGGTCTCTGTGGAGCGAGAGCTGGACACACGGGAAGGGATCCCTCCTTAAGCTGAGTGATTCTACTTGACAACTGTAGGCCCAGGCTTTCCGGCCTAGACGTTCTAGCAGCAGGCCTCAACCCAGGCTTCTGGCTTGATAGAAAGCGATGTCCAGAGAGAGCGAGTGTAGCTCCTCCCTTCCTTTAAGTAATTTCCCCCAGAAGGCTGTGCGAAGATGCAATGCACTCTGGTAGCACAGCTGCACTGTGGGTTTTGTAGTCTATTTGTTACCCATGGCAATGGAGTCTCTTTCTCTCTGTACTATAAGTTCCATAATGCATCGTTCCACACAGTTAAACAAAACAGTTGCTGCAATGTCATAAAAGAGACTCTGGAGGGAGCTGGGTTCATTCTCAATACAACAACAGTCTTCTAACCACACTGCAAAGTGGCACCCCGCTACATATCTATCTATCTATCTATCTATCTATCTATCTATCTATCTATCTATCTATCAGACCTTAAATCAGCCGTGTTCCATCTCTCCCACCGCCTGTCTGTCATTAGTGCTATTCTTAAAGGGCTACTGTCCAGTTACTGGAGATCTATCTTGGTATGTAGTCTTACTCTCAGCGGTCATGTACTTTTGACCTATGATTTAACTGATGTAAAATTGATTATTAATGTACATTGTGATTTAGTCTCTATAGGACATTTTTGATATACTCCCATGCTTGCCGAGGGCTGAATACGACCGCAGTTGCCCTTTCTAGTTTGATGGGACCCCTATTTATATACAGTGCCTTGAAAGAGTATTCATACCCCTTGAAATTTTCCACATTTTATCATGTTACAACCAAAAACGTAAATGTATTTTATTGGGATTTTATGTGACAGACCAACACAAAGTGGCACATAATTTTGGAGTGAAAGGAAAATGATAAATGATTTTCAATTTTTTTTACAAATATATTTGTGAAAAGTGTGGTGTGCATTTGCATTCAGCCCCCCGAGTCAATACTTTGTAGAACCACCTTTTGTTGCAATTACAGCTGCAAGTCTTTTTGGGGATGTCTCTACCAGTTTTGCACATCTAGGAGAGTGACATTTTTGCCCATTATTATTTGCAAAATAGCTTAAGCTCTGTCAGATTGGATGGAGAGCGTCTGTGAACAGCAATTTTCAAGTCTTGCATCAGATTCTCAACTGGACTTTGACTGGGCCATTCTAACACATGAATATGCTTTGATCTAGAGTAGACCATTGCATTGTAGCTCTAGCTGTATGTTTAGGGGGTTGTCATGCAGGAAGGTTTTTGGTTGTGTAGCGACCTCACCCCATCTCCTTTGTCTAGGGGTATCACACACGACAGGGTGAGATGCGCCACGGCCCATGTCCTCCCCATAGCTGTGGGTGAGGTGAAGGCCAGTACCAGATATTTCCTCGGGCCTGTGTGTTTCTGTAAAGGATCAAGTCCTGCTGTGCCAACACTTCCCTTTGCTCCCATTAACCAGAGTTCCACACACCGATCACAGTCCAACTCTTGTTTTATTGCATATCTCACAATAAACAGTGCTTCAGTAGCCAACTGGTTGAGACTTGATAACAGTTTGATACAGGGGAATGAGCAGGTCGAGGCACTGTCCTGATTGTCAAGCTAAACCACTGATCTCACCAGCGGTTACTATAGCCTTGGCTAGAAAGGACTTAGAACTTGAGAGTCTCTACCAGCGACTCAAGAGAACGTAGATAGGAGTACCTTTGCTGCGTTGTGGCCCCTATCAGGGGAAGATGTCCCTCCAAGAGAGTTACCAGAGGGCCATCTGTCACTGGGTTGATGCTGCTCCAGACTCTCCGAATGGGTAACCTCCCCGGCCTCCTCACCTCAGACACGGGCCCCATCCACTTCAGGGACCCTCTGACTTCTCCACCCTTGCGGGACCCAGTCGAAGTCACTGGGCCCCAGGCCTCCTGGTTTAGTACCTCACCACAGGCTGAAGTTGCCTGGGATGGACTCCAACTCCATTCCGATCAGGCCTAGGACGCCTGAACCGGAATCCAGAACCGCCCACACCCAGGCCTAAGGTGCCTGGGTGCGTGATGAAAGACCTCCAGAAGAGCAAGACCCCGTGACCAGGGCGTCTCCCCCTTTTATCCCCTCCAACGACGGCACGGCAGGTTCCCCGCCCTCGCCGTACCATCTCCGAGAAGGGACAAAAAGGACAGCACTGTGGCGGCAAATCTACCTCGAGCCTGCGGGCACCTGCCACCCACAGGCCAAGGAGATTATTACACCACCCAATCCTCCACGAACACAAATGGTCCAATTACTCCCAAACTTTACACACCTGAACCTCCCTACCACCCAGGTGTACCCCACCTAACTTTAGAGACCCCGCTACATACTCCCCCCTGTGATTTGACGCTGGTCCCCAGCGTCTGGTGCAAACCCATGTCTCCCAAAGAGTGGTGACATAAGCCTGACCCCAGAGGCTTTCCCTAAAAATTTGAACCTTAACCATGCCAAGACCTGCTCAACAGGGAGGGGAACATAAAACAATAAACTTATTTTTTTTTTTTTTTTATAAAACCCTCTAAGCATGTACACATATACAATCCCTCCCTTTACTGTCTAAGAACCACCCCATACTCAGTAGTCTTGACAGGCGAATCTCCTGCAGAGGGAAAAAAAACAATACACAAAAAAAAAACACATCCTGACATTTTGTGTTAATTTGGAATGAATGGGTCCATCAGCCAAGAGACCCATTCGCTCCAACGAGTAAAGTGATGCAAATGTACAAACAACAGCCGTTGCGCAACACTGCCACCTGGTGACGATGCCACGGTGATGACACTTGGTGAAATCTTCAGTCTTCCTGCGTCCCTACTCTGATTCTACCCCCAAAGTCTCTGTCTTTAATTTGTGAAAGAAGAGAGAACAAACAAACAGCTCTCATTCCTCCAAAGAGAAAAAAAAAAAACAACAAACCCAAATAAAAAACTAGGGTACAGTTCGATGCTCCGGCAAGAACACTTCCAGAAAGTTGCCGCAGTGTAAAACACACAAGTGAGTCTCTTCTCACAAGTAAAACTTTGGGTCAGGCAAAAACAAGGGCTTCAGATGTTTATCGAAAACCTCAATCGAATAGTCAGCGTCCTCTCCATCTTTCCTGCAGATGCGCACCTTGTCTGCGTGGATATGGCGGCCCCACATCCAGTCTGCTCTGCAGTCTCTAAACTTTTCGATACAGGTGGCGAACAGGACAAGTATCGCCGGGCATGAGGCACTTTAAGTTTCTCCCAAACGAACTCATCGTACCACCGCTGTCGCAGAACTTCAACTTCAAACAGTAAGTCCCTAGGCAAGTAAGGATATTCCCATCCGTACTCGTGAGCGACCCTCTGTGAAAAGAGTCGTTGCAATCGGGCCAAGGGAGGCATTGTGGCCCGCTCACCTGCTCCTGGTTGAACAATGGCCTCCGGGTGCCGAGGTACTTTCACTACCCCTGATGGCTTTTCTCTCGGTGCCCGTAGTGATGCTCGCTGTTTCCCCGCCAACAAAACGGGTGATGCTGTGGATTGTGGAAGAGCAGTTGGAGGACTAGGCTTCCTCGTAGACTCTGGGGCCTCCGTCCGGGGCGTGCTATCTCCTATGGACATAGGCGAATTCTGGGGTGCACGCAGCATAGGTAATGGGCGTGTGTCCCAGCCCTTCTGGTGAAACAGTTCATCGATCTCACTGTCATCTCCACAATCCGACAGTGACTCTAGGTCGGAGGTGTCATACATCTCTGCGGGAAGGTAGTCTCTAGTAGACGTGGAACTACCCTCCCTAGCGGGCTCCACCGACTGTGGACCCCCCACACCTCCAACCACCACCACAGTCCCAGCCCCTGGCTCACCTTGACCTTTCGTAGAACTGGGATGTCCAGGACTCTTCCAACCGGATCCATCCAGGCCAGGCAAGCGACGGGGTGAAGCTCTTCCACGACCATAGGAGGCCTGCACCAGGCCGACTTTCCTCTTCGGAGGTGGGAGCAGAGAATCTGTGGTGACCGAAGCAGCATCCTCGGATTTTTCGTTCTCAGTCTCTGATTGGGCAGTCACATCGCCCTGGTCAGTGCGTACAGGAACCTCCGCAAAGGCCTGGATCTCCCCTTCCGGAGTAGCGGTACCTGTGAGGCTGTTGAGGCGAAGGGCCTGGGGCCTTACTGTGGATGGCTCCACCTCGAACAAGAACTCTTTGCATGCCTCGCAACGCCCGAATAGCTTCAGGTGGACCACCAGTCCCGAACATCCGGGACAGATAACGCCGAGGGCCTCCGTGTCTCTGCAAGTGTACAGAGCCAACTGTCCTCGGGGCCTGAGTCTTATCCCTGTGTCTGTAAGGGGAGCAGCAAAGGTAGTCATCTTCGTGGGGTAGGGAACCAGAATCCACGGGGAGCTTGAGGCCATCCTGACTGTCTGCTGCTCCATCACACACTGACCACGCGCCAAAGTCTCCACGTGAGTTCCTCCACATGGCCAGACTCCTCCCACGACTTGCACGTTTTCGCGGGCTTCCATCAAACTCCGCCCACGAACTGTGTAGTCATGGGGTGCCTCATGGGGCAGTGCAGTAAAAGCCCCCACATGTAGTACGTCACACGGCTGGACTTCTCCCTGTTCTCGCTCCTCCGCATGGGCCTTTCCCGTTTTAGGGTCATTTCCACGACTCTGAGCAGGGATGCACTTTGGCCGATCACATGGCCGACCTGCTCGGAACTCCTCCGGGCAACAAAGTCCAGACACAGCCATTCTTACTTCCAAAGTCAAAACACACATCATCCCGGACTCACGAGCCCCCACGTGTAGCGACCTCACCCCATCTCCTTTGTCTAGGGGTATCACACACGACAGGGTGAGATGCGCCACGGCCCATGTCCTCCCCATAGCTGTGGGTGAGGTGAAGGCCAGTACCAGATATTTCCTCGGGCCTGTGTGTTTCTGTAAAGGATCAAGTCCTGCTGTGCCAACACTTCCCTTTGCTCCCATTAACCAGAGTTCCACACACCGATCACAGTCCAACTCTTGTTTTATTGCATATCTCACAATAAACAGTGCTTCAGTAGCCAACTGGTTGAGACTTGATAACAGTTTGATACAGGGGAATGAGCAGGTCGAGGCACTGTCCTGATTGTCAAGCTAAACCACTGTGATCTCACCAGCGGTTACTATAGCCTTGGCTAGAAAGGACTTAGAACTTGAGAGTCTCTACCAGCGACTCAAGAGAACGTAGATAGGAGTACCTTCGCTGCGTTGTGGCCCCTATCAGGGGAAGATGTCCCTCCAAGAGAGTTACCAGAGGGCCATCCGTCACTGGGTTGATGCTGCTCCAGACTCTCCGAATGGGTAACCTCCCCGGCCTCCTCACCTCAGACACGGGCCCCATCCACTTCAGGGACCCTCGGACTTCTCCACCCTCGCGGGACCTAGTCGAAGTCACTGGGCCCCAGGCCTCCTGGTTTAGTACCTCACCACAGGCTGAAGTTGCCTGGGATGGACTCCAACTCCATTCCGATCAGGCCTAGGACGCCTGAACCGGAATCCAGAACCGCCCACACCCAGGCCTAAGGTGCCTGGGTGCGTGATGAAAGACCTCCAGAAGAGCAAGACCCCGTGACCAGGGCAACTCCCCCTTTTATCCCCTCCAACGACGGCACGGCAGGTTCCCCGCCCTCGCCGTACCATCTCCGAGAAGGGACAAAAAGGACAGCACTGTGGCGGCAAATCTACCTCGAGCCTGCGGGCACCTGCCACCCACAGGCCAAGGAGATTATTACACCACCCAATCCTCCACGAACACAAATGGTCCAATTACTCCCAAACTTTACACACCTGAACCTCCCTACCACCCAGGTGTACCCCACCTAAATTTAGAGACCCCGCTACAGTTGTAACATGACAAAATGTGGAAAATTTCAAGGGGTAAGAATACTTTTTCAAGGCACTGTAGGTTAGTCTTCAACAGCAACTCTGGTTTCACTATTTCAGCCTGCTACCTCTGCTGGAGATACCAGGCCTCTAATCTCTCTGTGCTTGATTAGTGAGTCAGTCTGCTTGCAGAGTTCAGAACTTTTTACGACTACCTATTTTGGCAGCACATACTTAAAGCTCTACTGACATTTTACCCATAAGTATGCTTGTTTTACCCCTTTTCCTTTCTGACTCCGATTCAGAACCTTCACAACTTATTCCTGTTTTAATCGGGTCATTAGTGTATAGCGCTAACCCCTGCAGGAGCTTTTATGTATGGGAACTCCATTAGCATACTTCTCTTTTAAACTGTCTCTCAGTACTTGTTTTTTTTTCACTGCCTTGTGCCTTTGGATATTCTTCTATTAAGATTTGCACAACCATTGGATCTCTTAGTTTTTGTTGTCTACCCCTCAGTTGGCTTGGTTTTGGACATCTCACACATCAGTGATTTACTACATTGCTGTGTCCCTCAATAGAAGATAAAGGAAAATAGTATTTTTAATAACAGCTTACCTGTAAAATCCTTTTCTTGGAGTACACCATGGGACACAGAGCCTTTAATCGTTACATAGTGGGTTGTATACTTCACCAGAGGTGATTGGACACTGGCACACCCAATGAAGACGAGTTCCCCGCTATATAATTAGTTTTGTAGCAAAGCCGTAAGGATCCCATAGAAGGGGGGGACCTCTGTGTCCCGTGGTGTACTCCAAGAAAGGGATTTTACAGGTAAGCTGTTATTAAAAATCCTATTTTCTTTATCGAACACCACGGGACACAGAGCCTTTAATCATTACATAGTGGGACGTTCCAGAGCAATGCTCTATGTGAAGGGAGGGAGACACAGATCAAGCAGACCACCATCAGACGTGAGGCCTTATACCGCTGCCTGCAGCACACTATGCCCGAAGGCGAAATCCTCATGCCCTCTTACATCTATTTGATAGAATTTGCTAAATGTATGGACTGAAGACCAAGTTGCAGCTTGACAGATCTGAGCCATAGAAGCCTGATGATGCACTGCCCATGAAGCACTTATTGCCCTGGTCGAGTGCGCTCTAACAGAAAAAGGAGGAAATTTGTTATTTAAGCCATAAGCTTGAACTATCACTTGTCGAATCCACCTAGAAATGGTTGCTTTCGATGCCGCGTGGCCCTTTTTGGGACCCTCATCTGTTTTATGTATCTGAGCAGTTGCTTGCAAATAAACTTTTATCGCTCTCACCACATCTAGAGTGCAATAATTTTTCCCCTGCCGACTGTGGCTGTGGAAAAAAGGAAGGTAAAACAATATCTTGATTTAAATGAAAAACGACACCACCTTAGGGAGAAAAGTAGAAAGGGGTAATAACACTATTTTGTCTTTGTGACAAATTAAATAAGGCTCTTTACAAGAGAGAGCTGCTAATTCAGAAACTCTCCTAGCGGAGGAGATAGCAACCAAAAAGGCCAATTTCCTACTCAAGAGAATTAACGAAATATGGCGAATAGGTTCAATGGGCTGCTTTTGAAAGACCGACAAAACTAGATTCAAATCCCAGGGACACAACGGAGGTTTGACTGGTGGATTTACCTGCAGTACCCCCTGAATAAATGCCCGGACTAGGGAATGAGATGCCAGCGGTCTCTGAAAGAAAATTGATAGAGCCGAGATTTGATCCTTAATGGTACTCAGGGTTAATTTTATATCTACGCCCAATTGACAAAAGGCCAGAATCCTACTGTAGCGGGGTGTTCAATTTAAGGGAAGTGTTTGAGTGGTAACCAGGCTCAGACACATTAAATTGATAGGATTCATGGACCATTTTTGTTCTCAGGGGTTAATGCTGGTGATGTGTTCCCTGTGGCGCTGCCATTCTGGGCCAGGGTTAAACTGCGAGCGCAGTGCTGTGCCTTTTGTGTCCCCTCTCGGCAGCCGTACAGTGGAACCTGCTGTGCATGCCGGGAGAGAGTATAAAAGGGGCAGACATCGTCTGAGAAGGGGCTTCATCCGTCCACGCCCAGGCACCTTCAGCCTGGGTGTGTGTGTGTGTGTGGTTCGTCATCTATGGGTTCCCTAGGCCCGGAGGCCTTGTTCCGGTTCCACCTCAGGCACCTTTAGCCTGGGGTGAGGTACTACCTCACCGTTCCTGTTCGCCTGGGCGTGGAGGCCCAGGTGTTGAATTGATGGCCTGGAGCCCAGCAGCCTTCGGCTGGGGTCCGCAAGGGATCGAGGAGTCCAGGGTGCCGCCTTGCGAGGGGACCCGCACCCTAGGAGAAGGGAGGACCTGTTCCGAAGGACCGATGCTGTGGACACGTTGAAGGAAGGGGTCTGTTGATTCTCTGGGGGGATGTCTTCTCCCTGAAAGGGGCTATGTCCTAGGAAGGAAATCAAGATTCACTCGGTCAGTGGCAGTGACTATATTCACCAGGTCAGTGGCAGTGACCATATTCACCAGGTCAGTGGCAGTGACCCTGTTCGCCAGGTCAGTGGCAGTGACCCTATTCACAAGGTCTGTGGCAGAGACCAACCTCATGGTCTGTGGCAGAGACTATGCGGCAAAACTGTTTGAGAATCTGAACAGTCCTAAGAGTTTGAGCTAAGTTTGTGCCTGGGTGTGTGCGCTACACGTGGGGGCTCGAGTCCGGGATTTGTCTGCAGGTTGGAAAGTGTGAAGACCCCCCAGAGTTTGAACTTTATTCCCCAATGAATTTCCGTGGAGGTCGGCCATATTGAGAACTGCGCCACGAGGGGAACCCTGACTGCATAGTTCGTGGGCGTGCCTATAGAGAAAGCCCGCGAACAGTGCAGAAGATTGGAGGAGTCTGGCCAAGTGAGGAGTTGCACGTGGTGCCTTTTTTTTTCGCGAAAAGGACAGTGCGCAATGGAACAGCAAGCGAGCAACATGGCGTCTCATGCCTCATGGATTCCGTCCGCAACCACCATAAATATAACCTCGTTTGCTGCTTCCGTGATGGATACAGGGATTCGGCTGAAGCCCTGGGGACGTTTTGCCTTTTACGTTTGCAGAGATGTGGAGGCCCTCAGAGTGGCTTGTCCCGGCTGCTCGGGACTGGTGGTGCATCTCAAGCCCTTCGGCAGATGCGAGCAGTGTAAGGAGTTCTTGTTTGAGGTGGAGCAACCTACAGAGAAGCCTCGGGCTTTCCGCCTCAATTGCCTTACAGGCGCCACTACTTTGGAGGAAGGAGCCAGAGCTTTTGCAGCCACCCCTATGCGCACTGTTGAGACTTCGGAGAAAGTTGCGAGCAGAGATGTTCCAGAGATTGAGGAACCGGAATTGGAGATGTTGCCTCGGTCACCACAGAGTCCTTACTCCCACCGCCCAAGAGGAAGATTGGGTTTGTGAAGGCTTCCTGCGGCCGTGGTGGAGTTACGCCCCAACGCTTAGTCGGAATGGATGCATCCGAAGGGAAAAGTTCCGGGCGTCCTGGCTCAGCTATAAGCCGAGGTAAGCCGGGGAAAAAGACTCTGTCGGAAGTCCGAAGTATCGGGGATGCTTGGGTCAGGGATCCCAGGGCCCTTGAACTGGTTAGAGGCGGTGACTCGTCTTCTACCCGGAGCTACTTGCCTGCAGAGGAATGTGATACCTCTGACCTGGAGTCGGTCTCTGATCCGGGAGACGACGCCGCCATTGACGAGGTGTTCGGGAAAAAGGGTTGGGATAAGATGCCCCTGTCCTTGTTCCATAGAAGTAGGGACCCACTAATGTCTACTGGGGAGAGCACACCCCAGATGGAGGCCCCGGAGCCTGAGGAGGGATCTGTCCCCTCGTCTGCCCTTCCACCGCTAGAGATACCTGGATCCGTTGCTGGGATGGAGCGGGTGTCATTGCGGGCCCCTGTGTCTGATCCGGAGGTAGTGAAAGTACCTCGGCACCCAGATTCCATAGTCATGACCGGTATGGGAGATCGTCTGACCATGCCACCTGTATCTCGTTTGCAGAGGTTATTTAACCAGAAGGTTGCTAGTGAATATGGGTGGGAGTTCCTGTACCTGCCAAAGGAACTTTTGTTCGAGGTGGAGGCCTATAGACACCGGTGGTACGCAGATTTTGTATGGACACATATCAAAGTACCCCCGGCCCGCAGGTTCTATTCATGTTCTCCCACAGCTACCAAGCGGTAAAAGGACTGTAGGAATGCCTGGATGCTCGGTCGGCACATACATGCGGACAAAGTGGTTATTTGCCGAAAAGACAAAGATAATGTTGAGTACCATATTGACACCTTTGATAAGCATTGGAAGCCGTTGGTGTTGCCGCATCCTCAGTATTATCTGTGAAGAAACTAGACTCTTGTTGTTTGCCTTTTATGTCCGGAGTGTACTCTCTGGAGCCCAGAACTGTTTGCCCGGGTAACGGGTGTTCTACTTATTGGAGGAACGGGAGCAGTTTGTGTTTTTTTTTCTCCCTCTTCCACACTGCAAAGACATAAGGACTTTGGGGTAGAATAGTTCAGAGCAGGGCCAAAGAAGAAGAAGAGGAAGTTTTACCCAAAAGTAAAGTTTCTTTTAGGACGAGTGTTCTGACGGTGGCACACCCACTAGGTGGCGGTGTTGCACTGTCTAAAAGCAAAAGCAAAAGACTTTAAAAAAAAAAAGTGTTTTACTTTTGGAAGGGAAGGATTGTTCCTTCGGGGAGAATCTTTTCACTTCTATTGTGAATATGTTGGTTTTATGTTGTGCTTTCTCCCTCTGCAGGTGGATACCGATCAAGACACTGAGAATGGGGTGGGTTTGACTAGTGTAGACGGGAAGAGAATGTAATGGTTAAGATAATGTTTATGTGACATTTGAGACTGATGTGCACATTATGTTTTACTGAACTTCTTTAATTTCTGCTTTTAATTCCCTTTTCCCCATGTTAGGTCCCGGCACAAACAAGCAGTTTTAAAAAAGTTTTTTTTTTTTTTCTGTCTCTGGACCAGGCCTATGTTAACTCGGATTTAGGAGGCATGGGTTTGCTCCAGACACTGGGGACCAGTGTCCATAAGTGGGGGGAATGTGTAGCGGGGTGTTCAATTTAAGGGAAGTGTCTGAGTGGTAACCAGGCTCAGACACAATAAATTAATAGGATTTATGGACCATTTTTGTTCTCAGGGGTTAATGCTGGTGATGTGTTCCCTGTGGCCGATGGGTGGCGCTGCCATTCTGGGCCAGGGTTGAACCGCGAGCGCAGTGCTGTGCCTTTTGTGTCCCCTCTCGGCAGCCGTACAGTGGGGTGGGGAACCTGCTGTGCATGCCGGGAGAGGGTATACAAGGGCAGACATCTTCTGAGAAGGGGCTTCATCCGTCCACGCCCAGGCACCTTCAGCCTGGGTGTGTGTGTGTGTGTGTGTGTGGTTCGTCATCTCCGGGTGCTCTAGGCCCGGAGGCCTTGTTCCGGTTCCACCTCAGGCACCTTTAGCTTGGGGTGAGGTACTACCTCACCGTTCCTGTTCGCCTGGGTATGGAGGCCCAGGAGTTGCAGTGATGGCCTGGAGCCCAACAGCCTTCGGCTGGGGTCCGCAAGGGATCGAGGAGTCCAGGGTGCCACCTTGCAAGGGGACCTGCACCCTAAGAGAAGGGAGGACCTGTTCCGAAGGACCGGTGCTGTGGACACGGTGAAGGAAGGGGTCTGTTGACTCTCTGGGGGGATGTCTTCTCCCTGAAAGGGGCTATGTCCTAGGAAGGAAATCAAGATTCACTCAGTCAGTGGCAGTGACCATATTCACCAGGTCAGTGCCAGTGACCATATTCACTAGGTCAGTGGCAGTGACCCTGTTCGCCAGGTTAGTGGCAGTGACCCTATTCACAAGATCTGTGGCAGAGACCAACCTCATGGTCTGTGGCAGAGACTATGCGCCAAAACTGTTTGAGAATCTGAACAGTCCTAAGAGTTTGAGCTACGTTTGTGCCTGGACCTCCTCCACACCTTAAAGCTGTCCTGTGTCTTTGCTCCAACCTTTCATCTATCCAAGAGAATATGTGTTGTGCAAGTGGAAAATAAATATTGAGTTGGACTTTCAGCTGGTGTGGACATTTACGTTCCTGGGGAAGTCAAGTACTTGCATATACACACTGTAGAGGTGAGAATCATTCTCAGGAGGACTTTATGCTCCGGCTGCAGACAAGGCCCAAAAACAACACCGCCTACCCTCCTAACACAGGAGGGTATGGGCTTGTGGTGCGGTGTGCCCCTTTCTCCTGAGAGGAGCCGAAGCAGACAAGGAGAAGGGGGTGTGTGCGCTACACTACTAATGACATATTTTTGCGGATTCCACCCTCTGGATTCACACCAGGAAACATATGCCTTCCAGATTCTATAATAGATGAGCCTGGAGGCCGGCTTTCTAGCATTAATGAGAGTGGAGAGAACTAGACCCGAGAGCCCACGTTTCTTCAGCATGTAGGTTTCAATAGCCAAACTGTCAAATTTAGCTTTCGTAAGGAAGGATGGAACACTGGACCCTGCGATACCAGGTCTTGGCGAAGTGGAAGAACCCAAGGTTTCCCCACTGCCATCTTTACGATTTTGGTGTACCAGGATCTTCTGGGCCACCAGGAGTACTAGTATTCCCTCTTTTTTTGTTTTGCAAAGCAGTCTTTGTAGGAGCAGAATCGAAGGGAATGCATAGATCAGTCAAAACTGACCCCAGAGAAGGCTAGAGGATCTCTTATCTTTGACACAAAGGTGTCCATCTTCCTGTTGAACTTGGAAGCTAGTAAGTCTACATCCGAGGTCCCCCATTTCAGACATATAGCCTGAAAAATGTCGGGGTGGTGGGACCACTCTCCTGGCAGCAGCTGCTGGCGGCTCAGGTAGTACGCTTGCCAATTTTCCACACCTGGAATGAAGATTGCAGAAAGACAAGGAACATGAGTCTCTGCCCATACCAATATCTGGTTCACTTGTCTCTGAGCATGCCGACTCCGGGTGCCTCCTTGATGATTGATATAAGCTACCGTAGTAGCATTGTCGGATTGAATCCGAACAGGGTAACCCTGTAACCTGCCTGTCCAGGCTTTGAGGGCTAGATATACTGCCCGAATCTCCAATATGTTCATGGGCAGGCTCCTTTTCGAATCTAGACCAAGTTCCTTGAGCCAAGGCTTCTTCCAGGACTGCCCCCCAGCTGGAGAGGCTGGTATCCGTAGACACCACCTTCCAGGTGACCGTGAGGAAAGATTTCCCGCTTCGCAAATTTTTTGTGTTTAACCACCAACTGAAGCTTTGGCGCTATTTTGGAGACAGGTGCATTGGCAAATCTAGAGCTTGGATTTTCCTGTTCCAGGCAGCCAGAATACTGTTTTAAAGCAGTCTCGAATGAAACTGGGCATAAGGGACAGCCTCGAATGAGGCAACCATTTTCCCCAATAACTTCATACAAAGGCGAATGGATGGTCCCTTCTTTGCCTTGACCATACGATCAGTTCCCTTAAAGATCTGATCTTTAGCTCTGGAAGGAATACTTTGCTCTGGGCCATGTCTATGACCATGCCCAAATATTCTACCCTTCTTAGGGGCTGTAGAGAGGATTTTCGTAGATTTAGGATCCAGCCTAAATGCTCTAGGTATCTTACTGTACTGAGCACAATGAGATTTAGTCGTGCTACCGACTCTTCGACGAGGAGTAGGTCATCTAGATAAGCCGTCACCGCTATGCCCTGGGTCCTTAGATTTGCCAAAAGCGGGGCTAGAACCTTTGTAAATACCCGAGGAGCAGTAGCCAAACCAAAAGGCAGAGCCACAAACTGGAAGTGGTGGTGTTCTACTGCGAACCTTAGGAACTTTTGGTGAGCGGGATGGATATGTACATGTAGATATGCGTCTTTGATGTCTATTGACACCAAGAATTTTACGCCTTTTAGGGTGGAGACTACCGAGCGAATAGTCTCCATTCGGAAATAGAAAATGTTCAGAAACTGATTCAGAGCTTTTAGATCCAGAATGGGTCTGACGTCTCCATTTGGTTTTGGAACCACAAAGAGGTTTGAATAAAACCCTGAACCTCACTCTATTAGGGGGACTTCCATGATCACCCGATGAGACAGCAAGTGATCCAATGCTTGGAAGAAGGGTTTTCTCTTTAATGGATCTTTGGAGATGTTTGAGTTTTGGAACCGATAAGGTGGGATTTCTCGGAATTCCAGTTTGTACTCTAGGGATACTGTGGAAATTACCCACTTGTCCTGGATCTCTGTCTGCCAAGCCGTTAAAAACTGCCAAAGCCGCCCCCCCCCCACTCAGCCGAGCGGGGGCGTCCCTTCACAAGGGGGCTTTGGGGTTTTGCTTACTAGACTTTTGACCCCACGACTTTTTGTGAGCTTGGGCTTGATTCTGGGCCTTCGCTCTTGCTGCTGGCTGAGAATGCCGTTGCCACTGCTTAGAAGCAGAGGTTCTGGGAACCGGGGAGAAAGAACGTTTAAAACAAGGACGTTTATTTTTCTTCTTATCCAGTAACAGAGTCGTTTTACCACTTGAAATCTTCTGGATATACTTATCCAGATCATCCCCAAAGAGTCGTTCCCCATAAAAGGGAAACCCAGCCAAAAGTTTTTTACATGGGGCTTCAGCTGACCAATGCTTTAACCAAAGAATTCTGCGCATATGCACCAGCTGGAGCGTGAGGCGGGATGCCTGCTGAATATAATCTCTAATGGCATCCACTGTAAAGCATAAGGCCTTAGGCAGGTTCTCCCATAATTTGACCTGATCCGGCGGAAGACTCTTGAGCCCTTGCTTTACCTGCTCCTTTAGAACCTGACACATACCAACCGCGGCCACAGCAGGTTGGGTTACAGTGCCAGCCATAAGAAAGGAAGATTTAAGTAAAGATTACAACTTCTTTTCAGAAGGATCTTTAAATACCTGAGCATTGTCTACAGGACAAGTTAGGTTTTTATTTACACAAGTAATGGTCGCATCTACTGTAGGCAGCTTCCACATCTTGATCAATTTTTCCTCCATAGGATAAAGAACATCAAACTTCCTGGGAGGAGAAAAACGCCTGTCTGGATGTAGCCAGTCTGCGTGAACAAGATTATCTAATAGAGGATGAACCAGAAAGGAACAGGCAGCCTATGGGGATTTCAATGAAACCAGGGAGGAAACAGGTGACTCAGTTAACTCCGAAGAGGGCAATTTAAATGTTGAACGCATCACTTCAGCATTACATTGCACCTGCAGCTTAAGAACCTGTGAAGCAGAAAAAGGTTCCTCTGAAACCCCTGATCCATCCGACTGCTCGTCATCCTTATCCCCCAATGGAGATACATCCTCATCCTCCTCATCAGATTTTTCAGAAAGAGGATCTAAAACAACAGAAGGGGACCTGCTCCGTTTTTTATCCTTTTGTGAGGATGCTGCAATTTAGGTAGCGATTCTCCCTTTTTGTTTAAAGCTGCTGATAAAGTGTCCTCAGTGACAAATGCAGGAGCTGGCACAACAGGAGAGGATGCTATGCCAGATAAAGGCAATGGCTCATCTTGTGCAGGTGCTACCGGTCTTACAGGAGAGGCTGGGACTAGGTAGGAATGGCTAGAACCCTCAGATTCAGGCGGTGATGCCTTAGTGCCTTTCTTTCATGATGGATCTGATTGTGCAGCTCTTTGACCCCCGGAGGGATTTTTAGTAGAGCTTCTTCTTAGCACATCCTTAGTCGCGACCAACACCTTAGACATTGGCGAAAAAACTGAGGTACTTCCCTTATGGAACGGGTTATATAGAGGGGAACTCGTCTTCATTGGGTGTGCCAGTGTCCAATCACCTCTGGTGAACTATACAACCAACTATGTCAATGATTAAAGGCTCTGTGTCCTGTGGTGTACGATAAGGAAATAATATTTTTGTACTCTAAAGCCCTTTACACACGATCGGATTTCCTATGGTTTTTTAACCGATGGATTTTTCCATCGGAAAACCGATGAAGCTGACTTTCATCAGTCTTGCCTACACACCATCAGTCAAAAAACTGACCGTTCCAAACGCGGTGACGTAAAACACTCCGATGAGCCAAGAAAAATGAAGTTCAATGCTTCTGAGCATGCGTCGACTTGATTCTGAGCATGTGTGGGTTTTTTATCCGATGGAGTTCCCCACAGACGATAGTAATTTGCTATCGGTTTTTTAACCATCGGATAAATTTAAAACATGTTCTATTTTTAAACACTGATGGAAAAAAGACCGATGGCGCCCATACACGATCGGTTTGTCCGATGAAAAAAGTCCATCGGACTGTTTTCATTGGTTAAACGTATCGTGTGGACAGGGCTTAAGGCATGACAATTAATGGTGGGGTTATAGAGGGCTTGCCTTCAACATTTTTTTCTGTTTGCCAGTATCTGCCTGCTGAAGGCAGCAATATAGCTTGTACATTTTTTATTTATTATAGTCCTGTGTCCCTCAATGGATTCCAAGATAAAGATTTTATGGTTAGTACAAAAATCATATTTTCTTGATTAATGGCTACAATCTGGAAACTTCAGGAAGGCATTTTAAAGGGCTATATTAGAAACCTCATGAGTTTCATTCAATATGAAACACTGTAAATAATGTACCTAACTTTGTGAATATAAACGGCTTGATTCCTAGTAGAGAATTCGTTATGCACTGATGACTTAGCTATTTGCTGTCTGTGTGGTATAATACCAAAGGTTAGGTAACACATTAATATCTTACCATTTATCAAAACCCCAACCAAACCAATGTTTAAATTGTTGCAGCACTTGAGGGCCACCTGCTATAACTAGAGGTCTGCAGAGAATCCATGAGTATAATATACATAGACCTCAGGACCGGTTCTGGGCTGGCACCAACTCTTATCATAGGACCTGTGATTAATAGCTCAAACATGGTACACATGTAAAATAGAAAGCATTTGTGTGTGTGTGTGTGTACCGGTATATGTGTAGTGTTCAAGTATTGTAATGAGGAGATCAAAAAAGACAAAACAGAAATCTTGAGAAACAGTGTAGAGGGCAATTTGGACAATAGATCAGTAATATGTATAAAAACAATCCTAATACAGTGCCTTGAAAAAGTATTCATACCCCTTGACATTTTCTAAATTTTGTCATGTTACAACCAAAAACGTAAATGTATTTTATGTGATAGACCAACACAAAGTGGTGCATAATTGTGAAGTGGAAGGAAAGTGATAAATGGTTTTAATTTTTTTTTTACAAATAAATATCTGAAAAGTGTGCCATGCATTTAATATTCAGCCCCCATGAGTCAATACTTTGTAGAATCACCTTTCACTACAATTACTGAGATTAAATTACACACAGGTAGACTCTATTTACTAACTAGGACTCCTGAAGGCAATTGGTTCCACTGGATTTAAGTTAGGGGTATCAGAGTAAAGGGGGCTGAATACAAATGCACACCACACTTTTCAGATATTTATTTGTAAAAAAATGTGAAAACCATTTCTCACTTTCCTTCCACTTCACAATATTGTGTCACTTTGTGTTGGTCTATCACATAAAATCCCAATAAAATACATTTACATTTTTGGTTGTAACATGACAAAATGTGAAAAAATTCAAAGGGTATGAATACTTTTACACGGCACTGTAAATATAATGAAAAAAAATAAATGTTATAGATACTTTCCATAAAGCTAATATAAGTAAAAACTGAATGATGATCAACAATACTACAAATAGTAATGTTAAAGTTTGATACAGATTTAATTATTTATCAACTATGCGACTGATTAAGCATTTATGGAGAAAATGTTTTAGTGGAGCAGATTTTTCTACCCATGTAGCTGTGGAAAAAAAATCTATTATAAGCCATGGTATACAAATGTGCTTAAAGTTGATCTCTGGGATAAAAAGTATGACTTGCTTTACCAGTTACCAAAAACCCTTAAAGCATTGGTTAAAGGGAGGTGGAAGAGGGATCATATTTTGTCAGCGGTAGGGCTTTAATTAAGGATAAATCTGTGGAGTCAAAATGGCAAGTGAGGTAATAGAAAAGGTGAACTCAATGTAGACAGAAATTATAGTTTTTAGTGACGAGTCAAACATGGTATGTATTTTATTGGGGAACTTCATGCACAAAACCAGTAATAAAAGTGTGAGGTCTCCCCCCAAAATTCATACCAGACCCTTATCCAAGCATGTAACCTGGCAGGCCAGAAAAGGGGGCGGGCTTGAGCATTCTCCCCCTTGTAGATGAGGACAAGAGCCTTTTCCTGACAACCCTCGCCCAGTGGTTGTAGGAGTCTGCGGGTAGGGGGCTTATTGGAATCTGGAATCCCTCTTTAACAATAAGGGGGCACCCAAATACCACCCCACCCATATGAATGAGTAAGATGTACATAGTACCTCTACTGATTGACAAAAATAAATAAATTATGAAACCAGGACAAAACACAAACAGAGTTTTTGGCTAGAAGAATCTCCCTACCCCCTCGAAAAAGTCCCACGATGTACACCCATAGTCAATCTTTTTTCTAGCGATGTAAATCAATGTTAACCAGGATGCACACCATCTGCCGACCCACCAAAATAAAAAAATACACCACCCACCAACACACATCTGCATCTGATGACTTCTCACCCACTACCGACAGCTCCACTGGATGATAGCTGATATGTAAAAGGAGCTGGGTCTCCCACGTGACTTCATTGACCACTGACCACAGTTGGTGGTGTCAGCTGGAAGTGTACAATTCAAATTCCAAAAACCTTTTGATGTGTTTCTTAGCAAAGAAAATGCACTAGGATATAAAAAATGGTGATGATATAAATGCACACACTGTTAGGACCAGGACTTGAACCTCTGCTGTGTCTGGCAATGACTCTACTTTTTGAGCCACCTGGAATGCTGGACAGTTCCTTGGACAATTCCTTGAATAATCCTGTCTTGAATCTTATTTGCCTTGAACCTTGAACTCTTTGCTCCTCCCATGAACTTCCTGATTTAAGGCATGCCTCTGCACTTCCTGGTTGCCAGAATAATGTGCCTTCACCAGCCAATTTCTCTCTCTTGTCTCTCCTGCTGCCGACCGTATCTTCACTATCATCCGTTACCGACATTTAGCTTGTTCCTCGAATACACTTCTGCTTAATCCCAACCTGCAACTATTCGTTACTGTAATTTGGCTTGTTTATGGACTACGCTTCTGCTTGATCCCTATCTGCTACTGGACCGTGGCTTGCTCACCTCCTAGTGGGGCTATCCTGAGGACCGCGACCTGGTACTAACACGCAGCAAAGCCCATCTCCCCCATCAGGAGCTCTGGTGAAGACAGGTTAGTACTTAGACACCGCACCTCAGGTGAACCCGTGTCATCAGCCAGAGTGACCTGCGTGAATATCTGTTCCATTTGTCAGTGCTGCTCCACTGCTATAGCTACTGGCCTCCAAGCCTGACTCCAGACTGTGACAGAATACTCTGGCCCAAAACATGGAGGCCATTGTAGAAGCTGCTGTGGCTCCTCTCAGGATGCAAATCTCTGAGTTGCAGGGGTTTGGTGTTAACTACCAAGAAAAGTTTTCTGAGTCACAAATTGAAGTGAAAGCGCTACAAGAGGACATCCTCGATCTGCATAGACAATTGCGGGACATTGTTCCCGAGATACTGCTGCCGTAGATACTAAGGCACGAATGCCCCTTCCACTCAAGTTTAATGGAGACCGTCGCAATTACAGAGGTTTCCTTAATCAATGATGCATATACTTTCAGATGCAACCTGCTGCATTTACTTCTGACAGGAAAAAGGTGCTGTTTATTATCAACCTCCTGACTGAGGAAGCCTTATGCCACGTACACACGACCATTTTTAATGTCATGGAAAAAAACGATGTTTTTCTCGACGTGATTCTTCTCAAGCCTGCCTTGCATACACACTATCGTGAAAAAAAAAGCTCGAGCAAAGCGCGGTGATGTACAACACATACGACAACATGTACAACGGCACTATAAAGGAGAAGTTCCATTCGGATGGTGTCACCCTTTGGGCTGCTTTTGCTGATTTCCTGTTACCGCGTGCTAGTAAAAGTTTGGTATTAGCCGATTCGTGCTTTTCAGTCTCTGTGCTTTTCAGTCCGTTACTGTATGACAAATGTGCTATCTCCATTATGAACGTTAGTTTTACCAGAACGAGCGCTCCCGTCTCATAACTTGCTTCTGAGCATGCGCGTTTTTTTCACGTTGTTAAAGCGTACACACGACGAGAAAAACGACGACGTGAAAAACTACGAGAAAAAATAGAGCAGGTTCTAAATTTTTAATGCCCATTTTTCTGGTCAAGAAAAATGCTCTGGAGCCTACACACGACCGTTTTTCACGACCAATTTAAAAAATGGCATGTTTCTCGTCATGAGAAACGGTCGTGTGTACGCGGCATTAGCCTGGGCCTACCCTTATGTGGAGAAAGATGATGTCATGCTGGATGATTTCAAGTCTTTTGTGACTGCTATGAACCAAGTTTTTGATGATCCTAAACGCTGCGCTACTGCTGAGGCAAAATTGCACAATTTACAGCAGGGTAGACGCTCTGTTGCAGAGTACACAACTGAATTCCGACTTTGGATCTCAGATACCAATTAGATCCAGCAGCGCAAAAGAGTCAGTTCCGTCAAGGAATCCGTGAACAAGTAAAAGATGAGCTTGCCAGAGTAAAATATCCTGACGAGCTCAAGGCTTTTATTAAATTATGTATTCAAATTGATCAGAGACTTACTGAAAGGAGAAAGGAGAGACTGGGAATCCTAGGCAATAATGGTGGCATGTGTTTTTCTACTAGTCAGTTTACTCCTAGAGGTCCAAGGGTTCTTCCAGATTTTGATACTCCTTAACCTATGCAGGTGGATGCTATTAAAAGATCTATTACTATTCAGGCTGGGTTCACACTGATACGACACGACATTCATCCAACTTTCATCCTACTTTGCTCTGCGACATCAGTCCTACATTGATCCTACATTGGTCCGACATCCATCCGACATTCATGAACAGGATACTACTTTGATCCGACATTGTGCTAGTCTGACTTGTCCTTTGACCAATCAAAACAATCCCAGGGTGAGATAAATTCCTTTTACTGCTGCTGTAATCACCATGGCGGATGTCAAATGTCGGATGGGTAGGACAAGGATCCTACTTTGATCCGACTTCAATGATATTCAATGGGCTGAAGTAGGATCAAAGTCGGACAGAAGTAGTACAGGGAGCATTTTTAATGTCGGACCGACTTGTGTCGGACCAGTTAAGACGGCTCTCATAGGGATTCATTGATTTTCACACGTCATGCGACATGAGCTCCTAATGTCGGAGCGTTTGTCGGACAAGTGTGAACCAGGCCTCAGGAGAAAGAAAGACGACATTCAGAGAACTTATGTCTTTATTATGGAGTCTCTGGACATTACGCAATTATTGTCCCAATAACTTTAAAAGAACAATTGAGGCAACTGATGTTACAGTATCTGAACAAATAAACAAAATTTCTCAGTCTGTCTCTCCCTTGATTCAGGAAGCAAAAAACGTTAATTCTTTATCAACTCATTTTATCATCCCTATAAAGCTTATCGTTGAAAGCTGTGAAATACCTTGCTCTGCTATGATGGATTCAGGGGCCGGGGGAGACTTCATGAACATTCAATTTGCCCAAAATAAAAACATTCAAATAAGAAATAAACTCGCCCCTATTGATATGGAAACTGTGGATGGCTCACCTTTGTCTTCAGGACCTGTTACCCACGAGACCCTCCCACTTAAATTCCTAATTGAGAATGACCATCAGGGGACTATCAGCTTACAGCTGATCACATCACCCAAGCAGGGCCAGTACATGGGGGGGGGTTGGGGCTTCTTACCTGGGCGCAGTGGGGGGGGGAGGCGCCAGGTTGTGAGCAGAAACATGTGTCCACAAAATCAAGCTGTGCACTTGTATGCCCCTGTTGCCTGCCCAAAACAAAGTTTATGCACCCTTGCTTGCTGCCTACCTCCTATCTGCGGCAGCAGAAACACCCCTTTCATTTCTTGAGTTCCTGTGAGTCCCCCCCCCACCCCTGGATCGGGGCTAATACAGTCCCAGCGACAGTACATGTGGGCGGAGCAGGAAGAGAACCTTACAATGCAGCATCATTCATTGGTTCCCGCCCAGCACACAGCAGAGACCTCCTCCAGGGCAGAGTGAAGATGTGTAAAGCAGGATTGGCAGACTGGATCCTCTTCTACTGTTAGTCCCGACTGCTCTTCATTCTATACTGTGATGTAAACTTGGCCTGCACTCTGCAGGGAAGGTTTATAGAAAGTGAAAGTACAATTCTTTAATAGGTTAAGAATTAGTGTGACATTTCAGGGGCTACATAGATGTATTCCACATACACATTATATCTTATTAAAATCATTATTTTTAATAAGATATAATGTGTATGTGCATACCTCCCAACTATTTGGAATTTACGTATTGTGAGAGCAAACCCTGTTGCTGTCAAAATAAATAAATCTGTGCTTCAGCTCAATGGTGTACCTGAAAAGCAAACAATGGCAACAATAAAACATTAACTCAATAAAACAATTTTTTTTTTGCAATCTGTGTCTAAAAAAATATATGCCGAAGCATGGGGGCAATCCGCCCCTCCACCCCTGCCCACATTAATAAATCAGCGCTGCAGCTGAATGATGTACCTGCAAAGAAAACATTTTTAACAATAAAACACAGTAAACAGTAAAGTATAAGGCTACATTCACACTGGGGCACGGGCGGCGGTGGCAGTAAAGTGCTGCTCTTTTTAGCGGCGCTGTACTGTCGTTTTTGCGGCGATTTTCGAAAATAGGTTAAAAACCGCCTGCAAAGCGCCGCAAAGTGGCGCTTTGCCGGTGCTGCCCAGTGATTTCAAAGGGCAGAGGCGCTGTAGGAGTGGTGTATACACCGCTCCTACAGCGCCTCAAAGATATGGCTAGCATGACTTTTTTGAGCGTCCTGCCAGCGCACCGCTCCAGTGTGAAAGCCCTCGGGCTTTCACACTGGAGTGAAAGAGGAGGCTCTTTCAGGGCACTTTGCAGGCGCTATTTTTAGCGCTATAGGGCTTGCAAAGCACCTCAGTGTGAAAGTAGCCTAAAAGAATTACATACCTGCAAAGCAAACATGATAAAACATAGTAAGTTAAGCATAAAATACAGTAAAACAGAGCAGAACAATAGAGAGAGAAGAACCAGAAAATGACAACTATTTTTGGCTTGTTTTATATATATATATATATATATATATATTGTGACAGCAGGAAGGTAAAGTCACCTGGTTGCATCCAGGGGGGTAGATATATTTCGCCCAGATTCAGGCTTTACGCCGACTTATACAACTAGGTGGAGAGTGGGCTCATGGATGACTCATACCTCTAGGGAGAGGGCTGGGCGTCGTGCAGACAGGGAGTTGATGAGACCAGCTGAAGCTTGTCAGCTCATTTAGGCCTCTATAAGAACTCCCAGCTTCATTAGATGTTAGCTCATGCCTGGAACCAGACCTGTGTGGACTGTCTAGGGAGAGTGAACCCCTGTGCGGTGAGACAAAGCCTGTGTGGCTATTTGCTTGGACATTTAAAACCAGGGACTTAGGGACTAGGACAGCACTAGGCTGATCCCAGTTGTTAGTTAGGAAACCTGTATGTTTAGTCAGAGGTCAACTTGACCAGGATTTATTTTGGTTATGTTTCTTTTGCTTTGCTGTGTTTTGTCACTGTAAATAGAAAATAAACCGCACCTTTTTGATTTTGAAAACCACAACCTCCGTTTGCTGGGCCTGTTTTGTGTGGGGAGCCCATCCCGGGGGTCACACACACCCGCTGCCGAGCTAACCCCCTCACAGTTGGTGGAGAACCAGTGGCAGTTTTTTTTTAAGCCAGCATGGAGGAGATACTGAAGCAGCTGGCTCTAGCAAATGCCAATCAACAGCAGACAAATGCAGGTTTGCAAAAGAGCCTTGCAGCTCATCAACAGAGCCTTGCAGCTCAACAACAGAACTTCGCAGCCCAGCAGCAAGCTCATCAACAGAGCCTTGCAGCCCAGCAGCAGACAAACGCAACTTTGCAACAGAGTCTGGAGGCTCAGCAACGAGCCCAGCAGCAATCTGAGGCCCGCTTCATAGACCTGTTGCAGAAGCAAGAGCAGAGACTACAACAACAGATGGAAGCAGTAATGCAGCAACGTCCGCAGACCAGTGAGGAAAGCCGTCCCACTAATACCGCGTCCTTTGGGGTGAGTCGTTTATTGACAAAAATGACTGGAGAGGATGATCCAGAGGTATTTTTGACCACATTTGAAAGGACCGCTGAAAGAGAAAAGTGGCCTGAGGAGCAGTGGGCTGGACTGGTGGCTCCTCTGTTAACTGGTGAATCGCAGAAAGCTTACTATGACCTAGAGCCTAACCAAGCAAAAGACTATGTGATGCTAAAAGCTGAAATATTGGCAAGGCTGGGTGTCACCCAGGCTGTCCGGGCTCAGCGTGTGCATAACTGGACTTTCCAGCTTGGAAAACCCCCCAGGTCTCAAATGTATGATCTCATTCACCTGAGCAGAAAGTGGCTACAGCCAGAGACTTTGTCCGCACATAAGATTGTGGAACGTGTTGTAATGGATCGGTTTTTGAGAGCTCTTCCTACTGCCATCCAAAAGTGGGTAAGCCATGGAGACCCAGAGACGGCCGATGGTCTTGTGGATCGTGTGGAGAAATACTTGGCTACAGAGAACCTGACGGTCTCTTCCAGAGACACTCGGACTTTCCACCCTAAGACCAGACCATCCCCAGGGGCGGATAAGAGGATTCCAAGGGGTGAGGGTGGAGAGAGTGAGAGGGTGGGAGCTCTACCCCAAGTTTGGCGAGAACAGCCTGGGAAATCAGCGGCTCAAGAGGCGGCAAGAAGGATCGTTTGCTACCGCTGCCGGCAAGCGGGACATATTGCAGCCAATTGCCCGGTTGTGGAGGAACCCATGCAGTGTGACTTTCTGACGGGCAGACGTCAGTCGCTGTGTGCGACAGTCGCATGCACTGCCATTCGAGGAACTGAGAAACATTTATGCAAAATGTGTGTTAATGGTAGAAATGTTGTGGTATTGCTGGATTCAGGTAGCCTTGTGACCCTGATAAAGGCTGAGTTAGTTAAAACAGAGGTCTCTGGGAATAGCAAGGTAGCTGTTATTTGTGTGCATGGGGACACCCGAGAGTATCCAGTGACTACAGTGTGTTTCGAGACCCCCAAAGGTACCCTCTCTCATCCAGTGGGCTTAGTATCTCAGTTACCGCATGACGCCATTGTGGGAAGGGATTTTCCGAAGTTCTGGGAACTGTGGGATGATCCTGAGCCCCTCACTGGTGCCCCTATGTACCAGGAATGTGATAGCCAGAACTCCCCTGAGAGTGGTGAGGACTCTCCGGAATTTCCCTTATCAGTATTGGCAGGGGAGACTCAAGAAACTGGAGAGGAGCCCACCTCCTCAGACGAAAACCTACCGTCTGTGGAGTTTTCTGATCTTGAGGTTCACAGGGAAAACTTTGCCACAGAACAGTTGAAAGACCCCGCCCTAATAAAGGCACGGGAAAACGTAGTGAAAATAGATGGCGAGTTAGTGAACCCAGATAATACCTGCACTTACCCATACTTCAGCGTAGAGAAGGACCTACTGTATCGGGTGGCAAAAAGGGCAGAAGAAACCGTTGAGCAGCTTGTGGTGCCCAAACCTTACAGGAAGTTGGTGTTGGAGTTGGCCCATGGGCACATTCTTGGAGGTCATCTGGGGACAGAGAAAACCCGAGAGAGGGTATTACAGAGATTCTATTGGCCGGGGGTGATGAAGGACGTAGAAAATTATTGTTCCTCCTGCCCTGTGTGTCAGAGGTTGGCCCCGATGCCACATTTCCGTAGCCCGCTGGTCCCTCTACCCATCATTGAGGTCCCGTTTGAGAGGATCGCCATGGATTTGGTAGGTCCTATAATCAAGTCCGCTAGGGGGCACCAGTACATATTAGTTATAATGGACTATGCCACCCGTTATCCAGAAGCGATCCCTCTCCGAAATACCTCGGCCAAAACCATAGCCAAAGAGCTATCTCTTGTTTTTAGCCGGGTGGGTATTTGTAAAGAACTGCTTACGGACCAAGGTACACCCTTTATGTCCCGGGTTATGAAAGAGCTGTGTAAATTGTTCAAAGTGACGCAATTGCGTACGTCTGTGTATCACCCCCAAACCGATGGGCTGGTTGAAAGATTCAACAAAACCCTAAAACAAATGTTGAAGAAAGTGGTGGATAGAGATGGAAAGGATTGGGACTGTTTACTTCCTTATTTGATGTTTGCTATTAGGGAGGTGCCCCAATCCTCTACGGGATTCTCCCCCTTTGAGTTACTGTATGGGAGACACCCAAGAGGGCTGTTGGATATTGCCAAGGAAACTTGGGAAAGTGAGAGTTCTCCCCACAGGAGTGTGATTGAGCATGTCGCCCTGATGCAAGATCGAATTGCACAGGTAATGCCCATCGTGAAGGAACATTTGGCCCAAGCGCAGTTGGCACAGCAGAGAGTGTACAACCGTGGAGCCAAGACCCGTACCTTTTCCCCGGGGGATAGGATATTGGTACTTGTCCCTACGGTTGAAAGTAAATTCCTTGCCAAATGGCAAGGCCCCTACGAGATAATGGAAAAAGTGAGCGAAGTGAATTACAAGGTCAGACAACCAGGAAGGCGAAAGCCCGAACAGATCTATCACGTTAATCTGTTGAAAGCCTGGAGGGATAGAGAGTCCCTAGTCGCAGACACTTGGTCACCAGCTCAAACTGGTTGCGTGATTCCTGAGGTTGGAATAGCAGCCACCTTGTCACAACCCCAACAACAGGAGGTTAAGGAGTTTGTGCTTCGCAACAAGGAGGTATTCTCTGAGCTGCCGGGACAAACATCTGGGGTAGAGCATGACATCATTACCCCGCCCGGTGAAAGGGTGAAGTTAAAACCCTATCGGATCCCAGAGGCTCGACGGGAGGCAATACGGGAGGAAGTACAGAAAATGCTGAACTTAGGGGTGATAGAGGAGTCCCAAAGTGATTGGTCTAGTCCCATCGTGTTGGTGCCTAAACCGGATGGGAGCTGGCGATTTTGTAACGATTTTCGTCAGTTGAACAAAGTTACAAAATTTGACACCTACCCCATGCCACGTATAGATGAGTTGATCGACCGGCTGGGAACAGCCCGATACATGACGACTCTTGACCTCACAAAAGGGTATTGGCAAATCCCCCTGGCCAAGTCGGCCAAAGAGAAAACCGCATTTGTAACCCCAGACGGGGCGTTCCAATATAAAAGAATGCCGTTCGGGTTACAGAATGCGCCGGCCACATTCCAGCGGAAAATGGACCAGATGCTGAGGCCCCATCGGAAGTATGCTGCGGCTTACCTGGATGACGTAATTGTCCATAGCACAGATTGGGCCTCACATCTGCCAAAAGTGCAAGCAGTCCTGGACTCTGTTCGGGAAGCGGGGTTTACGGCTAACCCCAAGAAGTGTACCATTGGGCAGGAGGAGGCCAAATATCTTGGGTACACCATTGGGAGGGGAGTAATAAAACCCCAACTCAACAAAGTCGAGGCCATCCAGAGTTGGCCACGTCCCAACAGCAAGAAGCAGGTACGAGCCTTTCTGGGAATCGCTGGGTATTATCGGCGATTCATTCCCCACTTTGCTTCTAAGGCTGTGCCCCTAACCAACCTGACGAAGGGGAAAGGGTCGGTCATGATTAAATGGACCCCCGAGGCTGAGGCAGCATTCCAATTCTTGAAACAAGCCTTATGTAGCCAGCCAGTGTTGTACTCACCCGACTTCTCTAAAGACTTTGTCGTACAAAGTGATGCGTCAGATGTGGGGTTAGGAGCAGTATTGTCCCAGGTCTGGAACGGGGAAGAGCACCCAGTCATTTACCTCAGCAGGAAGTTGAAGTCCCATGAGGTAAATTACGCCACCGTTGAAAAGGAGTGTTTAGCGGTGAAGTGGGCTCTAGATTCCCTTCGGTACTACCTGCTAGGTAGGCACTTTGACATGGTTACGGATCACGCTCCGTTAAAGTGGATGGCTCAAAACAAGGAAACAAATAGAAGAGTGAATAGGTGGTTCCTGGCCCTCCAGGAATTCAACTTCACAGTAAAGCATCGCCCTGGCGTTCAAATGGGGAATGTGGATGCTTTGTCTCGAGTACATGAATGCCTGATTGCTGGTGTTCCAACCCCGAGGTTAAAACAAGAGGGGGGGGGTATGTGACAGCAGGAAGGTAAAGTCACCTGGTTGCATCCAGGGGGGTAGATATATTTCGCCCAGATTCAGGCTTTACGCCGACTTATACAACTAGGTGGAGAGTTGTATAAGGCTAGTGGGCTCATGGATGACTCATACCTCTAGGGAGAGGGCTGGGCGTCGTGCAGACAGGGAGTTGATGAGACCAGCTGAAGCTTGTCAGCTCATTTAGGCCTCTATAAGAACTCCCAGCTTCATTAGATGTTAGCTCATGCCTGGAACCAGACCTGTGTGGACTGTCTAGGGAGAGTGAACCCCTGTGCGGTGAGACAAAGCCTGTGTGGCTATTTGCTTGGACATTTAAAACCAGGGACTTAGGGACTAGGACAGCACTAGGCTGATCCCAGTTGTTAGTTAGGAAACCTGTATGTTTAGTCAGAGGTCAACTTGACCAGGATTTATTTTGGTTATGTTTCTTTTGCTTTGCTGTGTTTTGTCACTGTAAATAGAAAATAAACCGCACCTTTTTGATTTTGAAAACCACAACCTCCGTTTGCTGGGCCTGTTTTGTGTGGGGAGCCCATCCCGGGGGTCACACACACCCGCTGCCGAGCTAACCCCCTCACAATATATATATATATATATATATATATATATATATAACTTTTTTTTACACTTTTATTTGTAACTGTTACTGTAAAGGTTCCAGGTTCGGGTCTCTCAAAATGCAATGGCATCTTTGGAGACCCTGTGAAAGTGTGCACTAGGACTGTGCAGTGCTGTACCCTATGCTAATACTCCACTAGTGTGTGGTAGCGACAGAAACATTCACCGATGCAGAGACCAGGTTGGTCAGGACAGGAGGGACAATAATAGCGGGTGTCACGCCTACATACGCGCTTGCTACAGACATGACATCTTCTTTGGGTTGCTCATTGGGTAGGGGTACCAGGGAGGACATGAAAATGCCTCTCATGCAGCCGGTTCACTGCATTTGCATTGGGAAGTTGGGCCACAGCACCGTCTGGAAACAGAAGGGCTGTAATGAACTCTTCCTGGAATTTAAGGAAGGATCCAGTTCGTCCTGACACTTTGTATAGCACATAAGCATTCAGCAGAGCCAATTGAAATAGATATACAGACACTTTTTTATACCAGCGTCTGGCCTTATGGGCAATTAAGTATGGCGCCATCAAATGGTCATTGAAGTCCACCCCTCTCATATTAAGGTTGACTAAAAAGTGGCACGCTTGTGTAATAATTGTCCACATACAAATGGTACCCCTTTCCGAATAAGGGTGACACCAAGTCCCAAACAATCTTGCCAGCGCTCCCTATGTAGTCTGGGCAGTTAGGGGGCAGTTGGGGGATCCACGTGACTGTCTTTTCCCTCATAAACCATAAAACTATATGTATAGCCTGTTGCCCTGTCACAGAGCTTATAAAACTTGACCCCATATCTGGCACGCTTTCTGGGGAGATACTGTTTGAAAGACAAGCAGCCAGAAAACTTAATCAGGGACTCATCAATGCAGACAACTTGATCAGGAATAAACGAGGCTGCGAAATGTTGGTTGAAGTGGTTTATGAGGGGCCAAATTTTGTGGAGCCAATCAAATTCAGGGTCACCCCGAGGACGACAGAGTTCATTGTCAATAAAATGCATGAACCGCAAGATCTGCTCGTATCGCGTTCTGGTCAAGGAAGCAGAGAACACAGGCATATGGTGAATTGGGTCAGTGGACCAAAATGACCGCAACTCACTTTTTTTAGCTATGCCCAGAAGGAGGGATAGAGATAGGGATAGGCCCAGAAAGGTCTTAAATTCGGAAACCAGAACAGGTTTCCATTCTCTGGCAAGGGTCAACTGGGGATTAGCGACGATGAATTGACCAGCATACAAATTGGTTTGGTCCACAATAGATCTATAGAGATTTTCTGTGAAAAACAGTGAATAAAAATCAAGTGACGTAAAGTCAACTGTTTCCACCTGAATTCCTAGTTGGCCAGTAAATGGGGGAAGTACGAGCGCTGCAGAAGTGGTGGTCCCAATTAGGATTGGCATATGCAGCGGGAAGGGCACTATGGGCTCTAAAGGCCTGTGTTCGAACTCTTGGTGGCTACTACTTGTGCTCGCCAACGCACCAGCTTGAACTGCACTGATGGGACTCGCCACTGGTTTGACTACGACCAGGATGTACTAGGTCACTGGTGCTTGCCAGTTCACCAGAAGGATGAGCGGCTCTAGTACTGGCTCTCTGCTCCAAACGAGAGCCCTGCGGTTCTTACATCTCAACAACAGAAGAACGGGGTCGGGGACCACTACTCTGTCGTCAGAGCTATCTGTCAGCGAACCTGAATCTGACAGTGAGGAGGCTTCCCCTTCGCTCTCATCTGTCATGCTCAGCAAGGTGTAGGCCTCTTCACTAGTGTACCTCTGTTTGGACATTTTGCCCTCTAAACTTAGAGGTACAGCTAGTGCGACTCACAGGCAAAAGAGCACCTGGTTGTCAGCGATTGAAAAAAATAATAACTGTTAACTTTCGCAGGGACCAGGCCTGACTCTGCTAACGCTACAGTTTTGTGTGTTGTGTTTTGTAAGTGACAGTGATTTATTTAGTATTGCACTTGGGTGGGATGGGCGGAGGGGCTAAACGCCCAGCCCACCCAGTGCTAGCAGGTATCTGGGCTGATCCTGCTGACACTGCGTTTTTGGGAACACTAAACTACTAGGGACGCTAATATAGTTCTGATCAGATCAAAGATTTTGATCTTTTCAAACACTATACTAGTAAGGAAGTATATGGTGTATGCGTGGGTGTTAGTGCTACTGGCACTAACCTGACGCTGCCCGGGATTGATGCTGACCCTAACTGATGCTAAAACCTAACTGATGTCACCCGCTGGGCAATCAGGGGGTTAAGTCTTTATTAGGTAATATACAGCGTGTACCCTGATGCTATAAAAAACTAACTAGCGTCACCCGTGACACTAATATGGTGATCACTGGTGACAGGGGGTGAAAGGGTTAACTAGGGGGCAATCAGGGGGTTAAAACCTTTATTAGGGAAAATATGGGTGTACCCTTATGCTATAAAAGACTGACGGTGAAACTAGCCAACTAACTAGTTACCTGTGACACTAATACGGCGATCAGAATATAGATGTGTACACTATACTAGTGACACTGAAAAACAGGTGGTTTGCAGCGCTAGCAGGAATAAGTGAAGTGCACACCACTTTAAACAATAAACAGTAATAATTACCACTAAATATCAAACTTATGGATGTGGCCACCCACTGGTATTGACACTGTGCAAACAAACTAAATAATGATGATAACAGTGAATAAGTGTAAAGGTAAAATATCCTTGATATTCTTGGCACATTAGAATGTGCTGATCAAGAGAAACTGGATGTTTCCAAGACAGATTCCAAGTGGATGATTTCCCCTTTTGATTTCCCCTCTTGTGGCCCCACTCACCAGAAAGAGATGTAGAAATCACATAAAGAATCACAAAATGGCTTGAGTCCGGTAAGTTCATGGGATTCAGAAAATTAACTCAATAGGATCAGCGAGGAGCGAAAAAACATATGAGGAAGAGAGAGACTATTCATGTGAAGTACCGCTTAGGAACATATAACATTGCGCTGCTAACTGAGAAACTCACAAGACTGCAGTAATAGACAAGCGTCAGTGTGTTCCGGGTTCACAGGCGTGCGTTCCATGGGAACCGGAAGCAGCGTCACTGGTTCTGAGTTGGTCGGAAATTGCACGCCTGTGAACCCGGAACACACTGACGCTTGTCTATTACTGCAGTCTTGTGAGTTTCTCAGTTAGCAGAGCAATGTTATATGTTCCTAAGCGGTACTTCACATGAATAGTCTCTGTTATCATCATTATTTAGTTTGTTTGCACAGTGTCAATACCAGTGGGTGGCCACATCCATAAGTTTGATATTTAGTGGTAGGTATTATTGTTTATTGTTTAAAGTGTTGTGCATTTCACTTATTCCTGCTAGCGCTATAAACCACCTGTTTTTCATCTCTCAAATCTGTTAGTACCTTATGCTGCAGCAGCTGTGGATTTATTTTTCATTTATTATTATTTTATCACTGTTTGTTTTTCTAAGCGCCAGTTTTAGTTTTGTTTTATAATTGACACTGGTGACAGGGGGTGAATTGGTTAACTGGGGGCGATCAAGGGGTTAAAACTTTATTAGGGGGATACTCTTAACCTACCTGGGCCTACTACTAACTGCCACTAACTTCCCTAACACTATTTAGTGTCACAAGTGACACCAGTACAATGATCAGTGAAAAATCTGAAAACTGCAATTGGTGACACAGTGACAGGGAGTGAAGGGGTTAACTAGGGAGTGATCGGGGGGTGAAAAGTGTGCCTATGTGTACTGTGTCAGTGTAGTGTTGGTGCAACTCACTTTTAGATGTCCTCTCTCCTCTCACTGGAAACTAAAAGGGTTCCACGAGGGGAGGTGACATCACTTCCTCTGCTGTGTTTACATTTCACAGGCAGAGGAAGCATTTCATTTGTCAGAACCGATCAGCAGGTCCAGGCCAGAAATCATTGGCCTGGACCTGAAGACTGATCGGTTCTGTAACAAATTTGATAGCCGCGGGCACTGTGGGGGCGCGCACCCCCTACCTGTGGGCGCGAGCGATGTACGGGTACATCATTTCGCGCATGGCTGTGAAACCTGCCGCAGTATATCTACGTGAGCCGGTCAGGAAGTGGTTAAACACACATTCCTGATTCACTTAAATTTTAATATTTATTTTGATTACACATTAACTTATATTGCAACAATTGAGTAAAAGCAAAGTGCCACATCATTCAGTATTGTCAACTAGCTTGACATCATTCTACCAAAAGGCAGGCATGCCAAAGAAAGGTGGACACTCTTAACCACTTAAGGACCGGACCAATACGGACCATAATGACCAGAGGCGATTTCACAATTTGGCACTGCGCTGCTTTAACTGGAAATTGTGCGGACATGCAATGTTGTACCCAAACAAAATTTGCATCCTTTTCTTCCCACAAATAGAGCTTTCTTTTAATGGTATTTGATTGCCTCTACGATTTTTATTTTTTGTGATATAAATGGAAAAAGACCGAATTTAAAAAAAAAACAACATATTTTCTACTTTTTGTTATAAAAAAAATCGAATAAACTAAATTTTAGTCATACATTTAGGCCAAAATGTATTTCAGCCACATGTCTTTAGTAAAAAAAATGTCAATAAGCGTATATTTATTGGTTTGCGCCAAAGTTATAGCGTCTACAAACTAGGGTATATTTTCTGGAATTTACACAGCTTTTAATTTATGACTGCCTATCTCATTTCTTGAGTTGCTAAAATGGCAGGGCAGTACAAACCCCCCCAAATTACCCCATTTTGGAAAGTAGACACACCAAGGAAATTGCTGAGAGGCATGTTGAGCCCATTGAATATTTATTTTTTTGTCCCAAGTGATTGAATAATTACAAAAAATAAAAAATAAAATTACAAAAAGTTGTCACTAAATGATATATTGCTCCCAATGCCATGGTTATATGTGGAATTGCACCCCAAAATACATTTTGCTGCTTCTCCTGAGTAAGGGGATACCACATGTGTGGGACTTTTTAGGAGCCTAGCCGCGTACGGGCCCCCGAAAACCAAGCACCGCCTTCAGGATTTCTAAGGGCGCAAATTTTTGATTTCACTCCTCCCTCCCTATCACAGTTTCGAAGGCCATAAAATGCCAAAATAGCACAACCCCCCCCCCAAATGACCCCATTTTGGAAAGCAGACACCCCAAGCTATTTGCTGAGAGGCATGGTGAGTATTTTACAGCTCTCATTGGTTTTTGAAAATGAAGAAAAAAAATATATATATTTTCTTTCAATTTTCAAAACTTTGTGACAAAAAGCAAGATCTGCAAAATACTCACCATACCTCTCAGCAAATAGCTTGGGGTGTCTACTTTCCAAAATGGGGTCATTTGGGGGGGTTTGTGCCATCTGGGCATTCCATGGCCTCTGAAACTGTGATAGGCAGTGAGGAGTGAAATCAAAAATTTACACCCTTAGAAAGCCTGAAGGCGGTGCTTGGATTTGGGGTCCCGTACACGGCTAGGCTCCCAAAAAGTCTCACACATGTGGTATCCCCGAACTCAGGAGAAGCAACAGAATGTATTTTGGGGTGTAGATCCACATACAGTATGCCCATGGCATGTTTGAGCAATATATCATTTAGTGACAACTTTGTGCAAAAAAAAAAAAAAAATTGTCTTTTTTTCCGCAACTTGTGTCAACATATAAAATATTCCATGGACTTGACATGCCTCTCAGCAAATAGCTTGGGGTGTCTACTTTCCAAAGTGGGGTCATTTGGGGGGGTTTTGAACTGTCCTGGCATTTTATACACAACATTAGGAAGCTTATGTCACACATCATCCACTCTTCTAACCACTTGAAGACAAAGCCCTTTCTGACGCTTTTTGTTTACATGAAAACATATTTTTTTTTGCAAGAAAATTATGTTGAACCCCCAAACATTATACATATTTTTTTTTTCCACACAGTATTTGCGCAGCGATTTTTCAAACGCATTTTTTGGGGAAAAATACACTTTTTTTTTATTTTAATGCACTAAAACAAACTATATTGCCCAAATGTTTGATGAAATAAAAAAGATGATCTTAGGCCGAGTTCATAGATACCAAACACGACATGCTTTAAAATTTCGCACAAACGCGCAGTGGCGACAAACTACATACATTTTTAAAAGCCTTTAAAAGCCTTTACAGGTTACCACGTTAGATTTACAGAGGAGGTCTACTGCTTAAATTACTGCCCTCGATCTGACCTTCGCGGTGATACCTCACATGCATGATGCAATTGCTGTTTACATATGACGCCAGACCGACGCTTGCGTTCGCCATTGCGCAAGAGCAGGGTGGGACAGGGGTGCTTTTTTTTTTTTTTTATTAATTTTTTTTCTATTTTATTTTTAAACTGTTCCTTCCATATTTTTTTTTTATCATTTTTATTGTTATCTCAGGGAATGTAAATATCCCCTATGATAGCAAAAGGTAGTGACAGGTACTCTTTTTTTGAAAAAACTGGGGTCTATTAGACCCTAGATCTTTTCTCTGCCCTCAAAGCATCTGACCACACCAAGATCGGTGTGATAAAATGCTTTCCCAGTTTCCCAATGGCGCTTTTTATATCCGGGGGGGGATATTCCCTCCCACTGCTTGTAAAAGCAGTCCAGAGGCTAATTAGCCACTAGGATTGCTTTTACATGAAAGCCGGCCGCTGTCTGAAAAGAATGATACCAAGATGATACCTAAACCCGCAGGCATCATTCTGGTATAACCATTCAAAGTCCAACATACCAGTACGTTGCTGGTCCTTGTTGGACATGTATTGTAATCTTTTTTTTCATGCAGCCTGTGTGCTGAACGAAAAAAAGAGATTGATCGGTGGGTATGCCCACCATTAGAATACCTCCCTTCATCCACCCACTTCTAATGATGGGCATACATGCACCATTTATATATGCCGAAGCATGGGGGCATCCTCCCGCAAAAGTTATGCCGCACACACATGGTCGGACTTTTCCACGGGCAAGCCTCCGTCGGAATTTTGACCGTACGTACGCGGCATTAGGAGCAAAATTGCTCCTCCGCTCCTCTGCCCCTGCTGCCCCCATGCTTCGGCATATATGCTTTTTTTTTCAACTGTGGTGGTGAAATCACCTCCTACAGCACTGGAGTCGCAGGGATCAGGCCTGTCTCTGCGAATGCTGCAGTTATGTGTGTTGTGTTTTGTAAGTGACAGTGATCGATCGACACTGCACTTGGGTGGGCTGGGCTGGGCAGAGGGGCTAAACGCAGGTGCTAGCAGGTATCTGGGCTGATCCCGCTAACACTGCGTTTTTGGGAACCCTAAAAACTGCTGGGGACGCTAGTATAGATCTGATCAGATCAGATACTATACCACTAAGGAAGGTGTATGCTTCACGCGTGCAGGGCCGGACTTACCATTGAGCTTGACTGGGCTCAAGCCCATGGGCCCCGCCCAATAGGGGGCCCCGCTCTGTCCATGTAGACAAACTGTCTTCCTTTGGCATTTTTTTTTTCTAGCCTGAACACATCCGGCGTGCTGGGGCTGCTTCTGTCTCTGTTTTTTCTCCTCCGAGTCCCCTCTCACTACTGCTCTGCTGAGCTGAGCCGGGAGTGACATGTCTCTGCTGTCTGCACGATCATCAGGTGCCTGTCTCACTCACACACAGCAGAACAAAACTGTCTCCTCCCCCTCCTCCTTCAGCTCTGTATACACACAAGAGGAGGGGGAGCAGCAGGAACATGTGCTGATTTCAGGTCTGTAAAAACGTTTTCTATGCTTTGTAGATGGACAGGGAGGAGGGGGATAAAGTGGCTGGGATTGGGATGGAGGAAACTAAAACGATGTACACTTGGTGGAGTGATTGGGGGGTTAGGAGGATATGTGCTTTGGTATGAGAAAGGACATATGCCAGAAGTCAGTGTGGGATTCATTTGAAACATGACAGCCCCTTCCAGCACTAACCTCCTTTCCCCCCAGCATATTTCCACCCCCCTTCCAGCACTAACCTCCTCTCCCTCCAGCATATTTCCACCCCCCTCCCCTTCCAGCACTAACCTCCTCTCCCCCCAACATAATTCCACCCCCCCCTTCCAGCACTAACCTCCTCTTCCCCCAGCATATTTCCACCCCCCCCCTTCCAGCACTAACCACCTCTCCCCCAAGCATATTTCCACCCCCCCTTCCAGCACTAACCACCTCTCCCCCCAGCATATTTCCACCCCCCCCCCTTCCAGCACTAACCTCCTTTCCCCCCAGCATATTTCCACCCCCCCCCCCTTCCAGCACTAACCTCCTCTCCCCCAGCATATTTCCACCCCCCCCTCCAGCACTAACCTCCTTTCCCCCCAGCATATTTCCACCCCCCCCTTTCCAGCACTAACCTCCTCTCCCCCCCAGCATATTTCCACCCCCCCTTCAAGCACTAACCTCCTCTCCCCCCCAGCATATTTCCACCCCCCCTTCCAGCACTAACCTCCTCTCCCCCAGCACATTTCCACCCCCCCCCTTCCAGCACTAACCTCCTTTTCCCCCAGCACATTTCCACCCCCCCCTTCCAGCACTAACCTCCTTTCCCCCCAGCACATTTCCAACCCCCTCCCTTTCCAGCAATAGCCCCCCTCCCCCAGCACATATCCACCCCCCCTTCCAGCACTAGCCCTCTCCCTCCCAGATATCCCCCCCCCAGCACATATCCAACTTCTCACAGAGGGCATGATCATGGCATCTGGGACCCCAAGACCCCCAAGAGATGGAGGACATTTTGCCCTGGAGGCCCACACTAGCTCCTGCTTGGCAAGTTGGCTGAGCCTAGTGCCAGGACTCAGCCCGGATTCATGGGACACTGGGATTTTGTTCAAATCTCAGGAAAGGCCCATTAAAACTGGGACAGTATGGAGGTTTGGATTAGAAGGGGGGAAAGGATTTGTGTTTGTGGGGAAAAAGTTTGTACTGGCAGGGGGGATTTAGGTGAGAAGATATGTGATGGAACTGGGGAGAGGATTTGTGTAGGAGGGGCTTGGAGGAAAGAGGATTTGCGCTGGAGAGGACAAGGGGAGAGGAATTGTTCCAGGATGAGGAGCATGTTGTGCTGGAACCCCCTTCCCCGATTTGGGGGAGAGAATTTGTACTGGGAGGAGGATTTATGCTTGGGGGATCTTGGGGTGGGGTATTTTTGCTGGGATGAGGAGCTGTGCTGGGATAGGGATTTGTGCTGGGAAGGGGTATATTTTTTTTAGGGAGAGGTTTGTGCTAGAAGTGGGATTTCCTTTTTTTTTTTGGTGGGGGAGTGGGAGGAGGAGAAAGATTTATACTACAGGAGATTTTTTTGTTGGGGGGGAGGGTGTTCTACTGGAATGGGAGGCTGTGCTCAGAGGTAGGATTTGGTGGTGGCTAGGGGTGCAATGGATCAAAACACTCACGGATCGGATCGATCCTCGGATCAGAGCCACGGATCAGATCATTTTCGGATCGGCAAAAAAAAAAAAAATTACTAATATCCACAATCTCCCCCACTGTAATATCCATGTCATCTCCCCCTCACTGTAATATCCACGTCATCTCCCCCTCACTGTAATATCCACGTCATCTCCCCCTCACTGTAATATCCACGTAATCTCCCCCTCACTGTAATATCCACGTAATCTCCCCCTCACTGTAATATCCACGTAATCTCCCCCTCACTGTAATATCCACAGTAATCTTCTCCCCTGTAATATTCACAGTAATCTTCTCCCCTGTAATATCCACAGTAATCTTCTCCCCTGTAATATCCACAGTAATCTTCTCCCCTGTAATATCCACAGTAATCTTTTCCCCCTGTAATATCCACAGTAATCTTCTCCCCCTGTAATATCCACAGTAATCTTCTCCCCCTGTAATATCCACAGTAATCTTCTCCCCCTGTAATATCCACAGTAATCTTCTCCCCCTGTAATGGGCATCTCCCCCATTTACTTTAGTCTCTCCCTCTCCCGCCGGCCAGTTCAGATCCACGAGCAGCGAGGGTGAGGGGTGATGACGTCAGCACGCACAAGGCGGCCGCCGCCGCCGGGTGTACCAAGATGGCCGCGGCTCCGGAGCTAGGCCAAAGCCGCGGCCTTTCCTAAGGCCGAGGCCGCAAAGTCGCTCCGCGGATCGAGTGGTGATCCGATCCGAACAGGGTGACCCGTTCGGATCACCGCCGATCCGTTGCAGCCCTAGTGGTGGCAGAGGATTATTTCTGAGAGGGGTATTGGGGGAAGGAGGGTTGAAAAAGAGGATTTCTATTAGGAGGGGGAATTGAGGGGGGCAGGGATAAGTGCTGGGATGAGGAAGAAGGGGGGGTAGGACTGGGCATAGTGGAGGAGGACTTCTGCTGAGGAAGGGGGAAGAGGATTTGTTTTGAGGGGGGGATTATTTTTGTGGTGGCGTGGAGAGTGAGCACAAAGATTAGTGCTGGCTTTTTATTTTTTTTGCAGAAGAGGGAGTTGGGATATTTGATAAAAGTGTACCATGGAGGAGAGTATTGCTTGCGGGGGGGAATTTTGCGCTCTTCTTACCCCTACACTGTGTTACACACCCCTGACTGCTGTACTCTTTTTGTTTTGTAGTCATGACTCCTACTATGCATTCCACACTCCTGTCCCCTGCATTTTGCACAGTAAATATTCCTGACGCCTGTATTCCATGCATAACACTCACAATTCGGCCACATCCACTGCGCTCCGCATTACTGTTCTCCTGGAGGCAACCAAGTGTCCCAGGTCTTGTCTTTTACAATCTTATAGCATATACAAAAAAAAAAAAAAAAGATGTCGTGCGCCACTATAGTGTTCGGGTTTGGCTTGAAGAAAAGGTGGCAACCCTACCAGTCACACCTGAGCTGACCAGAGCTGCTGTGGTAAGAAGGAGGAGTGCTAAGAGGGGGGTGGTTGTTTTTACTGCTGGACACAGCTATATCATATATTTTATATATATATATATATATATATATATATATATATATATATATATATTAGGGCTGGGAAAAAAATCGATTTTAATCTTGAATCGAGTTTTGAGTTCAAATCGATTCAGATTTGAAAAAAATCTATTTTTTTTAAAAAATATATTTTTTTTTCCTTCAAAGTTTCCGTAACAGGGCTGCAGGGGGCGTATCCGGAATGGCACTGGGCAGCGTTACCCCAATTACATCTACTCGCCGCAGCCGCCGCGAGTAGATGTCATGTAACACTAACTAACCGCAAGCCGCCGTCTGCCTACCTGATCAGCGTGTCATGCAGACAGACGGCGGCCATTGCAGTGTTCAAAAGCCGCGCCTCCCGAGTCCTTGTCTGTGATAGGCGGAACACTCAATTTCACAGCAGGCAGTGTTCAGCCTATCACGGACATCCTCTCATCCTCGTCTGTGTTATGAGGATGAGCGGATGTCCATGATAGGCGGAACACTGAATGCTGGGAAATTGAGTGTTCCGCCTATCACAGACGAGGAGGAGGCGCGGCTTTTGAATACTGGAATGGCCACCGGTGTAGCAGTAAAATCCGTATCCCATGAAAATCTGCATCAGGTACGGGCACAGTGATTGAAGCATGGGCACAGTGAAGCACGGGCACAGTGAGACACGGGCATAGTTCAATTCAACTAAGAGTAACTAGAGTTGAGCGGACACCTGGATGTTCGGGTTCGACGGGTTCGGCCAAACTTCGGAAAAAAGTTCGGGTTCGGGACCGAACTTTAACCCGAACCCGAACCCGAACCCCATTGAAGTCAATGGGGACCCGGACTTCTAAGGACTAAAAAGGCTCTAAAAAAGTAATGGAAAGGGCTAGAGGGCTGCAAATGGCAGCAAAATGTTGTTAAGAGCATGGCAAGTGCTCTGCAAACAAATGTGGATAGGGAAATAACTTAAAATAACATAAAAAAAACCAAAAAATATGCTGGAGGCCCCCTTTTCAGCAGAAGAGGTACGGGAAGTCATTAAGAACCTCAGAAACTCAACGGCACGATGCCACACATATGGTGGGAATGCCCCAGAATACGCCCTTTCTGGAATAAATTATTCAATTTAATGGATAAGCTAGTGGGAAAATAAAATACTTTGAAATAAAAATGTAGCGGGGTGCTAAATTTAAGGGAAGTGTTTGAGTGGTAAATAGGCTCAAACACCCTAATTCTGTAGGATTCATGGACCATTTTGTTCTCGGGGGACAGTATTGGTGTGCAGTTCCCTGCGGCCTACAGGTGGCGCTGCCATGGTAGGCTAGGGTTGAACCGCCGATACAGTGCTGTGCCTTTTGTGTCCCCTCTTGGCAGTAGTACAGCAGGGCGGGGAACCTGCTGTGCATGCCGGGAGAGCATATAAAAGGGGAAGACCTTTGGCCTGGGGGCTGATGTCCAGTGGGGTCCACGCCCAGGTGCCTTCGGCCTGGGTGCATGTGTTCCTGTTCCATCTCGGGTACCTTTAGCCCGGGGTGAGGCACTATCCTGGAGTTCCTGCTGCCCTGGGTATGGAGGCCTAGGTGCGGGAGTAAAGCCTGGAGTCCAGAGCCTTCGTCTGGAGTCCGCTAAGGGTCGAGGAGTCTTAGGGTGCCGCCTCATGTAGGGGACCATGTTCCAGGGAAGGGAGGATCATTCTGATGGACCGATGCGGGAGTCACGGTGAAGGAAGGGTCTGTTGACTCCCTGGAGAGATGTCTTCCCCTTGATATGGGCTAGGTTCGTAGAAGGAGAAGCTCAAGGTCATCTTGACTGTATCAGAGGCCTTATTCACCCGGCCCGTGGCAGGGGCCTTATACACCCTGGTCTGTGGCAGAGACCAAAGTTCTCCAGGTCTGTGGCAGGGGCCTTGTACACCCGGTCTGTGGCAGAGACCAACCTCAAGGTCTGTGGCAGAGACCGTGCACCTAAAACTGTTTGAGAAACCTAAGCAGTGAAGTGAATGTGCTACGTTTGTGCCTGGACCTCCTCCACACCTTAAGCTGTCCTGTTTCTTTGCTCTAACCTTTTCTATCCGAGTAGAGTTTATTTTGCCATGAGAGAATAAGAGTTGTAATTTCAGCTGGTGTGGACATTGACTTTACTGGGAATTAAAGGACTTGCCTCTACCTACAGTAGAGGTGAGAATCATCCTCTGGAGGAGTTTTGACTCCGGCTGTGGACACGGCCCGTCAAGTACACCGCTCAACCTCTTTATATAGGAGGGTACGGGCTGGTAGTGCGGTGTGCCTTTCTCCCTCCTGCGAGGAGCCAACAACATAAAGGCAGGTAAGGGGGAAAGGATCTGTGCGCTACAAAAAAATAAAATAAAAATTATAATTTTGACCTAGGAGGACGAGGTCCATATGGAGTAGGAGGTTGAGGTGGCGGTGGATGTGGCTGTGTAGGTGGAAGCGGCGGTGGAGGAGGACGAGGTAGCCAACACTGATTCAAAAATACAACAATGGCTGGGTAAGGCCAGTGATGTGTCGAATTCTGTCCCCCGTCAAATAGTGTCCACCCTGTACTGCGCTTGCTCAGTATGTAGGACAAGGGGATTTCGAAAATCTCCCAAGACGAACGGCGCCTGCGTGGTGAGTTCAGGTGAAGGCCACACCATCCGTGGTTCAAGCCTAGCCAAGTGAGGCCGTGCCCGAAGCGTGGCGATCGAACCGAGCCCGTGAGGGGCCCTGTTACTATGTGCTACCGTATGTCCACTTGGATGGTGGGGCTTGAACCTGCACTCACAGCGCAGGCGCCGTTCATCTTCGGAGATTTTGTGAATCTCCTTGTCCTCTGTATTGCGCAAGCGCTGCGCCTTCGCAGTATGGGCCGGACACAATCCGATGGCCGGACAGTTTTTGTCACAACACCAGTATACATGTCTATTCTGCAGAAGGTACGGACAAGTCCTGTGGGATCCATGCCTGGTTCATTTTAATTAACGTGAGCTTGTCCACATTGGCTCTGGACAGGCGGCTGTGCTTGTCTGTGATAACGCCCCCTGCCATGCTAAATACATGTTCAGATAATACACTGGCTGCAGGGCAGGCCAGCACCTCCAAGGCATAAAGGGCAAGCTCAGGCCATGTGCCCATTTTGGAGACCCAGAAGTTAAAGGGGGCAGACCCGTCATCCAGTACGTGTAGGCCTGTGGACACATACTGCTCAACCATGTTGGTGAAATGCTGCCTCCTGCTAAGACGTTCCATCTCAGCTGGTGGTGCTGGTTGTTGTGGCGTGCTGACAAAGCTTTTCCACATTTCAGCCATGCTAACCCTGCCTTCTGAGGTGCTGCCGGTGCCCCAGCTGCGTTGGCGACCTCTTCCTCCTCCTCTGCCTTCGCCTTGTGCTTCCACCGTACGCCCGCTGTCAGGTGGGAATGCCACCAGCAGCGCGTCTACCAGCGTGCGCTTGTACTCGCGCATCTTACGATCCCGCTCCAGGGAGGGAATTGAGGACGGTACGTTGTCCTTGTAACGGGGATCCAGCAGGGTGGCCACCCAGTAATCAGCACCAGTAAAAATGTGGGCAACTCGGCGGTCATTGCGGAAACACTGCAGCATGTAATCGCTCATGTGTGCCAGGCTGCCCAGAGGCAAAGAAAAGCTGTCCTCTGTGGGAGGTGTATCGTCTGTGTCCTCTGTATCCCCCCAGCCACACACCAGTGATGGCCACGAGCTGGTCTGGGTGCCACCCTGCTGTGAAAATGGCTCCTCCTCCTCCTCCATCTCCTCCTCCACCTCGTCATCCTCCAGAACTGTGCCCTTTCTGCCAGACAATTGTGTACCTGGCGTTTGTTGGTGCAGGAACCCACCCTCGTAGCCACTTGTGAAAGACTGCCCTGAAAGCCTTTGAAATGATCCCGCTTCCTCCTCCTCCTCCTCATCCTCCTGTGCCACATCCTCTTCCATCATCGCCCAAAGCGTTTTTTCAAGGAGGCATAGAACTGGGATAGTAACGCTGAGAACGGCGTCATTGGCACTGGACATGTTGGTGGAGTACTCGAAACAGCGCAACAAGGCACACAGGTCTCGCATCGAGGCCCAGTTATTGGTGGTGAAGTGGTGCTGTTCCGCAGAGCGACTCACGCGTGATTGCTGCAGCTGAAACTCCACTATCGCCTGCTGCTGCTCGCACAGTCTGGCCAGCATGTGCAAGGTGGAGTTCCACCTTGTGGGCACGTCACATATGAGGCGGTGAGCGGGAAGGCCGAAGTTACGCTGCAGCGCTGACAGGCGAGCAGCAGCAGGGTGAGAACGCCGAAAGTGCGCACACACAGCCCGCACTTTCTGCAGCAGCTCTGGCATATTGGGGTAATTTTTAAGGAACCTCTGGACCACCAAGTTCAGCACATGCGCCAGGCAAGGGATGTGCGTCAAACCGGCTAGGCCCAGAGCTGCTACGAGATTTCGCCCATTATCGCACACCACCAGGCCGGGCTTGAGGCTCACTGACAGCAACCACTCATTGGTCTGTTGCTCCATGTCCCTCCACAACTCCTGCGCGGTGTGGGGTTTTTCCCCCAAACAGGAAAGTTTTAAAACTGCCTGCTGTCGTTTACCCCTGGCTGTGCTGAAGTTGGTGTTGAAGGTGTTACGCTGACCGGATGAGGAGGCGGTAGAGGATGAGGAAGCGGAGTAGGAGGAGTTAGCAACAGGAGGCAAACTGAAGCGCCCTGCAATCCTCGGTGGTGGAAGGACATGCGCCAAACTGCTATCTGCCTCAGGCCCAGCCGCCACTGCATTTACCCGTGTGCTGTTAGGGAGATATAACGTCCCTTACCGTGCTTACTGGTCCACGCATCCATAGTTAGGTGGACCTTGCCACAGATGGCGTTGCGCAGTGCACACCTGATTTTGTCCCCCACTTGGTTGTGCAGGGAAGGGATGGCTCGCCTGGAAAAGTAGTGGCGGCTGGGCACGACGTACTGTGGGACAGCCAATGCCATCAGGCTTTTAAAACTCTGCGTCTCCACCAGACGGAATGACAGCATTTCAAAGGCCAGGAGTTTTGAAATGCTGGCATTCAGGGCCAGGGATCGCGGGTGGCTAGGGGGGTACTTCCTCTTCCGCTCCAATGTTTGGGAGATAGAGAGCTGAACGCTTCCATGGGACATTGTGGAGATGGTTGGTGACCCAGGTGGTAGTGTTGCTGGCAGAGCCTCTGTTTGCGGAGTGGCAGGTGCCACTGTCACTACAGAGGTGGATGAAGAGGCAGAGACTGCAGCAGAAGAGGAAGCAGGAGGAGCCAGAGCCCTGTTTTGGTTTTTGAGGTGTCTACTCCACTGCAGCTCGTGCTTTGCACTTAGATGCCTGGTCATGCAGGTTGTGCTCAGGTTGAGAACGTTTATGCCTCGCTTCAGGCTCTGATTGCACAGCGTGCAAACCACTCGTGTCTTGTCATCAGCACATTGTGTGAAGAACTGCCATGCTAGGGAACTCCTTGGACCTGGCTTTGGTGTGCTCGGTCCCTTGCTGCGTTGGGCAGTAGCAGACATACTGTCTAGGGGACGGACGCTCCGCTTTTGCACCCTGCTCCCTCTTCTGCTGTGCTGGTGGCTCTGTGCGATCACCGCCTCTTCCTCCAAACTACACTGGTCACCTGCATAACGTTGATTCCATGTGGGGTCGAGGACCTCATCGTCCTCCACATCATCTTCCACCCAGTCTTCACCCCTGCCCTCCTTGTCTGTCTGCACAATTGCGAAAGCAGCAGCAGTTGGCACCTGTGTTTCGTCATCATCCGAGACGTGCTGTGATGGTCCTCCCATGTACTCATCATGAAACATAAGTGGTTGGGCATCGGTGCACTCAATCTCTTCCACTTCTGGGGCAGGGCTAGGTGGATGGCCCTGGGAAACCCTGCTAACAGAGTCATCGAAAAGCAGAAGAGACTGCTGCATGATTTGGGGCTCAGACTGCTTGGCTGATTTGCAAGGGGGTGAGGTGAAAGACTGATGGACATGGGTTTCAGGTGCCAACTCTGATCTTTCATCAGAAGAGTGGGTGGGAGACAATGTGAAGGAACCCGAGGCACTGTCAGCAACCCAATCTACTATCGCCTGTACTTGTCCTGGCCTAAACATTCGTACAGCCTCATTAGGCGCGACAAAATACCGCCGCAGGCTCGGTCGCCTACTCGCACCTGAGGAAGGTGTTTCACTTGTGCGTGTATCTGGCACAGATCCACCACATCCTCTCCCTGCAACAGCAGCTCCACCAGCAGCACCACGACCGGGGCCACCACATCCCTTTGACCTTCTCCTCATATTTTCCAAATTTAGGATCTTGCCCTAAATGGGTGTTTTTGGAAGACCACAACACACCCACAGTACATAACCGCTGAATCGCACAGCTACAGAACTGCAGAAAATGCTATTCAAAAAAATTTTGTTTTTTTAGTATAGCACAGTAGAAGAAAACTATATAGAAATTGTTTATTTCACACACCTTCACATATGTATAACACACTGCAAAATATTTTTTGTGGCCCTAAATGGCGTTTTTTGGAAGACCACAACACACCCACAGTACGTAACCGCTGAATCGCACAGCTACAGAACTGCAGAAAATGCTATTCAAAAAAAATGTTGTTTTTTTAGTATAGCACAGTAGAAGAAAACTATATAGAAATTGTTTATTTCACACACCTCCACATATGTATAACACACTGCAAAATATTTTTTGTGGCCCTAAATGGCGTTTTCTGGAAGACCACAACACACCCACAGTACGTAACCGCTGAATCGCACAGCTACAGAACTGCAGAAAATGCTATTCAAAAAAATGTTTTTTTTTTTAGTATAGCACAGTAGAAGAAAACTATATAGAAATTGTTTATTTCACACACCTCCACATATGTATAACACACTGCAAAATATTTTTTGTGGCCCTAAATGGCGTTTTTTGGAAGACCACAACACACCCACAGTACGTAACCGCTGAATCGCACAGCTACAGAACTGCAGAAAATGCTATTCAAAAAAAATTTTGTTTTTATAGTATAGCACAGTAGAAGAAAACTATATAGAAATTGTTTATTTCACACACCTCCACATATGTATAACACACTGCAAAATATTTTTCCTGACAGACTCCATGGCAGACTACGTGTGGGTTAACCCCGCCTCCTCTCCACAGCTATAGGACCCCTTACCCATAAATTTGAGCTCACCTCCACAGACAGGTGTTCCTTTTCTATCCTCCTCACATGGACCCTTCATCATGCAATTCAGGTGCAGTCCAGGATGTCCGTCGGATCAGGTACAAGTTGTGCGGTGCACCCAGGGCCCAGCTATGAGCGGGCGAGTGGTTTTGGGCAGTTAATACCCCTATGGTGGAAGGGATGTGGCCCAGTGTACCAGGATGGACGAAGGATTGGCTGGCAAGGTCTGAAGACTTCTTCATCATTTACATGGCAGACCGTTTTTGTATGTTATCTTGTCTGTTCCCCTTTTGTGTATCATTGTCTTGTCAGATTTCATGATTGCGCCGTGTGTGGAACGCTTCTGCGTTCCAGGACGCCACTCTACTTCCTGCCTCCCGATCCGCCGTACGTCTGCGCATGTGCAGAGCCGCGGCAAAACCGAGGCTTGGTTTTCGCGCATGCGCGGTACGGCAGCGGGGTCAGAGGCCGCACAGGCGCAGTGAGCTGGTCCCCTCGGCTCATGCGCGCAGCGGGACCGGCCGTGACGTCACTACAGCGGGGAATTTAAACGCTGAGGAGCCCTGTACAGGTGGGATAACCTGTGGGCTTTGACGGCAGCATCCCGGAGCTCGGTTCTGCTGGGACAAGGTAAGCAACATCCTTTAGGTAGTCATGCAAGTGTCTCTTAAAGAGACAGTTAAAAAAAAAAAAAATGTTTTCCTTTTTGTGTTGCTTACTCTTGTCCTAGGTGGTCTCTGAGTTTTTGCGTTTGTCTTGCCCCATCATGGACTCTCCTTCACCGCCATGTGGCCAGCCCTCCCGCACAAGGTATATGCGGAGTGGGTAAGGGGTTGGTGTCTTTTGTGTATGTCTGGTGGTTGCTAACGGTTACAACCTACCCACCCCCCTCTCTATCTGTATTATCTCTTACAGCCCGGCTACTTTTGCTTCATCAGTCTGAAGACAGGGACCTTGCCAGGCCGCATCATCACTCATCATCCAGATCTAGACGCGACACTACGTCTAGGACCCATCATCATAGGGGACGCTCACATACCCCCTCTAGACATAGGAGATGTTCCCATTCCTCCTCTAGTCACCGCCACCACCGCCGCAATGATCACTCTGACCACAGAGCCTGTTGGGGATGCAAGACCAGAATCCCGGAGGGCAAATCGCTATGCGACCTATGTTATGCCCGGGCGGTTGGTGAGAAAGAGACTGAAAATCAAAACGTTGAGTCTCTTGTGAAACGTGTGGTACAGCAATCTATGAAAGAAATAGTTGCCCCCCACACAAGGAGCCAGTCCACCACCTTGTCTGGCTCCTTGGCTGACGAGGCCCAGGAGGATCCCGGCCAATTCCAGCCCCATGATTCCTCCCATTATTCCTCGCAAGACGAGATGGAGGGAGATGATTCTACGGTGGGATTCGACTACGCTTTAGTCTCTCCACTGATCAAGGCAGTGAAGGAAACTTTGAAGTTGGAGGATACCACTGCCCCCCCAGAAAAACAAAGAAAACTGTTTAAGCAACTGGGGAAGGAACGCTCCAATTTCCCACTTCCCTCTGAGCTGAAAGGAGTGTTTGAGGAAGAATGGAGCAAGGGAGATAAGATTTCCATGCTAAGCAAAACCTCTAGACTGTATCCCTTTAAATCGGAGGATGTCAAGCATCTGGAGAATGCTCCCCTCGTAGATGCAGCAGTAATGCACCTGGCGAAGCACGTCACCCTCCCGTTAGATGACACCGTATCATTCAAAGATGGTCTGGATCGGAAGATCGACCAGGACCTCAAAAGAATATATAGCCTGACCGGAACTGCCTGCAAACCAGCTTTAGCCCTTGCAGTGACCTCCAAAGCAATGGAGGCCTGGGTAGAAAATGTAGACTCCATTCTCAAAGGTGTCTCGGAAGAACTGGCTCAAAGTTCAGCAGTGCAAGAACTTAAAATGGCAGTCACCTTTTTGGGGGAAGCTTCAATTGACCTCATCTGTTTACTGGCCAGATCAATGTTGTCCTCGGTCACGGCCAAACGAGCACTGTGGTTACGTCCCTGGCTCGCTGATCCAGCCTCCAAGCAGGCGTGGTGCAAAATTCCCTTTGAAGGGACTTCACTGTTTGGAAACAAACTTGATAATGCCATTTCAAAGGCTACAGGCGGTAAGTCGGGTTTTCTTCCCCAGGACAGGCGCCAGTTTAACCAGAGAAAACCTCAACAGAGACGCAGTACTGAGCACTCGAGAGAGGCACGCTCCTTTAAGCCCGGACAGGATTTTAGGAGAAGCTGGAATTGGAATAGAGGCCAATCTTCTTTTCAAAAGTCTGGCAAGAAACAGACGCCCGGTGGGCGTGAACCAACTAAGTCTTTTTGAGATTGGGCCCGCCCAGGCGGGTCGGGTAGGGGCTCGCCTACATCTCTTCCGGCACGTCTGGGTGGCCTCGATCTCGGACTATTGGACCATCAAGACGGTCTCAACAGGTCACACATGGTCCTTCACCAAGATCCCTCCATGCAGACCAATGCAAACCTCACTTCCTCGGTCAGAGGAGAAACAACAAGTTCTTCTCTCATACGTAAATGTCCTGAAAGATCAAGGAGCAGTGGTGCCCGTCCCAAAGGACGAGGAATTCCAGGGGGTATACTCCCCCCTCTTCCTAGTACAAAAGAAGAATGGCTCTTGGCGTCCAGTCATAGATCTCACTTTCCTGAACAAGTACATAAAGCACGAGAAGTTCAAAATGGAGTCACTCTCAACCATCCAAAAAATAGTTCAACCAGGCTACTGATTGATCTCAATAGATCTAAAAGACGCATACTTTCATGTTCCGGTGGCAGAAAACTTTCACAAATATCTGCGGTTCCAGGTCGAACAAGAGCACTTACAATTTATTTGCCTTCCATTCGGGCTAATGACTTCTCCAAGAGTCTTTTCCAAGGTGCTGTTAGCAGTTGTGTCCCTTATCAGAGTAAAGGGTGTGCGCCTGTATCATTATCTGGACGATCTACTAGTACTGTCCCAAGACAAGCAGCAGCTACTAGTCCACAAAGATCAGGTGATTTCTACACTGTTGGAGTTCGGATGGCTCCTAAACCGGGAGAAGAGTCAGCTAGAACCGACCCAGCGCTTGGTCTATTTAGGAGCCCAGTTCGACACCATAGAGAACACCATCTCTCTTCCAGAAGAAAAAATACCGATCATTCGGGAAAGAATCTCCTTAGCCCTAGACTACTCTCACCTAAGGGCATCACAGTGCCTGAAGATAATCGGCACGATGGTGGCCACATCCCCCATGGTCAAGTGGGCGATATGGAGGCTTCGTCCTTTTCAATCTGGATTCCTCCAGCAATGGAAGACAGACGATCTCAATCAGCGGATCCGGATAACACAGTCAATGAGCAACAGTCTCCTATGGTGGCTTCAAACCAAGAACTTGTTAACTTGCCACTACCTTGCCCCCATCCATTGGGTGACTGTTACATCCGATGCCAGCAATACGGGCTGGGGGGCACATTGTGGGGCAGAACTGGTTCAGGGCAAATGGGATTCCCGTCTCCACTCTCCAGGTTCGAACATTTTGGAACTGCGCGCGGCATGGTGCGCCCTTCAAGCCTTCTCCCACCTTCTGAAAGGGAAGTCGGTCCTACTCAAAATGGACAATACCACCGCTGTGGCATATGTGAAGAGACAAGGGGGCACTCGGAGCCCCACCCTTCTCCAAGAGGTCGAGCCCATTATGACCTGGGCTCAGAGGAATCTGCTCAACTTAACAGCAGTCTTCATTCCAGGGGAGCAGAACATTCAAGCAGACTTCCTGTCACGCAGCATGCTGGACAACAACGAATGGTCACTGCATCCACAAACCTTCAAGTGGATCCTATCGTTGGATTTCGATCCAGAAGTGGATCTGTTTGCATCCCCCTGCAATTACAAGATCAACAGATACTACACCCGAGCTCGGTACAGTCAAGCCTTCGGAGTAGATGCATTAACGAGTCAATGGGACTTCAACAGGGCATATGCCTTCCCTCCTCTTCCGATCATGCTAAAATTCCTACAGCGGCTTCAGTTGGAGAAAGTCGAGGAGGTAACAATAGCACCATACTGGCCGAGCAGACCTTGGTTTCCTCTCCTGAATCTAATGAGCTTCAGGGACCTGCTGCCTCTTCCTCTCAGGCCGGACCTTCTTTCTCAGGGGACGACCCTGCACCCCTGTCCAGCAATGCTGAGACTGATGGTCTGGTTTTGAGAGGGAGAGGCTAGAGTCTCTTGGGTGTGCTTCAGGGGTAATTTCTACCCTTATGAGCTCCAGAAAGTCCAACACAAATAAAACTTACAATAGAATCTGGGCCAGATTTGTCAGCTTCATGACTTCTGCAGGAAAGTCATCTAGAAACCCTAGTGTTCAAGACATCTTGAGTTTTCTCCAATCAGGCTTAGACCTGCCTCTATCGATTAGTTCCCTCAGGGTACAAGTATCAGCCTTATCAGCTTTTTCGGGAACGTCATGGGCAACTCATCCCCTGGTTCAACAGTTCTTTCGGGGGGCATCGAGAATCAGGCCTCAGAGGAAACCTAGATTCCCCAAATGGGATCTTCCACTCGTCCTTGATGCTCTTTCAGCACTCAATAACAAGGATCTTTCTATTAAGGACTTATCAATCAAACTGGCCTTTCTAGTGTCCATTACTTCAGCCAAAAGGGTTTCAGAAATAAGTTTCCTGGGTTGTCAAGAACCCTTTTTGACTTTCTTTCCGGACCGAGTGGTCCTTATTCCCATGCTTGGGTCAAAACCAAAGGTCACATCAGTTTTTCACGAAAATCAAGAAATAGTCCTTCCTACTTTCGATTCTCCAGATTCAGCAGATGTTCATACCTTGGATGTAGGTGAGACTCTGAAAGAATACTTGCGAGTTACTTCATCTTTTAGAAGTTCGAACTACCTGTTCTTGTTACACACCGGTAGCAACAAAGGGAAGAGGGCTTCTTCCAGAGCAATAGCAGCCTGGATCGTCCAATCTATTCAACAGGCTTACAGGACAAAGGGCTTGGCTCCTCCAGAGGCGGTGACGGCTCATTCCACCAGAGGCATGGCAGCCTCATGGGCAGCAGCTCGACACGTGGCTCCTGAAGTGATATGCAAGGCAGCCTCGTGGTCTTCTATTCATACATTTATGTCTCATTATTGTATTGAGCCCGCTTCCCTTTCCTCTGTTACTTTTGGTCGAAAAATCCTGTCAGTTGACGGGAAAGATTAAAATATTTTTGTTCAGCATACCCTCCCGTGTGGATTGGCTAGTTATTTCCCACACGTAGTCTGCCATGGAGTCTGTCAGGAAAACGGAAAATTTATTACCAAATACTTACCGTAATTTTCCTTTCCTAAAAGACTCCATGGCAGACGGAGTTCCCACCCATGAATTAAAAATATGAAAGTTGAAATTTGAGTCGGCTAGTTACGGAAAACCTGTCTGTGGAGGTGAGCTCAAATTTATGGGTAAGGGGTCCTATAACTGTGGAGAGGAGGCGGGGTTAACCCACACGTAGTCTGCCATGGAGTCTATCAGGAAAGGAAAATTAGGGTAAGTATTTGGTAATAAATTTTCCGTTTTTGTGGCCCTAAATGGCGTTTTTTGGAAGACCACAACACACCCACAGTACGTAACCGCTGAATCGCACAGCTACAGAACTGCAGAAAATGCTATTAAAAATTTTTTTTGTTTTTTTAGTATAGCACAGTAGAAGTAAACTATATAGAAATTGTTTATTTCACACACCTCCACATATGTATAACACACTGCAAAATATTTTTTGTGGCCCCAAATGGCGTTTTTTGGAAGACCACAACACACCCACAGTACGTAACCGCTGAATCGCACAGCTACAGAACTGCAGAAAATGCTATTAAAAAAAAATGTTGTTTTTTTAGTATAGCACAGTAGAAGAAAACTATATAGAAATGGTTTATTTCACACGCCTCCACATATGTATAACACACTGCAAAATATTTTTTGTGGCCCTTAATGGGTCTTTTTGCAAGCGTACATTAAAGTGCAAATTTTTTATTTATTTTTTTTGCCCTAAACGGGTCTTTTTTTGCACGAGCAAAAAAAATTCCAATTTTTTTTTTTTTTGCCCTTAATGGGTCTTTTGGAAAAGAGCACAATAAAGTGCCTTTTTTTTTGCCCTAAATGGATCTTTTTCCAAGAGCAGTATACACCCACAGTATGGAAACGGTGTATCTCTCAACGTAATATATGCAGTGCTGGTGCACTGAGCTTGCAGATAATAGGTAGATTTTCTCTGACACTGGGCTCATGGCAGTGTAAAAAGACTGCACTGCAACACAAACAGGTAAACCTATGCAGATCGCTGAGTTATATCTCTGAATCTGGACTCCTATTCCTATATAATAAATCTCTCTCCCTGAAAGCACCAACAGGAACCTGGCCCTACACTACACTGTCTCTCCATCTTTTCCCTCAGATTCCAGAATCAGGACTAACTCATGTATTTTTCAATCTCTCCCTAAAAGCAACAGCAGCATACAAGATCCTCTCCCTATCTATTCTGAAGCAGAGTGACGTGTGTGCTGTGTGCCTCTAGCTTATATAGAAGCTGGGTCACATGTTGCACTGACCAATCACAGCCATGCCATTAGTAGGCATGGCTATGATGGCTTCTAAGGGCACACCAGCTAATCAAAAGGTAATTGGTTGGCCCCTGAAGCATTTCTAACTGCGCCATTAGATTGCCGAACCCGAACCCGGACTTTCGCGCAAAGTCCGGGTTCGGGAAAAAGCTAAAGTTCGGTACGGACCCGAACTTTACAGTTCGGGTTCGCTCAACCCTAAGAGTAACCTCAAGATTTTTTGTTTTATTAGCTAAATCCAAATACAGTATTAATAATTTGGATGTTTAACAATCTTTGTTGCACACTGACATTGCAGTTAGAGAAAGGGTTTGCCTTTGCAATTTTGTTTGTTGATGCACTTCAATTAATATAATAAAAAAAAAAAAATCGAATCGAATCGTAAATCTAGTTTTTTATAAAAAAATCGCAGATTTTTTTTGGGGGAAAATCGCCCAGCCCTTATATATATATATATCTGTGTATATAGCTGTGTCCAGCAGCACTCCCAGCCTCCCCCCCGGTTATCAGACCGTCTCAGGGTGGGCAGCTCAGCCACCATACCTGTATATAATATAGCTGATAACCAGTGGGGGGGGGTGGGTGCTGCTGAACGCAGCTATATATATATATATATATATATATATATATATATATAGCTGCGTCCAGCAGCATGCACCCCCCCCCCCCGCACTGGTTATCACCACCCAGTAAATATGATTCACCACCAGTGGGAACATTATTTGTTCACACTATGTATGCCATGTATACTACATTATGAAGTTTAAAGCTGCCGGCCCCCCTGTTAAATTGATGGGACCGGGCCCCCTACAAGAGGCCCGATGGTACTCCCCATCAGCAGCCCTGGCTGCAGACATCCCACTGGTCTGATGGGGGAGGTGTTTTTGCTGCTGGACACAGCTAAATTATAGATATGCACATAGCTATATATATATATATATATATATATATAGCTGTGTCCAGCAGCACCCCCCCCCACTGGTTATCACCTATATTATATACAGGTATGGTGGCTGAGCTGCCCACCCTGAGACCGTCTGAAAACCAGGGGGGAGGCTGGGAGTGCTGCTGGACACAGCTATATACACAGATTATATATATATATACATATATATATATATAATCTGTGTATATAGCTGTGTCCAGCAGCACTCCCAGCCTCCCCCCCCAGTTATCAGACCGTCTCAGGGTGGGCAGCTCAGCCACTATACCTGTATATAATATAGCTGATAACCAGTGGGGGGGGGGGTGCTGCTGGACACAGCTATATATATATATATATATATATATATATATATATATAGCTATGTGCATATCTATAATTTAGCTGTGTCCAGCAGCAAAAACACCTCCCCCATCAGACCAGTGGGATGTCTGCAGCCAGGGCTGCTGATGGGGAGTACCATCGGGCCTCTTGTAGGGGGCCCGGTCCCATCAATTTAACAGGGGGGCCGGCAGCTTTAAACTTCATAATGTAGTATACATGGCATACATAGTGTGAACAAATAATGTTCCCACTGGTGGTGAATCATATTTACTGGGTGGGGAGGGGGGGCATTCAGTTCATCCAGAGGGGCTCAAGAGACTGCAGAATAGAGGGACTTCTTTTTTCCTTTTCAGTACTGGCAGACTGACACAACAACCAGTGCCGCACTTGCATAAAGTCCTGGGTCACAGTTCCTGCTGCTGGCGGAGTGATATACTTGGCTTTCCTGCTGCCTGCCTCCTTCAGCAAGTAAGTGCTGAGGACAGGACAGACTCCGGCGGAGCACAGGACAGACTTCGGCTGAGGGCATCAATGGCAGGCTCAGAGCAGGCTGACAGCTATTAACAACATCATATACCTCACCTCCCGATCTACAATCTTAAACCACAATTTATATATATATATATATATATATATATAAAAATATGTAATTTAATTAGCTAAATTAAATGTCAGTCATCTTGAGGTTTGCTGATTGGTTATTGGCAGTTACGTATTACGTCTATTTAAAGTAATGTATTTGTATAGAAGGTAGGGCTCGAAAGTGACTCAAGCCCAGGGGCCCCCACCACCCTAAGACCTGCCCTGCACGTGTGGGTGTTAGCGTTACTGGCACTAACCTGATGCTGCTTGGGGCGACGCAGACCCTTTCTGACGCTAAAACCTAATTGATATCACCCGCCGGGTGATCAGGGGGTTAAACCTTTATTGGGTTATATACGGCGGGTGCCCTGACACTATAAAAAGCAAACTAACTAACCAGCGTCACCTGTAACACTTATATGATGATCACTGGTGAAAGGGTTAACTTTGACCGTATGTACGCGGCATTTGGAGAAAAATCACTCCGCTGCCCCCATGCTTCGGCATATATGCTTTTTTTTTTCAACTGTGGTGGTGAAATCACCTCCTACAGCACTGGAGTCGCAGGGATCAGGCCTGTCTCTGCAAATGCTGCAGTTATGTGTGTTGTGTTTTGTAAGTGACAGTGATCGATCGATACTGCACTTGGGTGGGCTGGGCTGGGCTGGGCAGAGGGGCTAAACGCAGGTGCTGGCAGGTATCTGGGCTGATCCTGCTAACACTGCGTTTTTGGGAACCCTAAAAACTGCTGGGGACGCTAGTATAGATCTGATCAGATCAGATACTATACCACTAAGGAAGGTGTATGCTTCACACGTGGGTGTTAGCGTTACTGGCACTAACCTGATGCTGCCTGGGGCGACGCAGACCCTCTCTGACGCTAAAACCTAATTGATATCACCCGCCGGGCGATCAGGGGGTTAAACCTTTATTGGGTTATATACGGCGGGTGCCCTGACATTATAAAAAGCAAACTAACTAACCAGCGTCACCCGTAACACTTATATGGTGATCACTGGTGAAAGGGTTAACTAGGGGCAATCAGGGGGTTAAACCTTTATTAGGTAATATATGTTTTGAGTTTTAGTATTTTTAGCTTTTTACTTGCAGCAGCATCACGTTTTTTTTAATCACATATTAATATATTTTTTTCCATTTATTTGCAATTATTTTTGGTTTAGCGCAGGTTTTTTTCCCAATTAATATATGGGGGCAAAAATATTGCGCCAACCTCGCAAAAGAACTTATATGTTAGCAGCCAACATAACAATCTGACAGAAAAGGTAAAAATTATATGAATATATAAATGTGGCGCTATGTGAAATTCAAAAGTGAATTCAAATGTGTATTGGGACTCAATAGAGAACCGAATGGCCTATTGAAGACCAAATGATAAACGTTGTAACAAACACATGTGACGTGTATACTAGAAATAAAAATGTATGATAAATCTATTCAAACAGTGGTGCGGTGATATATCACTGTGATCTAAGAGAACTACTGATACCCCTAGAAATGGATCAAAGTAAAAGATATAGTGACTCTTTACAGTGAACACTTATAAACAATCATAAGGAATCTATAACACCTATAATTGGTGCCTAAATCGTATACAAAACCGTAAATCACCTATAAGGAACAGAACTGTGTGACATATATAAATATCCACAAAGTTCAGTGCAAACAAAATTTTAAATGTCTCTGAGTACAGGTAGGAAAACAATATCCAAAAGTAGTCATCTGTGGATATGCAAGTCCTGTTTCAAATGGTTCCTTGAAGTGGATGGTTTGTATGCCAATATGATGTAACACCCGGGAGTGCCTTCACCATTGGGTCAGGGACAATAAGTAAGAAATAAATACTCTTACCAAGTGTTGTAGATCCAGCTCACCATATAGCGGTGGATCTATCAGGCTTATGTCCACGTCAGGGACCAGCAAATAGAAACCAAAGTTGTCCTCTCCTGTTGGTGGCGTCTTTCAACGTTTCCAAATGTGACTCGCTCCAGGTGTAGGTAATCAGCATATAGACCCGAAGCCCTCCATATGGATAGTGTCACCAAAAAAACAGGAAAGAGCACTTCCACATAGTGTAAATCCAAAATGGGAATTTATTTAAAAGCAACCATAAAATTCCAGTAAAAAACAGCAGCAAACAAGCAGTTCAATCCCAAAATTTCAAAAAAGAAGGCAATCCACTCAAAAATTCAAACAAACCCAAAGATGAACTTCAGAAGTGGTAAGCTTCAAATATCAAGGATGCGTGAGATGGGCAATAAGGACTGGCATGTAAAACCCGACGCGTTTCGTCTGATAAGGCATCAACTGGGGTACACGCCGTCCTGATGCCCCCCACGCTATATATAGGAAGAGATTTGTACCTTAATTGCATGCCCGTATGTCCCAATGTTTCACTTCCGGGATTGGTGAGTCACATGGCTGGTTCTGCGTCACATGACCTCCGTCATGTGCGCTTCTGGGCCAATCAGGATAAAACGGAGAGGCATACTACGCCATCGACGTGACTGACACCGTCCACGTGTCATCGGCATACACTGGGCCAATCAGGATAAAGCGAAGAAGCGTGTTACGCCATCGACGTGACTTACAACGTCTACGTGTCATCGGCATACATTAGATTGGATCCCTCATAGACGGCGTGACCGTGCGCAAAGCACAGTGGGATATGTAGTCGGAACGCAATAAAGCGTGGCGGCTAATTCCATGTATTGTATTCTCACTGTGTACTTGCGGGCCATACGTCGTGTTCAGAGGGCAGATCACCATGTATTAGGATATGGAACTCAGAAATATGTCTCCCAGACTCAATCTCAAAGAACCAATTCCCCAATATGATGTAGTAAACATCCCGCTGATGATCCAAAGACCGAATGGTGCAAGTTTGATTAAACAATATATTAATATGTAAAATATATGTATATATAGAAATTACCCATATATACCAGAGGATAAAAAACATTGTAAACAATAGGGCCACATATGGCTATATGTTAATGAGACCTATGGTCTCATCCATACATATAGAATATATAATGACACATATAGAACCATATATAAATACAGAACATCAGGGCAAATGTGTGACTAATTGCCACGGTGCCAATGTAACCCCACACGTGAACAATGTATCAATGGGAAAGATTTTTATAAAATTAAAATAAAATAAAAAATAAAAAAAAATTGCATGGAACATGAATGATTTGGAGCGAATGGCGAAATGTGTAACCCTGAATGGGAAAATATCAGGATTGGTTAATAAAGGCATTAATATCCCAATCAATGTTAAGTCCATGGGGCCTGTAACTCTTTAACTGGTATATCCAGTAGGTCTCTAGTCTCGAGACCCCTCTTACACAGGACTCCCCCCTCCAATGGGGAACAAATTTGTCTATGATCACAAACCTAGTGCCCCTTGGATCTTTATTGTGAGACTCCAAATAGTGTCTTGGAACACTATGGTTGGTTTTTCCTTTGCGAATACTAGTGAGATGTTCACCCACCCTAATGGCAAACGTGCGGATGGTACGTCCTACGTACTGCTTCCCGCATGGGCAGGTAAGTAGGTAGACAATAAATCTAGTTGCACAGGTGGTAAAATGCTTCATTTTATAATTTGTTCCCGTGGATGTAGAGCAAAAAGTATCCGTTTTCCGTTTCCCACATAAATTAACCTGGCATACCTTGCATTTTCTGCATGGATAGTATGCTTTAACCACTTAACAACCACCTGCCGACAAATAACGTTGACAAGGTGGTTGCTTAACTCTGGGAGGACGTTATATAACGTCCTCCCAGAATCGCGCTCCCGCGCGCCCCCTGGGGCGCGCACACGGGAAACTCCGTGACCGCCGGGTCCAGAGGACCCGGCGGATCACGAATCGCGGTAAATCGCCGCTGATAGCGGCCATTTACCACGTGATCGCTCCGTCAAATGACGGAGCAATCACTTGTAAACAGACCGGCGTCATTTGATGACGCCGGTTCCTCCCCTCTCTGTACCGATCGGTACAGTGTGAGAGGGGAGGGGGAGGGAGCGGATGGCAGCAGCAGCACTGTGGGCTGGATCTGTGACAATTGCAGTCACAGATCCAGCTATCCATCCATCCCTGCTCAGCCATCCCTGTGCTATACCCTGCCAATACTCTGCAATACACCCTGCCAATACTCTGCAAAATACCCTGGTGCAATACTCTGCAATACCCTGGTGCAATACTCTGCAATACCCTGGTGCAATACTCTGCAATACCCTGCGAAATACTCTGCAATACCCTGCGAAATACTCTGCAATACCCTGCGAAATACTCTGCAATACCCTGGTGCAATACTCTGCAATACCCTGGTGCAATACTCTGCAATACCCTGGTGCAATACTCTGCAATACCCTGGTGCAATACTCTGCAATACCCTGCACAATACTCTGCAATACCCTGCACAATACTCTGCAATACCCTGCACAATACTCTGCAATACCCGCCACAATACTCTGCAATACCCGCCACAATACTCTGCAATACCCGCCACAATACTCTGCAATACCCGCCACAATACTCTGCAATACCCGCCACAATACTCTGCAATACCCGCCACAATACTCTGCAATACCCTCCACAATACTCTGCAATACCCTCCACAATACCCTGTGCAATACCCTCCACAATACCCTGTGCAATACCCGTGCAATACCCTGCCATACACCGCAATACCCTGCCATACACCGCAATACCCTGCCATAGTCCGCAATACTCCGCAATGCCCGGCAATACTCCGCAATGCCCGGCAATACTCCGCAATGCCCGGCAATACTCCGCAATGCCCGGCAATACTCCGCAATGCCCGGCAATACTCTGCAATAACCACTTCCCGCCCTCCGGCCGTCATATGACGTCCTTGACTTTGTGCGGGGATATCTGAATGATGGGAGCAGCTACAGGCATCATTCAGATATTAGCTTTTTCAGCCGGCGATTCCCTACACCATAAGAACAATCATAGCGGCTGTTCCGCCGCTTGATCATTCTTACGGGAGGCGAGAGGGGATGTCCCCCCCCCCGCCGCCCTCCGGTGCTTCTACCGACTCACCGCTACGATCAAAGCCAGGATTGTTGTTTTTTTTTTTTGTCTTTTTTTCAGGCTTCCCAGCCTAGAGGTGAGATGTGGGGTCTTATTGACACCCCCCCCCCATATCTCACTGTAAAGAGGACCTGTCATGCCATATTCCTATTACAAGGGATGTTTACGTTCCTTGTAATAGGTAAAAAAGTGATCAAAAAAATGTTTAGGGCGGAAAAACATGTCAAACTAAAATAAATAAAGTAAAATGAAGAATAAATTTTTTTTTTTTTTTTTTAAAGCGCCCCTGTCCCCGTGAGCTCGCATACAGAAGCGAACGCATACGTAAGTCCCGCCCACGTATGAAAACGGTTTTCAAACCACACATGTGAGGTATCTCTGCGAACGTTAGAGCGAGAGCAATCATTTTGGCCCTAGACCTCCTCTGTAACTCAAAACATGTAACCAGTAAAAATATTTAAAGCGTCGCCTATGGGGATTTTTTAAGTAGCGAAGTTTGGCGCCATTCCACGAGTGTGTGCAATTTTTAAGGGCGACATGTTAGGTATCTATTTACTCGGCGTAACTTCATCTTTCACATTATGCAAAAACATTGGGCTAACTTTACTGTTTTGTTTTTTTTTTAAGCACAAAACATTTTTTTTCCATAAAAAACGCGTTAAAAAAATTGCTGCGCAAATATCGTGCGAGATAAAAAGTTGCAACAGCCACCATTATATTCTCTAAGGTCTTTGCTAAAAAAACATATATAATGTTTTGGGGTTCTATGTAATTTTCTAGCAAATAAATGATGATTTTTACATGTAGGAGAGAAATGTCAGAATTGGCCTTGGTGCTCCAGAACGCCTGAAGGTGCTCCCTGCATGTTGGGCCTCTGTATGTGGCCACGCTGTGTAAAAGTCTCACACATGTGGTATCGCCATACTCGGGAGTAATAGCAGAATGTGTTTTGGGGTGTAATTTGTGGAATGCATATGCTGTGTGTGAGAAATAACCTGCTAATATGACAATTTTGTGAAAAAAAAAAAAGAGAAAAAAAAAATCTTGATTTTGCAAAGAATTGTGGGAAAAAATGACAACTTCAAAAAACTCACAACGCCTCTTTCTGAATACCTTGGAATGTCTTCTTTCCAAAAAGGGGTCATTTGGGGGGTATTTGTACTTTTCTGGCATGTTAGGGTCTCAAGAATTGAGATAGGCCGTCAGTACTTCAGGTGTGATCAATTTTCAGATATTGGCACCATAGCTTGTGGACTCTATAACTTTCACAAAGACCAAATAATATCCACCAATTTGTACTTATTTTTACCAAAGATATGTAGCAGTATAAATTTTGGCCAAAATTTATGATGAAAAAATAGTAATTTGCAAAATTTTATAACAGAAACGAAAAAAAAATCATTTTTTTACAAAATGTTCAGTCTTTTTTCTCTTATAGCGCAAAAAATAAAAAACCCAACAGTGATTAAATACCACCAAAAAAAAGCTCTATTTGTGTGAAAAAAAGGACAAAAATTTCATATGGGTACAGTGTTGTATGACTGAGTAATTGTCATTCAAAATGTGAGAGCACCGAAAGCTGAAAATTGGTCTGGTTATTAAGGGGGTTTAAGTGCCCAGTGGTCAAGTGGTTAAGGACGGCGTGTACCCCAGTTGATGTCTTATCAGACGAAATGCGTCGGGTTTTACATGCCAGTCCTTATTGCCCATCTCACGCATCCTTGATATTTGAAGCTTACCACTTCTGAAGTTCATCTTTGGGTTTGTTTGTAATTTTTGAGTGGATTGCCTTCTTTTTTGAAATTTTGGGATTGAACTGCTTGTTTGCTGCTGTTTTTTACTGGAATTTTATGGTTGCTTTTAAATAAATTCCCATTTTGGATTTACACTATGTGGAAGTGCTCTTTCCTGTTTTTTTGGTGACACTATCCATATGGAGGGCTTCGGGTCTATATGCTGATTACCTACACCTGGAGCGAGTCACATTTGGAAACGTTGAAAGACGCCACCAACAGGAGAGGACAACTTTGGTTTCTATTTGCTGGTCCCTGACGTGGACATAAGCCTGATAGATCCACCGCTATATGGTGAGCTGGATCTACAACACTTGGTAAGAGTATTTATTTCTTACTTATTGTCCCTGACCCAATGGTGAAGGCACTCCCGGGTGTTACATCATATTGGCATACAAACCATCCACTTCAAGGAACCATTTGAAACAGGACTTGCATATCCACAGATGACTACTTTTGGATATTGTTTTCCTACCTGTACTCAGAGACATTTAAAATTTTGTTTGCACTGAACTTTGTGGATATTTATATATGTCACACAGTTCTGTTCCTTATAGGTGATTTATGGTTTTGTATACGATTTAGGCACCAATTATAGGTGTTATAGATTCCTTATGATTGTTTATAAGTGTTCACTGTAAAGAGTCACTATATCTTTTACTTTGATCCATTTCTAGGGGTATCAGTAGTTCTCTTAGATCACGGTGATATATCACCGCACCACTGTTTGAATAGATTTATCATACATTTTTATTTCTAGTATACACGTCACACGTGTTTGTTACAACGTTTATCATTTGGTCTTCAATAGGCCATTCGGTTCTCTATTGAGTCCCAATACACATTTGAATTCACTTTTGAATTTCACATAGCGCCACATTTATATATTCATATAATATATGGGGGCACCTGACGCTATATAAAAACCTGACGGGGAACCTAAATAACAAAATAACTAACTGGCTAACCAGTGTCACCAATAACACTTATACGGTGATCACTGGTGAAAGGGTTAACCAGGGGCAATTAGGGGGTTAAACCTTTATTAGGTAATATTTGGGGGTACCTGACGCTATAAAAAGCTGCGGCGAAACAAAAAAAAATAAATGGCTACCTAGCGGCACCACCGACACTAATACAGCGATCAGAAAAATGATCGCGTAGTGACACTGGCAAAAGGGGGTGAAAGGGTTACCTGGGGGGCGATCAAGGGGTTAAACCTTTATTAGGTAATATATGGGGGTACCTGACGCTATAAAATTCTGCGGCAAGCCTAAAAAAAATAACTGGCTACCTATCGGCACCACCGACACTAATACAGCGATCAGAAAAACGATCGCTTAGTGACGCTGGCAAAAGTGGGTGAAAGGGTTACCTGGGGGGCGATCAAGGGGTTAAACCTTCATTAGGTAATATATGGGGGTACCTGACGCTATAAAAACCTGCGGCGAACCTAAAAAAAATAACTGGCTACCTAGCGGCACCACCGACACCAATACAGCGATCAGAAAAATGATCGCTTAGTGACACTGGCAAAAGAGGGTGAAAGGGTTACCTGGGGGGCGATCAAGGGGTTAAACCTTTATTAGGTAATACATGGGGGTACCTGACGCTATAAAAACCTGTGGCGAACCTAAAAAAAATAACTGGCTACCTATCGGCACCACCGACACTAATACAGCGATCAGAAAAACGATCGCTTAGTGACGCTGGCAAAAGTGGGTGAAAGGGTTACCTGGGGGGCGATCAAGGGGTTAAACCTTTATTAGGTAATATGTGGGGGTACCTGACGCTATAAAAACCTGCGGCGAACCTAAAAAAAATAACTGGCTACCTAGCGGCACCACCGACACCAATACAGCGATCAGAAAAACGATCGCTTAGTAACACTGGCAAAAGGGGGTGAAAGGGTTACCTGGGGGGCGATCAAGGGGTTAAACCTTTATTAGGTAAATATATGGGGGTACCTGACGCTATAAAAACCTGCGGCGTACCTAAAAAAAATAACTGGCTACCCATCGGCACCATCGACACTAATACAGCGATCAGAAAAACGATCGCTTAGTGACACTGGCAAAAGGGGGTGAAAGGGTTGCCTGGGGGGCGATCAAGGGGTTAAACCTTTATTAGGTAATATATGGGGGTACCTGACGCTATAAAAACCTGCAGCGAACCTAAAAAAAATAACTGACTACCTAGCGGCATCACCGACACTAATACAGCGATCAGAAAAACGATCGCTAAGTGACAGTAGTGATAGGGGGTGAAACGGTTACCTGGGGGGCGATCAAGGGGTTAAACCTTTATTAGGGAGGGTTAGGGGGCTACACTGGACCTAAAACGAACTGCCCTGACACTTTTACAGTCACAAATGTCACTGATTGTAGTGATCAGTAAATAAATGGTCACTGCAATCAGTGACACTGTGACTGGGGGCTGGGGGGTGATCTGGGGGTGTCTGGGGGGGCCTGGGGGGGCGATCGTGTTCCTATGTGTGCTGGTGTCAGTGTGCTGTTCAGTGCACTAACCTGTGTGTCTTCTCTCCACGGCACCCGGTATATGTGCGCGCCGCAGGAGAGATGACATCACTTCCTCCTGCCTGTGTAAACATTACACAGGCAGAGGAAGCATTTCATTCACCGGGAGCGATCGCAAGGGGGTGGCCGGAAACGAATGGCCGTCCCCTCATCACGGATCGCTCCCGCACCGAGAACCACCGCTCGCTGTACCGGAGGGGGGTCCGATTGGACCCCCCACCCATACGAAGGCAGTCACGTACAGGTACGTGATTGTGCCTGTCCGTGCCATTTTGCAGACGTATATGTACAGTGAGCGGTCGTTAAGTGGTTAAAGTATAGGCCAGGAGCCCAGGCGCAGCATAAGCTGAGGGCCTACATGATGGGGTTTGACTAGTGAGGCTATAGTAAGGTAGGGGTTAAAAATAAGTTTAGTTAAAAGGAGGGATAATTACTAAGGCCCCATGCACACAGGGCGTTTTTGCAGCTCCTAACAGCAGCGTTAGACGTTTTTTTTTACAGCTGCAAAACGCCCATCCATGTTATTCTATTGTGTCATGCACACATAGAGCTTTTATGAGCTCCAAGTGGCATAGGCGTTTTCCAGCTGCAAAAAAAACCCAATTCCAGTGCGTTCTGGAGCTCCAGGTTTGAGCTGCAAAAACGCCCAACGCGCAAAAACGCTGCGAAAACGCGCAAAAACGCAGCGATTTGCGTTTTTGAGCTCCAGGATTTTTTATTTTTTTGGGGGGAAAAAAGGTCAAAAAATGTTTACAAAACATGGACAGGCGTTTTTAAGCTGTAAAAAACGTGGCTGTAAAAACGCCCTGTGTGCATGGGGCCTTAGTATTACCTCATTGGAGGATATTAGGGTGGGGTAGGGTGCGGACAGCGTGGTCCTAAGGGTTTCCTTGGTGGGAGGTGACCCTCTAGCATCAGTTGGACCAGAGGATAGCAACGGACATAGATTCTTCCACCCTCCTGCCCCATTTTGCTGTGTTGGTCAACGGGGTATTTTTATTTGAGTTCTGTTCTTTTAGTGTTTGTGGAAGAGGGGGATTTTGAAGGAGGGGATGGTTACGTTCTTTGGAGAATGATGGGTTGGGCCTATCTCTGGTATGGGTGTACCTGCCCTAATAAGGACGGAAGTAATACGTGTTGGGGCAGTTGGCTGTATCGGCTGGTGAATTTGCCAAACAATTGTCCCTGAGCTGGTGTAAGTTGCGGCTGGGGGCCGTGGAAAGGCAAGGTGGTGCCAGATACAGATAGTTGGTCAGTCAAGGGTGCCTTCAAAAATCCTAAGACATAGAAAACAGGCAATTACATTCAGTCTGAGAGGTTATGGTACGTTTTTCTATTTATCACCATTTTTATTATGTAATGTGTTTTTATGGTTGGTTTTTGTAATAAAGGGCTGCTATGGCCATTTAAACCCAAGAAAGTACATCTAGTTTGAATTATTTAAATTAGGTAAGGTGGTATTTGGGTAAGTGGCATAACAGCCGGTACTTGGGCAATACCCCAGGCATGTAGCAGAACTGTTGAAGCCAGACCCAAACCTTAATATACAGTAGGAGTGGAATGCTCCTGCAAATGATAGAAAGGATAATTGTTTTTTTTTTTTTTTTTATAATTGCAGGCTTATAAAAAGAAGGTTAAAATAAGATAAAACAAGCATCCGTTTTGGTTTGTAGGTATTCCCTGTACTGTTCACTTGAGTTAGTAATGAAACATGCATGGTACTCAGCACAGATTAGTGCCATTATTCACTTGAATCAAATATAATGCAGCTCTATGATTAGTAATAAAACACTGAGAGACTCACCCACACATACCGCAGAAAGTAGGAACACCGCAGACTGAGGAGGAGTACATGTTGGGAAGAATGGTTGAGTGAGGTACTGGGAAAATGTCACAGCCAGAATAGCTTCACTGGCAGGAGAGATTATTAGCATGGAGCTCCATAGATATAAAAAGGCCACAAATCCTCCAAATGATTCCTTTAAATATATGTAACTTCCGCCCGATTTAGTAATTGTTGTTCCCAGTTCAGCATAGCAGAGAGAACCAATTACTGAAAATATTCCTCCCAGGACCCAGATAATGAGTGACAATCCATAAGAACCGCTGTACATAAGGACTCCCTTTGTTGAAACAAATATTCCTGCTCCAATGGTGTTCCCAATAACCATGCTCACTGCATGGAGAAGTGACATCTCCCTTTTCAGCTGCACTGCATCTGTGGAAATATCTTCCGAGCTGCCTTTCATTTTTAAATTGTGCGTTTTTGTGATAATAGACAACTATATCACAGCCAGACTGCTGTATGTTCTTCTGATGCAGTGAAAGCCTAAAATAACAATGAAACGAGTAAATACATATTTATTAATGGTTTTATTTTCAAAAACATCAGTATCTTACAGGCAGGTGCAATCAGGGCCAAATTCTATGTTTTTTATTCCCTAGGCTAGGGTGACCAGACGTCCCCGGATTGAGGACACTGTCCCAGGAGCCCGTCTGTCCCCAACTTTGTCTCCGGATTCAGGGACGATCCTGGGGGGGTGCACCATGAGCTGGTGCAGAGGGGGGCGCCCAGGGCTGGCCCTATCATGGGTCCCGCTGGGCCGTCTTGGACAGGGAGGGGACGAGCGCCACCGGATTATACAGAGCGGGGATCTCCCGCTTACTCAGCTGTCAGACAGAGTCCCGCCTCCTGGGCTGGCTCCTATAATAGGCAGCACACTGGTGATGTCTATCATATGAGGCGGGACTTCGTCTGAGGACAGTGGCCGCGTGGGGTAAACAGGAGATCCCCGCTCTGTATAATCTGTCTCCTCTTCTCGCTCGCTTTGCACTGATCACAGATAAGGCTGGGCTGCTGGGCACTGAACAGGCTGGGCTGCTGGGCACTCTTCAAATGTGCTTTAAAATGCATTGTTTTCCCTTTTATGAACAAGAAAATAATGACGTTATGCGGTTGGGCTGGTATAATAATGCTATGGGGCTGGTATGAAATGATTTTCAGAAATAATGTATATATCATACAATCATTCCATAAACACATACCACATACATAGATTATGCTTATAAAATAGTTTACCGTTTGCCAAAAAATAAAATAAAATGTCCCCGAATTTCATTTTAAAAATCTGGTCACCTTACCCTAGGCCAGCTACTTGATGCTGTCCCACCCACAAGAAAAATGTATTTATTTATTACAACTACCTCCCATGCATACAGTACTAGGGCCAAATTAGACAGGAGTCAGCTTACCTGCCAGCATGTCTTTGGAGTGTGGGAAGAAACTGATGCAAGAACAGGAAAAACATGCAAACTCCATGCAGGTTGTGTCATAGTTGAGATTCAGGGTACGTTCACACTGAACACGAGTTTGAAATCGGGGGAGTTCAGTTGAAGTCGCACAATTTCAAACCCGCATTTCAGTGCGAGTTCGGGGGCGATTTGAAAGACATCTGTGCGGGTTCATGTACAGATGTCTATTGAAATCAACCCAGAAGTTGCCAAAAGTAGTGCAGAAACTACTTTTGGAAATCAGTGTGGTGCCGCAAAGTCAGCGTCGCACCGATTGGGACAGTGCCGTTGCCGGCAATAGGCTGCCATTTGACATGTCAAATGTGCGGATGTGAACGGGGGCTCAAACTGATGACCCTAGTCCTGCAAGGCAGATGTGTTAACCACTAAGCCACTGTGCTACCCATATGCTACCCACTCCCTTCACCCTTACTCATATATATTAAATATTATTTAGTGAACAATATTGAAAAAAAGGAATTGACCAACTATTGGAAAAAGTAGACACAAAAGAATTAACTGAAACAATCAGAAAAATGTCTGTACAACCACAACCAGTACAGTACAGACACAAACCGAATTGTCTCCACAGAGACGCAGTTGATATATACAGTAACTTACACATCTAGAAATATACTGTACAGACACAGAATCAGTACTGTACTGACACAACTAAAAGAGGGGAGAAGGCTTGCCGTTTTTTTTTTTTATTGCTCTGTGTGCTCCCATTAGAGTGATTTACTGTACCCTCTCTATTCGTCCTGTTTAACATTATTATAAAAAGCAAATGTCTGGGTTGCCCCCAGAAAGGTAATGAAGGGGACATTTTCCTATGAGGACACTAGTTCTGTTGACCTGGGGGTCCCCAAGAGATTCCCTTAATTTGCAGGGAATTCCTCTCACTTACTCTTTTGACTTTGCTTTTTTGTTTTCCTGTATGTGCCAATAAATATTTCTTACGGATTGGAGTTGCCGGCTATTTTTCTATTTTACCTACCTATTTGCGTGTTGTTTGGAGGACACTCTTGCCTGAGCACCCACCCGTGGACTCCGCTCTGCCTGCTGGTATTCCCCTGTTCAGAGCGCTGCACTTTTCTTTTTGTTACTCTTTTGGCTATTGGCCAGGAAGTGAAGGTAAATCTCGGCAATGGGACAAAGGCAAAAATAAACATTACAGGGGTTATGCCCTTCCCCCTACTCTATCCAAAATGAAAAAAAAAAGTGTTGACTTTAACTGTACTGGCACGACCAGACACAAAAAGACACAATCACTACTGTACTGACACAATCAGAAACAAGTCCACAAAGACAAAATCACTACTGTACTGACAGAACCAGAAACACATCTGCAGAGACACAGTCGGCACTTATTGGCACAACCAAAAACATGTCCACAGAGAAACCAGAAACATGGTGTTCATGGGACCTCCGTTAAATCCCAATTTAAGTCTCTGTTGAAGTTGCTGAAAGACAGCATGCAGTAAATTATGATTAACGTCATGAAAAGAAGCAAGTTATGAGACCGGAGCACTCGTAAAACTAGCGTTCGTAATGGAGATATCACATTCGTCACGCTGTAACGGACTAAAGAGCACGAGGCTGAGAAGCGTGAATCGTCTCTCACCAAACTTTACTAACACGAGGATCAGCAAAAGCAGCCCAAAGGATGGCGCCATCCGAATGGAACTTCCCCTTTATAGTGCCATCGTACGTTTTTACCGTGCTTTGTTCAAGCATTTTTTTTCATGATAGTGTGTAGGCAAGGAAGGCTTGAGAAGAATCACGTTGAGAAAAGCGTTGTTTTTCCAATGACATTAAAAACGGTCATGTGTACGCGGCATATGGGTTGTAAGTCTGTTGACAATCACTATTCTCTTTGTGAGAGTGGTAATCTCTTTGCAGCAGTTCAAAACGCCGCCCCCCCCCCCCTTCTTGACAGAACTATGGTACTGCAGAGCTGCAAGGAGTGTCAGCTTTGCTGATTGGATTATGTGTAGCCGCTACACACTAAGCAACAAAAAGCTTATTGTCCTTCAGGGCCAAGACAAATATCTCACAAATGGAGTTTTATGCCTTGTACACACGATCGGATTTCTGATGGAATAAAATCTGATGGAATTTACTGTCGGATATCCGATGAAGCTGACTTCCATCAGTCTTTCATACACACTGTCAGACTAAATTCCGACCGTCCAAAACGCAGTGACGTAAAACACTACGATGCGTCGAGAAAAATTTAAGTTCAATGCTTCCGAGCATGCGTCGACTTGATTCTGAGCATGCGTGTTTTTTCACTGATGGAATTCCACACAGACGATCGGAATTTCCCATCGGATTTTTTTCCATCGGAAAAATTTAAAACATGTTCTATTTTTTTACTCCGATGGAAAAAAGTCCGATGGGGCCCACACACGATCGGAATTTCCGATGAAACAAGTCCATCGGATTTTATTCCATCGGAAATCCGATCGTGTGTACAAGGCATAAGAGATATTAGAAACTGCCAGGGGGTTTACCTCTACAGCATTTGCCAAAAACTGAAATGTGAGTTTTAGATGAGCAGAACCTTTAACCACTTAACCACTTAACGACCGCTCACTGTATATATACGTTGGCACAATGGCACCGACAGGCACAATCACGTACAGTGTACGTGATTGCCTTTGTACAGTTGGGGGGTCCAATCGGACCCCCCTTCTGTACAGTGAGTGGTCGGAATTCGTTGGGGAGCGATCCGACATGAGGGGACGGCCGTTCGATTCCGGCCACCCCCCCGCGATCGCTCCCGGCGAATGGAAATGCCCCCTCTGTCTGTGGAATGTACACACAGACAGAGGAAGCAGGAGGAAGTGATGTCATCTCCTGTGCGGCGCTCACATATACCGAGCGCCGTACAAGAGAAGACATCAAGGTTAGTGCACAAACACTACACTAACACCAGCACACATAGGCACATAAATCACCCCCCAGGCCCCCCCAGATCACCCCCCAGCCCCCAGTCACAGTGTCACTGATTGCAGTGACCATTTATTTACTGATCACTGCAATCAGTGACATTTGTGACTGTAAAAGTGTCACTACATTTAGTTTTAGGTCCAGTGTAGCCCCCTAACCCCCCCTAATAAAGGTTTAACCCCTTGATCACCCCCCAGATAACCCTTTCACCCCCTAGCACCGCCGTCGCTAAGCGATCATTTTTCTGATCGCTGTCTTAGCGTCGGTGATGCAGATCGGTACCCAGTAATTTTTTTTAGGTTCGCCGCAGGTTTTTATAGCGTCGGGTACCCCCATAAATTATCTAATAAAGGTTTAACCCCCTTGATCGCCCCCCAGGTAACCCTTTCACCCCCTATCACCACTGTCGCTAAGCGATAATTTTTCTGATCGCTGTCTTAGCGTCGGTGATGCAGATCGGTAGCCAGTAATTTTTTTTAGGTTCGCCGCAGGTTTTTATAGCGTCAGGTACCCCCATAAATTATCTAATAAAGGTTTAACCCCCTTGATCGCCCCCCAGGTAACCCTTTCACCTCCTATCCCCACTGTTGCTAAGCGATAATTTTTCTGATCGCTGTCTTAGCGTCGGTGATGCAGATCAGTAGCCAGTAATTTTTTTTAGGTTCGCCGCAGGTTTTTATAGCTTCAGGTACCCCCATAAATTATCTAATAAAGGTTTAACCCCCTTGATCGCCCCCCAGGTAACCCTTTCACCCCCTATCACCACTGTCGCTAAGCGATCATTTTTCTGATCGCTGTCTTAGCGTCGGTGATGCAGATCGGTAGCCAGTAATTTTTTTTAGGTTCGCCGCAGGTTTTTATAGCGTCAGGTACCCCCATATATTATCTAATAAAGGTTTTAACCCCCTAATTGCCCCTAGTTAACCCTTTCACCAGTGATCATCATATAAGTGTTACGGGTGACGCTGGTTAGTTAGTTTGCTTTTTATAGTGTCAGGGCACCCGCCGTATATAACCCAATAAAGGTTTAACCCCCTGATCGCCTGGCGGGTGATATCAATTAGGTTTTAGCGTCAGAGAGGGTCTGCGTCACACCCCAGGCAGCGTCAGGTTAGTGCCAGTAACGCTAACACCCACGCGTGAAGCATACACCTCCCTTAGTGGTATAGTATCTGAACAGATCAATATCTGATCTGATCAAATCTATACTAGCGTCCCCAGCAGTTTAGGGTTCCCAAAAACGCAGTGTTAGCGGGATCAGCCCAGATACCTGCTAGAAACTCAGTTTTTCCCCTCTGTCCAGCCCAGGCCACCCAAGTGCAGTATCGATCGATCACTGTCACTTACAAAACACAACACACATAACTGCAGCGTTCGCAGAGACAGGCCTGATCCCTGCGACTCCAGTGCTGTAGGAGGTGATTTCACCACCACAGTTCAAAAAAAAAAGCAAATATGCCGAAGCATTGGGGCAGCAGGGGCGGAGGAGTGATTTTGCTCCTAATGCCGCGTACATACGGTCGAAATTCCGACGGAGGCTTGCCCGTGGAAAAGTCCGACCATGTGTGTGTGGCATAACTTTTTTGCGGGAGGATGCCCCCATGCTTCGGCATATATAAATGGTGCATGTATGCCCATCATTAGAAGTGGGTGGATGAAGGGCGGTATTCTAATGGTGGGCATACCCACCGATCAATCTCTTTTTTCGTTCAGCCACCTGGCTGCATGAAAAAAAAAGATTACAATACATGTCCAACAAGGACCAGCAACGTACTGGTATGTTGCTGGACTTTGAATGGTTATACCAGATTGATGCCTGCGGGTTTAGGTATCATCTTGGTATCATTCTTTTCAGCTAGCGGCCGGCTTTCATGTAAAAGCAATCCTAGTGGCTATTTAGCCTCTGGACTGCTTTTACAAGCAGTGGGAGGGAATGCCCCCCCCCCGGATATAAAAAGCGTCATTGGGAAATTGGAAAAGCATTTTATCACACCGATCTTGGTGTGGTCAGATGCTTTGAGGGCAGAGGAAAGATCTAGGGTCTAGACCCCAGTTTTTTTTTAAAAAGAGTACCTATCACACTCACTACCTATTGCTGTCATAGGGGATATTTACATTCCCTGAGATAACAATAAAAATGATAAAAAAAAAAAAAAATATGGAAGGAACAATTTAAAAATAAAATAAAAAAGCAAAATTAATAATAAAAAAAAAAAAAAAAAAAAAAAAAAAGCACCCCTGTCCTGCCCTGCTCTTGCCCAATGGCGAACGCAAGCGTCGGTCTGGCGTCATATGTAAACAGCAATTGCACCATGCATGTGAGGTATCACCGCGAAGGTCAGATCGAGGGCAGTAATTTTAGCAGTAGACCTCCACTGTAAATCTAACGGGGTAACCTGTAAAGGCTTTTAAAGGCTTTTAAAAATGTATGTAGTTTGTCGCCAATGCGCGTTTGTGCGAAATTTTAAAGCATGTCGTGTTTGGTATCTATGTACTCGGCCTAAGATCATCTTTTTTATTTCATCAAACATTTGGGCAATATAGTGTGTTTTAGTGCATTCAAATTTAAAAAAAGTGTATTTTTTCCCCAAAAAATGCATTTGAAAAATCGCTGCGCAAATACTGTGTAGAAAAAAAAATGCAACACCCACCATTTTATTCTGTAGGGCCTTTGCTTTAAAAATATATATAATGTTTGGGGGTTCAACATAATTTTCCTGCAAAAAAAATATGTTTTCATGTAAACAAAAAGTGTCAAAAAGGGCTTTGTCTTCAAGTGGTTAGAAGAGTGGATGTAAGCTTCCTAATGTTGTGTATAAAATGCCAGAACAGTTCAAAACCCCCCCAAATGACCCCATTTTGGAAAGTAGACACCCCAAGCTATATACTGAGAGGCATGTCAAGTCCATGGAATATTTTATATGTTGACACAAGTTGCGGAAAAAATACAATTTTTTTTTTTTTTTTTTGCACAAAGTTGTCACTAAATGATATATTGCTCAAACATGCCATTGGCATATGTGGAATTACACCCCAAAATACATTCTGTTGCTTCTCCTGAGTACGGGGATACCACATGTGTGAAACTTTTTGGGAGCCTAGCCGCGTACGGGACCCCAAACACCAATCACCGCCTTCAGGCTTTCTAAGGGTGTAAATTTTTGATTTCACTTCTCACTGCCTATCACAGTTTCGGAGGCCATGGAATGCCCAGATGGCACAAAACCCCCCCAAATGACCCCATTTTGGAAAGTAGACACCCCAAGCTATTTGCTGAGAGGTATTGTGAGTATTTTGCAGATCTCGCTTTTTGTCACAAAGTTTTGAAAATTGAAAAAAAAAAAGAAAAAAAAAATGTCTTTCTTCATTTTCAAAAACAAATGAGAGCTGTAAAATACTCACCATGCCTCTCAGCAAACAGCTTGGGGTGTCTACTTTCCAAAATGGGGTCATTTGGGGGGGTTTTGTGCTATTTTGGCATTTTATGGCCTTCGAAACTGTGATAGGTAGTGAGGAGTCAAATCAAAAATTTGTGCCTAGAAATCCTGAAGGCGGTGATTGGTTTTCGGGGTCCCGTACGCGGCTAGGCTCCTAAAAAGTCCCACACATGTGGTATCCCCGTACTCAGGAGAAGCAGCAAAATGTATTTTGGGGTGCAATTCCACATATAACCATGGCATGTGTGAGCAATATATCATTTAGTGACAACTTTTTGTAATTTTTATATTTTTTTGTCATTATTCAATCACTTGGGACAAAAAAAAAAAATATTCAATGGGCTCAACAGGCCTCTCAGCTATTTCCTTGGGGTGTCTACTTTCTAAAATGGGGTCATTTGGGGGGGTTTTGTACTGCCCTGCCATTTTAGCACCTCAAGAAATGAGATAGGCAGTCATAAATTTAAAGCTGTGTAAATTCCAGAAAATGTACCCTAGTTTGTAAACGCTATAACTTTTGCGCAAACCAATAAATATACACTTATTGACATTTTTTTTACTAAAGACATGTGGCTGAATACATTTTGGCCTAAATGTATGACTAAAATTGAGTTTATTCGATTTTTCTTATAACAAAAAGTAGAAAATATCATTTTTTTTCAAAATTTTCGGTCTTTTTCCGTTTATATCGCAAAAAATAAAAATCGCAGAGGCAATCAAATACCATTAAAAGAAAGCTCTATTTGTGGGAAGAAAAGGACGCAAATTTCATTTGGGTACAACATTGCATGTCCGCATAATTTACAGTTAAAGCAGCGCAGTGCAAAATTCTGAATTCACCTCTGGTCCTTTAGCTACCAAATGGTCCGGGGCTTAAGTGGTTAAGGACCAGGACTATTTTTTAAACTTGTTGTTTACAAGTTAACCACTTTGAAGAGGGATATCTTTGTTATGGCAGCAGCTAGCTACCATAACCCCGGTATCCTGTTCTTTAGTGAGTGGTCCGGTTTCAGATAAAAGTGGTCTCTGCGGCAGATTCACCACAAGATCACTTTTATAGGGGGTGGGAGAGGGCCCCTCCCGCTGCTCTCCGGTGCCCTCCGCCGCTTACCGGATCCGTCGTTAGCGGCAGAGGTGATCGGGTCCTCTCTCTGGCTTGGTATGGAGACGAGTGAGGGGATGATGGCCCAACCGTCTCCAGGGGCCCAGATGGCCCTCCCCACTTTTTTTTTTTTATAATTTTTATTTTTATTAATTTTTCTTATTTAATTTTTTTTTTATTTATGTTTTTTTTATTTATTTTTTTTGTAAGGGGCCCAGAGGCCCCCAGGGCCCCAGGTGGCAACCTCTCTCTTTTTTTTTTTAAATATAAGTTATTATTATTTTTTTATTTTTTATTGTTATAATTTTTTTTTTGTAAGGGGCCCAGAGGTCCCCAGGGCCCCGGATGGCAACCTCCCCTTTTTTTTTGTTCTTTTTATGGTTGGTCAGCACCCAAAGCCCCCCCGACCTCAACAATTCACGGCGGCAGCACCCCCTGCTTCTTAATTCGTGGCACCCCCCCTGCTTCTCAATTTGCGGCAGCCCCCCCGCTTCTCAATTCGGCGGCGGCAGCACCCCCTCCCCGGTTCTCCTTTGCTCCAGGGGGCCCATGCCTGAAGCTGTGTAAGGGGCAAAAAAGATTCCTGATGGCGGCCCTGCATTTGAGTATGCAGACATCTGAGCTAAAGCTGTCCGCAATCGTGACCAAGAAGACTACTCTGCAGTAGAGCAACCTGAAAGTGAGGCTTGAACCGCTCGTGGAGCGTAACATGGAAGGGACAATGTCAATGGGGGTGAGGATGTTCTATGTGGACAGCTTTACCCAAGGTGTCTGCATACTTAGATGTTCCTGTTTTAATCATCAACCATGTGAGTTGCTAAATGTTGCACCTTCATTAAATGTAACCACAGCAGAGGGCCAATCAGAACACCCTGGCGTGGGGGGCATCATGGGAAATGTAGTCCCGGAAGATTGTCCTCCCCAGTGTATCTACAGACAGCAGGCTACAGTCCCCCAGCATGCATGCACTCTGGAAGGGGGAGAGAGAACCTGGAACCCAGCAAAAAGCAGAGTGCTACAGGAGAAGAGAAAAAAGAGGACTGTGCAGGGGGAAGCCAGAGAGATTGCTACACTTAGGGGCGCCTCTCTTCCCTTTTATACTCAGTTGTGACATAACGCTACTTGTATATCAAGACATCGCTTGTATATCAAGTCAAAATTTATTAAATTTTTTAGCTTGTCTTGCAAAACGCTTTCAAACCAAGTTACTCTCAAACCAAGCTTTTACTGTACATATACTTACTGTGTCTGAAGAAGGCTATCCTCCAGTGATGACCAGCTGACTTTCCTGTCCGGCGAATCCACCGTGATTATTTAAAGTAAAGCAGTTCTGTGAGCTGATAGAATTGAATCGAAGCCCACTTTATGCATAGTGTGTGACCGGTCTCCACAAGCTAACCTCAACCCTTTGAAGTTAACCTTTGTCCTGTCCAATGCTATTTGTTGCAAAATATATAACTAATATAATGCTAGTACACGTCCCCCATGTATGCTCTAAAATTTAGGTAGAGGGTTGTACTAGAGATAGTCTGGGCTAAAAAATGACTTTACACTTGAAATCTTTATCTACTAGGTTAAAGTTCGTACTTTCAGATTAACTTTGACTTATTTAGAACATTTCCAAAATCTATGATTTTCATTTGGTATATCTCCCCTGCTTTACCTTTTTTTTTCATGTGGCTTATCCCGTTTAGTTGTTGTTCTCCAGGTTGTGTCAGAGTTCTCTTTTACTTGTTTTTGGCATTTGTTTTTTCAGGGTCTATATAGCTGTTCACTGATTTACAAACAAAAAATAAATAAAAATACTAGTCTCTGGAACTCTTATTTATTCCCCAGCATAAGGCCCCTTTCACACTGAGGCGTTTTTACCACGTTTTCGCGGTAAAAATAGCGCTGTAATAACGCCTGAAATTATCCTGCCCCAGCATTCTCAATGTGAAAGCCCTGAGGGCTTTCACACTGAGGCGTTATGCTGGCTGGGCGTTGGAAAAAATCCTGCAAACCGCTTTTTTAGAGCAACTTTAGGGCGCATAAAATAGCGCTGTAAAAACGCCTATCTCCATTGAAATGAATGGGAACCGCGGTAAAAACGCGGTAAAAACGCGGTAAAAACGCATAGGCATAAGCGTTATTTAAATAAATAGCGCTAACGCGTATGCGTTTTTACCGCGTTTTACCGTGTTTTTACCGCGTTCGCGCTATTTTTAGCGCGAACGCGGTAAAAATGCGGTAAAAACGCATACGCGTTAGCGCTATTTTTAGCGCGATCGCGGTAAAAACGCGGTAAAATCGCGGTAAAATCGAGGTACAAAATCCCATAATTTTTGAGCGTTTTTTCAACGCCTCAGTGTGAAAGGGGCCTAAGGCTCAAGGTGTCAATGTGTGTAAGATTGCTGTTAAGCCTCATTCAGCCATGTATAAAGAGTACTAAAGCAGCCATAAATCTGTTTTAGTGTCAATCTGTCTCTTTTACAAAGTGAAAGTACTGCCAGTTTGACTTTTTAACCCACAGGTGTCAAACACAAGGCCCGCGGGCCGAATTCTGCTTTCAAGCAATGCATCCAGCTTCTTTCCAGCAGCAGCTTAAGGAAAGGGGGGTACACTGTGATATAAGAGAGAGTGGGGGACTCAACTTCTGATGGTGGGGTGGCTCTTGACATCTAATGTAAAGGGGAGGGGATGCACTGGACATCTAATCTTACAGATATAACCGGCCCTTTTGAGGGCAATCATAATGCTAATGCGGCCCATGATGAAATTGAGTTTGACACCCCTGTTTTAACCCCATTCTGAAAAATTCCTGAATTAGATCCAACATTTATCAACACCTTTCAAAGCCCATTGCATCAGTGTTGCCAACCCCCTGAAGTGAAATTTACTGGCAAGGATGCCAAAATTTCTGAACGGCACCAATTTTTTACTGGCAAAAATCTTGAAAATTGCTGGCAGAGCCACATTTTTTACTGACGCTGCAAAAAAGTACCTAAAATTACTGTTTTCAGTGCTAAACAGTGCAATCATAAATATTTGAACTATAAACACATAGCTAGTACTATTAGCAATGTGTTTAAGTTAAACAAAAGTCAAAAAACATATTTCTCCATTGACATGAAGGTCAGGTTACTATAACCCAGCCAGCACTGGGTTCCCCCCTTACATCAGAGTCTGCAGGGATCCCCCTTACAGTGAAAGGGAACTCTTATGTAAAGGGGAACGCTGCAGATCATGATCTAAGGGGGAACTCTGATGTAAGGGGAGGCTCTGGTGACCAGAGACCACCTTATATCAGAGTCCACTGCATTTCCTTTACATCAGAGTTACCACTTATACCAGGGTCTGCAGCATTACCCTTTCACTGTAAGGGGCAATCCTGCAGACTCTGATGTGAAGGGGAATGCCAGGAACTCTGATGTGGGGGGCACTCTGGTGACTAGAGACCACTTTTGCAGAGTGAATACACCAAGGTAAGTTACTAATATAGGGGGGAACCTTTATATCAGTGCCCCTTACATTATTGTATTCACTCCCCCCTTACCTCAGCAACCCCCCCCCCCAGACTGGCCTGGCGGCACTGTCACTGACCTCCTCTCAGGTGCATTGTGCAGGGCTCAGTCAGATGGCTCCAGCTTGGCGGCTTTGGTTTTTCTATGGTCTCCTCTCCACAGTCCACACATGTCCAACTTCTCCCATGACCCCCACGATCCTGGCGGTGCTCCCACTCATGACTCCTCTCCCGACTCCCCTCAGAGACTGCAGATATGATGTAGGAAATGGTCAGAGACTGTGGGCAGGATACAGGAACAGGAGATGGTCAGAGGCTGAGGGCAGGGGATGGTCAGAGGCTGGGGGCAGGACTCAGGAGATGGTCAGAGGCTGCGGGCAGGACCCAGGAGATGGTCAGAGGCTGCGGGCAGGACCCAGGAGATGGTCAGAGGCTGCGGGCAGAACCCAGAAGATGGTCAGAGGCTGCGGGCAGGACCCAGGAGATGGTCAGAGGCTGCAGGCAGGACTCAGGAGATGGTCAGAGGCTGCGGGCAGGAGATTGTCAGAGGCTGCGGGCAGGAGATGGTCAGAGGCTGCGGGCAGGAGATGGTCAGAGGCTGCGGGCAGGAGATGGTCAGAGGCTGCGGGCAGGAGATGGTCAGAAGCTGCGGGCAGGAGATGGTCAGAAGCTGTGGGCAGGAGATGGTCAGAGGCTGCGGGCAGGAGATGGTCAGAGGATGCGGGCAGGAGATGGCCTCCTCTACAGTGTCCTCCTCACCCCCCCAGTAATGTCCTGCTGGGGCCCATCACTCACGATGCTCCTCTCTGCACCGTTGCGATGCTCAGCGCTCCCCCCGTGGAACCGCCGCGGCGAGAACTTAGAATGAGTGCCGTTTAAAAATGGCGCCAGGCGGCGACATCACGTTACTGCGCATGCGCCGCCCAGCCGAGATTCTACGATCTTCCCCGAGTCCTGCAGGCTTCGGAACGGCGCATGCGCAGTTGCATGGCCGGCCGCAGCCATCTTTCTTACTGGCACCGGCTGTCCGTAACGGACATTCACGGACACCCCGAAAATGGGGTGAAAATCCCATACTTTCCGTAAATTAATGGACGGTTGGCAACACTGCATTGCATGCATCCAGACTAGATGTCATCAAACCTAGTAGTCTCATGACTGTCCTAAATGATTGGCAAGGACAGGGTCGGTGCTACCACTAGACATACTAGGCAACCACCTAGGGCGCACTGCCACCTAGGGCGCAGCCACTAGCACAGGTTTCTCTACTCTCCGCCACAGGGCAGTGCCGACAAGGCCCAGGCCTAGGGGGGCACATTGCGGGGGGCGGCAAAAAAGCTGACCCTCCACGAAAAAAAGCCACCCCCCATGAAAAAAAGCCCCTGCACCCTCCTCCCGGCTCCCGCACGCTGGTTCACCATTAGGGAAGTACATCTGAATCCAGCGGCACGGGCATCGCTATGGGGGTATGAGGGGGGGCGGACCGCTCCCGGGTGACACCAGGAAGCAGTAGTAATGGGTGCTATTGCCCCCCACCCCCGGCAAAGTGATAATGTCTTAGCCTGCTCTGTTTGCCAGCACCACCGTGACAGGGAGAGGAGAGCTACACAGTGTCTGTGTATCTCCCCTGCTCGCCCACCCTCCCCTTTCTCCTGTCAGTTTAACAGGACAAGAGAGAGCAGCTCTAATCAGGTTCCCCACGACGACGCCCGGCTTCCAGACCCACTCTGATTCCCTCCCTATTGACCACAGCAAAGGGCAAATCAGAACACCCTGACGTGGGGGGCATCATGGGAAATGTACCCTCCCCGGTTCTCCTTTGCTCCAGGGGGCCCATGCCTGAAGCTGTGTAAGGGGCAAAAAAGATTCCTGATGGCGGCCCTGCATTTGAGTATGCAGACATCTGAGCTAAAGCTGTCTGCAATCGTGACCAAGAAGACTACTCTGCAGTAGAGCAACCTGAAAGCGAGGCTTGAACCGCTCGTGGAGCGTAGCATGGAAGGGACGATGTCAATGGGGGTGAGGATGTTCTATGTGGACAGCTTTACCCAAGGTGTCTGCATACTTAGATGTTCCTGTTTTAATCATCAACCATGTGAGTTGCTAAATGTTGCACCTTCATTAAATGTAACCACAGCAGAGGGCCAATCAGAACACCCTGACGTGGGGGGCATCATGGGAAATGTAGTCCCGGAAGATTGTCCTCCCCAGTGTATCTACAGACAGCAGGCTACAGTCCCCCAGCATGCATGTACTCTGGAAGGGGGAGAGAGAACCTGGAACCCAGCAAAAAGCAGAGTGCTGCAGGAGAAGAGAAAAAAGAGGACTGTGCAGGGGGAAGCCAGAGAGAGCCACGCTGTACCTGCACCACCAGAAAGAGAGACACCCTGTACCCGCACCAACAGAGAGAGCCATGCTGTACCCGCACCACCAGAGAGAAAGCCACACTGTACCCACACCACCAGAGAAAGCAACGCTGTATCAGCACCACCAGAGAGAGAGCCACGCTGTACACGCACCACCAAAGAGAGAGCGAGGCTGTACACGCACCACCAGAGAGGGAGCCACGCTGTACCCGCACCACCAGAGAGGGAGCCACTCTGTACCCGCTGCTAGGAAGTGCCTAATCTGCTATCCTCTAGGCCTTATTGACCGCCACAATGTCCCTCTCTGTCCTCATTCCACGGCGTCCCTCTCTATCCTCCTCCCACAGCGCCCCTATGTCCTCTTTTTGCTGCGTCCCTCTGTCCTCTTACCGCGGCGTCCCTCTGTCCTCTTACCGCGGCATCTCTCTGTCCTCTTCCTGCAGAATCCCTCTCTGTCCTCCTCCGCAGCATACCTCTCTGTCCTCCTCCCGCGGCATCCCCACTCTGTCCTCCTCCCGCGGCGTCCCTCTCTGTTCTCCTCCCGCGGCGTCCCTCTCTGTTCTCCTCCCGCGGCGTCCCTCTCTGTTCTCCTCCCGCGGTGTCCCTCTCTGTTCTCCTCCCGCGGTGTCCCTCTCTGTCCTTTTCCCACGGCGTCCCTCTCTGTCCTCCTCCCACGGCATCCCTCTGTCTTCCTTCCATGAAGATGACAGGGCGGGTCTTAAAAGGGAAGGGGTGTGGCCTTGACAGGAAGGGGTGGGTCATATTTAAATTAGGGGTTGCACAAGTTTAGTCAGGCCTAGGGCAGCACAAAACCCAAATACACCATCGCCGCAGGAACATAGATAAGGGGGGCTAGGGGGGTCTGAACCCCCCCCCCCCAGAGCACCCTGCCCAAATGCCCATGTAGTCTCTGCTGCCACATGGTGCCATGCCACTTAGCCTCAGCAAATCAGATCTGTCAGAGAATATGGGCTGAGCGGCAACAACAGTGTGGTCCCAGGACTTTCCCCTCCTCTGTTCTTGCCCTCCTCCTTCTCTGAAAGAAGGAGCCTGGCGGCGGGGCAAGCAAAAGATTGGTTGCTAGGACATCGGTGGTCCTAGCAACCAACCACATGCTTGCCCTGCCCCCAGACTCCGACATTCAGAGAAGGAGGAGGGTAAGGATGGAAATTCCTCCATCAGACCTACCCGACCAAGGAGTGACAGCACTGCAGGAAACTGGGACACAGGGCGAGCTCTGCACAGATGTTCCAGGCTTACCAGGTTTTCCCACCTCACCCCCTACCACCTCGCCTACCCCTCATACTGCCACATCCACTCCCATACTGCCTCACCCATGCCCCATACCACCTCTCCTACCCTCTCCATAGTGCCTCACCTACCCCTCACCCCCATATCATATGGAGGTGCACATAGCTGGTCTTGCCTAGGGCGCAAAATAGTCTAGCACCGGCCGTGGGCGACGATGGTCTAATAATTAAACACCAGGGGCTTAGTCTTTTTGATTAATTCTGCTAAAATGGTTAGGATCACCGTGGTTAAACCAATTACAACTGCAGTGGTAGCATTGAGATGTCACGTTAAGGCTGGGTTCACACTTATGCAAATTGGATGCTGGTTTCCCCGAATCCAATTCGCACGACAGGAGAGTGTGACTGGCTCGCAATGGAGCCGGTTCACACACCTCTGGGGTAGCCCCAGTCCGCATTTGGAAAGGGTCCTGTGCGTCTTTGGCTCTGAATAAAGTGCGTATTCAGGCAGAAATTCGCACCTGATTCGCACCTGAATCAGTAAACACGGATGCACCAGACCCCCTGCTGTAAGTAGCAAGTGTGAATCCAAACTAAAACGTTTAGCAGAAGCATAGGCGTGCACACAGGGTGTGCCAGGTGTGCCTAGGCACACCCTAATCACACAGTGCAGTACCGATTCCCCTGGATTCCTGGCGCCCCCTGTCTCCCCCCTGCAGTGCTGCCAGCTTCCCTTCTGTCCCTCCGGCTGCTAGGGGGGGTAGTTTCACGATTGAGTGCGGGCGAATGGGTTGGTAAATATTTAATTTACTGGCCCCTTCCTTTTCTGAAAGAACACAGTAAGTGATCTGTACCGATCACTCCTGTGTTCATTCTTCATAAACTATGCTGCTCAGCACAGAGCACTTTCCATTCCTTCACTGTCCAGTGCAGCTGAGGCTGCAGAGAAAAGGACTGCTCTGTCCTCAGTCCCTTTCTCTGACTCAAAAGTGAGAAATCAGGGGATTGTTTCACCAAAGCCCCCCAATGGGGCTCTAAAAAATAGTAAACAAATAATAAAAAATTATACTATAAAAAATAATTAAAAAAACTAAATTGTAAAAAGTAATAAAACAAAAACAAATCTATTGACACTGTTCACTGCCCTACTGACACCAATCTCTGCTCTACTGACACCATCCACTGCTCTGCTGATATACACACTTGTGTGTTTGTGCTCTGGGGTGCACACCCTAATGAAATAGGCTGCGCACACCAATGATCAGAAGCCAATGGCTCTGAATAAAGACAAGAGTTATTTACAGTTTTTTTTTTTTTTATTAACTATTAGTAGCCAGTTGTCTAGATAAGAAATGATGCAGAAACCTTTCTCTGTTTATGTGCTCTGTTGTCACATAAAAAATAAATGCTGAATGTAAAAAAAGTAATTTATTACATACCTGACCAGCCACCTGCAACTGAGTCACTGCGTGAATATTGTCCATCACAAAGTGCTGTGAATTGAGGCATCTGAGATACATGATGTGATTGAACTTTTACTTTGGTTAGGGGCAAGAAAGATACAAGATACATCCTAATAAACAAGGAATCTTGGCAATTTAATAAAAAGGGCAGCACTTCTGACCCATCAATTCCATTTTAATATTTTTTTTTTAACTTATGATGGACTACAAAATCCTTGTCCATGATCAGATGGGTGCCTGAGAGCCAATGACCTGAAAGAATGGACAAGTCAGCTCCCTTACTGCAATACTCTGGGCACCTAGCAGCAAAATTGACAGTTTGTTTTGCAGCTGCTTACAGAAAGCTGGCAAATCTTGGTAGGGAGAAATACTTTACTATAAGGCAGTATATCGAGATTGAAGTGTGGTGAGAACTTTGTGTACCAACCTGTGTTCACACTTTCAAAGACCTAATTGTCCTTTTAAGGACTCTTTTTTTCTCTGTATCAACTGCACATTTGCTTGCTTGTTAGCCTTTGTGCCACCCCTTGCAGAATTTTTCTTTTGTGATGTATTAGGGTCTCTTAGCTTTCATTTAACTTTATTTTTATTATTTTTTATTATTAATCCGATACTGCATCTGTCCCTGTCGCCTCTAAGACTGAGAACTGAGCGATCATAGACTGCTGATTACTCAGCTCTCAGTCTTCAGTGAGCAGAGAGTGAGTGGCTATCAGTCACCAGCTATCTGCTCTTCCCCTCCAGAGCTCACTGGAGCACTGGGCTGTGAAGGGGGTGGGAGCGGCTGGCTCAGTCTCCCAGTGGCTTGCTGAGAGGCTGATCCAGCTGCCAATCCAGGCATCTGGGTGGATCCCAACTATAAAGTCGTAATCGTTCCTGAGCCTGGACCTGCTGATTGAGGAGTGGGTCACAGGAGTGCAGAACGAACTGCACTCTTGTAACCTACAGGAGAAGTACAGTATAGCCAAAATACCTTTGGCCATACTTCTCCTTTAACTTCTTTAGTACATCAGTCTCAATATGTCAAAGAGTTTTCTCCTAAGTTATTCTAATAATGAATGAGTACAATTGCTGCACATACTAATTAGGCAATTGACAAAGTAAAGCCTCATTTACAATTGCGGTTGTGGGTGGTAAAAAAGTATTTAACCCCTCCCAACCACTTCTCCTTAAACTGCAGCAGACGGGGGTGTGCACATGCTGCAGCTGCGATGTTTGGTCCACTGGAATGTTAGAAGGCATTATTGCCCTTGAATGTGACCTATTTACCTAGAAGGGGCCGCACCACAACCACATGAAATGTAGTGTAGCGATACCTCCAACTAAGAAGGCCACAGATTTAGTTTGGGCCCTGATGACAGCTCCGCCAACCCCCGGCAATATGCTCTACCCTCTGCTGGCACAGCTAGTACTAAAAGTAAACTATCTATCTTATACCTTATGAATAAGTGAGCATTGAGACAATACTAAAGAAAAAAAAGGGTATAAGGTTTTACTTAAGCTCTTAGTAAGAAAGATAATAACATTGATCACAGTTTACATTCAATCATTGGTAATGCAGAGCCCTGCAATGCTAACACACTAAAGAACTGACATGCAACAAGTGCGCCACACGGGCGACCGTTAGCTAAATGCCCTATGGCGCAATAACCCAAAACACATTAGTAACCCCACCAGGCCTGGTTTTTGAGGTCTATAACTTAGTCCTTTTTCTTCACCGGCAGGTCTTTAACGGTGGTGCACATTAACAAAATACAACTTTGTAATCCAGTGAGGTAGGTAGAGATGGGCAGGAACTTGGCTATCCTGACTACAAGTTCAGCTATGGTATGGCTCTTCTTCACTAAGGGTATCAGGAACAACTAGAGGGGGCCACGGCAGTCTATTGGCCTATATGCATTAACAGTATCTCGTTCTGGGCATATGCCCTCTCACCCGCCGGACTACGGATCCAGTCCGGGAAACTTCCACCGGCTGTATCACACGCACTCGGTCTCTCCAGCGATCGGGTCCCCGATCCAACAAGGCTGTAGCTGAGCGAAGTCAGATGCCACCCAGGCTCGCAGAGGGGTGGAAGGCTCTTTGGTGCTGAGCAAGGCCTCAGGCTTCAGGCCTTGCACTCCGACACATCCGCACAGGAGGATCAGGCTGTGAAGTCTCGTGTCCCAAAAAGGCCGAGCCCAGCTTCGCCTCCTCCTTTTATAACCCCTCCCATGAGTCTCTGCGGTGGGAACATATGAAGAATGTGGTTCTGGGTGATGTAGTCTCTCTCTCTCCTCTGCTCTCACTCCAGCAATGTCTTTTCTCTACTTCCTCCTGACTCACCTCTCCCCTAGAACTTCTTGTCTCTCTGCATTAAAGGGAAACACCCCGCTACACACTCCCCCCACTTTGAATCTTTGGTCCCCAAAGACATTTTTTTTAGGTCTGCAAAACATTCTAGATTCAATGCGGTTGCATAGGGTTGACAGAGGAGCCTCCCACCAATCATCATAAATGGGGAGCTGTCCTGTCTACAGGTCGCTTCAGTGGGGGCGACCTGTCTAGCTGTGCCAGAGAGTGACCTGGGGTTGCCCTCCACCAAATGGACCGTGGAGGGATCCGGATTCTCAGCATTCCTCCTAGCAGTAACTACAGAGTCTTCTGAGCTGTTCCCCATTTGTGGGTAGGTCAGCTTCTTAGGAGGCCGGATGACTCTTCGAGCCCTTTGCTCTCTTGGGATTTCTGGCTCTGGCGCCACAGGCTCCTCTTCCTCTGAACAACCATCATGGGCATCTTCCCAGTATTCTGCTGAAGGACTAGAAGGGATGAACTCTGTGGCTTCTGGGTTCAGTGTTTCATCTGTGGTGTCTTCAGTGGTTGGAAGATCTATGGTAGAAGTTCCTGGAGTTGGGGAAAGCCACAGCCAATCAAGTTCTCCCTCCTCACTTCCACTAAGTTGAGAGGCCTCTCCATCTTCAGCTCAGGAGGTCTGCGACCGAGTGTTCAGCCTAGGAGTATCCAGGATAGAGGCCGGTTCAGGGGAGTCTCCCGCGGGAGGTATTCTAACTGCCTCAGCAAGTGGGAGAAGGTGGTTTCGATGCCACGTCTTCAGTGGGCCTACCTTTCCTTCTGGCTTCAACGTATAGACAGGTAGGCCTGGCAACTTCCTGCAGATGACATAGGGTTCAGATCTCCATCTGTCTGCAAGTTTGTGCTTTCCAGGGACCCCCAGATTGCTTAACAGTACTCGATCCCCCGGGCTGTAGGTCTTGTACCCGAACCTTCAAGTCGAAGTTTCTTTTATTTCGAGCTCCCCTTTGATCTGAGGCCGCTTGAGCATGTTCATGGGCTACTTTCAGGCTGTGTCTGAGCCTGTCCACATATCCTTTATGGGATGTGGCTGAGGAATGGTCCAGAGAGGTGCCAAAGGCCAAGTCCACCAGTAGTCTCGCTTCTCTCCCAAACATGAGTCGATATGGGGAGTAGCCTGTAGCATCACTGATGGTGCAGTTGTAAGCATGTACTATGGCTGCTATGTGTTGGCTCCAATGTTGCTTTTTCTCGCTTTCCAGAGTCCCCAACATGTTGAGAAAGGTTCGGTTAAACCTTTCCGGCTGAGCATCTCCCTGTGGATGGTAAGGTGTAGTTCGAGTCTTCTTGATTCCCAAAGAATCCAGGAGCTTCCGGATCAGCTTACTCTCAAAGTCCCTCCCTTGATCTGAATGGAGTCGCTGTGGCAGCCCATAATGGACAAAGTACTTCTCCATAAGTACCTTGGCTACGGTGGAGGCCTTCTGGTCTTTGGTGGGGAAAGCCTGGGCATACCTGGTGAAATGGTCGGTTATCACCAGAACATTTTCTAGTCCACTCAGGTCAGGTTCGAGGCAGAGAAAATCAATGCATACCAGATCCATTGGGCCTTGACTCTGTAGATGGCCCATTGGGGCAGCTTGATGGGGTAAAGTCTTCCTCTGGATGCACCGTGCACATGAGTGGCAGTACTCTTCTATCTCTGCCCTCATGCAGGGCCAATAGAACCGACTTCTGACAAGTTGAAAGGTCCTTTTAGCCCCTAGGTGGCCATGGTTGTCATGCAGGGCAATCAGAACAGTCTCTCGATATTTCTCTGGGAGGAACAGTTGCCACTTATCTTCTGAGTCATCAGAGGGGCCCCTTCGGTAGACCACTCCCTAATGTAACTGCAACCTGTCCCACTCTTTCCTCAGCAGGCGAGCTTCTTTTGAAGGTTGACGCATGAGTCTGTTTGGATCCTGATTCTCCAGGGCCTCCAGGACCAATCTCCCCATGGGGTCTTCCAATTGGTCACACCTCAACTCCTTCTTGGACAGTCTTGGCAGGTTGTCCTCTCCCAGTTGAGCTACTCCACAGTAGTGTTTGGGGACTCCCACCATGGTAACTCCTATTTCCTCTGCTCTGGAACCTCCTCGAGCTTGGAATTCAGCTCCTTGACAAAGGGCCCGCACCCCGTCCGGTGCCACTTGGGTCCAATTTTCTATGTCACTGGTGAGAGAATGAGATCTCCTGGACAGAGCGTCTGCATCTCGATTCCCAGTCCCTGGCCTATACTTTAGGCTGAAGTTGAATCCAGAAAGTGCGGCCAGCCACCTGTATCCAGTGGCATCCAGCTTGGCCGTGGTGAAAAGGTAGGTAAGGGGGTTGTTGTCGGTCTTCACAGTGAACTCCGCCCCATACAGGTAGTCTTTGAGCTTGTCTACTACCGCCCACTTAAGGGCCAGGAACTCCAGCTTGTGAGTGGGGTAGTTCTTCTCAGGGGGGTCAGGCTCCGGCTCACATAGGCAACAGGCCGTTGTTGCCCTTCGTGTTCTTGATAAAGTACTCCTCCCAGACCGTCATGACTAGCATCTACATGTAGTTCATAGGGCTTGGTTGGGTCTGCATAGGCCAAGACTGGGGCAGTGGTTAGGCTCTCCTTTAATGCCTGGAAGGCCTCTTCACACTTCTGGTTCCACTGATCTCTGACTGACTCTCCCGGCTTCCTGGGCCCTGAGTCGTCCTCTTCCCCCTCGGTCTTGAGTAGTTCATTCAATGGCCTGGCAATTCGGGCGAATCCTTCCACAAACCTCCTGTAATAGGAGCAGAACCCCAAGAAGGATCTGAGTTCTGTTACTGTGGTGGGTCGTGGCCAGGAGGTAACTGCCTCCAATTTCTCAGGGTCTGTGGCAACCCCTTCTTCAGACACTATGTGCCCCAGATAGTTCACAGAAGACTGATAGAACCGACACTTCTCAGGCGAAAGCTTGAGTCCTTCCTCACTGAGTCTTCTCAACACTTTTTCCAGCCTCCTTTCGTGTTCTTCCAAGGTTCTCCCAAAGACAATGGCATCGTCCAGGTATACAAGGACTTCAATAAGGTTCATGTCTCCTACAGTCTTCTCCATGAGACGTTGGAAAGTCGCTGGGGCTCCAGACAGACCTTGGGGCATCCGGTTGAATTCAAAGAACCCTACTGGGGTTATGAAGGCTGTCTTCTCCCTGTCTTCTGGGTGCATAGGAATCTGATAGTACCCGCTCTTGAGATCCATAACGCTGAACCATTTAGCTCCAGACAAGCTCTGTAGGGCATCCTCTATCCTCGGAGTGGTGTATTGGTCAGGTATGGTTCTCCTGTTGAGAGTCCTGTAGTCGATACAGAGCCTCAATGATCCATTCTTCTTTCTGACCACCACGATGGGAGAGGCATAGGGGCTTCTGGACTCCCGTATCACACCAGTCCTCTTGAGTTCTGCAAGTTGTTCCCTTAGATCCTCCAGATCTGCTAGGGGGACCCGCCTGACCCTCTCTCGGAAGGGCTTGTCTTCCTGGAGGCGGATCCGATGGGTGGCACTCCTTGCACACCCCACATCAAACTCATCCTTAGAGAAGAACTTCTCCCATCTATTCAACTGGGCCTTGGCTCTCTCCTTCCAAGCTCCTGGCAGATTCGGGTTTTCCATGGACAGCTTCTCCCAAGCATCTCCTCCTTCACCTGTCCTCTTCACTTCTGACAGGGTAACAGGGGCCGCAGGGCTCACCTGGCCTAGCAGCATTCTGGCTGGGATTTCCATGGGGTCTCTGGTAGTGTTCCTAACACTCACTGGAACTCTACAATGGGCCTTCTTCAGGACCTTCAGCGGAATCACTTCCGGTATCACTTCCAGACCTGAGGACTCACCCCTTGGGTCTGACTCCAGCACGACAAAGGGACCAGGCTGCTCCCAAGTAAGCTTCACAGTGGCTCTGAGAAAGGTTACTTCGCCGGGCTGCAACACTACCCCTTCTCTTCCAAGTCTCCACACCTTCCCTATCCCCTCTCCAGGGGTCTCCTGCTCTTGGACCAGCTGTTGGTAGGCCGTCTTCAGCATGGGATGGATCTTGGTGGCTGTTTTCCCCTCTTCTTTTACTAGAGGGGTCAGGAGTCTTCGGACCAGGTCCTTGTTCGTCCCTATTATAATGGAATTCTTGTTGGCTCCAGGCGGCCTCCAGGCGGCCTAGGGCACACGACTGCCAGGGTGTCAAACACTTCGGCCTTCCCAGCCACGGATGGGTCAAAGGTCATCTTGATGGGAAGATAGCCGTCGTAAGGGAAACTCTGGATTCCAATTCCCCATATTTCCAGCTCTTCTATCTTCTGGATAGGCAGATGACTCAAGTGCCTATCGTAGAAGTCCCGGTATAGTAGGGTCACTTGTGCCCCGGTATCCAAGAGGGCCCTGGTGTAGACTCCCTCCACTTGAATGGGCACTATAGGAGATGGGCCCACCAGCTTCTCCGGATATGGCCCGGCAGGGGTCGCCTTCTTCAGACCTTTTCCTTTTGGACTCTCTCTTGTCCTATTCCCTTTGGACTTGAACCTTTCTTGAGCCTGGTATGCATTGACTTCCCTCCTCTTTATGGGTGTAGGAACCCGCTGAGGGATACTGTTATTTTTCTTAGGTGTGCACCCCCTCTGGGGAGTGCTGTGTCTCTTCTGAGGGGTCTTTCCCCCTTTCTCTGCGGTGTATCTCTGTTGGAGAATGTTGTGTTTCCTCTGAGGTGTTCTATTTTCTCTCTTCTTCTGTTTTTCATTAAGTTTGGAGCTCACTGAAAATGATGGGCACCCGGTTGACTCCTTCACCGGGGCCCTCTGAAGTTTTCCGCCGGCTGGCGGTTATTTATCTTTTTCTTCCTGGAACTGGAACATATGTTTGCAAAATGACCAATCCCTCCGCAGTTGTAACAAATCACCTCTTCTTCACGATCCTGTAGAGAAGCGGGCGCTGAGGTATTCAGGAACAACTCCTTTCTTGGACTTTTCTTTTGTGGTTTCCTTTGATCTTTCTCCATCAAAGAGGTCAGTATCTCCAACACTTGGGACATCTGCGATTTCAGGGTGTCCATTTCTGCATCTCTTTCGGGGGTCATGGCCGGGCTGACCATCACCACCAGAGGTTTGGTTGGCTCGACTGGCTGTTCCCTCTTTTTCTCCTCCCACATGGCCTCCTCCTCTCTGACCATTCGAATGAGGTCGGGGTATTCCAGGTTCTTCCCGTCCTGTCGGGTGCGCAGCGCCAATGCAATTGGATCCAGGGGCTGAGCTCCCCTCAATACCTGCTGAGCCCGGGCCTCGTCTACCTTCCCTGGGTCGATCCCCTTCTTCAGAATAATTCTATGCAGGATCTTATCTAGACGTCCCATATATTCTGACAGTTTCTCTCCTGTGGGATTCTTCTTGCACTGGGCCACAATCTCTCCCAGTACAGCGCATAGTTCTGTGCTGAGGGTGGCCGGTGATGATCTGGGACTCTCTGTATCCTCCTGCTCTTGTGCCTTAGGGGATGGTGGGGGAGGTATCTGTGGAGATGATGACTTTCTTATTTGGAACCGATCTCCCTTATGTGGCAGCGCATGTGTCAGATGGTAGGTCTGCCCATCCATAGCTTGTATGCTCTGGCTTTTAAAATGCTCTGGAATTTCGTCTTTCCACTCTATTAATGCGTATGTACACGAAGCATGTGGTCTCACATCCATCACCCATGATTTCTGGCATGGTGATAGGGATGTCATTAACTGCTTTATCGCATCTCTTTGCCAGATCCCCGGGAGTTCAATAACTGCCGCCGCGGCCGGATCTGCGCCAGCCATTGTGTACCACTGTCCTACTTCTAGCGGGTCCATGCCGGTCTTTTGGCGTGTTCGCTTGCTGTATCAGGATCCCAGGCGAGCCCCCACGTGTAGCGATACCTCCAACTAAGAAGGCCGCAGATTTAGTTTGGGCCCTGATGACAGCTCCGCCAACCCCCGGCAATATGCTCTACCCTCTGCTAACACAGCTAGTACTAAAAGTAAACTATCTATCTTATACCTTATGAATAAGTGAGCATTGAGACAATACCAAAGAAAAAAAAGGGTATAAGGTTTTACTTAAGCTCTTAGTAAGAAAGATAATAACATTGATCACAGTTTACATTCAATCATTGGTAATGCAGAGCCCTGCAATGCTAACACACTAAAGAACTGACATGCAACAAGTGCGCCACACGGGCGACCGTTAGCTAAATGCCCTATGGCGCAATAACCCAAAACACATTAGTAACCCCACCAGGCCTGGTTTTTGAGGTCTATAACTTAGTCCTTTTTCTTCACCGGCAGGTCTTTAACGGTGGTGCACATTAACAAAATACAACTTTGTAATCCAGTGAGGTAGGTAGAGATGGGCAGGAACTTGGCTATCCCGACTACAAGTTCAGCTATGGTATGGCTCTTCTTCACTAAGGGTATCAGGAACAACTAGAGGGGGCCACGGCAGTCTATTGGCCTATATGCATTAACAGTATCTCGTTCTGGGCATATGCCCTCTCACCCGCCGGACTACGGATCCAGTCCGGGAAACTTCCACCGGCTGTGTCACACGCACTCGGTCTCTCCAGCGATCGGGTCCCCGATCCAACAAGGCTGTAGCTGAGCGAAGTCAGATGCCACCCAGGCTCGCAGAGGGGTGGAAGGCTCTTTGGTGCTGAGCAAGGCCTTAGGCTTCAGGCCTTGCACTCCGACACATCCGCACAGGAGGATCAGGCTGTGAAGTCTCGTGTCCCAAAAAGGCCGAGCCCAGCTTCGCCTCCTCCTTTTATAACCCCTCCCATGAGTCTCTGCGGTGGGAACATATGAAGAATGTGGTTCTGGGTGATGTAGTCTCTCTCTCTCCTCTGCTCTCACTCCAGCAATGTCTTTTCTCTACTTCCTCCTGACTCACCTCTCCCCTAGAACTTCTTGTCTCTCTGCATTAAAGGGGAACACCCAGCTACAGTATTGAAGACCTTATCAGAGGGAGATCTTCATTTTTGACCTAGCCAGAGAGTCTGTGAATGAGAAGGTGGATAGATAGGAGTTCTTTAGCTTCCCCGGTTCTGGGGAAGTATGATGATCAGAGGCGTGTCTAGAGCATTTGGCACCTGGGGCGAATCCTATATCTTTAAAATATAAAAACATCCACAGAAAATTTGTGATGTTTTCAAGGATATTTATTGCACAAATTTCACAGCCCACATCACAGTGCCCCTTGCAGTCTGCCCCCCCCACCCCCATCTCTAATCACAGTGCTCACCTTTTACTCTTTGCCTCCCCTGCACAGTCCTACCTTCAGCATAAACAGATAGCTAATACTATTAGCAATGTGTTTAAGTTTGAGTAAGAGATTGCAGACATACTACAGGAGATGGTTAGAGACTGAGAACATGTAACAAGAAATGGTCAGAGACTGCAAACATGATACAGGCTATGGTCAGAGACAGCATACATGATGCAAGAGATGGTCAGAGACCGAGGACATGACACAAGAGATGGTCAGAGACTGCAGACATAATACAGGCTATGGTCAGAGACTGCAAACATGATACAGGCTATGGTCAGAGACTGCATACATGGTACAGGAGATGGTCAGAGTCTAAAGACATGATACAAGAGATGGTCAGAGACTGCAAACATGATACAAGAGATGGTCAGAGACTGCAGACATACTACAGGAGATGGTCAGAGGCTGCAGACATACTACAGGAGATGGTTAGAGACTAAGGACATGATACAAGAGATGGTTAGAGACTGAGAACATGATACAAGATATGGTTAGAGACAGAGGACATGATACAAGAGATAGTCAGAAACTGCAGACATGATACAAGAGATAGTCAGAGATTGCAGACATGATAGAAGATAGAAGAGCACTAGGGGGACGGAGAGCACTGGGGAAGCAGAGAGTACTGGAGGAGCCGAAGGGCAGGGGGGGGGGTCTGGAGAGCATTGAGCATTGCAGGGGTGCTGGAGAGCACCGGGGGTTGGAGAGCGCGGGGGGTGAAGAGCACTGGGGGAGGGCAGGGAGAACCAGGGGGAATGGAGAGCACATGGGTAGGCGGAGAGCACTGGGGGACCTGTAGATCACTGGGGAGCCAGAGAGCACTGGGGGGGGGGGGGGCTGGAGAGCACTGGGGAGAACTGGAGAGCACTGGGGGGGAGAAACTGGAGAGTACTGCACGGAACTGGAGAGCACTGGGGGGGAGGACTAGAGAGCACGGGGAGCCAGGAAGCACAGGGGGCGTAGAGCACTAGGGGAGCTGAAGACTACTGGGGGGAAGCTGCAGAGCACTGGGGGGAGAGCTGAAGAGCACTGAGGGGGAGGCTGGAGAGACGAAGAGCATGGGGGGGGAGGGGTGTCAGCAAAAGAAGTTGGATAGGAGAAGCGCCAGGAGCAGCTGCATTCAGAGGAATATATTTTTCCATATTCCTCCTGCAGCCGCTAAATGCCTGATTCTCCTCCTCTCCCTCCTGCAGACATTCAGCGGCTGCAGGAGGAATATGAAAAATCAATTCCTCTATATGCAGCGGCCAACTGCCACTCCTCCTATCCAGGCACACAGGGAGGCTACACAGACTTTCTTCCCGGTCTGGCAGGAGGCATCAGGCAATGGGATTGGGATCCATTGCAGTCCTTCCCTTCAGGATCATAGGGCAGCTGCGTAGTCTCCGACCCCCCGCCCCGGCTGCTGAACTGAATAGGCGACTGGATGAGTGGCTGAAGAAGCAGCCCAGCTACTGCAGCTGCTTTCCCCACATGGACATGCCTGACACCCCCCCCCCAATGTGTGGCACCTGGGGCGGACCCCCCCCGCGCATCACCGCTGGTACGCCACTGATGACAATACTGATTCTGCTTCTCCCTCCACCTGGAGTTTTCGAGTGTGTCTTTATTGAAGAGGTGAGGAGGGAGAACACTTGATACTCATGTGGAGTGATAGCTTCAAGAGAAAGTTCTTCTACTAGTACCACCATTCATGATACATGATACCATGTTCCTGGTGTTTGTGCCATTGAGAGGAAACATGAGTTTGCATTGATTAAAGTGATTGTAAGGCTTTGAATTTTTTTCCATTAAAATAATAAACGTCATACTTACCTGCTCTGTGCAATGGTTTTGCACAGATCCTCCTCTTCTGGGTGTCCTCTGCTGGTGCTCCTGGTTTCCTATGGAGGCACTCCTATGTGCTCAATCCCGAGCCGGGCTGTTTGAGTCTATTTAGACACACAAATAAGCTAAGCCCCGCCCTGTATTTTCTGCTTACAGGTTTTGATTGACAGCAGCAGGAGCCAATGTCTCCCACTGCTCTCAGCCAAGCCTGTGAGAGCTGGGAGAGAGGAGAAGAGCTTCTGCAGACGTGCACCAAGTCCAACCTATGTGTGTGATTATGTCAGTATTACATTGTATATCCCTGTATGTTGTGGTTGTTCAGGTGCTTATCCAATAGTTTTTTGAAACTATCGATGCTCTCCGCAGAGACCACCACCTGGGGAAGGTAATTCCACATCCTTGCCGCTCTTACAGTAAAGAACCCTCTTTGTAGTTTAAGGTTAAACCTCTTTTCTTCTAATTTTTATGAGCGGCCACATGTCTTGTTAAACTCCCTTCCGCAAAAACTTTTTATCCCTATTGTGGGGTCAGCAGTATGGTATTTGTAAGTTGAAACCATATCCCTTCTCAAGCCTCTCTTCTCCAGAGAGAATAAGTTCAGTGCTCGCAACCTTTCCTCATAACTAATATCCTCCAGACCCTTTATTAGCTTTGTTGCCCTTCTTTGTACCCGCTCCATTTTCAGTACATCCTTCCTGAGGACTGGTGTCCAGAACTGCACAGCATACTCTAGGTGCGGTCGGACCAGAGTCTTGTAGAGCGGGAGAATTATCACTTTATCTCGGTCCAACTCCACAGTGTTGAACCGATATCAGATGAGAGTCCTGTCCACTAAGGTATAGCAATACCCCCGTAGTGGGCCGCTGGTTTAATTTTGGGCCTTGCACGTTACCTCACTGTTCACGTATGCTCGTCTCAGGGGTTCTCCTTGAAGAGTTGTCTAGAAGAAGTTTGCACCAACACAAAGTCTCTTTCAAGGGTTTATTTGAATAAAAGTTTTCAACAGAGGGGATGAAGGGATGGGGAGGACTCAGGTACCTTAGTTGCGAATCACAAGAATTCTCCTAGGTCCAGAGTAACAACTGTTCCACACTGGACTCAGCAAACACCGGATAGGCCCAATCTCACTAGCCTAGCAGCCGATGTACAGTTCGATCACATATAGTCTCTGCCACAGACTTGGTGTAAATAGAACAGTCTCTGCCACAGACTTGTTGTAACCTTTACTTGGGTTACCTTCTGGATGAAGAACACAGCTCTCAGTGCCAGGATCTTCCAGCTTTTCCGGCAGCACTGTGAGGTAGATCACGATCCGGATGCATCCTCCAATTGTGTCCTCAATTGCTTGGTCCCTTCCAGCAGGTAAGGCGACGCAGGATCATCCCTGGATCAGTAGGCCCCAGCAACTCCTGGGCCTACCTTTCAGTAACGGAGCCTCAGGCCAACGTGGCCCCGAGGCGGAAACTGCCAACTCTTCCCTGAGGCCATGAGGGCCCGACCCCAAAGAAAGTCTCCTACCTTAATGGCGTCTGTCACTTAAATACCCCCTCCCAGCAGTGTTAATTTCGTCAACGAAAACATTTTCGTCAACGATTTCGTCAGCGGCAATTTTAAAGTGACGAAAACGTAACGAAAAGTACAGCACATTTTCGTCCTCTGACGAAAACTATGACGAAAATTTGATCCGTTTTCGTTATCGGACGACAATGAGACGAAAATGGTAAGGAGGGACGTTTAACAACTTACAGAGCTCCGCCTACTTACGCAATCCGCGTGCCCAGCGGCACCGTAGGTAGAATCCGACGCCAGTGGTGAGGCAAGGCCGCCCGTGTGAGGACACAGACAGGACACAGAGAAAGCACTCCGAGTCTCCAGAGTCCCGCTCCTGACTCCCGACTACTCCGACTCCTCTGACGCCGCTCCCGCCACTCTTCTCCCACCCAGAGAGGCAGAGAAAACACAGACATCGATCACTCAGCACTGCAGCTGCAGCAGTCAGAGCTACACAAATTTTGGTGGTACGTACAACAGGCCTGAGGCCTCCCCCTCCCTTGACCTCACTACTAGTTAGTAGTAGGAATGAGCCGAACACCCCCCTGTTCGGTTCGCACCAGAACCTGTGAACAGACAGAATGTTTGCGTGAAGTTTAGAACCCTATTAAATACAATGGACTCGAACGTTCGAAATCTAACGTGCTAATTATAAAGGCTTATATGCAAGTTATTGTCCTAAAAAGTGTTTGGGGACCCGGGTCCTGCCCCACGGGACATGTATCAATGCAAAAAGAAGTTTTAAAAACGGCCGTTCGCCATCTTTTTGGGGGGACTGGTATGGATATTTGGGGGAACCGCACGCATTTTTTTTAAAATTTCCCCTTAATATCTATACCAGACCTGAAGGGCCTGGTAATTGAATTCTGGGGGACCCCCACGCTTTTTTTTATTTTTATCAATGACTTTTGTATGTATTGCCGGGAGCCGACAATTCATTAATAGCCGCGAGTGAGTTTTAAATGACTTTTTTTCCTTCAAAAATGACATTTTATGCAGGGACAGTTCTAACTAAGCATAAGAAACATGCGCCACTTTACATGCATATCATACACACCCCCTAGGTACGAAATTTAAAGGAATATTTCACTTTTATTGTTTCACTTTGAGCATTATTAAAATCACTGCTCCCGAAATAACGGCCGTTTTTAAAACTTTTTTTTGCATTGATACATGTCCCCTGGGGCAGGACCCGGGTCCCCAAACACTTTTTATGACAATAACTTGCATATAAGCCTTTATAATTAGCACTTTAGATTTCTCCCATAGACTTTTCGAATTTGCCGCGAAGACCCCAATTTGTTCGCTGTTCGGCGAACGGGCGAACAGGCAATGTTCGAGTCGAACATGAGTTCGACTCGAACTCGAAGCTCATCCCTAGTTAGTAGTACTACTGCCCTTAGACGACCATTTGTTGTGTGTGTATGATAAAATTCCAGTCAGTCAGTGCTGTAGGCCTCCTCTGCTGCTCTGTGGAGTGGCACTGGCATCCATTCCAGGCCTTTTTGCAAAATATGTCTCACTGTCGATTATAGGCCATCCCCTCAGAGTCAGACCACCATCCAGGCTCCAGGCAGAATGTGTATGAGAAGAGAAGATCTATGGCTGTATTTTACATTTGATGTTAAGGACAACAAGACTCTTTGCAAACCATGTGGAGCGACACTCGCTGGTAAAAATACAACAAACTTGAAGCGTCATTTGCGGACAACTCATCCTGAAATTCATAAAAAGGTAAGCACAGCAACATGTGACAATATAAAATAAATAAAATGAATAAGAATTATTTTTTTTAAAGCATCCCTGTCCCCACGAGCTGAAAACGTAAGTGGCCCCTGCATAATGCATATGTAAACGCCAGTGTTCAAATCGCACATGTGAGGTATCGCCGCGATCACGAGAGCAATAATTCTATCATTAGAACTTCTCTGTAATCTGTATTAACTCTATAACCATTTTTTTTTTAAGATGTAGATGTTTAGGTACAGTAGTGTAGTTTGTCGCCAATTCGCCATTATTACACAAGTCATGTTGGGTATCTATTTTGATCTTTCACATTATACTAAACAATTGGGCTAACTTTACTGTTTATTTATTTTTTTGTATTCATGAAAGTGCCTTTTTTCCTAAAAAAAAAAATGCATTTGAAATACCGCTGCGCAAATACCGTGTGACATAAAATATCAACGACCGCCATGTGTTTCTCTGCTATACATATAGTATATTATAGAGAGGCAACTTAGTTGGAGCTGACTGACTGTGTGGGCCGGGGAGGGTCACTGGGGTGAGAGAGCACGTAAAATCAGAATAACTTTAATTTTCCCCCCTAATTCAACCCCACAGATACTGAAAACATCAAATGATGGACCAAGTCAAGCCAGTGGCAGTGCACAACCACAGCAAACTATTTGCACTGCTCTTTTAGGTGCTTCAAAATATAAAATTGACTCTAAGGAACAACATGCCAGGGAGGAGGCCATAGCAAGATGGATTGGGCGCAACGGATTACCAGTCAGAACGATTGAAGATGAGGACTTTGTTAGCATGATGGAGACACTAGATAGGAAGCTGACTGTTCCAAAGAAAACTAAATTAAGCAATCTGATTGACAAACAGTATGAAGATGATAAACAAAAATTCAAAAAGAGAGTGGCTGCTGCTCGGAGAGTATCTATTTGCACTGATTTGTGGACCAAAAAAGGACTCTCAGGCCTCGTACACACGGCAGAGATTCTCGTCGAAAAAAACATGTCGTTTTTTTCGACGAGATTCTTGGACAAGAAAATTGTCCCGGCCGAGTGTACACACGCTTGATTCAAAGAACCCGCGGTTCTTTGAATGGAGTGTATGCGATGACGTCATCGACTATGACGAGCATGGGCTCGTCACATTCGATGCCGTCGCCGCCATCTTGGTATACCCTACGTATGCCTAGGAAGCTACCGCGCATGCGTCTAATTCATTTCGAACATGCGCAGGCTTCCGGGAGGACAGGTAAGTGTACACACACTCACTTTTCTCGTCGAGAAACATGCCGACGAGAATCTCGACGAGAAAATAGAGAGCAGGTTCTCTATTTTCTCGTCGAGGTTACTTGTCGGTTTTCTCGACGAGAAACCATACACACGAACAAATTTGTCGGCAAGACATCTCTGCCAGCAAGTTTCTTGCTGGTACTTGCCGAAAAACTCGGTCGTGTGTGCGAGGCCTCAGCTTCATTCCTTGCCATAGGTGCATGCTACTTTTGTGTTGAACAACATAAACCTGAACACATATTGTTGGCCCTTGAACAAGTAGCCCACCCACACACTGCACAGTCAATCAAATCCTGTGTGGACAAATGCTTGCAAGACTTTGACATACCAAAGAGGAAGATCCTTACAGTGATAACAGACAACGGGAGCAATATGGTGGCGGCATCTAAACAAACCACAGCAGCAGCAGAAGAACCACCCAGCTCTTGTGAGGAAGACTCCCCCATGACGGAAAGTGACTCTGAGGCTGAGACAGAAATTGATGATCTGCGGTGAGTGGGTGAGCCATTTTTATTCTTTTACATGATGACATGGTTGACATAGTGACACCAGTCAAATATCTAATGGCTATGAGATGATTGATATGGGGGCACGGTGCTATCTGCTCTAGTCTACAGGGTGCAGTCAGTCAGTGCACCTTTTTTATTTTTCCACTATAATTTGTCTTGTGTACTGTAAAAGTATTCCAATAACATGTTAAGTGTTAAAATAATAGAATGGAACAAACATTTTCTATAGTATACTTTATGCTTATTGGGCTGTGTGTGTGTTCCACTTGATAGGTACCAACAGATCGACATGGACCGGACACTATGTGTGGTGCATACGTTGCAACTTGTGGTCCACATGGTGCATAAGGAGGCAAGTGTGAAGAGAATACTGGATAAAGCAAGATCAATAGTGCACCTCTTCCGCAAGTCTTCAGTTGCAACACAGAAGCTATTGGAGCATTGTGGCCTTATTCTTTTGTAGCGGCCTCACCTCTCTCTCCCCTTCTTATTATCGGCTTGTCTTTCTTTGTCTAGGGGTGTTAGTGCTGGGGAGAGGGATGAGATACACTATGGCCCATGTCCTCCATAGTGACGAGGTGAAGGCCAGAAAGATCGGGCTTTGTGTAGGTGTCCTAGAGTCAAGTCCTGTACTTCGTCCCTGACTCCTTTGCTCCTAGTAACCAGAGTTCCACACAGTGAATAGGTCCAACACAGTTTTATTCTTCTCAGCGAATAAACACACAGCACGGTTAAGCTGGATTATTTTGCAACAACATAGTCTTAATGGGAATAGGTCGAGGCACAATCCTTTCCCTTCTCTTGCCAACCACTGTGGTATCACCAGTGGCGAATAGTCACTGCCACTGACTATGTGAAGTAGAACGTGAATTACCTTCGCTAGCAAGGCCCCTGTCAGGGGAAGGATATCCGTCCAAGGGAGATACCGGAGGCCTCTCTGTCACCAGCGATGCTGCGCCGGACTCTCCAGAGAAGTTCTGCTCACCAGACCTCACAAACTCAGACACGGGCACACAAGGAGTTAGGGCCCCCTCGGATTCCTCCACCCTCGCGGAACTCAGTCGAAGGTACTGAGCCCCAAGCATCTGCCATAGTACCTCACCCCAGGCTAAAGGTGCCTGAGATGGACTCCATCTCCGCTCCAGCCATGTCAAGGGCACCTGGGCCCGGAGCACCGGAACGCCATCACCCAAGCTGAAGGTGCTCGCGTCCTCCGACTTTAACTCTGAACCCCGTGGTCAGGGCGTCCGCCCCTATTATCCCCTCTCCCTTCGCGCCACAGCGGGTTCTCCGCCCCGCTGTACCAGCTCCAGGGGAGGACAAAAAGGCACAGTCTTGCGATGTGAGTTCAACTCCGGCCCAGGGCAACAACGCCACCTGTAGGCCGCAGGGAACCTCACATCACCAGAGTCCTCCAAGAACCATAAAAGGGTCTCAGATCCCCTAGCAATCAGTGCATCTGGGTTACACTACCACCCAGATGCTTCCCCTAAATTCAAATACCCGCTACACTTTTAAATGACTGCCTCACACGCTGGTCAAGTACATTCAACATGATCGCAAGACTCCTCAAACTGAAAGAGTCAGTCTGCCAAATTGCAAACAGCATGGGATGGGACAGCTTGCTCCCTAGTGAATGGCAAAAGCCCCCTTTATTGCATGACCTACTGCTGACTTTTGCAGAACATACGAAAACCCTCCAGAGTGACACCATGTCCATGTCCCTGGCAGTTCTTGCCCTCTTTGATCTGCTCAGCCATCTTGAGGACTTTAAACAGAACACTAGCTAACAAGACCTTGCCACAATTGCACAGAAAATGAAAGGGAGTGTCAACCAACGTTTTGCTTCTTTCTTAGATCCAACTGATGAAATGTTCTCTCCACTTGCACCAGCTGCTTGTTTTGTCAACCCTATCGTCTGTGAAACCCTTGTTGATGTGGCGGATGAGAATATTCAAGAACTGCTTAAAAAGGCAGAGGAGTATGCTGCAAGAAAATCCACATTGCCACACACACCCCTTGAGGAATTGTCTGACGATGATGTGGTAGAAGAACTATCGCAGGAAGTCGAAGAAGCACCCCCACCGGCATCCACATCTAAGCAACCAGTCTTAAGGTTTCTTTCTAAATGCCGCAGAAGACCCAAGCAGAGGATCTCCCCAAACAGCAAAGAGCAGCAGTTCAGAAAATATAAGGAAGAGCTTTTGCACCAAGTTGCCATCAGTGAGGAGTACACCACCACAACAGATTTTTGGCTGTCAAAGAGTGACACTTTGTATCACCAGCTAAAACCTTTTGCATTAGACCTGCTGGCTATGCCAGCTTCTCAAGCCTTTGCAGAGAGGGTATTCAGTGTTACAGGTGACCTCTCTAGAGGTCGGTGGAATAGAGCAAGGGTCATGTTGGCGCGAAGTGCTTTCCTTAAAATGAATCGAAACAAATAGGAGTGTTTTATTATTCTCTTCAACTATTTCTATTTACAGAAGCATACCTAATACTTGTGGGTTCTGCTTATTGCGATAGGATAGGAAGAATTAGTAGTTCAACAGTTTTAATTGTCAGTCAAATTCATAGGAAAAATGCACAGGCTCAGGCTGAGGCTACAAATGCCATGCCATTAGTATGTGGATTCTGGAACAATAACAAGTCAACCACCACTTTTTATCAACCAACTTGTTGACTGACAATGTACTCTCTCTCTTAGCATTGACAAATTTGACAATATAGGTAAATATCACACTAATGAAAGAAAAATAGATCAGTAACGGTAATGGATGGTCAAAAAGGGCAACCGTCTTTTCTTTGCAATATTATGGGTAATAGCCTGGAGTAGGGACTGCAATTTGGCATCTAAAACTTCTTCTGTCAGCGGGGGGGATGGCCCCGGTACAGAGGTGGGAAGAATGGCAAAAAGAGTACCTGTGTCTAAGTCTGATTGCTCCAATCCGTTTTGTGCGCCATCATTATTATTTGGGGCTGTGGATGTAGGCTTACTCAGGAAGCGGTCCATCTTGGCTGAAGTCTGAGATCTGAAGACTGTGGTGTAGTTGTGTCGTTGATCTCCAATTTTGCCCATGGGGCACGTGGCTGTCGCGTGGAACTGAGGAGACGACTCCCGTAGAAATTAAAGCCGTGTAACGTTCAGTGGGAGTCACAGGGAGGTGGCGGGGGTCTCACACGTCCGCCATGGCTAGAAGCCGTGCATGCGCCTTCCAACAAAACTCATGTCAAGTAAGTAGCAGGTGAGTATGTTTTGCGTCAGGTATAAGCCAGCAGCCGGTCTACAGCGTCCGTTTAACAGGTGGAGGGTGGCCCTCTGGACGTAGCAAAATGGCCTTTATGTAATTGTTATGATCAGAGTCTACAAGGCAAGTTTGCAATGGGAATATTGCGGGGATTGGGGACAGGCCGCTTTTTGCATTTTGTGAGGGGGGATGGCCAGACGTCAAGGACGTATGAACAATTTATAGTAATGGGCCTCTGGTATCCCTCTCTTTACTGTCTCTGGCTATTGTAGGAAGAAACAGTTCACCCCCAGGGGCAAGGGTACAGGGGCAGGAGTAGGAGATGACTGGGTGTTTTGTAAAGCGCAGTACCTGACAGAGGGGGTTCCGTAGGTCTCAAGGTGTCTGTATATCAGGTCCTCAGAGGTCCTCCTATGGCCTTCTACAAGTGGAGACAAGGGGGATGTTGTCTGCTGCCGAATGGGTGTAGTGGGAGCAGCAAGATGGCCGCCGACTTCCAGGGGTAGGCCGAAGCCGCGGACTTTCCCAGAGCCGGCCGCTGCGGACCCGCGGGACCGAACCTTCCGGGGTCACTCCTGAGGTCCCACAGGCACAGAGGTCAGTCCAGTGGAGGCCCAGGTGCGATCAAGCTCCCTGCCGTTCACCCCGCCAATCGCGGCAATGTAGGCCAGAGGATGCTGACTTTCCTGTAGGCCGCAAGATGGCGACCAGGCTCCGGAGCCGAGCACGGGCCGGCAAGCGGATAAAGAGGTTCCCTACCGGGCAGACAACTCCACCGAAGCCTCGGTAGAGAAATCGGATGTCTGCGGGATACCTGTAGAGCAGCAGGGGAGCGGTGGAGGTTTCGTAGGCCTCAAGGTGGCGTTGGACCTGGGCTGTGTGGAACGGACCTGGCGGGCTCCAATCGGCCGGCCGGGAGGCACGATTCAGGCCGGGATGAGGGTAGGGGATCCTCAGGGACAAGAGGGGTAGGATTGAAGTGTCCTTCACCGAGCTAGCAGTGAAGATGGCTGTCCTTTGTACCTTTTTTAACTGCTGGAGACTGGTTCCTCAGGAGGGCCTCCGGCCTACAGGATGGCTGCCCAGTGGTCAGAATGTTATGGCTGATCGTGATTGCAGCATATTACAAGGCCTCTTGGTCCTGCAGGCAGTGCACACTGTCGAAGCTGCCTCTGTTGTTCACGGATGGGGCATCTGTTCGTCCCGCTGGCCGTTGCACTCGAGCGTGAAGGTTGTGGAGGTCTCGTAGGCCTCAAGATGGCGGAGGGTCCCCGGTGTATGGAGCCGGCCACAGGCCGGATAGCAGAGCGTATAGTCGGCCGGGAACCTCAGTTTTGGTTGGGATCCGCTCTCAACCGTCTTTTCTTTTAGTGTGATATTTACCTCTATTTCTTTTTCGTACATCACGGGACACAGAGCGACATAGTCATTACTAATGGGTTATATAGTTACCGTCAGGTGCTGGCACTGGCAACTTCCAAAACCGGAAGTACCCTCCCCTATATAAGCCCCTCCCATCCGGGAGCACCTCAGTTTTTTGCCAGTGTCTAAGGTGTTGGCCAAGAAGAAACATGTGTTTTTCACTGAGCTTGCGTACAGGTTCTTTTGGGCCTCAGTAAGCTATTCCGGATCCGACCAAAAAAGCTTCATAGCTAAACGGTCGGTACCCGGGCCTTGCAGAGAAGAGCAAGGTTCTGCCTGTAATGCTTCTCTTAGGAGAGCTGGACCCTGGGATCCAGAGCTCTGGTCATACCCACGACCAAGATGTTTTCTGTGCAGGGTGCTATACAGGTCCAGGGGAGTGGAATCCTTGGGAACCCGGTCCCTGAAGGTTTGATTACAATGCCTGCCGTGATAGGTGAAGTTTGGGCTTTTGTGGACCAAACAAAGTCCTGCGGCGGGGAACAGGTAAGTGGGGGCCCCCAGGAACTTGGTTCTATTGGGGGACCCCCAAGCCTAATTTGTCTTTCTGTCTGTTACCTAACGGTATTCCCGCTAATATCTGTGCATGCCTGTAACTACTAAAAAAAAAAATGTAATAATTTTTAATGGTGGTCAAGAAAAAAAAAAAAAAAAAAGAATGTTTTTTTATATATGTTTAGTATATTAAACTGCGGTACCTGTGTTTGTCCACTAGAGGCCGCTGTGGAATGTTTTTCTTGTCATATGGACTAGTTTCTTCTCAGAGAGCAAAGTCCAGGCAGCTGGTGAGTTCTCCTACAGGAAACTGTTTCCTCTGCCATGTTGCAGTGTTCGTCTATCCCCCGGCCTGCAGCAAAGGGGGCCCTGGCTCCTGTCCCTGGTTTCCATGTTTGAAAATTAGCGCCGAGGCGCACGTGGCCGCGCGCGTGCACGCGCCTCTATATATAGAGGTGGCCGGAAAAAGGGGCGGGGCCTGGGGGATGACGCTCTGTGCGTGCCGCAGCGCTTCTGCGCATGTGCGGGCGTCCCAGCAGGTTTTTAAAAAGCCACATTATTGCAGTAAGATGGCTATGAAGTACAGAGACAGAGCTGGCAACATTTAAAGGCATACAGCAAGCGGTTGATACAGGCATCCCCTAGAAAGGCACATTAGTAGACACCAACTGTGATATAGCAGCAATTGTGCTAGACTATTCTCAGTAAAAGTGGTGTATTACGGCTGGAATACCTCAGCTTTAGGCTTAGGAATATGCCGTCCAGTAGCTCCGGAACTGAATCTTCCAGGAAGCGAAGGGGGTCTCATCGGGCTCTGAGGATCTTGGGCATACTCCTGCTGCACCAGTCTCCCCTGAAGTTCAGAGGTAAGTGACCGTAGAGACCCCGCAGGGGTACTTGGTACTGTGGCTGTCCTCAGTCACCTGCTCCTGTGTATGTAACAGAGGAGGTTTTTTCCTCAGCTCTGGGAGGATTAGAGAGAGATTGTCAAAATTTATCGCTGCCTCCCTGTCAGGGAAAGCACGCCCGATCTCCGTCTCCTCCTTCAGAGTGCCTGTTAGCAGAGCAACAGTCCCATACAGGGATCGACCTGCCTGAAGGGGATCAGGATAAGGTTGATTCTGTTATAGAGGAATCAACAGTGGGGGAACCTTTTCTCAGCATCTCAAGCTGAAAGATTATGGGTTCAGTCTCTGACTAACATGGTCCGATCAGCATTTAAAAATGCACCTTGCGGAACCATCAACCACTACTGTATCCTCGTTGGGGTCGCTAGAAGCCCCCAGACTGTTTGTTCTTTTCCACTTCACCCTTTACTGAAAGGGCTCATTTACCAGGATTGGGAACGTCCTGAGAAAATATTTATTCCCCCAAGAGATTTCCGGTGGTCTATCCCATGGAGGATAAGTTCATAAAAAAAAAAAATGGAAGGTCCCTACAGTGGACGCAGCCATCTCTTGTATGTATAAATCACTGACATGTCCAGTGGATAATGTCCAAATGTTCAAGAACCCAATAGATAAAAGATTGGAGTCCTTATGAAAATCTGCTTGGTGATACAACCAGCAGTAGCAGTTATTGGGGTCTGCTAAGCAGTGAAGGATCAGTTGAAACAGGTCTTGAGGGACTTGACAGATCAGCAGGCTTTGCCCTAGCTGATCTACCTAGAGCCTTAGGCTTTGCGGTTGACGCCATAGAGGATTCAGTCCATCAGGCCTCCCGCCTTACGCTGTCTATAGACATATGCGTAGGCTCCTATGGCTCAGAAACTGGTCTGCTGAAGCTCCCTGTAAAGAATGGCTGGTTAGCGTCCCATTTTATGGTGAACGCTTATTCAGGGAAAACCTGGACAAATATATCCAGAAAATTTCCAGCGGTAAAAATACGCTCTTGCCGGTTAAAAGCAGAGTTAGAGGTCCCTCTTTAAGGGGCCTGCTTCTCCAGTCCCTGGGGCATCGGCTGTGTAACAGTTCCGACGGCCTCCTCGGTCAAATCCCGGGGGTAAAAAACAGGGACAGTAGCAGGGTAATGAGAAACCCTGGGTCAGGGGAGGTACAAAACCTCCCCCAAAGTTAAATTCATTGAAGCCCCCACTCAGTCGGGTGGGGGGAGGACTCCAGTTGTTCGCAAAGAGACCTGGCGGGACACGATCAAGACAGATAGGTGCTCTCCGCAGTAGGTTTGGGATACAGTTTGGAGTTAAAAGACTCTCCTCCTTCCCATTTTTAAGGTCAAACGTGCCAAGGGATCCCCGGAAGAGAGAGTCCCTCCTGTTGGCACTAGAACAACTATTGCTCCAAGGAGTAATTATGGAAGTTCCCCTGGAAGAATGAGGGTTCGGGTTTTACTCAAACCTCTTTACAGTCCCGAAGCAAACGCGGACGGGAGGCCCATATTAATTCAAAAAGGGCTATACAAATTCCTGTATATCAGGACTTTCCGATGGAGTCGATCCGATCGGTGGCCACTGCCCTACAAGGGGAGGATTGGTTAGCCACGATCGACATCAAAGATGCTTATTTGCACATTCCCATCTTTCCAGTCCACCAAAAATTTCTACGCTTTGCAGTAGAAGGGCGCCATTTTCAGTTCAGAGCCTTACCCTTCGGTCTGGCCACAGCACCAAGAGTGTTCACAAAAATTCTGGCCCCATTATTGGCCAATCTAAGAACACGAGGTGTAACGATAATGGCATATCTAGACGACTTGTTGCTGATAGACCACTCAGTGGAAAAACTAGAAGTGGTTGTTCACGAGACAATCAAGTATCTGGAATATCACGGTTGGATTATCAACCGAGACAAGTCAGCCCTAAAACCAGTCAAAAGTCTGGAATACTTGGGGCTAAGGCTGGATTCAGACCAGAGAAAAATTTTCTTGTCTCGAGAAAAGGGGTCGTCTTTGAGAGATTTGATCCACTTAGTGGGTTCAAAAAGACAGCCATCCATACGCCTGTGCATGAGGCTGCTGGGAAAAATGGTGGCATCATTCGAAGCAGTACCCTACGGTCAATTCCATTCAAGGAAGTTGCAAAGGGCCATACTGTCAGCCTGGAACAAAAAAGTTCAGGCTCTGGACGTACCAATGTCCTTGTCCCCTTCCGTTCGCAGAAGCCTCCGTTGGTGGTTGGTTCCCCGGAATCTGGAAAGAGGGAAATCCTTCAGTCCGATTTCTTGGAAGGTGGTCACTACAGATGCCAGCCTTTTAGGCTGGGGAGCAGTACTGGAGCAATGGTCTCTCCAGGGCAGATGGTCGGATGCGGAAAAGGCCCTGCCCATCAATCTCTTAGAGATACGAGCAGCCCGGTATGCCCTAGTAGCATGGACATCCAAACTCCAAGGGTCCCCTGTCAGAGTTCAGTCAGACAATGCCACAGCAGTGGCATATATCAATCGTCAGGGGGGCACCAGGAGTCGGCAGCCCAAAGGGAAGTAAATTACATCCTGAGATGGGCAGAAAGATATGTCCCAGCCATATCTGCGGTATTCATTCCAGGGGTGGAGAATTGGAAGGCGGACTTTCTAAGTCGCCAACAATTATGCCCAGGGGAATGGTCCCTTCATCCCGAGGTTTTCCGGACAATATGTCAGCGGTGGGGAACACCGGATGTAGATCTGCTAGCATCCAGGTTCAACACGAAAGTGGACAGGTTTGTCTCTTGGACAAGGGATCCCCTAGCGTGCGGCTCGGATGCCCTAGTGTTCCCTTGGGATCAGTTCAAGCTGATATATGCATTCCCACCACCACAATTGTTACCTCGATTACTCCGCAGAATCAGGGTAGAAAAGAAACCAGTGATTCTGGTGGCTCCAGCGTGGCCCCGAAGAGCATGGTACGCGGAGATTGTAAAAATGTCTGTGGGGAGTCCTTGGACCCTCCCACATCGTCCGGACCTGCTTTCGCAGGGACCGATATACCACCCTTCCTTACCAGCCCTAGGTTTGACGGCCTGGCTATTGAAGCCCACATTCTAAAAAGGAGAGGGCTCTCTAATTCTGTGGTATCTACCATGATCAATGCCAGGAAGCCGGTATCCAGGCAGATCTACTATAGAATCTGGAAGGCGTACATCGCCTGGTGTGAAGCCAAGAAATGGCATCCACGTAAGTACGTAATAGGTAGGAGTCTGGACTCCCTACAATGGGCTGTAGATAGGAAGCTTGCCTTGAGTACTATCAAGGGTCAGATTTCGGCCTTGTCAATATTTTTTTCAAAGGCCCTTGGCTTCGCATTCACTAGTCAAAGCCTTTATACAAGGAGTGATGCGTATTAGTCCTCCGGTTAATATTCCCATATGTCCATGGGATCTAAACTTGGTTCTGTCGGTTCTACAGAAACAACCATTTGAACCATTACAGCATATTTCCTTGGTGCTTCTCACCAGGAAATTGATTTTTCTAGTAGCCATTTGTTCGGCTAAAAGAGTATCGGAATTAGCAGCTATGTCCTGTAAGGAGCCATATCTGGTTATCCATAAGGACAGAGTAGTGTTACGTCCTCATCCAGCCTTTCTTCCTAAGGTGGTATCGAGTTTTCATTTGAACCAAGATGTGGTTCTTCCTTCTTTTTTCCCCAAGCCTACTTCGGTAGAGGAAAAGTTATTGCATTCTTTGGATGTAGTAAGAGCAGTTAAACCTTATCTAAAAGCCACTGCTCAGATTCGCAGAACGGATACTTTGTTTATTCTGCCGGAAGGCCCCAGAAAGGGTCAGGCAGCGTCAAAATCTACTTTAGCCAAGTGGATTCGACAGGTCATAATACAAGCCTATAGCTTGAGAAGTAGACCGCCTCCGTTCAAGGTTAGGGCGCACTCCACGAGAGCAGTTGGAACTTCATGGGCAGTGCATCACCAGGCCTCCCTGGCTCAAATCTGTAAGGCCGCAACATGGTCTTCGGTACACACGTTTACTAGGTTCTACCAGGTGGACGTTAGAAGTCAGGAGGATGTCGCCTTTGGGCGCAGTGTGTTGCAGGCCGCAAAAGATCCTCATGTCTGATAGCGCTCAGCTTATATATGGTGTATCCCCCCCCTCATTTGGCATTGCTTTAGGACATCCCATTAGTAATGACTATGTCGCTCTGTGTCCCGTGATGTACGAAAAAGAAAATAGGATTTTTATAACAGCTTACCTGTAAAATCCTTTTCTTGGAGTACATCACGGGACACAGAGCTCCCACCCCTCTTTGGGGACACTTATTGCTTTGCTACAAAACTGAGGTGCTCCCGGATGGGAGGGGCTTATATAGGGGAGGGTACTTCCGGTTTTGGAAGTTGCCAGTGCCAGCACCTGACGGTAACTATATAACCCATTAGTAATGACTATGTCGCTCTGTGTCCCGTGATGTACTCCAAGAAAAGGATTTTACAGGTAAGCTGTTATAAAAATCCTATTTTTGTCATTGTGAAACTGGATGCTGAGAGAGAGAGGACTGGAGTTGATAAAAAGTGGTGACTGTTATAATCCAGTAAATCCACACACTAATGGCAATATTGTAGACTGTGCACTTTTTCTTTGAATGTATCTGAGAATTAGAACTGTTGAAATAATAAACTGACAGTAAACTTATTCTTATTGTACAAATAATCATTACCCTCAAGTATTGGTTTGTTTGTTATGCTGTCATAGCATAGCCGGGAGTCGGGAGTCGGACTCGGGAGTGCTCTCTCTGTGCCTATGCCATTGCCAGACAGGCACCAGGCAGTAAGTAACAGTGCCTGTGCAGTGTGCTGCTGTCTGTGCTTGGTTGGCCATGTACATGTACAGCTATGGCCAAAATTACACCAAAATAATTTTGACAATGTCTGCTAGTGCTGCTTCAGTGTTTTAGATCTTTTTGTGTCAGTCTCAGATGTATCTGGGATACAATGATCTGACATTTGTGTCAGATCATTGTATCCGGTAAAAGCATTGCATAAGTGTCAAATGCTTTTATTGACAATAATTTTATGCATTGCAAATGCAAAGAGTCAATATTTGCACTGCAGTCACGCAGTGTTGACTTGAGTTAGTTGACCCTTCTTTTTAAAGACCTCTGCTCTGCTGCAATTTGCCCTGGGCCTGACAATCGTGGTGGCATGTTGTCATTGTCAATCAAGTTCAACTTGTCAGAATTTTTTATTTTTTTTGGGGGTTCCCTTTCTCTCACCCTCATCACCAGCCTTTTGAGGCCGGATTGACCATGACCACCAGTCCACCACAAGTTCAACTTGTTACTTCTCAAAGGGATTAAGGTCTAGTTTCCCTGGCCATGGACCCAAAATTAAATTTTTTTGTTCCCAGTCCACCTCCCAAAAGTACCACTTACTTACTACTTATCACTTTTGCCTTATGGTAAGGAGCCTCCATCATGCTGGAAAAGACATGTTGTTCTGTTCATCACCAAACTGTTCTTAGATTGTTAGGAGTAGGACTTAGGAGAAGTTGTTCTCGGAGCCTGAGTATGTTTTTGTACCATTTATTCATGGCTGTGTTCTTCTTAGGCAAAATTGTGAGTGGGCCCACCACACCGCACACTCCCTTGGCTGAGAAGAAGCAGCAGAGCCAACCACGCAGTCGCGCACACATGAATGTCACGCAAAGTGTTCCTATTTTTTTTTTTGGAGTATTTTATCCTTTTATGAAAACAGCAATATTCTTGACGAAAAGTTTTTACTTAAATAAAGACGTTATATAACGACAAAATCTGTGTCTCTGTAGTGCATGTTCAAACCCAACCATTAAAAACAACATATTTGATTTCTCACTCCAGTAGCATTAACTATATAATAATGAGTTTGGAAATGGTTGAGAAATGCTTAAATGATGCATTACAATTACAATTTAACTACACCCATTAGATTTTAGACAACTAAAAAGGAGTTTTAGTTGACTAAAACTCGACTAAAATGAATTGGAGTTTTAGTCGACTAAATACGACTAAAACCAAAAACTATTGCAGAAGACTAAAATGGGACTAAAACTAAAATGCCATTTTAGTCCTGAGACTCAAGCCTCGTACACATGGCCGAGTTTCTCGTCGCAAAAAAAACGTTGTTTTTCTTGACGGTTTTCTTGTCAAGCTTGACGAGATTCTTGTGAAGCTTTCCTTGCATACACACTGTCAACCCAAAATCTCGTCTGTCTAAAAACGCGGTGACGTACAACACGTACGACGGCAGTATAAAGGGGAAGTTCCATTCTCATGGCGTCCTCCCTTGGGCTGCATTTGCTAATCTCGTGTTGCCGCGTGTTAGTTAAAGTTTGGGAAGAGACGATTCACGCTTTTACTTCGTTTTTTCAGTTAGTTTTCTGCGGTTCAGTAGGTGCTTGTGGGTTCGTATCTTGTCTTTCAGGGCGAGTAGTCAGGTTGTATCTGTTTTTCAGTGCGTTCTTGTCCACTCGTTTCTGATTTTCAGGTCATTCTTCATAGGCCTTGCTGTACTTCAGTGCGTTCTGTTTAGTTCGTTCTGATCAGACGACCGTTTTTTAGCCATGTTGCGGATACGTTCTCATCGTAGAGATCGTGTTGTGCACCGACTTTGTGTTTCTGTTGGTCCTCTTCTTGTCTTGGACCAAGACGAGTCTATGAACAGGGTGAGGAGGAGTTCATGGACCAAGAATTGGTTGCTCCAGCGGGACCAATTCTCCCACATGCCTCTGCTACGAAAGATCGTGGAGAATAATCCTGAGGACTACAGGAATTTTCTGCGGATGTCTGACCCCGTTTTTCAGCATCTGTTGGCTTTGGTGTCCCCTATATTACCAGGCAGGACACCGTTATGCGGGAAGCCATCAGTGCTGTGCAGAGGCTTATCGCCACGTTACGCTACCTGGCGACAGGGAGAAGTCTGCAGGACCTGAAGTTCATCACAGGCATCTCCCCCCAGGCTCTGGGCGTCATAATCCCAGAGACCTGTTCTGCCATCATCCAAGTCCTGCAGGATGACTATATGAGGGTAAGTTTTCGCATTTAATATCAATTTCTATGTATTTCATGTATGATAATGTATTGTATTTCTTTCATCCTTCCCTAACTAGCATGATTGTAATATGCTGAGAATGTCCCCTTTGTCCCCATGCATGCTGTAATTTTTTAAGTCATTTTTTGGCCTACATGCATTTTTCCCTTCACTTACCTCTCCAGCATGCTCTCCCGGGCCCAAACACATCTAGCCTACTCTGTTAACAATGTATTTTTTCATCTCCATTGTAGTCCCCCCCCCCCTCAAATGGTTTAGACATTTTCCAGAATGTGATTTTTGGGGGGTCCCAAACTCATATCTAGCCCCCCCCAAAGAAAAAAATGGGCCATCAGAGGGGGGTGAGCAATGTGAGAATTGTGAATTTGTTTTTCTATTTTTAATAATCCTTAAACAAAATGTTATACTTATGTTGGCCACAAATGTTTTTGTATAATCTGCTTGCAATGTTATTTGCAAAAGTACTAATATTTTTTTATCTTGTTTGATTCCCCAGCTTCCTTCCACGCCACAGGAATGGCAGACTGTGGCATCCGAGTTTGCCAGGCAGTGGGACTTACCAACTGCGGAGGAGCCATTGACGGGAAGCACGTGCGCATCGTGCCACCACCCCGTTCGGGCCCCTTTTTTTATAACTACAAGGGGTTTCATAGTATCGTGCTAATGGCGGTGGTGTCAGCACAGTATGAATTCCTCTATGTGGATGTGGGAAAGAATGGCCGGATGTCCGATGGGGGACCCTTCGCACAGAAGGAGTTTGCTCTTCGTCTACAGACTGATGACCTTGCATTGCTACCGGATGCAGGGAATGTGGAAGGACTCCCCTTTGTCTTTTTGGCTGATGAAGCCTTTGGCCTAGGTCGGCATCTCATGAGGCCTTTCCCCCAGAGGACCCTCACCCCGGAGAGGAGGGTCTTCAACTACCGGATGGCCAGAGCCCGAACAGTTGTGGAGAATGCCTTTGGGATAATGGCCAGCCGGTTCCGTCTATTTTTAACTACTATTAACATGGCGTAGTACAAATTGAACTATATAATTTTTTGTTGTTGTGTTCTGCACAATTATTTACGCCAGAAATCTCCTACTTATATGGCCACAGTTGGGTCCGAGGCCGGACTTGCTGCAGACAATGCCCTGCCGGGCCTGGAACATGTATATTATTTAATGGGTAGGGGTACCATTCCAATGCCAGAGAGTCATTCCTAGTTGTTTTATCTTTTACCAAAACAAAAAATTAAAATTATCTGAACTTTAATTTTGTAGTTTTGCTTTGTTTATATTTGAGCTGTCTGCTACTTTTTCAAAGTGTACTTGTAGTGCCAAGTGTATTTTCCTTAGTAAACACAAAACATTTCACTAACAACAAAACTAAACCAAAAAAAAGGTTATAGTGTTTAAAAAAAATGAGCAGCCACACTTTTTTAGTTTTCTTGTATTTTACTCTGTGCAGAATCACACATATTGTCTTTCGAACATTTTTTGTGTCTCTACTTTTTAGAAACACATTTTGGGGTTTTCACCTAACATGGCAATTTTTGGTGATAATGAAATTACAAAAACTCTCCTCAACATACCTCAAAATACAACAATGTTAACGTCTAGGCAAGATCTCAGACCTTTTTTTTTTAAAACTAATGTCTATCTGCCCTTCATTAAAAATGGAGTGTTGTCACCCCTGAACAAGACAAAATTTGAAGATGCACACAATTTTAGGGTGGGTAAAATAGGTTCTTTACTTCCTCAACCCTATTGTCAACATGTGCTAGTCTTGTGCAATTCGTTTCGTAACGAATCAAAATTCTTACGAATTTAGCAACTTTTGGACGTTCGGAAGCATTCGAATTTCCGAACAAAGCAATTACGAATAAAGCCGAATCCGAAATAAATTATATCGCAAATAGCGAATGCCCGAATACCTTCGGCATAATTCCTTGTTGCGTTAATGCGGCCTAACGCAACAGCAAGTCGACTTGTTGTGATCGGTCACGGAAAATTACGAATCAACGGACCAAAAAAAAGTTACGAATGTACGAACCCATTTGAAGCACGTTAGGCAGCGACATTGTGAGAGACACGGAAAATTACGAATCAACGAACCCAAAAAAAGTTACAAATGTACAAATCCATTCGAAGCACAATAACACTCTGCTCTGCTCTCTGCTCCTCCCTCACCGCGCTGAACTCCCTCTCAAAATGGTGTACAGGGGCGAAGGCTATAGCCGCATGTCAAAAAAGAAAGTAAAAAACGAGATTTCGAATTGTTACAAATAACCGCAATGTATTTAGAAAAGTACGAATCCATTCGAAGCACTTTAGGCAGCGCCATTGTGAGAGAGACACGGAAAATTACGAATCAACAAACCAAAAAAAAGTAAGGAATGTACGAATCCATTCGAAGCACGTTAGGCAGCGCCATTGTGAGAGAGACATGGAAAATTACGAATCAACGAACCAAAAAAAGTTACGAAAGTAGTTGTGCCCAGAATCAACGAAAAACAATGTACTCTACCGAAAGTACGAATTCTAAATCAACTAAAATTAAGGCTTACATTAATACGAATCATTCCGATTCAATGAAAAATGTCGCTTGCGAAAATACGAATTAGTCCGAACACGAAAAATCCCGTTTAGCAAAATTACGAATGATTACGAATCAACAGGACCGAAAAGAAGCTAAACTAAACTAAACAAATTTTTCCGTTGTGCACAAGTCTAACATGTGCTACCCGCCATCATGGGGGATCATTCAACATGTTTTGGGGGGAAACCCCTTTATCCTTTCACCTACTTGAGTTGTGAGGAAGAGGTTGCAACCCCAAAACACGTACATGGAGATCCCGTGATGGCAGATAGCACATGTTGACCCACTGTGTGCATCTTCAAAATTTGAGTTTTAGAAAAAGTGCTACAAAAGAGAACAAAAACTAGGAAAAAAAAGGGGGGTTTTATTCTATTCGCCCCAACACATCAATGATGTCTTTAAATGTATTCTCCATATCATTCATTTATCCTTTTCTTCATGAAGTCCAGTTGAGTACTACAATCCATTATTTGTTGGATGAGTCTTTGTGCACTATCACTTGAGAATCGTGGAATTTCAGCAACATATTCATCCCCTAAAAAAAAAAATAAAAAAAAAAAAATATCCAGGCTTACATCTCTTACTTGAAGCTGTGGTGACAGATACTGACCTGTTGTAGTGACAAGTTCCACCACCTCATCCACCTCTCCTTCCTCCACTTCTCCTTCCTCCACCTCTCCTTTATCCAATTCGACTTCCTCCACATCCTCAGGTTGGGCTTGTTGGGGAGGTTGGGGTTCTTTAGAAGGTGTGGGGTTCCTGGGCTCCGAGGAGTGGTGTCCTCCCAGTCTTCTCTCCCCTAGGAGATTCAAACAAATGGTACACTTAGCACACACATATATGAAGTCATAACTATGAATATGAAAAATTGCTTGCAGGTGGGGTACACTTGTCTGTTTTGGCACAGTTCCAAGCTGAAGAACAAATTGTAGAACTTACCAAAGCTGGAATAATGTCCTTTTTGTGACAATTTTCTCACATGGGCACCCCCCCCCCAGTACCCACTGTAGCACCTGTGGTGGACACCCTAAAAAGGTTGTTCTGGTGGCCCACACTATAGTGCTCCTGTGAGTGCAGATGTGTAAACAACTGCTGAGTGTCCTCTCCTTTACATTGATTCAAGTTTGCATTTCATTCTATTTACAAACACATCATCTAGACAACAATGTCATAACATTTAGTGAATTTAACCCCTTAACGACCGCTTACTGTATATATACGTCGGCAGAATGGCACGGACAGGCACAATCACTTACCTGTACGTGACTGCCTTCGTATAGTTGGGGGGTCCCATCGGACCCCCCTTCTATACAGTGAGCGGTTGGCATCGTTCCGGGAGCGATCTGTGATGAGGGGACGGCCATTCGTTTCCGGCCACCCCCTCGCGATCGCTCCCGGCGAATGAGAATCTTCCTCTGCCTGTGTAATGTTTACACAGGCAGGAGGAAGTGATGTCATCTCTCCTGCGGCGCTCACATATACCGAGCGCCGTGGAGAGAAGACATACAGGTTAGTGCACTAAACAGCACACTGACACCAGCACACATAGGCACACGATCGCCCCCCCCAGGCCCCCCCAGACACCCCCAGATCACCCCCCAGCCCCCAGTCACAGTGTAACTGATTGCAGTGACCATTTATTTACTGATCACTGCAATCAGTGACATTTGTGACAGTAAAAGTGTCAGGGCAGTTAGTTTTAGGTTCAGTGTAGCCCCCTAACCCCCCCAATAAAGGTTTAACCCCTTGATCGCCCCCTAGATAACCCTTTCACCCCCTAGCACCACTGTCACTAAGCGATCGTTTTTCCGATCGCTGTCTTAGTGTCGGTGGTGCCGATAGGTAGCCAGTTATTTTTTTTAGGTTCGCAGCAGGTTTTTATAGCGTCAGGTACCCCCATATATTACCTAATAAAGGTTGAACCCCTTGATCGCCCCACAGGTAACCCTTTCACCCCCTTTTGCCAGTGTCACTAAGCGATCGTTTTTCTGATCGCTGTCTTAGTGTCGGTGGTGCCGATAGGTAGCCAGTTATTTTTTTTAGGTTCGCCACAGGTTTTTATAGCGTCAGGTACCCCCATATATTATCTAATAAAGGTTTTAACCCCCTAATTGCCCCAAGTTAACCCTTTCACCAGTGATCACTGTATAAGTGTTACTGGTGACACTGGTTAGCCAGTTAGTTATTTTGTTATTTAGGTTCCCCGTCAGGTTTTTATATAGCGTCAGGTACTCCCATATATTACCTAATAAAGGTTTAACCCCCTGATTGCCCCTAGTTAACCCTTTCACCAGTGATCACCATATAAGTGTTACGGGTGACGCTGGTTAGTTAGTTTGCTTTTTATAGTGTCAGGGCACCCGCCGTATATAACCCAATAAAGGTTTAACCCCCTGATCGCCCGGCGGGTGATATCAATTAGGTTTTTAGCGTCAGAGGGGGTCTGCATCGCCCCAGGCAGCGTCAAGTTTGTGCCATTAGCGCTAACACCCACGCGTGAAGCATACACCTCCCTTAGTGGTATAGTATCTGAACAGATCAATATCTGATCTGATCAGATCTATACTAGCGTCCCCAGCAGTTTAGGGTTCCCAAAAACGCAGTGTTAGCGGGATCAGCCCAGATACCTGCTAGCACCTGCATTTTGCCCCTCCGTCCAGCCCAGGCCACCCAAGTGCAGTATCGATCGATCACTGTCACTTACAAAACACAACACACATAACTGCAGCGTTCGCAGAGACAGGCCTGATCCCTGCGACTCCAGTGCTGTAGGAGGTGATTTCACCACCACAGAAAAAAAAAATGCATATATGCCGAAGCATGGGGGCAGCAGGGGCGGAGGAGCGGAGGAGCGATTTTGCTCCTAATGCCGCGTACATACGGTCAAAATTCAGACGGAGGCTTGCCCGTGGAAAAGTCTGACCGTGTGTACGCGGCATAACTTTTGCGGGAGGATGCCCCCATGCTTCGTCATATATAAATGGTGCATGTATGCCCATCATTATGCGGCGTACACACGATCGTTTTTCATGCCATTTTTTTAACCGACGTTTTTCTCGTCGTTTTTTTTCATGTTTCCTCTCAAGCCTGTCTTGCATCCACACGATCATTAAAAAAAACGCTCGAGCAAAGCGCAGTGGCGTACAACACGTACGACGGCACTATAAAGGGGAAGTTCCATTCGAATGGCGCCACCCTTCATGTTAGTAAACTATGTTGAGCGGCGATTCGCGCTTTTCAGCCTCGTGCTTTTCAGTCCGTTACAGCGTAACAAATGTGCTATCTCCATTACGAACGCTAGTTTTACCAGAATGAGCGCTCCCGTCTCATACTTGATTCTGAGCATGCACGTTTTTTTTCCCCTCGTAAAAGCATACACACTATCGTTTTTCACGTTGTTAAAAAAAACGACATGAAAAACGACGTGAAAAACCAGAGCATGTTCAAAATTTTTAATGGCCGTTTTTCACGCCATTAAAAATGCTCTGGAGCATACACACGATCGGTTTTAATGGCCATTTTAAAAAATTGCATTTTTAACGGCATGAAAAACGATCGTGTGTACGCTGCATTAGAAGTGGGTGGATGAAGGGAGGTATTCTAATGGTGGGCATACCCACCGATCAATCTCTTTTTTTTCATTCAGCCAACAGGCTGCATGAAAAAAAAGATTACAATACATGTCCAACAAGGACCAGCAATGTACTGGTATGTTGCTGGACTTTGAATGGTTATACCAGATTGATGCCTGCGGGTTTAGGTATCATCTTGGTATCATTATTTTCAGCCAGCGGCCGGCTTTCATGTAAAAGCAATCCTAGCGGCAAATTAGCCTCTGGACTGCTTTTACAAGCAGTGGGAGGGAATATCCCCCCCGGATATAAAAAGCGCCATTGGGAAATTGGGAAAGCATTTTATCACACCGATCTTGGTGTGGTCAGATGCTTTGAGGGCAGAGGAAAGATCTAGGGTCTAATAGACCCCAGTTTTTTCAAAAAAAGAGTACCTGTCACTACCTATTGCTATCATAGGGGATATTTACATTCCCTGAGATAACAATAAAAATGATAAAAAAAAAAAAAAAATATGGAAGGAACAGTATAAAAATAAAATAAAAAAGCAAAAATAATTATAAAAAAAAAAAAGCACCCCTGTCCCGCCCTGCTTTTGCGCAATGTCGAACGTAAGCGTCGGTCTGGCTTCATATGTAAACAGCAATTGCATCATGCATGTGAGGTATCATTGCGAAGGTGAAATCAAGGGCAGTAATTTTAGCAGTAGACCTCCTCTGTAAATCTAATGTGGTAACCTGTAAAGGCTTTTAAAAATGTATGTAGTTTGTCGCCACTGCGTGTTTGTGCGAAATTTTAAAGCATGTTGTGTTTCGTATCTATGTACTCGGCCTAAGATCATCTTTTTTATTTCATCAAACATTTGGGCAATATAGTTTGTTTTAGTGCATTAAAATTAAAAAAAGTGTATTTTTCCCCCAAAAAATGCGTTTGAAAAATCGCTGCGCAAATACTGTGTGGAAAAAAAAAACAATGCAACACCCACCATTTTAATCTGTAGGGCCTTTGCTTTAAAAAATATAAATTATGTTTGGGGGTTCAACATAATTTTCTTGCAAAAAAAAATGTTTTCATGTAAACAAAAAGTGTCAGAAAGGGCTTTGTCTTCAAGTGGTTAGAAGAGTGGATGTAAGCTTCCTAATGTTGTGTATAAAATGCCAGGACAGTTCAAAACCCCCCCAAATGACCCCATTTTGGAAAGTAGACACCCCAAGCTATATACTGAGAGGCATGTCGAGTCCATGGAATATTTTATATGTTGACACAAGTTGCGTAAAATAGACAATTTATTTTTATTTTTTATTTTTTTTGCACAAAGTTGTCACTAAATGATATATTGCTCAAACATGCCATGGGCATATGTAGAATTACACCCCAAAATACATTCTGTTGCTTCTCCTGAGTACGGGGATACCACATGTATGAGACTTTTTGGGAGCCTAGCCGCGTACGGGACCCCAAAAACCAAGCACCGCCTTCAGGCTTTCTAAGGGTGTAAATTTTTGATTTCACTCCTCACTGCCTATCACAGTTTCGGAGGCCATGGAATTCCCAGATGGCACAAAACCCCCCCAAATGACCCCATTTTGGAAAGTAGACACCCCAAGCTATTTGCTGAGAGGTATGGTGAGCATTTTGCAGATCTCGCTGTTTGTCACAAAGTTTTGAAAATTAAAAAAAAAAAATATATATATATTTTCTTTCTTCATTTTCAAAAACCAATGAGAGCTGTAAAATACTCACCATGCCTCTCAGCAAGTAGCTTGGGGGTGTCTACTTTCCAAAATGGGGTCATTTTGGGGGGGTTTTGTGCTATTTTGGCATTTTATGGCCTTCGAAACTGTGATAGGTAGTGAGGGGTGAAATCAAAATTTTGTGCCCTTAGAAATCCTGAAGGCGGTGCTTGGTTTTCGGGATCCCGTACGCGGCTAGGCTCCTAAAAAGTCCCACACATGTGGTATCCCTGTACTCAGGAGAAGCAGCAAAATGTATTTTGGGGTGCAATTCCACATATAACCATGGCATGTGTGAGCAATATATCATTTAGTGACAATTTTTTTATATTTTTTATATTTTTTTGTCATTATTCAATCACTTGGGACAAAAAAAAAAATATTAAATGGGCTCAACATGCCTCTCAGCAATTTCCTTGGGGTGTCTACTTTCTAAAATGGTGTCATTTGGGGGGGTTTTGTGCTATTTTGCCATTTTATGGCCTTCGAAACTCTGATAGGTAGTGAGGAGTGAAATCAAAAATTTGCGCCCTTAGAAATCCTGAAGGCGGTGCTTGGTTTTCAGGGGCCCGTACGCGGCTAGGCTCCTAAAAAGTCCCACACATGTGGTATACCCGTACTCAGGAGAAGCAGCAAAATTTATTTTGGGGTGCAATTCCACATATAACCATGGCATGTGTGAGCAATATATCATTTAGTGACAACTTTTTGTAATTTTTTATTTTCTTTTGTCATTATTCAATCACTCGGGACAAAAAAAAAAATTCAATGGGCTCAACATGCCTCTCAGCAATTTCCTTGGGGTGTCTACTTTCCAAAATGGGGTCATTTGGGGGGGGGTTTGTACTGCCCTGCCATTTTAGCACCTCAAGAATTGAGATAGGCAGTCATAAATTAAAAGCTGTGTAAATTCCAGAAAATGTACCCTAGTTTGTAGACGCTATAACTTTTGCGCAAACCAATAAATATACGCTTATTGACATTTTTTTTTACTAAAGACATGTGGCTGAATACATTTTGGCCTAAATGTATGACTAAAATTGAGTTTATTCGATTTTTCTTATAACAAAAAGTAGAAAATATAATTTTTTTCAAAATTTTCAGTCTTTTTCCGTTTATATCGCAAAAAAAAAAAAAATCGCAGAGGCAATCAAATATCATTAAAAGAAAGCTCTATTTGTGGGAAGAAAAGGACACAAATTTTGTTTGGGTACAATATTGCATGTCCGCGCAATTTCCAGTTAAAACAGCGCAGTGCCAAATTGTGAAAACACCTCAGGTCATTAAGCTGCTTAATGGTCCGGGGCTTAAGTGGTGAAACATACATTTTTTTATTTCTAAAAAAACGAACGGATATTGACAAATCATTGTATGTAGTGTGCAAACGATGTGTCTATTACGACCGATTACTGTGCCCACTAAATTGTAGAAGATGTCATTTTAGAATGTAAAATCTTAAAAAACTACAACAGGGAGCAACATGCAAGTTGTGAAATGCAACAATAGGGACACAGGAGAAGTACTTACTTTTTTTAAGCATTCTGTTAATGCTCCTTAACTGCTCTGGCTCCCTCAGTTTGAGGTCAGACCACCTCTTTCTGAGCTGCTCCTTGGATCTTTTCACACCGAAATTCTTCTTCAGACTTTTCACTACTTGCTTCATAATTTTGTCCTTCCGAAGATTAGGGTGGGAATACGGCCCATGCTTTGCATAATAATCAGAATTGTTCAATATGGCCACCATCTCCGCCATCTCCTCAAAGGACATATTAGATGCCTTGTAGCGCCTCCTTGTTCGTGACGTTTCCCGCTCTGGGCTTGTCTCCTCATAAGAATTCTCTGAATTCAGACACCTGCTGTGACTCCGCCATGTCGCCTGCGCGCCGAAAGAGAAGGGGCGGGGAAACATCGATAAAGAACGTCATGGGCGGGCGACGTGTGTCACGCATGCGTAGTGTATATAAAGCTAACACACATGTGACGTATCTACGTTCTGTGTGCGGAGGAAGGAGTTAAGAGCGCCGAGCGTAAGACCGAAGGTATGATTTAATACTTGGTACATCAGTGGCCTATACTGCATAGAGATTGTTGAGGCATATATGGGCATAAAGATTACTCGAGTTTAAAGTGTGATTGACATTTGTATTTTTGTCTGGTGTTTTGTCTTGCAGAAACAATGAATGTGTTTCTAGAGAAAGAATTCCTTTTGAAGTTTATAGATCGCTTAAGGGAGCTGCCCGCTCTGTGGGAGACCAAAAATCCGCTGCACAAAAAAAAGGGGTAAGGAAAGCAGCGCTGGAGAGCCTGCTCCCATTTGTGCACACCAGGATGCCCAATGCAACCGTTGAGCAGCTGGACACCAAAATTGGGACCTTGAGAGGCACATATAGGACTGCGCGCAATCGGGTCCTGGCTTCTCAGAGGTCAGGAGCAGCAGCAGGGGAGGTATATGTCCCACATTTGTGGTACTACGACAGGTTGGCCTTTCTGAATGACCACATTACAACAAGGGAATTACTGCCCAGCCTTCCTTCCAACCTTCCCTCCAGCCAAGATGATCCTTCTCAGGATCAGGAGGAGCCTTCCATCTTGGATGAGGACCCAGATCTGTCCGTCTGGAGCCAGGTATAGTACTTTCAAAACATTTATTGTGAAAAAATTAATGATGTAAAATAGATGTTAAGATGGGAGCAAATTTAGTCAATCAAGAAAAAGTGTTTGACATAGCAATAGACAGTAGTGGGCAAAAAAGTTTGGGCGAAGAATGCAAAATGATGGAGGCATAATGAGAGTATTATAAAAAGAAAATTAGAATTATTTGCAACAGTCAATGAGCTGAACATTGTGGGGGTTCTTTACTAAAAGCAAATCCACTTTGCACTACAAGTGCAAACTACAAGTGCATACTACAAGTGCAAAGTGCACTAAAAATTGCACTGAAATTGCAAGTAAAGTCGCTGTAAATCTGAGGGGTAGATCTGAAATGAGGGGAAGCTCTGCTGATTTTATTATCCAATCATGTGCAAGCCAAATTTCTGATTTTTCTTTGCCTTGCATGTCCCCCTCAGATCTACAGCGACTGCACTTCCAAGTACACTTTCAATGCAATTTCAAGTGCACTTGTAGTTTGCACTTGTAGTGCAAAGTGGATTTGCCTTTACTAAATAACCCCCTGTGTGTGATTGATGAAACAAAACTCTAAAATATGTCCCTTTTTTTTACACAGGAGGAGGTCAGCCAGGATGACAGGTCGGAAAATGTCAGGCAGGAGGAGGCTGGGGTTAGTGATAGAGAGGCGGTGGCTGGTCCAAGTGGCAGAGAGGAGGTGGCTGGTCCAAGTAGTAGGACAAGGTGTCAGGTGCCTCCAATCTGCATGCCACCAAGAAGGGCCAGGAGGGATAGGTCTGTGAGTGTGGCAGCACTGGCCCTCATTAAAGAGGCACATGCCACCCTCCAGCAGCCCCCAACCCCTGATGAGGGCTATGCGGCATTGGTCTGCATGAAAATGGCCCAGATGCAACCAGAACAACGGCTACTTTGTGAGGCCCTGCTCATGTCCCTTTTAATTAAGGAGTTGAGGGGCAGACTCACAGAGACCACTGTTATTTGTGACCACGGCCATCCTCCTGCACCTTCTTCTTATCCTCCACCTCCTTCTTCTCCACCTCCACCTTCTTTTTCACAACCTCCTCCTTCTTCTCCTCCACCTCCTTCTTCTTCTCCTCCACCTCCTTCTTCTCCACCTCTACCTCCTCCTCCTGACATGAGTACACCTCCTGAGGCACAGCCTCCAGCCAGGCGGACAAGGAAGGCTGCAGAGAAGGCTGCAGGGAAGCCTACCAAGAATGCTGCAGGGAAGCGGAGCAAGAAGACCAGAAAGTGATTCCCTTGCTGCAATGTGGTCAGACAGTAGGCAGCCTGTTGTAGTTCCACAGACTTGGGACATGTATCTAACCTGCTGCTTTTCCTGACCTCTGGGAGTCCAAGACCAGATTGGGCTCACTACTGTATGTGCTTCTCAAGGTCCCAATTTTGGTGTCCACACAGTTGCACAAATTGCAGCAGGCTCTCCAGCGCTGCCTTCTAGTTTGGTTATTCTTATTTTGGATACCAGAATAAATGTTTTTTTTTTTACAGTTAATACTTGCCTATGTGTGTTTTTGTTCAAGCTAAATATTTAGCTGGTGAATAGGCAGGTAATTTACAAAACGTAGAAAACAAAAAATTTATTACCAAATACTTACCGTAATTTTCCTTTCCTGATGGACTCAATGGCAGCCTACGTGTGGGTTAACCCCGCCTCCTCTCCAATGCTATAGGAGCCCATACCCATGAAAGTAAGCTCACCTCTCAGCACTGTGTTCCGTAACTAGCCGACTCTTGGACACTTACTTTCTGTCATGGATATGCATTAATGTCTGTCTGCCATCTTACCTTCCTCCTCATGTGTTCATCTAGAGACCAGACCTCCTTCACCTGGCTTCCTTTATAATCTCCTCCCAGCCTGACTCCACCCCAGGCCCTATCACTGAACACTATATTAACCTGTGCACTGCAAGCCTGCTTTGCTGATCAACGTGTTTGTTAGGCATTGTGTGTTTGGGTTCCTGCCTGCCGTGTGCTACGTCTGTCTCTCTGTTACGTTATTGGCTTGTCCCCGACCATCCCTGTCTGCTCGTGACCCTTGACCTTCGGCTCGTTCTTCGTTATCCTTGTCTGCTTGTGGCCCCTGACCTTCGGCTTGTTATTCGGTTCTCTCTATCGTGTGTTGCTGCTTCCCCTTATCCTACGGGGCGTGAGCTAGGAAACTCCAGGGGCCGCGACCTGGTCCCAGCCTGCAGCGTAACATCCTCACCACTAGAGGCCCTGGAGAAGACCAGCTGGGTCTTAGACTCCGCGCCCTGGGGAATCTTGGCTCTCGCTTCCGTTGGGATCCCGGTTGTGCTCCTCTGGTCCCGCTTTCCACAACCACCCAGTTTCCTATCCACAGAAGCCAGCCATAGGGTTCACTACCTCGCGGTGCACTCCTGTCCCCCTACGGTGTGCATCTGTCACCTGGCCACAGGTGACCCTGACAGTTTGATCAGCCATGAACCCGGCTGACATCCCGCTTCCCGCGGATGATCCATTGCAGGGCATAGTTCGCAGACTTGAGACCCTGGAATCAAATCAGACCCAGGTGATGCGATTCCTCCAGGATCTGGCTTCTCGATTCGAGCAGCTTCAGGTCTCCTTGGGAACCCCGAATCCGCAACCCCAAGTACAACCAGCGGCTGTACCTATCGCACCAGTCGCAGCCTCACACTCACTAAGATTGCCAGCTCCGTTCCGTTTCTCTGGGGACTCCAAGGCCTGCAGGGGGTTTCTCAGCCAATGCACTATTCATTTTGAGCTTCAGCCTCAAAGCTTCCTATCTGACCGGGCTAAGGTAGCCTATATAATTTCCCTCCTCTCCGGTGAAGCTTTGGCCTGGGCTGCCCCCCTGTGGGAGAGGAACGATCCGGTGGTTTCCAGTCTGTCCGAATTCTTGAAGCTCTTTCGTAATATCTTCGAAGAGCCGGCTCGGGCTTCTTCAGCGGCTAGTGCTGTCTTACGTCTTCGCCAAGAATCTAGTTCAGTGGGGCAATATGCTCTTCAGTTCCGTATCCACACAGCTGAATTGAGCTGGAATAATGAGGCCCTGGTCGCTACCTTTTTACATGGCCTCTCTGACCGAGTGAAAGACGAATTAGCGGGAAGAGCCATTCCCGTCGGTCTGGACGATGTAATTTCATTATGCAACCAGATCGACATTCGTTTTCAAGAGAGGTCCTTAGAAAAAAGACGCCAGCACTCTCTGGGTCCTAGCCAGTCTGAGCTCCCCTCCCTTCATTCCGTGGAGCATCCTCTACCTGCTGAAGAACCTATGCAGCTGGGCCGGACCAGACTAACCCCCGAAGAACGTGCTAGGCGCAGAACTCTGGGCTTGTGCCTCTATTGTGGGGGCAAGGGTCATTTTCGTGACTCCTGCTCGCTTCGTCCGGGAAACGCTCGGGTCTAATACATTTGGAAGGTGGAGTATTGGACCCAGAAACATCACCTTCTCGCCTGCTCTTGCCGGTGTCCCTTCATGTAGGCACTTCTCCTCAGTCAACCCTTGCATACCTGGATTCCGGGGCTGCCGGCAATTTCATGGATTGGAGAACTGCTTCTTCTATGAAGCTTACCCTTTCACCTCTCACTATCCCATTGGTAGTCTCGGCAATTGATGGCACTGTTCTCCCAGGGGGCCCTATTCGCTTCCAGACGCTACCCATTAGGATGTCGGTAGGGATTCTCCACCAGGAGTGGATATCCTTTCTTATTCTACCCAAGGCCTCTACCCCAGTTGTATTGGGCCTCCCTTGGCTACAGCTCCACTCTCCACATGTGGACTGGGTCTCTGGGCAGATCCTGGCCTGGGGTTCCTCATGTTTCTCGTCGTGTCTTCTCAAGGTGACCCCCAAGGAGAGTCTTCCGGTTGCTGCCACTTCTGTTTCTTCTGATCTTCCCGCCGCATACAGCGATTACCGGGATGTGTTCTGTAAAAAATCAGCTGAGGTGCTTCCTCCCCACAGGTCTTTTGACTGTGCTATTGATCTTGTCCCCGGAGCAACTCTACCCAGGGGTCGTACCTACCCTCTGTCCATCCCAGAGACCCAGGCCATGTCGGAGTATGTAGCAGAGAATCTGGAGAGAGGGTTCATCCGGAAATCCTCATCGCCTGCAGGGGCAGGGTTCTTTTTTGTTGCCAAAAAGGATGGTACCTTAAGACCCTGCATCGATTATCGGGGTTTAAATGCGGTTACTATTAAAAATCGATACCCCTTACCCTTAATATCTGAGCTATTCGATAGGTTGAAGGGTGCCTCCATTTTCACCAAGTTGGATCTCAGAGGCGCGTACAATCTCATTCGAATACGGGAGGGTGACGAATGGAAGACTGCATTTAACACTAGAGACGGGCATTACGAATATCTGGTGATGCCTTTTGGTCTGTGTAATGCTCCAGCCGTGTTTCAAAACTTTGTCAATGAAATCTTCAGAGATCTGCTGTACCAGTTTGTTGTCATCTATCTGGATGACATTCTGATCTTTTCTGAAAATCTGCTCGTCCACAGAAACCATGTCCGCACTGTACTTCAACGTCTTAGAGAGAACAATCTCTATGCCAAGCTGGAGAAATGTTCCTTTGAATGTTCTGAGGTCCTGTTTTTGGGGTGCTTTGTCTCATGTTCGGGGCTTCGTATGGACCCTGGGAAGGTCTTGGCTATCACCAACTGGCCTCTTCCTGCTAGCCTCAAGGCCACACAGCGCTTTCTTGACTTCACTAATTATTATAGGCAGTTCATAAGGAATTACTCTTCCATTGCCGCGCCTATTATCGCTTTGACCAAGAAGGGTGTGAATGCCAGAGACTGGCCTCCCGAAGCTGTCTCTGCATTTCACAACCTGAAACAGGCCTTTGTTTCTGGCCCCCTCTTGAGGAGACCAAATCCTGGGAATGCATTTTTTATTGAAGTGGACGCTTCCTCAATGGGGGTGGGAGCTGTGCTTCTTCAAATCTTTGAGAAGAGACGCCAACCATGTGCGTTCTTCTCCAAAAAATGTTCTCAGGCAGAGAGGAATTATGCCATCGGTGATCGGGAACTTCTCGCAATTAAATTGGCGTTAGAGGAGTGGCGTCATCTCTTGGAGGGTTCCCCTCACTCCATAACGATCTTTACCGATCACAAGAATTTACAGTATCTACAGAATGCTAAACGTCTGAATCCTAGACAGGCCAGGTGGAGTCTCTTCTTTGCCCGTTTTAATTTCACGATTACCTACAAACCTGGTTCCTGCAACGGTCGGGCTGATGCGCTCTCTAGGTCATTTGACACTTTGGACGAGGAGTCCGCCCCTGAACCTGAGCCGATCATTCCCACCTCATGCATTGTTGCCCACTCTACCACCCTGAAGTCTAAAATTCCGCCTGGTAAGACCTTTGTCCCCACTGAGCTAAGAGCTAAGATCCTTCGTTGGGGACATGATTCCAAGGTGGCAGGGCATTCTGGATTCCTCCGATCCTTCCTACTCATCAGTCGTCACTACTGGTGGCCTAATCTCCGCTCAGACGTCAAAGACTACGTTAAAGCTTGTCATGTCTGTGCTCAGTCCAAATCCTCCACACAAGCTCCTGCTGGTCTCCTCATGCCCTTGCCTATTCCTAAGGAACCCTGGGCCCATATTGCCATGGATTTTATCACCGATCTCCCACTGTCTGAGAATAATACAGTCATTTGGGTGGTAATCGATCGATTCTCCAAGATGGCTCATTTTGTTCCTCTTCCTGGTCTTCCTTCTGCCCCTGCCTTGGTTCCCATTTTCATTCGAGAAATTCTCCGCCTACATGGGGTCCCTTCTCATATTGTTTCCGACAGGGGAGTCCAATTCACGTCTCGTTTTTGGAGAGCCTTTTGCAAATCCCTCAATATTGTCTTGGATTTTTCTTCTTCTTACCATCCCCAATCCAATGGACAGACTGAGAGGGTTAATCAGGAGTTAGAGGTCTTTCTTCGCACCTTTGTGTCTTCTCACCATGACGATTGGTCCTCTCTACTCCCGTGGGCAGAATTCTCCCATAACAATCATGTGAATACCAGTTCGCAGAAGACACCCTTTTTCACAGTTTATGGAAAACACCCTCAACTTCCTCTTCCTATGATCTGTTCTCCAGACATTCCAGCTTTGGCTTCGGTTCAGGAGTCTCTCAATTCCGTTTGGGGTCACGTTCATGATTCCCTCCGGGCAGCTGCTGAAAAATTCAAAGGCTTTGCCGACCGCCGCAGGCGTAAACCGCCTTCTCTTCAGCCAGGGGACAAAGTCTGGCTCTCTACCAGGAACATCAAGCTCCGAGTTCCTTCTCTGAAGTTTGCTCCACGATTCATCGGTCCATACACGGTAACTGCTAAACTGAATCCGGTTTGTTTCAAACTCCAGATTCCTAAGAGCCTTAAAATCACTAACTCCTTTCATGTTGCTCTTCTAAAGCCTTTAGTCCTCAATAAATTCTCTCGTCCTCTTCCTACCGTGGCGCCTGTCTCTGAGGATAATCAGGAGTACGAGATCAGTCAAATTCTGGACTCCCGACTCTGTAAAGGCGTTCTTCAGTACCTCGTTCATTGGAAAGGGTTTGGTCCTGAGGAGAGGTCTTGGATCACTGCATCTGAGGTCTTTGCACCTCGTCTGTTAAAGGAGTTTCATCTGAAGTTTCCCTCTAAACCTGGGCCCAGGCGGGGAAGGGGGAGGCCTCGTAAGAGGGAGGGTACTGTCATGGATATGCATTAATGTCTGTCTGCCATCTTACCTTCCTCCTCATGTGTTCATCTAGAGACCAGACCTCCTTCACCTGGCTTCCTTTATAATCTCCTCCCAGCCTGACTCCACCCCAGGCCCTATCACTGAACACTATATTAACCTGTGCACTGCAAGCCTGCTTTGCTGATCAACGTGTTTGTTAGGCATTGTGTGTTTGGGTTCCTGCCTGCCGTGTGCTACGTCTGTCTCTCTGTTACGTTATTGGCTTGTCCCCGACCATCCCTGTCTGCTCGTGACCCTTGACCTTCGGCTCGTTCTTCGTTATCCTTGTCTGCTTGTGGCCCCTGACCTTCGGCTTGTTATTCGGTTCTCTCTATCGTGTGTTGCTGCTTCCCCTTATCCTACGGGGCGTGAGCTAGGAAACTCCAGGGGCCGCGACCTGGTCCCAGCCTGCAGCGTAACATCCTCACCACTAGAGGCCCTGGAGAAGACCAGCTGGGTCTTAGACTCCGCGCCCTGGGGAATCTTGGCTCTCGCTTCCGTTGGGATCCCGGTTGTGCTCCTCTGGTCCCGCTTTCCACAACCACCCAGTTTCCTATCCACAGAAGCCAGCCATAGGGTTCACTACCTCGCGGTGCACTCCTGTCCCCCTACGGTGTGCATCTGTCACCTGGCCACAGGTGACCCTGACACTTTCTTTCATTAATATTTTCTTTCAGGGTGGGAACTCCGTCTGCCATGGAGTCCATCAGGAAAGGAAAATTACGGTAAGTATTTGGTAATAAATTTTCAGTTTTCCTGACTGACTCCATGGCAGCCTACGTGTGGGAAATAACTAGCCAGACCACACGGGTGGGTATGCTGAACAGAAAAGCTTTAATTTGTCCTGTCAACCGACAGGATCCTTAACCCAAAGTTAACAGAAGACAAAGATGCCGGTTCAATGCAGTAATGGGCCATAAATGTATCGATAGAGGCCCACGAGGCCGCTTTACAAATAACATCTGGAACCACATGTTGGGCCGCCGCCCAGGAAGCTGCCATCCCTCTGGTGGAGTGTGCCGTCACCGCTTGCCAAGCCCTTAGCCCTGTATGCTTGCTGGATTGTTTGAACAATCCATGATGCAATTGTCCTGGTTGAAGCTTTCTTCCCTTTGTTGTTTCCAGAATGTAGAACAAACAGATGATCAGATCGTCTGAAGGAAGAAGTAATTTGCAAATACTCTTTTGGGATTTCACCTATATCCAGGGGATGAGTTTCACTGGAATCTGGAGTCTTAAATGTAGGTAGAACAATTTCTCGATTTTCGTGAAATACCGAAGACACTTTTGGATTTGAACCCATCATGGGTATAAGGACTACTCGATCCGGAAAAAATGTTAGAAAAGGTTCTTCATGACCCAGAGACCCGATCTCAGAGACCCTCTTAGCCGAGGTGATGGCTACTAAGAAGGCTACTTTCGCTGAAAAGTCCTTAATGGAGGACAGGGAGGGCCCCGACGTACTGAGTCCAGTCAGAGAATCTAGAACGAGGGGAAGATCCCACTTGGCAAATCTTGGTTTCCTTTGGGGCTTAATTCTTGATGCCCCCCGAAAGAATTGTCTGACTAAGGAATGGACTGCCCATTAGACCCCAGAGAAGGGTGACAAGGCCGAAACTTGTACTCTTAAAGAACTAACAGATAAGGGTAAGTCTAGTCCGGTTTGCAGAAAACTAAGCACATCCTGAACTCCTGGATTTTTGAAGGACCTCCCAGAAGCAGAGGAGAACTCGACAAATTTGGCCCAGATTCTTCTATAAACCTTGTTGGTACTTGCCCTTCTTGAGCTCAACAGTGTAGACATCACTCTAGAGGCGCAACCGAGGGATTCCCACCTCTCCCTCTCAAGAACCAGACCGTCGGTCTCATCAGTGCCAGACAAGGGTGTAGGAGTGACCCTTGAGAGAGAAGGTCCGGCCTGAGAGGAAGAGGTACCGGGTCCCGGTAGCTCAGTTGGATCAGGAGGGGAAACCAAGGCCTGTTTGGCCAGTAAGGAGCCACCACTGTTACTTCGGCTGATTCCGCTTGAAGTCTCCTCAGGAACTTGAGAATTATCGGGATCGGGGGAAAGGCGTATGCCCTCCTGAACCTCCATCTGTCCATCAGGGCAACCGTTCCAACTGCCTGGCTGCAACGGCCCCGAGAGTAGAACTTCACTACTTTGGAATTGTAAGGGGAAGCGAAAAGGTCCACTTCGGGATTGACTCCCAGGGACAGAATCCAGTTGAAGGACTGTACATGGAGGGACCACTCGTTGTTGTCTAGACGAGTTCGTGAGAGGAAATCCGCCTGTGAGTTCTGTACACCCGGAATAAAAACTGCTGATATGTTGGCCAGATTTTTCTGGGCCCAAGTCATGATGGGCTTGACTTCTAAAAGAAGTGTGGAACTCCGTGTCCCCCCTTGTCTCTTCACGTATGACACTGCTGTAGTGTTGTCCATCCTGATCAACACCGATTCTCCTTTCAGAAACTGAGAAAAGGATTGGATGGCACACCAAGCTGCCCGGAGCTCTGGGACATTTGAGCCTGGGTTGCGGAGGTGAGCGTCCCACCTGCCCTGAGCAAGGTTCTGACCACAGAGAGCCCCCCAGCCAGAACCGCTGGCATCGGTCGTGATTGTGACCCAGGAGATGGGGGCAATGGAGTGACAGTTTAGCAAATTCTTGAGTTGGAGCCACCAGAAGAGGCTGTTCCTCATTGTTGTGGATATGTGGATGAGTTGACTCTTGTCCCTTGACTTCCACTGCCAGAGGAACCCTGACTGAAAAGGGCGTAACCACCATAGAGCCCATTTGACCATGGGGGTCGTGGAGACCATTGTGCCAATGATTCTTAGGCATTGTGATGCTTTCAGATGAGGGGAATCCAGAGCGCAAGAAATCCTCTTCCGAATCACCGGAATCTTCTCTACCGGCAGGGAGATGGTGTTCTCCACTGTGTTAAACAGAGCCCCTAAGTAAATTAAGCGTTGGGCTGGATCCAGGTGGCTTTTTTCTACGTTTAGAAGCCATTCAAAGCTGGAAAGGGTTGAGATCACTTGTTCTCTGTGCACCAGCAGCTGTTCTCTGTCTTGAGATAGAACTAGGAGATCGTCTAAATAATGTTAAAGACCCACACCCTTTAGCCTGATGAGGGCCACTACAGCCAGGAGGACCTTGGTGAAAACCCGAGGGGAAGTTGTCAAACCGAAGGGTAGGCAGATGAATTGTAGATGTTCCTGCCCGACATGGAACCGGAGGTACTTTGGAAAGTCCTTTGCCACTGGCACGTGGAAATAGGCATCTTTCAGGTCTATCGAAATCATCCAGTCGCCTGGTTGAATGGCTTGTTGGATTGTTGACAGAGTTTCCATTTTGAATTTTCCGTGCCTTATGAATTTGTTCAGGTACGTCAGATCTATTACCGGGTGCCAGGCACCGCTTTTCTTTTGAACTAAGAAAAGGGGGGAGTACACACCCTGGAACTGTTCTTCCTCTGGGACACACACTACTGCTCCCTGGGTTTTCAGCAGATCTACGTATGACAGTAAGGCCTGTTTTTGCTCTTCCGTACTTGGAAGTAGGGTTGAGATAAATCTGGGGGGGAGGAATGCTGGAGAAGGACCATGCGTGACCTGACGACACTGTCCTGACGACCCAGAAGTCTGAGATTGAGGCCACCCAGACGTGCCAGAAGAGGAGCAGGCATGCCCCTACCCGACCCGCCTGGGCGGGCAAAATCTCAAAAGGATTTAGCCTGATCGCGACCACTGGACGCTTGGCTCTTTGCTGGCTTGGGAAAGGACACTTGGCCTCTACTCCAGTTTATTCTAAAGTCCCGGCCGGGTCTATAGGAGCGTGCTTCCCTCGAACGCTCTGGGCTGCGTCTTCTGAACTGGGGCTTCCTTCGACCCTGTGGACGCTTGTCCTGTGGAAGAAAGCCAGATTTTCTGCCTGTGGCCTTAGCTATGGCGTCATCTAGTTTATTACCAAACAGCGATGATCCTTCGAAAGGAATCTTGCACCATGTTTGCTTAGAAGACGGGTCAGCCTGCCAAGGGCGTAGCCATAGGGCTCGTTTAGCTGTAACTGAGGATAGCATAATCCTGGACAGTAGATGGATCAGATCAACCGATGCTTCTCCCAAGAAGGCCACCGCTAGTTTTAGCTCTGCTGCTGCTGAGTTACTGGCCAGCTCTTCTGAAACACCTCTAAGAAAGGAATTTACATTCTCCGTCCATGCCTCCATAGCCTTAGACATGGCTGCCAAGGCTAGGGCGGGTTTACAAGCTGTCCCAGCAAGACCGTAAATTATTTTGAGGTCCTGATCCATTCTTCTGTCAAGACTGTCCTTAAAGGAGACTGCGTCTTCTAGAGGGAGCGTGACGTGTTTGGCCAGACGCATTACCGCTGCGTCCACAGGAGGAATATTCTCCAGGTATTTTACCTCATCTGCCTTGAAGGGATACATTCTGGAGGCTTTATTCGTCATCGAGGACTTCCTGTCCACTTTGCTCCACTCCTTGTCAAAAATGCCCTTTAGTACGGCTAAAAGCGAAAAACTTGGGCGCTCTTTCCCCAGGCGCTTGAAAAAAAAATCTGTTTAGCTGGGGGAGTAGATGGGTCTTCCCACATAAGGGCCTCTTTGACCGCCTTAATAAGCAGAGTCACTTGAGAGAAATCAAATTCCACACTCTCTTCATCACTCTCCAATTCTCCTTCCGAGGGAAGAGGCGAGGAAGCGTAGGGCTGGGAAGGACCTGGGACTTCACGGACCACATCAGCCGGGAGCCAGATTGAGTAGCGCTGGATTGGCTTTGTGCGTGGGAAGCATCCATCTCTTTAAGAGAACGTTGCACCACCTGTTTCACTAGAGACTCGATCCGTTGATCTTCTGTCTCTTTTTCCCCAACCGCATGGGCATAGCAATAGCTGCATAACGATTTGCCCTCTGGGACTCGTGAGCCGCATCCCCAGCAGGCTCTCCGATCAGAATAACTGTCCTGGCGGTGGGAGCGGTGTCTGGAGGAGGAATGGGAGCTTCTCCTCTGGTGGTGAGATGCAGACGGGGAATCACGTCTGTGTTTTGATCTTGAAGATGACGAATGCTGCGGCATAGCAAGGTCTGTGTCGATTTGAAGATCTGCGGAAGGGCTAAAAGGAAAAAAGGGGAATTGGGGAAGAAAGATAAGCCGTCAACCAACACTACTTGTGACTGAACCCCAAGCCCTCCCCTCTCCTGCACATACCTTGTGCGTGAGGGCTAGCCACATGTAAGCGGTGAATGGTCCATAACTTCTGGACTCAAGAGTCACAATAGAGACAGGTTGACCAAGAAAAACCTACAGTATCATACAAAAAATAAATACATAGGTAACTTGCCCTTTAACAAAAAACGCACTATATGATGATAGGTATTATACAGTGAAAAGACACATCATATACACATATACACATATAGGCACACCCTTAGACTATAAAAAAATGCAGAACAGACAAATTATTTAAACTCTGCCTTTAAATTCAAAAGCACACTGACCTTTGTGAGGAGACAAAAAACCCAGCAGGGAAGTCCAGTAGCCTCTGCTCGCCTGTCAGGGGAGATCCCAAATGACACAGGCGAGCATTGGCTTTTAAATTCCCCGCCTGTGACATCACCGCTATCCATCCAGCGCACCTGCGTGGAGGAGGATCTCCCATCTGCGCCTGCGTGGCCGGCGAGAGACCCGCCGGACCGCGCATGCGCGAACCAAGCCTCGCTCTGAGAGCGGGCTGCGCATGCGCGAACGGTGGCGGCGCCCGAGATTCGGGTCACCGCTGTGGGCTGGAACGCAGAGCGTTCCAGCCACCATTAGGGAGGGCAGGGGCATGGGACAAACAAACAAATAAAACAAAGATGCGACTGCCATGGAGCATGGAGAAATAAAGTAGCAGACCTGCCAGCCGAGGGAACTTGGGCACACTGCAGCAACTCCCATCCAGACGTTCGTGGTTGCTGTAAGCTCTCCACCCGCCCATGGCTGGGTTCCGAGCTGTACCGCTAAAGGTGTGCCATCCATCCATCCATCCGTCGATCCATCCATCCAGAAATCTGCACGGCCGTGCATGCTTCAGGTCCATTGGAGGAGGACAAAAAAGGAACACAGTGCTGAGAGGTGAGTTTACTTTTATGGGTATGGGGTCCTATAGCATTGGAGAGGAGGCGGGGTTAACCCACACGTAGGCTGCCATGGAGTCAGTCAGGAAAGCTAGATTTTAAATGGGACAGATAACACCAAAAAAACGCCTTGAAGGACAAAAAAATAGAAGATAATTTTTTTCAAATTGTGTTAAATTTACACCGGAGAAAAAAAAAATGGAGATCACTAGAAATTACATAAGATTTTAAAATGCATATCTGACAAAATAATTCCAAATTAAAAAAAAATAAAAAAAATACGACATCTTGCTCGAGAAAATAAAATAACATATTCATGAGATCTGCATTCAGAAATGTTGCAAAAAATTAGTCAGAAATCTGTGTGAATATCTGCAGCCAAAAAAGCTCAGAATTGCTCATCATTGTACCATACTAAAGAAGATTTTAATGTGCAGCATTTAAACGATGCGTGACGAATGTGCTATCTCCATTACGAACGCTAGTTTTACAGGAAGGTGCGCTCCCGTCTCATACTTGAGTCTGACCATGCGCGGTGAAGACTCGGAAAAGCATACACACGAACGGTTTTCTCGTCCAAAAACAGTCTGACGAGAATCACTCCGAGAAAAAAATGAGACTCCGACTAAAAAAAAGACCGCAGGTCGTCTTTTTTCTTGTCGAGATTTTGGCCAGTTTTCTCGACGAGAAAGCATACACAGGAACGGAGAAAACCGGTCGTGTGTACGCGGCCTCAGACTAAAACTAAAATAAAATTTGCTGCCAAAATTAACACTGCCTCTCAGCATGCACAGTGGGTTCACCACACCCCCTGGGCTGCTTGCTGGGAAAGAGGTATCCAATACGTCCAGCCTGTAGTCTTTCCAATACTGACCAGAGGTGACAGTGACACCCACTGTCAGGAGGGAAATCACACAACCAGCTGAACTGAAACAGAGTGCAATTTGTAACACAATCCCTCTGAGCCAAACTATTGCTCAGACAACTATAATTTAATATATAGCACACACTCATTGGGAGCAGGGTGCTACATACTTCCCCCTCCACAACAGACGATGTCCTCATCGTCGAGGAAAGTTTGACACTCAATCCTGAAGGTCAGCTACTTGAGCCCAAGAACTTAGATGGGAAGGGTAAGATAACAAGAAATACACAAGAAATACACTTTCACATAGACATGCAACAATCATATTACTATAAATTACAATATTCCTATCTATCTATCTAGCCCACCTATTATCCGATGGTCTTGATAGATGATCCAGAGTACCTAAAAAAAAAAAAGAAAAACAGCACACACAAATAGAAATTCTACATTTCTGTACAGAGAAAGTAAAGCCTTACTTCCGGAGAAATAAAACTTTCTCTCCTATATATATATATTTTTTCTAAGTGCAAAGAATTATGTAACTAAGTGTTATGTAGTTAAATGTAGAAAAGTTCAGTTTAGCAAAGTTCAGTCTCTGCTGATTAAGCAAACCTCCGCCACCTAGTGGTCGAAGAGTTAAGCCCTGTACACACGATCAGTTTGACTGATGAAAACCGTCTGATGGATTGTTTTCATCAGACAAACCGATCGTGTATGGGACCCATCAGTCTTTTTTCCATCGGTTTTAAAAAATAGAACATGTTTTAAAATTATCTGATGGATAAAAAACCGATGGCAATTTCCGATCGTCTGTGGGGAAATCCATCAGATAAAAAACCCAAGCATGCTCAGAATCAAGTCGACACATGCTCAGTAGCATTGAATTTCATTTTTCTCAGCTCATCGGAGTGTTTTACGTCACCACGTTTGGAACGGTCGGTTTTTTGACTGATGGTGGGTAGGCAAGACTGATGGAAGACAGTTTCATCGGATTTCTGATGGACAAATCCATCAGACGAAAATCCATAGGATATCTGATCGTGTGTACAGGGCTTAACACACAGTTCCTTTTTGGTCCAAGTATTGGACCGGGTAGAGAATCTTGACTCAAAGTTCGAATGCCCTAGCACTAACTAGCTAGACACCCCAAGTCCTTCAAAGAAGAAAAAGTAAAAGGAAAATCTCCTTTGCAAAAATGACAAACTGGAACAGTCAAGGTTTTTCATCACCAATAAAATTGAGTATCCGGCAGTGTCAGTGATTTCCCTTGCTTGTCCACTGTAGTAATAAAGTAGACGTAGTCCTCCTTTCCAGGTCGACAGATGACTACCTTGTCCGCATAGATGTGCCGACCATAGCTCAATTGTAGCAAACACCCTCTGTAGCGTTCATCCATGGTGAACGAATGGCCTATTTTCCGGAACGGTTTAGGTACTTTGAGGTGGTCCCACACAGCTTCACTGTACCATACCGCTCTCTTGGCCTCAATTTCTTGCATGGTTTCCGTGGGAACATAGGGGAACTCTAGTCCATACTCCCTGGCTACCAGTTTAACAGTCTCTGTGATCGGGCAAGCCTGGGCAATGATCTGGTACTTCCATATCCAGGCGGTATACAAGAAAATGCAGACTTGTGTACCATGCGGTTTGCAGACAACTTTCCTGACCCATATGCACTGGTAACTTTGGGCCGGACTTCATTGGTAACAACCGGGGCTTCCACCCTGGGTGTTGTCTCCCCAGAATCCATGGCTGTCACCTCCGACAAACTGTGTGCAACATCCCCCATGTAGTTCCATAACAGCTCTTCTGACATGGATTCAAACATGTAATCATCTCCAGCATCCGACAAAGAGACTAATTCAGAGTCTTCTAATACTCTTCTGCCGGCAAATAGTTGCGCACAGTCCCAAATACTTTTTCCCCAAATGTCTTACTGGCTCCTGTCGTGGACCTGCCAGGAATATCATCTCTCCCGGGGTCCGATTCCGGTGTTCTCTGGGGTGGGCCTCTACCGTGGCCGCGGGAGGCCTTCAAGTATCCCACCTTCTTCTGTACAGGTGCCGTGAAGATAGGTGCAGCGACGGTGGATACAGTTGAAGAAACAGTGGAAATAGCATCCGCTGGTAACCCACTTACAGTGGTAACAGTAGCATCCACTTCAGGGTTACTCACAGCAGCAGATGCGGCGGGCATGGGCCGAATAATTTGGTTGAAGGCAGCTTCTTCCGTCACGTTGCCCATAACCCAGTCCACTTGGTAAGTGCGGGGTGGCATGGTGGGTTGCTCCACAGAAAACAGGTATTCCCTGCATCGTAGGCATCTAACAAGGGGACGGGGGTGCATAGCCAGTCCATCACACCTGTTACACAGCATACCCAGGGCCTCCACGCCACCGATCGTGTAGAGCATGAACCGCCCATTCGGCTTCAGTCGGATGCCAGTGTCCGTCAGCACAGTTCCCGGCATCTTGGTACCTGCAGCGGTGCCCACAGGAAACATCCTGGGTTCAAAAGCAGACTGCAGACTGCTCCGATTCTCTAAGTGTTGGACACACATGCAGCATCTCACGCGGCAAACAAGTGGAAACTCCTCCCACTTGTTCTTCTTGGCACGTAGCTTGCAGGCTTTTCTTTCCCTTGACTCCGCCCACGGCCAGAGAATGATCGCAATTCCTTCCCCGTTTTTAGCACAGTCTTTTTTCCTCCTTAGAATAGTAGAATAGGTCCCAACTGAACAGTCTATTCTGTTGCGGGAGGTAACGGCAAATCCCGGACTCGAGCCCCCACAAATAGCAATACCCCGTAGCGGGCCGCTGGTTTAATTTTGGGCCTTGCACGTTACCTCACTGTTCACGTATGCTCGTCTCAGGGGTTCCCCTTGAAGAGTTGTCTAGAAGAACTTTGCACCAACACAAAGTCTCTTTCAAGGGTTTATTTGAATAAAAGTTTTCAACAGAGGGGATGAAGGGATGGGGAGGACTCAGGTACCTTAGTTGCGACTCACAAGAATTCTCCTAGGTCCAGAGGAACAACTGTCTGCACACTGGACTCAGCAAACACCGGATAGGCCCAATCTCACTGGCCTAGCAGCCGATGTACAGCTCGATCACATATAGTCTCTGCCACAGACTTGGTGTAAATAGAACAGTCTCTGCCACAGACCTGGTGTAAATAGAACAGTCTCTGCCACAGACTTGTTGTAACCTTTACTTGGGTTACCTTCTGGATGAAGAACACAGCTCTCAGTGCCAGGATCTTCCAGCCGTTCCGGCAGCACTGTGAGGTAGATCACGATCCGGATGCATCCTCTAATTGAGTCCTCAATTGCTTGGTCCCTTCCAGCAGGTAAGGCGACACAGGATCGATAGGCAACTTCTGGGCCTACCTTTAAGTAACGGAGCCTCAGGCCAACGTGGCCCCAAGGCGGAAACTGACAACTCTTCCCTGAGGCCATGAGGGCCCTCAGGTGGGGACTGAAGGCACGACCCCAAAAAAAAATCTGCTACCTTAATGGCGTCTGTCACTTAAATACCCCCTCCCAGCATGCACAGCGGGTTCACTACGGCCCCTGGGCTGCTTGCTGGGAAAGAGGTACCCAATACGTCCAGCCTGTAGTCTTTCCAATCCTGACCAGAGGTGACAGCGACACCCACTGTCAGGAGGGAAATCACACAACCAGCTGAACTGAAACAGAATGCAATTTGTAACACAATCCCTCTGAGCCAAACTATTGCTCAGACAACTATAATTTAACATATAGCGCACACTCATTGGGAGCAGGGCGCTACAAAGGGAAGAGTGTAAACCTGGGGCCTAGGGTATCTAGCTGCTGCTGCTATTGTTGGATGCTTGGAGATAGATGGGTGTTGCTGTTTGCATCTAGATAGGCATGACGAAAACTCTCATTAGCTTAAGGAAAAAGTTCACCTTTACAGAAAAATCTGTTAGGTGAACTTACACAGAACCCCCTCCTCATCCCCCCCAGTCCTTCTGACCTGTAACGTGGCGATCTCCCGCTCTGAGCATTTTAGGAGCATTCTAATTGGCCATCACATGGGCAGCGCCGACCAATCAGAACCCGCGTAGCCTGTCCTATCAGCGGGAAAGAAGAAGAGTGAAAGCCGAGGGGGTTTCTAAGACCCAAACCCATGAGGTGGCTATAGCAGGGCTCAGAAAGGGAGATCGCTGTGCCCTGGGTCAGCGAGACTGGGGGGGGGGTGAGGAGGGGGTCCTGTGTAGGTTCACCGTACAGATTTTTCTGTAAAGGTGAACTTACCCTTTAAGGTCTAGAGAGAGTCCTATCCACTGAAGGAAGAGTGTAAACCTCGGGCATATGGTATCCAGCTGCTTGTGAGTGCCCATTGGTCTCAAATAGGGATGAGCCGAACACCCCCTGGTTCGGATTGCACCAGAACCTGCGAACGGACCAAAAGTTTGCGTGAACTTTCGAACCCCGTTAAAGTCTATGGGACTCGAACGTGAGAAATCAAAAGTGCGAATTTTAAAGGCTAATATGCAAGTTATTGTCCTAAAAAGGGTTTGGGGACTCGGGTCCTGCCCCAGGGTACATGTATCAATGCAAAAAAAAAGTTTTAAAAACGGCCGTTTTTTCAGGAGCAGTGATTTTAACGATGCTTAAAGTGAAAACATAAAAGTGAAATATTCCTTTAAATATTGTATCTGGGGGGTGTCTATAGTATGCCTGTGAAGTGGCACGTGTTTACCGTGTTTAGAACAGTCCCTGCACAAAATGACATTTCTAAAGGAATAAAAGTCATTTAAAACTGCTTACGGCTTTAATGTAATGTCGGGTGCCGGCAATATGGATGGAAATCATTGAGAAAAACGGCATGGGTAACCCCCCCAGCCCATTACCAGCCCCTTTGGGTCTTGTATGGATATTAAGGGGAACCCCACACCCAAATTAATAAAAGGAAAGGTGTGGGGCCCACAGGCGCTATATACTCTGAACAGCAGTATACAGGCGGTGCAAACAAGACAGGGACTGTAGGTTTGTTCTTAAGTAGAATCTGTTTGTAATTTTGAACTGGTACATTTTTAAAGTGTAGCTCCAGCCAAAAAATCTATTTTTAAGCTTTTTGGAAAACATATGAAAGAAAAATACCCCCTAGAGAGAGTGGGGCTTTAAAAGTGACTGACAAACTAATGAGTATATTAGGAAGAGAACACCAGGAATTGTCTGCAGTTAGCTTTAGTTGCACACTGTACACAGGATACAGTACACTGACTGAAAATACTGCAGCTATCACAATCAACTGCCTGCCTGTCAGTATATTAGGAAGAGAATAGCAGGTACGGATCTAGCTAAACTGAATACAGTGATATATATATATATATATATATATATATATATATATATACACACACACACACACACACACACACACACAACTCCTAGGATGCATATATATACTAAATACATTGACTAGAGCTGCCTGCTCTATCTAACTGAAATTAAATGACACTCTGACTCTCTATCTCTCTCCACCGCCGTAACACACTACACAAGGCCGACACTTATATAGTGTGGCGCGTGTACCTACTCCCCTCAGCCATGATTGCCCAAAGGCACCCTTCTTTTGGCCATTTATGGCTCTCTGTGCTGACGGCGCTGTGATTGGCCAAAGCATGCGGGTCATAGTGCATGCTTGGCCAATCATCAGCCAGAAATGCACTGCGATGCCGCAGTGAATTATGGACCGTGACGAGCCACTCGAATTTGGCGCGAACGCCCCATAATGTTAGAATTTCGGCAAACGGCCAAACAGCCAATGTTCGAGTCGAACATGGGTTCGACTCGAACACGAAGCTCATCCCTAGTCTCAAACCCATTTTGCCAATGTTTCTCCAGCAATGTTTGTGTATCTATATATATGTGTACTGTATATACAACTGCTCATTATTAGCAATTTTCTCCCCATTCCAACCTGCAATCTTAGACTTCAGGGCCCCTAGGAATTGCTCCTAGGGTTGCCACCTTTTCTTCAAGCCAAACCTGTACACTTTAGCGGTGCATGGTAATTTTTAATTTTTTTTGTAGTATACACTCTAGGGTTGTAAAAGACTTGGGACACCTTTGGTCAGTGCTTGGCCCCACCCCCTGGGTGTGTAGTAGAAAGGTGTGGACTCTCCCCAGCCCCCCACTCTCTCCTCAGCCCGGGAAAGGTGTGGGAGTCCTCTGCTCACCCACAGCCATTTCAAATGTTCACCTCACTGTCACCCCCTCCCCGACCCTCCACCTCTGTTCCCCTCCTGATCTCCCCTGTCAAGCCCTGCTATGAGCCACAGTCCAGTCTGAATAATGTATCCGGGTTTAAGGCAGACTGAAACCCGAACACATGATTCAAATCCCAGACTTTCTGGGTGAATCCCATATAGGTGGCAACCCTAGCTCTGCCAGGGGCAGGTTAATAGACATATCATTGTACCCTGTTCTGTTCTCGCTACACGTTTTCCCCTGGCGTGTATGTAGCTCAACATACAGCTTAAACCTTGCATCCTAAAGTAATCAGACTGTCTGTAACTTTGGATCTTTATTACAGTGAACAGGTGGTGGCCATATAAGATGCGCATGTATAATGGTGAAACTAGAAATAAAACAGATAAATGAACATATAAGAATTACATGAACACAAACAAATGTCTACTAGGTATACAGGTAAACAGTCTTTATCATACCAGCGATGCTGCCTTAGGAGGATCAGGACCTAGGAAACATGTGGTGCAGGCTTAGCTGACTCCATGTGGACTGTCCAGTGGAAAAGATGAAAGAGGTGTAATAGGAAGTGGAGCTAGTTCCCAGTAATATGACAGGAAATGTGTATTAACCATAGAACACTGCCCATCAATAGTCTTTTGTTAAGAGTGTCATCTAGTGGACAATGTTGGAATTGCAAGTCCAGAAGATATTACTGTATTTTCCTTGTAGGTCAAAGGCTTGACACTCCCCGTCTGGTATCATAAGATGCCACTATTTATTTCTCAGATGAAAACAATAAAATTTGTTCAGAAACTGGTCTGAGGAACAACTTTGTTTCCTTGTTTCTATGGATCTTGACTAGGGATGAGCCGAACACCCCCGAACGGACCCCCGAACGGACCGAAAGTTCGCACGAACATTAGAACCCTATTAAATACAATGGATGCGAAAGTTCGAATTCTAAAGTGCTAATTATAATGACTATTATGCATGTTATTGTCCTAAAAAGGGTTTGGGAACCCGGGTTCTGCACCAGGGGACATGTATCAATGCAAAAAGAAGTTTTAAAAACGGCCATTTTTCGGGAGCAGTCATTTTAATGATGCATAAAGTGAAAAAAAAAATCAAATATTCCTTTAAATATCGTACCTGGGGGGTGTCTAAAGTATGCCTGTGAAGTGCCACGTGTTTCCCGTGTTTAGAACTGTCCCTGCACAAAATGACATTTCTAAAGGAAAAAAAAAGCCATTTAAAACTGCTTGCGGCTTTAATGTAATGTCTGGTCCCGGTAATATGGATGAAAATCTTTAAGAAAAATGGCATAGCTACCCCATCACAGCCCCCCCCCACCCCAGCCCATTACCAGCCCCTTTGGGTCTTGTATGGATATTAAGGGGAACCCCGCACACAAAATAAAAAAGGCCCTATATACTCTGAACAGCCGTATACAGGCGGTGCATACAAGACAGGGACTGTAGGTTTGTTCTTATGTAGAATCTGTTTGTAATTTTGAACTGGTACATTGTTTAAGTGTAGCTCCAGCCAAAAAATATATTTTTAAGCTTTTTGGAAAACATAGGGAAGGGTTATCACCCCTGTAACATTTGTTTTGCTGTCTGTGCCCCTGTTCAGAACATTTCACGACACTTTCCGTCCCAATGACAACTGTTTTTGAAATGTGGTGTTTTTATTGAAACAAGGATTGGTGATAAAGCATCAGTAGAGAGGAGACACCTTTCTCCCATATTAATTCTTACAGGAGAGAATTTTCCTTCCTAGGTGTAGATTTCCTCTCACTTCTTGTTGTCTTCTTCCGTTTGCAAGTAGGAGTCGTTTGAAAGTTAGATGTTTGAAAGTAGGGACCTGCCGTATATACTCTGCAGAAATTGGCCCCTTAGGTGTTGGTGTTGGCACAACACTGTAAACACTCACAGTTACTCTTGGTGGGTGCTGGAATGCCCTGCTGTCAACTATTATATCAGGAATTGTAATTACATATAATTGTTGAACAGTGGTAGGAAAAATTGGGCCTTTGATGGTGGTGCTGGTGCCACAACACTGTAAGGCCTCACAGTTACTCTTGGTGGGCGCAGCAATGGGCCCTGCTGTGAATTATTAGATCAATAATTATAATTGCATGCCCCTGTTAAACAGGGGCTGAAAAATTGGGCCTTAGGCACTGGTGGCACAACACTGCAACCCCTCACAGATACTGTACTTGGAGCACAGCAATGAGCCCTGTTGCAAAGTATTGCATCAAAAATTGTAATTACACGCCCCTGTTAAACAGGGACTGAAAAATTGGGCCTTAGGCACTGGTGGCGGCACCCAGAAACAAAAATGTTCTTCCAAGCTATCATCATCAATCGGATCATTGAGGAGGAGGAGGATAGCCAGTCAACATAACAGCACAGGCACTCAGCATCAGCATCAGTCTTGAAGGGATGTGACATTTTAAAATAAATTAGTCTGTTATATCAGCATTAGGTGTGTGGTAGCTGGTGGTGATCCAAGACTGGTTCATCTTGATGAAAGTCAGTCGATCAACCGAGTCGGTGGACAGGCGCACCCTGTGATCCGTGACAAATCCTCCAGCAGCACTGAATGTGCGTTCTGAAAGAACGCTGGATGCAGGACAGGCCAGTAGCTCAATTGCATACTGTGCAAGCTCTAGCCAGTGATCCATCCTCAAGACCCAGTAAGCCAGAGGATTTTCGGTGGGGAAGGTGTCCAAGTCTGACCTTGCCCCTAGGTATTTCTGCACCATGTATATCAGACGCTGGCGATGGTTGCTGGAACCGATCATACTTTGGGGCTGCGGACAAAAGAATTGTCTGAACGCATCGGTCAGACGGCCACCTTCCCCACCGCTCCTTCTTTGACTGACCGAAGCCTCAGCAACTCGTTGTCCAGGACCAGGAGTTTGTAACCTCCCAGTCTCTGGGAACGCGTTGCACAGACCTTTCTGCAAGGCCTCCCGGAGTTGTCTCATCCTCTGCTCCCTCTGCGACGGTATCATAAGGTCCGCAACCTTACCCTTGTACCGTGGATCAAGGAGAGTGGCCAGCCAGTAATGGTCCCTCTCCTTGATCCGAAGAATACGAGGATCCTTCCGCAGACTTTGCAGGATCAGGGAGGCCATGCAGCGTAGGTTAGCTGAGGCATTCAGTCCGGAGTCCTCTGGGTCACTAAGGACGACATGATCCGCAGCCACCTCCTCCCAGCCACGTACAAGTCCATTGGTTTCTTGGGACTGTAAATCATCCCTAAAAGACTGCTGCTGATGATGCTGAGTGCCAGGCTCCACCTCCATGCTGACACAATCCTCCTCCTCCTCCTCCTCTTCCTGTGCGATGGGTGGGACAGAAGGAACACTGTCTGGGTAAAGGGGGCCTTGAGAGGCAAGGAAGTCCTCCTCTTCCTGCCTCTGTTCTGCCTCAAGTGCCCTGTCCATTATTCCACGCAGCGTGTGCTCCAACAGGTGGACAAGAGGTACAGTGTCACTGATGCATGCACTGTCACTGCTCACCATCCTCGTGGCCTCCTCAAATGGTGCCAGGACAGTGCATGCATCCCTGATCATGCCTCACTGGCGTGGTGAAAAAAAAACAAGCTCCCCTGACCCTGTCCTGGTGCCGTAGTCGCACAGGTACTCATTGATGGCCCTCTGCTGCGTGTGCAGCCGCTGCAGCATGGCCAACGTTGAGTTCCACCTGGTGGGCATGTCACATATAAGGCGGTTCTTGGGCAGGTTCAACTCCTTTTGCAGCTCAGCCAGGCGAGCACTGGCATTATAAGATCTGCGGAAATGCACACAGACTTTCCTGGCCTGCCTCAGGACATCCTGTAAGCCCGGGTACCTGCCCAAGAACCGCTGCACCACCAGGTTAAGGACGTGAGCCACACAGGGCACATGGGTCAGTTGTCCCTGTCGGAGGGCGGAGAGGAGGTTGGTGCCATTGTCGCAAACCACCATTCCTGGCTTAAGCTGGCGTGGCGTCAACCACCTCTCGGCCTGCCCCTGCAGAGCAGACAGGACCTCTGCCCCAGTGTGGCTCCTGTCCCCCAAACACACCAGCGCAAGCACGGCATGGCATCTTTTTGCCTGCGTACTTGCGTAGCCCCTTGAACGCCTACGGAGCACCGCTGGTTCCGAGGACAAAGCACAGGAAGAGGCCATGGAGGAAGAAGAAGAGGAGGGGGTGGAGGAGAGAGGTGTGTCACAACCAGTAGTAGCATTTTGGAGGCGTGGCGGTGGAACAACCTCCAACACTACTGCACCTTGTCCTGCATCCTTCCCAGCTGCCAAAAGAGTGACCCAATGGGCCGTGAAAGAAAGGTAACGTCCCTGTCCATGCCTGCTGGACCATGAGTCAGCGGTAATATGCACCTTACCGCTGACCGCCCTGTCCAGCGAGGCATGGACATTGCCTTCCACATGCCAGTAGAGAGCCGGAATCGCCTTCCTTGAGAAAAAGTGGCGTTTGGGAACCTGCCACTGAGGAACCGCACATTGCACAAACTCACGGAAGGGGGCCGAGTCTACCAACTGAAAAGGCAGCAGTTGAAGCGCTAGCAATTTAGCCAAGCTAGCATTCAACTGCTGGGCATGTGGATGGCTGGGAGTGAACTTCTTTCGACGGTCCAGCAGCTGGGGCAGGGAAATTTGCCTGCTAGAATCGGAAGTCGGTGTACTGCTAGCAGAGTGCCCGCAAGTACTTGGCTGTGACACACCTAATTCTACACCTTCATTCCTCTCAGTGCAGGTTTCAGAGAGGACTGAAGGTATAGTGGGGTTGGAGATCCCAGCTGATGCGGTGCAAGGAGAGGTCCGCTTTGTTCTTTGGTGTGGGTCCTTAAGGTAGGCTTGCCAACGAGCTGCATGGCAGGTCAACATATGTCTGGTCAAGCATGTGGTGCCCAAGCGGCTGATGTTTTGGCCACGCGATATACGCTTGAGACATATGTTGCAAACAGCAGCTGTGCGATCTGATGCACTCGCCTCAAAAAAGGCCCACACCAAAGAACTTTTTGAATGACGGGCAGAGGCAGCGCCCTGCACAGGCGGAGCTCTGCGGTGTGATTCCGTCGGTGTGCTGCCCTTACGCTGGCCACCCAAGGGCATCCTGCCTCGTTGGAGATGTGCCTCCTCCTCATCCTCCTCCTCCTCCTCCTCCTCTCTCCTATTAGGCACCCACGTGGAGTCAGTGACCTCATCATCCCCTCCCTCCTCATCACTGGAGCCATACTGCTGCAGCTGCTGGAACATGACTGCCAGATTGGTGTCCTTCTTGAGCATCCCCTCTCTCTGCTCTCACGCTACTGCCTTCCTCTAGCTGGGTATCATCATCAGATCCTTCGAAACGCTGGGCATCCTCCTGGAGCATGTACCCAACACTGTGCTCAAACATTTCGGGGGACTCCTCAGGAGGAGGACATGGTGGGTCTAGGGAAGGAGTGACTGATGATGACATTGATACCAGGGAAGAGGACGCTTTGGCAGCTGCTTTGCCAGTACCCTGAGCCTGGGTGAGAGAGGATGAGGAGGATGAGGAGGGCTTGGTCATCCACTCTACCAAGTCTTCGGCATGATGTGGCTCAACATGTCCAGCTGCTGAAAAGAAGGACAAGCGTGTCCCATGGCCATGTGCTGATGACAATGCACCGCGTCCACGACCAGCACTGTTGCCCCCAGACACAGAGCCTGCTTGCCCTCTTTTATTGGCTCCTGACTGTCTGCCTCTCCTTGTTTGCCTTCCAGACATTCTAATGGATGGCCTGCAGGGAGATGGGAAAAACAGCAATAAGGGCTAGCTTCAGGTGTATACTGTGCAGGAGGCTTAGCAACAATGACACTGACACTGTCCCCTGCCTATCCTTCTGTGTCCCTAAACACAAGGATTTGCAATATGCTTCAGCAAGATTGGTTTAGCACAGAATAGTACACTGACACTTTCCCTCACTGAGTGTCCTTCTCTGTCCCTAAACACAAGGATTTGCAATATGCTTCAGCAAGATTGGTTTAGCACAGAATAGTACACTGACACTTTCCCTCACTGAGTGTCCTTCTCTGTCCCTAAACACAAGGATTTGCAATATGCTTCAGCAAGATTGGTTTAGCACAGAATAGTACACTGACACTTTCCCTCACTGAGGCCTCGTACACACGACCGAGATTCTCGTTGAAAAAAACATGTCGTTTTTTTCGACGAGATTCTTGGACAAGAAACTTGTCCCGGCCGAGTGTACACACGCTCGTTTCAAAGAACCCGCGGTTCTTTGAATGTAGCGTACGCGGTGACGTCATCGACTACGACGAGCATGCGCTCATCACATTCGATGCCGTCGCCGCCATCTTGGTATACCCTACGTATGTCTAGAAAGCTACCACGCATGCGTCGAATTCATTTCGAACATGCGCGGGCTTCCGGGAGGACAGGTAAGTGTACACACACTCACTTTTCTCGTCGAGAAACATGCCGAGGAGAATCTCGACGAAAAAATAGAGAGCAGGTTCTCTATTTTCTCGTCAAGGTTTCTTGTCGGTTTTCTCGACGAGAAACCCGATAGCCGCGTACACACGACCGATTTACTCGGCAAGACCTTTCTGCCAGCAAGTTTCTTGCTGGTTCTTGCTGAGAAAATCGGTCGTGTGTACGAGGCCTGAGTGTCCTTCTGTGTCCCTAAACACAAGGATTTGCAATATGCTTCAGCAAGATTGGTTTAGCACAGAATAGTACACTGACACTTTCCCTCACTGAGTGTCCTTCTGTGTCCCTAAACACAAGGATTTGCAATATGCTTCAGCAAGATTGGTTTAGCACAGAATAGTACACTGACACTTTCCCTCACTGAGTGTCCTTCTCTGTCCCTAAACACAAGGATTTGCAATATGCTTCAGCAAGATTGGTTTAGCACAGAATAGTACACTGACACTTTCCCTCACTGAGTGTCCTTCTGTGTCCCTAAACACAAGGATTTGCAATATGCTTCAGCAAGATTGGTTTAGCACAGAATAGTACACTGACACTTTCCCTCACTGAGTGTCCTTCTGTGTCCCTAAACACAAGGATTTGCAATATGCTTCAGCAAGATTGGTTTAGCACAGAATAGTACACTGACACTTTCCCTCACTGAGTGTCCTTCTCTGTCCCTAAACACAAGGATTTGCAATATGCTTCAGCAAGATTGGTTTAGCACAGAATAGTACACTGACACTTTCCCTCACTGAGTGTCCTTCTGTGTCCCTAAACACAAGGATTTGCAATATGCTTCAGCAAGATTGGTTTAGCACAGAATAGTACACTGACACTTTCCCTCACTGAGTGTCCTTCTGTGTCCCTAAACACAAGGATTTGCAATATGCTTCAGCAAGATTGGTTTAGCACAGAATAGTACACTGACACTTTCCCTCACTGAGTGTCCTTCTCTGTCCCTAAACACAAGGATTTGCAATATGCTTCAGCAAGATTGGTTTAGCACAGAATAGTACACTGACACTTTCCCTCACTGAGTGTCCTTCTCTGTCCCTAAACACAAGGATTTGCAATATGCTTCAGCAAGATTGGTTTAGCACAGAATAGTACACTGACACTTTCCCTCACTGAGTGTCCTTCTGTGTCCCTAAACACAAGGATTTGCAATATGCTTCAGCAAGATTGGTTTAGCACAGAATAGTACACTGACACTTTCCCTCACTGAGTGTCCTTCTGTGTCCCTAAACACAAGGCTTTGCAATATGCTTCAGCAAGATTGGTTTAGCACAGAATAGTACACTGACAACTTCCCTCACTGAGTGTCCTTCTCTGTCCCTAAACACAAGGATTTGCAATATGCTTCAGCAAGATTGGTTTAGCACAGAATAGTACACTGACACTTTCCCTCACTGAGTGTCCTTCTCTGTCCCTAAACACAAGGATTTGCAATATGCTTCAGCAAGATTGGTTTAGCACAGAATAGTACACTGACACTTTCCCTCACTGAGTGTCCTTCTCTGTCCCTAAACGCAAGGATTTGCAATATGCTTCAGCAAGATTGGTTTAGCACAGAATAGTACACTGACACTTTCCCTCACTGAGTGTCCTTCTCTGTCCCTAAACACAAGGATTTGCAATATGCTTCAGCAAGATTGGTTTAGCACAGAATAGTACACTGACACTTTCCCTCACTGAGTGTCCTTCTGTGTCCCTAAACACAAGGATTTGCAATATGCTTCAGCAAGATTGGTTTAGCACAGAATAGTACACTGACACTTTCCCTCACTGAGTGTCCTTCTGTGTCCCTAAACACAAGGATTTGCAATATGCTTCAGCAAGATTGGTTTAGCACAGAATAGTACACTGACACTTTCCCTCACTGAGTGTCCTTCTCTGTCCCTAAACACAAGGATTTGCAATATGCTTCAGCAAGATTGGTTTAGCACAGAATAGTACACTGACACTTTCCCTCACTGAGTGTCCTTCTCTGTCCCTAAACACAAGGATTTGCAATATGCTTCAGCAAGATTGGTTTAGCACAGAATAGTACACTGACACTTTCCCTCACTGAGTGTCCTTCTCTGTCCCTAAACACAAGGATTTGCAATATGCTTCAGCAAGATTGGTTTAGCACAGAATAGTACACTGACACTTTCCCTCACTGTCCTTCTCTGTCCCTACAAACAAGGTTTAGCACAGAATAACACACTGACACTCTCCCTACCTATCCTTCTCTGTCCCTAAACACAAGGAATCCAGGATTAGTAAAGAAAAAAAATGACACTGTCCCTGCCTATGCTTCTCTTTCCCTGCTCCGGAACACACTACACAAGGCCGCCGCGCTGGCGGCCTTTTATAGTGTGGGGCGTGTACTAAACCCCCTCATCAATAATTGGCCACAGGCATCCTGCCTGTGGCCAATCATTGCTCTCCTCGCTGCCGGCGCTGTGATTGGCCAAGCATGCGGGGTCACAGTGCATGCTTGGCCAATCACAGCGCCTGGATGACCCTGCGATGGCGTAGTGCATTGTGGGCCGTTCGCATCACTTGAATTTGGCGCGAACGGCCCAAATCGTTCGTTGTTCGCCGAACGATCGAACAGCCGATGTTCGAGTCGAACGTACGTTCGACTCGAACACCGAGCTCATCCCTAATCTTGACTTCCACATTTCTGACCTTTCCATCCTCACTTGGAAAGGTGTTGGTGATTAGTGATGAGCCGAACACCCCCGGGTTCGGTTCGCACCAGAACCCGCGAACGGACCGAAAGTTCGTACGAACATTAGAACCCTATTAAATACAATGGATGCGAACGTTCGAATTCTAAAGTGCTAATTATAACAACTATTATGCATGTTATTGTCCTAAAAAGGGTTTGGGAACCCGGGTTGTGCACCAGGGGACATGTATCAATGCAAAAAGAAGTTTTAAAAACGGTCGTTTTTCGGGAGCAGTCATTTTAATGATGCATAAAGTGAAAAAAAAAAAGTCAAATATTCCTTTAAATATCGTACCTGGGGGGTGTCTAAAGTATGCCTGTGAAGTGCCACGTGTTTCCCGTGTTTAGAACTGTCCCTGCACAAAATGACACTTCTAAAGGAAAAAAAAGCCATTTAAAACTGCTTGCGGCTTTAATGTAATGTCTGGTCCCGGTAATATGGATGAAAATCTTTAAGAAAAATGGCATAGCTACCCCATGACCCCCCCCCCCCCTACCCCAGCCCATTACCAGCCCCTTTGGGTCTTGTATGGATATTAAGGGGAACCCCGCACATAAAATAAAAAAGGCCCTATATACTCTGAATAGCCGTATACAGGCGGCGCATACAAGACAGGGACTGTAGGTTTGTTCTTATGTAGAATCTGTTTGTAATTTTGAACAGGTACATTGTTTAAGTGTAGCTCCAGCCCAAAAATCTATTTTTAAACTTTTTGGAAAACATAGGTAAGGGTTATCACCCCTGTAACATTTGTTTTGCTGTCTGTGCCCCTGTTCAGAACATTTCACCTCACTTTCCGTCCCAATGACAACTGTTTTTGAAATGTGGTGTTTTTCTTGAAACAAGGATTGGTGATAAAGCATCAGTACAGAGGAGACACCTTTCTCCCATATTAATTCTTACAGGAGAGAATTTTGCTTCCTAGGGGTAGATTTCCTCTCACTTCCTGTTGTCTTCTTGCGTTTGCAAGTAGGAGTCGTTTGTAAGTTGGATGTTTGAAAGTAGGGACCTGCCGTATATACTCTGCAGAAATAGGCCCCTTAGTTGTTGGTGTTGGCACAACACTGTAAGCACTCACAGTTACTCTTGGTTGGTGCTGGAACGCCCTGCTGTCAACTATTATATCAGGAATTTTAATTACATATAATTGTTGAACAGTGGTAGTAAAAATTGGGCCTTTGATGGTGGTGCTGGTGCCACAACACTGTAAGCCCTGACAGTTACTCTTGGTGGGTGCAGCAATGGGCCCTGCTGTGAATTATTAGATCAAGAATTGTAATTGCATGCCCCTGTTGAACAGGGGCTGAAAAATTGTGCCTTTCGTGGTGGTGGTGGTGGTGGTGGTGTTGCCACAACACTGTAAGCCCTCAGAGTTACTCTTGGTGGGTGCAGGAATGGGCCCTGCTGTGAATTATTAGATCAAGAATTGTAATTACATGCCCCTTTTGAACAGGGGCTGAAAAATTGGGCCTTTCGTGGTGGTGGTGGTGGTGGCGTTGCCACAACACTGTAAGCCCTCAGAGTTACTCTTGGTGGGTGCAGGAATGGGCCCTGCTGTGAATTATTAGATCAAGAATTGTAATTACATGCCCCTTTTGAACAGGGGCTGAAAAATTGGGCCTTTCGTGGTGGTGGTGGTGGTGGCGTTGCCACAACACTGTAAGCCCTCAGAGTTACTCTTGGTGGGTGCAGCAATGTGCCCTGCTGTGAATTATTAGATCAAGAATTGTAATTGCATGCCCCTGTTGAACAGGGGCTGAAAAATTGGGCCTTAGGCACTGGTGGCACAACACTACAACCCCTCACAGATACTGTACTTGGAGCACAGCAATGAGCCCTGTTGCAAAGTATTGCTTCAAAAATTGTAATGACACGCCCCTGTTAAACAGGGGCTGAAAAATTGGGCCTTAGGCACTGGTGCCACAACACTCCAACCCCTCACAGATACTGTACTTGGAGCACAGCAATGAGCCCTATGGCAAATTATTGCTAAAAAAATTGTAATTACACGCCCCTGTAAAACAGGGGCTGAAAAATTGGGCCTTAGCCACTGGTGGCGGCACCCATAAACAAAAATGATCTTCCAAGCTATCATCATCAATCGTATCATTGAGGACTCGGAGGAGGAGGATAGCCAGTCAACATAACAGCACAGGCACTCAGCATCAGCATCAGTCTTGAAGGGATGTGACATGTTAAAATCAATTAGTCTGTTATATCAGCATCAGGTGTGTGGTAGCTGGTGGTGATCCAAGACTGGTTCATCTTGATGAAAGTCAGTCGATCAACCGAGTCGGTGGACAGGCGCACCCTGTGATCCGTGACAAATCCTCCAGCAGCACTGAATGTGCGTTCTGAAAGAACGCTGGATGCAGGACAGGCCAGTAGCTCAATTGCATACTGTGCAAGCTCTGGCCAGTGATCCATCCTCAAGACCCAGTAAGCCAGAGGATTTTCGGTGGGGAAGGTGTCCAAGTCTGACCTTGCCCCTAGGTATTCCTGCACCATGTATATCAGACGCTGGCGATGGTTGCTGGAACCGATCATACTTTGGGGCTGCGGACTAAAGAATTGTCTGAACGCATCGGTCAGACGGCCACCTTCCCCACCGCTCCTTCTTTGACTGCCCGAAGCCTCAGCAACTCGTTGTCCATGACCAGGAGTTTGTAACCTCCCAGTCTCTGGGAACGCGTTGCACAGACCTTTCTGCAAGGCCTCCCGGAGTTGTCTCATCCTCTGCTCCCTCTGCGACAGTAACATAAGGTCCGCAACCTTACCCTTGTACCGTGGATCAAGGAGAGTGGCCAGCCAGTAATGGTCCCTCTCCTTGATCCGAAGAATACGAGGATCCTTCCGCAGACTTTGCAGGATCAGGGAGGCCATGCAGCGTAGGTTAGCTGAGGCATTCAGTCCGGAGTCCTCTGGGTCACTAAGGACGACATGATCCGCAGCCACCTCCAACCAGCCACGTACAAGTACATTGGTTTCTTGGGACTGTAAATCATCCCTAAAAGACTGCTGCTGATGATGCTGAGTGCCAGGCTCCACCTCCATGCTGACACAATCCTCCTCCTTCTCCTCCTCCTCTTCCTGTGCGATGGGTGGGACAGAATGAACACTGTCTGGGTAAAGGGGGCCTTGAGAGGCAAGGAAGTCCTCCTCTTCCTGCCTCTGTTCTGCCTCAAGTGCCCTGTCCATTATTCCACGCAGCGTGTGCTCCAACAGGTGGACAAGAGGTACAGTGTCACTGATGCATGCACTGTCACTGCTCACCATCCTCGTGGCCTCCTCAAATAGTGCCAGGACAGTGCATGCATCCCTGATCATGCCCCACTGGCGTGGTGAAAAAAACCCGAGCTCCCCTGACCCTGTCCTGGTGCCGTAGTCGAACAGGTACTCATTGATGGCCCTCTGCTGCGTGTGCAGCCGCTGCAGCATGGCCAACGTTGAGTTCCACCTGGTGGGCATGTCACATATAAGGCGGTTCTTGGGCAGGTTCAACTCCTTTTGCAGCTCAGCCAGGCGAGCACTGGCATTATAAGATCTGTGGAAATGCACACAGACTTTCCTGGCCTGCCTCAGGACATCCTGTAAGCCCGGGTACCTGCCCAAGAACCGCTGCACCACCAGGTTAAGGACGTGAGCCACACAGGGCACATGGGTCAGTTGTCCCTGTCGGAGGGCGGAGAGGAGGTTGGTGCCATTGTCGCAAACCACCATTCCTGGCTTAAGCTGGCGTGGCGTCAACCACCTCTCGGCCTGCCCCTGCAGAGCAGACAGGACCTCTGCCCCAGTGTGGCTCCTGTCCCCCAAACACACCAGCGCAAGCACGGCATGGCATCTTTTTGCCTGCGTACTTGCGTAGCCCCTTGAACGCCTACGGAGCACCGCTGGTTCCGAGGACAAAGCACAGGAAGAGGCCATGGAGGAAGAAGAAGAGGAGGGGTGGAGGAGAGAGGTGTGTCACAACCAGTAGTAGCATTTTGGAGGCGTGGCGGTGGAACAACCTCCAACACTACTGCACCTTGTCCTGCATCCTTCCCAGCTGCCAAAAGAGTGACCCAATGGGCTGTGAAAGAAAGGTAACGTCCCTGTCCATGCCTGCTGGACCATGAGTCAGCGGTAATATGCACCTTACCGCTGACCGCCCTGTCCAGCGAGGCCAAGACATTGCCTTCCACATGCCTGTAGAGAGCCGGAATCGCCTTCCGTGAGAAAAAGTGGCGTTTGGGAACCTGCCACTGAGGAACCGCACATTGCACAAACTCACGGAAGGGGGCAGAGTCTACCAACTGAAAAGGCAGCAGTTGAAGCGCTAGCAATTTAGCCAAGCTAGCATTCAACCGCTGGGCATGTGGATGGCTGGGAGTGAACTTCTTTCGACGGTCCAGCAGCTGGGGCAGGGAAATTTGCCTGCTACAATCGGACGTCGGTGTACTGCTAGCAGAGTGGCCGCAAGTACTTGGCTGTGACACACCTAATTCTACACCTTCATTCCTCTCAGTGCAGGTTTCAGAGAGGACTGAAAGTATAGTGGGGTTGGAGATCCCAGCTGATGCGGTGCAAGGAGAGGTCCGCTTTGTTCTTTGGTGTGGGTCTTTAAGGTAGGCTTGCCAACGAGCTGCATGGCAGGTCAACATATGTCTGATCAAGCATGTGGTGCCCAAGCGGCTGATGTTTTGGCCACGCGATATACGCTTGAGACATATGTTGCAAACAGCAGCTGTGCGATCTGATGCACTCGCCTCAAAAAAGGCCCACACCAAAGAACTTTTTGAATGACGGGCAGAGGCAGCGCCCTGCACAGGCGGAGCTCTGCGGTGTGATTCCGTCCGTGTGCTGCCCATACGCTGGCCATGGCCACCCAAGGGCATCCTGCCTCGTTGGAGATGTGCCTCCTCCTCATCCTCCTCCTCCTCCTCTCTCCTATTAGGCACCCACGTGGAGTCAGTGACCTCATCATCCCCTCCCTCCTCATCACTGGAGCCAATCTGGCAGTATGCTGCAGCTGCTGGAGCATGACTGCCAGATTGGTGTCCTTCTTGAGCATCCCCTCTCTCTGCTCTCACACTACTGCCTTCCTCTAGCTGGGCATCATCATCAGATCCTTCGAAATGCTGGGCATCCTCCTGGAGCATGTACCCAACACTGTGCTCAAACAGTTCGGGGGACTCCTCGGGAGGAGGATATGGTGGGTCTAGGGAAGGAGTGACTAATGATGACATTGATACCAGAGAAGAGGACGCTTTGGCAGCTGCTTTGCCAGTACCCTGAGCCTGGGTGAGAGAGGATGAGGAGGATGAGGTGGGCTTGGTCATCCACTCTACCAAGTCTTCGGCATGATGTGGCTCAACATGTCCAGCTGCCGAAAAGAAGGACAAGCGTGTCCCATGGCCATGTGCTGATGACAATGCACCGCGTCCACGACCAGCACTGTTGCCCCCAGACACAGAGCCTACTTGCCCTCTTTTTTTGCCTCCTGACTGTCTGCCTCTCCTTGTTTGCCTTCCAGACATTTTAATGGATGGCCTGCAGGGAGATGGGAAAAACAGCAATAAGGGCTACCTTCAGGTGTATACTGTGCAGGAGGCTTATCAACAATGACACTGACACTGTCCCCTGCCTATCCTTCTCTGTCCCTAAACACAAGGATTTGCAATATGCTTCAGCAAGATTGGTTTAGCACAGAATAGCACACTGACAGTTTCCCTCACTGTCCTTCTCTGTCCCTACAAACAAGGTTTAGCACAGAATAGCACACTGATAGTTTCCCCGAGTGTCCTTCTCTGTCCCTAAACTCAAGGATTTCAAATATGGTTCAGCAAGATTGGTTTAGCACAGAATAGCACACTGACAGTTTCCCCGAGTGTCCTTCTCTGTCCCTACAAACAAGGTTTAGCACAGAATAGCACACTGACAGTTTCCCCGAGTGTCCTTCTCTGTCCCTAAACTCAAGGATTTCAAATATGGTTCAGCAAGATTGGTTTAGCACAGAATAGCACACTGATAGTTTCCCCGAGTGTCCTTCTCTGTCCCTAAACTCAAGGATTTCAAATATGGTTCAGCAAGATTGGTTTAGCACAGAATAGCACACTGACAGTTTCCCCGAGTGTCCTTCTCTGTCCCTAAACTCAAGGATTTCAAATATGGTTCAGCAAGATTGGTTTAGCACAGAATAGCACACTGACAGTTTCCCTCACTGTCCTTCTCTGTCCCTACAAACAAGGTTTAGCACAGAATAGCACACTGATAGTTTCCCTCACTGTCCTTCTCTGTCCCTACAAACAAGATTTAGCACAGAATAGCACACTGATAGTTTCCACGAGTGTCCTTCTCTGTCCCTAAACTCAAGGATTTCAAATACGGTTCAGCAAGATTGGTTTAGCACAGAATAGCACACTGATAGTTTCCCCGAGTGTCCTTCTCTGTCCCTAAACTCAAGGATTTCAAATATGGTTCAGCAAGATTGGTTTAGCACAGAATAGCACACTGACAGTTTCCCTCACTGTCCTTCTCTGTCCCTACAAACAAGGTTTAGCACAGAATAGCACACTGATAGTTTCCCCGAGTGTCCTTCTCTGGCCCTAAACTCAAGGATTTCAAATATGGTTCAGCAAGATTGGTTTAGCACAGAATAGCACACTGACACTTTCCCTCACTGTCCTTCTCTGTCCCTACAAACAAGGTTTAGCACAGAATAGCACACTGATAGTTTCCCTCACTGTCCTTCTCTGTCCCTACAAACAAGATTTAGCACAGAATAGCACACTGACAGTTTCCCTCACTGTCCTTCTCTGTCCCTACAAACAAGGTTTAGCACAGAATAGCACACTGATAGTTTCCCTCACTGTCCTTCTCTGTCCCTACAAACAAGGTTTAGCACAGAATAGCACACTGATAGTTTCCCCGAGTGTCCCTCTCTGTCCCTAAACTCAAGGATTTCAAATATGGTTCAGCAAGATTAGTTTAGCACAGAATAGCACACTGACAGTTTCCCTCACTGTCCTTCTCTGTCCCTACAAACAAGGTTTAGCACAGAATAGCACACTGATAGTTTCCCCGAGTGTCCTTCTCTGTCCCTAAACTCAAGGATTTCAAATATGGTTCAGCAAGATTGGTTTAGCACAGAATAGCACACTGACAGTTTCCCTCACTGTCCTTCTCTGTCCCTACAAACAAGGTTTAGCACAGAATAGCACACTGATAGTTTCCCCGAGTGTCCTTCTCTGTCCCTAAACTCAAGGATTTCAAATATGGTTCAGCAAGATTGGTTTAGCACAGAATAGCACACTGATAGTTTCCCTCACTGTCCTTCTCTGTCCCTACAAACAAGGTTTAGCACAGAATAGCACACTGACAGTTTCCCTCACTGTCCTTCTCTGTCCCTACAAACAAGGTTTAGCACAGAATAGCACACTGATAGTTTCCCTCACTGTCCTTCTCTGTCCCTACAAACAAGGTTTAGCACAGAATAGCACACTGATAGTTTCCCCGAGTGTCCTTCTCTGTCCCTAAACTCAAGGATTTCAAATATGGTTCAGCAAGATTGGTTTAGCACAGGATAGCACACTGACAGTTTCCCTCACTGTCCTTCTCTGTCCCTACAAATAAGGTTTAGCACAGAATAGCACACTGATAGTTTCCCCGAGTGTCCTTCTCTGTCCCTAAACTCAAGGATTTCAAATATGGTTCAGCAAGATTGGTTTAGCACAGAATAGCACACTGACACTTTCCCTCACTGTCCTTCTCTGTCCCTACAAACAAGGTTTAGCACAGAATAGCACACTGATAGTTTCCCCGAGTGTCCTTCTCTGTCCCTAAACTCAAGGATTTCAAATATGGTTCAGCAAGATTGGTTTAGCACAGAATAGCACACTGACAGTTTCCCCGAGTGTCCTTCTCTGTCCCTACAAACAAGGTTTAGCACAGAATAGCACACTGACAGTTTCCCCGAGTGTCCTTCTCTGTCCCTAAACTCAAGGATTTCAAATATGGTTCAGCAAGATTGGTTTAGCACAGAATAGCACACTGACAGTTTCCCAGAGTGTCCTTCTCTGTCCCTACAAACAAGGTTTAGCACAGAATAGCACACTGACAGTTTCCCCGAGTGTCCTTCTCTGTCCCTAAACTCAAGGATTTCAAATATGGTTCAGCAAGATTGGTTTAGCACAGAATAGCACACTGATAGTTTCCCCGAGTGTCCTTCTCTGTCCCTAAACTCAAGGATTTCAAATATGGTTCAGCAAGATTGGTTTAGCACAGAATAGCACACTGACAGTTTCCCCGAGTGTCCTTCTCTGTCCCTAAACTCAAGGATTTCAAATATGGTTCAGCAAGATTGGTTTAGCACAGAATAGCACACTGACAGTTTCCCTCACTGTCCTTCTCTGTCCCTACAAACAAGGTTTAGCACAGAATAGCACACTGATAGTTTCCCTCACTGTCCTTCTCTGTCCCTACAAACAAGATTTAGCACAGAATAGCACACTGATAGTTTCCACAAGTGTCCTTCTCTGTCCCTAAACTCAAGGATTTCAAATACGGTTCAGCAAGATTGGTTTAGCACAGAATAGCACACTGATAGTTTCCCCGAGTGTCCTTCTCTGTCCCTAAACTCAAGGATTTCAAATATGGTTCAGCAAGATTGGTTTAGCACAGAATAGCACACTGACAGTTTCCCTCACTGTCCTTCTCTGTCCCTACAAACAAGGTTTAGCACAGAATAGCACACTGATAGTTTCCCCGAGTGTCCTTCTCTGGCCCTAAACTCAAGGATTTCAAATATGGTTCAGCAAGATTGGTTTAGCACAGAATAGCACACTGACACTTTCCCTCACTGTCCTTCTCTGTCCCTACAAACAAGGTTTAGCACAGAATAGCACACTGATAGTTTCCCTCACTGTCCTTCTCTGTCCCTACAAACAAGATTTAGCACAGAATAGCACACTGACAGTTTCCCTCACTGTCCTTCTCTGTCCCTACAAACAAGGTTTAGCACAGAATAGCACACTGATAGTTTCCCTCACTGTCCTTCTCTGTCCCTACAAACAAGGTTTAGCACAGAATAGCACACTGACAGTTTCCCTCACTGTCCTTCTCTGTCCCTACAAACAAGGTTTAGCACAGAATAGCACACTGATAGTTTCCCTCACTGTCCTTCTCTGTCCCTACAAACAAGGTTTAGCACAGAATAGCACACTGATAGTTTCCCCGAGTGTCCTTCTCTGTCCCTAAACTCAAGGATTTCAAATATGGTTCAGCAAGATTGGTTTAGCACAGGATAGCACACTGACAGTTTCCCTCACTGTCCTTCTCTGTCCCTACAAACAAGGTTTAGCACAGAATAGCACACTGATAGTTTCCCCGAGTGTCCTTCTCTGTCCCTAAACTCAAGGATTTCAAATATGGTTCAGCAAGATTGGTTTAGCACAGAATAGCACACTGACACTTTCCCTCACTGTCCTTCTCTGTCCCTACAAACAAGGTTTAGCACAGAATAGCACACTGATAGTTTCCCTCACTGTCCTTCTCTGTCTCTACAAACAAGATTTAGCACAGAATAGCACACTGACAGTTTCCCTCACTGTCCTTCTCTGTCCCTACAAACAAGGTTTAGCACACAATAGCACACTGATAGTTTCCCTGAGTGTCCTTCTCTGTCCCTAAACTCAAGGATTTCAAATATGGTTCAGCAAGATTGGTTTAGCACAGAATAGCACACTGACAGTTTCCCTCACTGTCCTTCTCTGTCCCTACAAACAAGGTTTAGCACAGAATATCACACTGATAGTTTCCCTGAGTGTCCCTCTCTGTCCCTAAACTCAAGGATTTCAAATATGGTTCAGCAAGATTGGTTTAGCACAGAATAGCACACTGACACTTTCCCTCACTGTCCTTCTCTGTCCCTACAAACAAGGTTTAGCACAGAATAGCACACTGATAGTTTCCCTCACTGTCCTTCTCTGTCCCTACAAACAAGATTTAGCACAGAATAGCACACTGACAGTTTCCCTCACTGTCCTTCTCTGTCCCTACAAACAAGGTTTAGCACAGAATAGCACACTGACACTTTCCCTCACTGTCCTTCTCTGTCCCTACAAACAAGGTTTAGCACAGAATAGCACACTGACACTTTCCCTCACTGTCCTTCTCTGTCCCTACAAACAAGGTTTAGCACAAAATAGCACACTGATAGTTTCCCTCGCTGTCCTTCTCTGTCCCTACAAACAAGATTTAGCACAGAATAGCACACTGACACTTTCCCTCACTGTCCTTCTCTGTCCCTACAAACAAGGTTTAGCACAGAATAACACACTGACACTCTCCCTACCTATCCTTATCTGTCCCTAAACACAAGGAATCCAGGATTAGTAAAGGAAAAAAATGACACTGTCCCTGCCTATGCTCCTCTCTCCCTCACTGTCCTTCTCTGTCCCTACAAACAAGGTTTAGCACAAAATAGCACACTGATAGTTTCCCTGAGTGTCCTTCTCTGTCCCTAAACTCAAGGATTTCAAATATGGTTCAGCAAGATTGGTTTAGCACAGAATAGCACACTGACAGTTTCCCTCACTGTCCTTCTCTGTCCCTACAAACAAGGTTTAGCACAGAATATCACACTGATAGTTTCCCTGAGTGTCCCTCTCTGTCCCTAAACTCAAGGATTTCAAATATGGTTCAGCAAGATTGGTTTAGCACAGAATAGCACACTGACACTTTCCCTCACTGTCCTTCTCTGTCCCTACAAACAAGGTTTAGCACAGAATAGCACACTGATAGTTTCCCTCACTGTCCTTCTCTGTCCCTACAAACAAGATTTAGCACAGAATAGCACACTGACAGTTTCCCTCACTGTCCTTCTCTGTCCCTACAAACAAGGTTTAGCACAGAATAGCACACTGACACTTTCCCTCACTGTCCTTCTCTGTCCCTACAAACAAGGTTTAGCACAGAATAGCACACTGACACTTTCCCTCACTGTCCTTCTCTGTCCCTACAAACAAGGTTTAGCACAGAATAGCACACTGATAGTTTCCCTCGCTGTCCTTCTCTGTCCCTACAAACAAGATTTAGCACAGAATAGCACACTGACAGTTTCCCTCACTGTCCTTCTCTGTCCCTACAAACAAGGTTTAGCACAGAATAGCACACTGACACTTTCCCTCACTGTCCTTCTCTGTCCCTACAAACAAGGTTTAGCACAGAATAACACACTGACACTCTCCCTACCTATCCTTATCTGTCCCTAAACACAAGGAATCCAGGATTAGTAAAGGAAAAAAATGACACTGTCCCTGCCTATGCTCCTCTCTCCCTGCTCCGGAACACACTACACAAGGCCGCCGCGCTGGCGGCCTTTTATAGTGTGGGGCGTGTACTAAACCCCCTCAGCAATAATTGGCCACAGGCATCCTGCCTGTGGCCAATCATTGCTCTCCTCGCTGCCGGCGCTGTGATTGGCCAAGCATGCGGGGTCACAGTGCATGCTTGGCCAATCACAGCGCCTGGATGACACTGCGATGGCGTAGTGCATTGTGGGCCATTCGCGTCACTCGAATTTGGCACGAACGGCCCAAATCGTTCGATCTTCGTCGAACGATCGAACAGCCGATGTTCGAGTCGAACGTATGTTCGACTCAAACACGAAGCTCATCCCTACCCCCCAGGTAACCCTTTCACCCCCTATCGCCAGTGTCACTAAGCGATCGTTTTTCTGATCGCTGTATTAGTGTCGCTGGTAGCCAGTTTTTTTTTTAGGTTCCCTGCCAGGTTTTTATAGCGTCAGGTACCCCCATATATTATCTAATAAAGGTTTTAACCCCCTGATTGCCCCTAGAGTTAACCCTTTCACCAGTGATCACCGTATAAGTGTCACTGGTGACACTGGTTAGCCAGTTAGTTATTTAGTTATTTAGGTTACCCGTCAGGTTTTTATATAGCGCCATATATTACCTAATAAAGGTTTTAACCCCCTGATTGCCCCTAGTTAACCCTTTCACCAGTGATCACCGTATAAGTGTTACGGGTGACGCTGGTTGGTTAGTTTGCTTTTTATAGAATCAGGGCACCCGCCGTATATAACCCAATAAAGGTTTAACCCCCTGATCGCCCGGCGGGTGATATCAATTAGATTTTAGCATCAATTAGGGTCTGTGTCGCCCCGGGCAGTGTCAGGTTAGTTTTTTGGGGGAGGATGCCCCCATGCTTCAGCATATATAAATGGTGCATGTATCCCCATCATTAGAAGTGGGTGGATGAAGGGAGGTATTCTAATGGTGGGCAACATGTCCAACAAGGACCAGCAACGTACTGGTATGTTGCTGGACTTTAAATGGTTATACCAGAATGATGTCTGCGGGTTTAGGTATCACCTTGGTATCATTCTTTTCAGCCAGCGGTCGGATTTCATGTAAAAGCAATCCTAGCGGCTAATTAGCCTCTAGACTGCTTTTACAAGCAGTGGGAGGGAATGACCCCCCCCGGATATAAACAGCGCCATTGGGAAATTGGGAAAGCATTTTATCACACCGATCTTGGTGTGGTCAGATGCTTTGAGGGCAGAGGAAAGATCTAGGGTCTGATAGACCCCAATTTTTTTTTAAAAAGAGTACCTGTCACTACCTATTGCTATCATAGGGGATATTTACATTCCCTGAGATAACAATAAAAATTGTAAAAAAAAAAAAAAAAATGGAAGGAACAGTTTAAAAATAAAATAAAAAAGCAAAAAATAAATAAAAAATGCTCCCCTGTCCCCCCCTGCTTTTGCGCAAAGGCGAACGCAGGCGTCGGTCTGGCGTCATATGTAAACAGCAATTGCACCATGCATGTGAGGTATCACCGTGAAGGTCAGATCAAGGGCAGTAATTTTAGCAGTAGACCTCCTCTGTAAATCTAATGTGGTAACCTGTAAAGGCTTTTAAAGGCTTTTAAAAATGTATGTAGTTTGTCGCCGCTGCACGTTTGTGTGCAATTTTAAAGCATGTCGTGTTTAGTATCCATGTACTTGGGCTAAGATCATCTTTTTTATTTCATTAAACATTTGGGCAATATAGTGTGTTTTAGTGCATTAAAATGAAAAAAAAGTGTATTTTTTCCCCAAAAAATGCGTTTGAAAAATCGCTGCGCAAATACTGTGTGGGAAAAAAAATGCAACACCCATCATTTTAATCTGTAGGGCCTTTGCTTTAAAAAAATATACAATGTTTGTGGGTTCAACGTAATTTTCTTGCAAAAAAAAAAGAATGTTTTCATGCAAACAAAAAGTGTCACAAAGGGCTTTGTCTTCAAGTGGTTAGAAGAGTGGATGATGTGTGACATAAGCTTCCTAATGTTGTGCATAAAATGCCAGGACAGTTCAAAACCCCCCCAAATGACCCCATTTTGGAAAGTAGACACCCCAACAGTGGCGGCCCGTCAATAGGGGGTGCAGGGGCGCCGGCCCCCAAAGCTACTTATTAAAAAAATTATAAAAAAATTATAAAATTAAAAAAAAGTGTCCCTTTAAGTGGGTGTGTTAAGGGCGCCAGACACAGGGTCCTATTGGAGGCATGACCCGTGTGTAAACACGTGATAGGGGCTAAGAAGCTCTATTGGCATAGTTTAGAGTGTGTTCGGGCGCAAAACTTGTAGCCACGAAAACTCCACCTCTAGGCTCTAGCATTAGGTTTCCAGTGCTTGTAATTGATTGGGTCCATAGGGTAGGGCTTTAATCAGACCTGCAGTGTCATTGGCTCACAGGCTGCCTGTCTCCTTCAGTAAGTGAGGGGGAAATCACGAGCAGAAGAGAACTGGTCAGGGCAGACAGGGAGCTATGTGCAGAGGCAGCTCCATTCATCCCTATGACACAGATTCGGCATCCAGCAGTGCATACAGAGGGATCACACAGAAATCTTCAGGTACATTTCTACATGCCAGGACTGTAGGGGGGCAGACGGGGCTATTATCACTGTGTCCTGACTCCTGAGAGACTGTAAAGCAGCATTTTATTCTCCAACTTTACTTCACCTCTCTCCATGTAATGCAAGTCTGCACAACTTCCCTTTTCTCCCCTGCCTGTTCAGCTGCTATAGAGAAACAAAAGGCATTGTTGTTAAATTAACATTATTCACATGTAAATCGTGCGGGCATTGTTATGCAAATTAATTCGCTGCCGCAATTCATATGCAAATCACACCCTATCCGCTGCATGCCGCCCACCTAGACAGCATACAGGTGAGCATAGGGGGCATGTAGAGGTAATCAAAAAGGGGGGATTGAGGTGCAGAGTTCAGCAGAGGAGGTGTGCAGTCAGAGGTGGTGTACAGAGATGCAGAGTGGATGGGAAGGAAGGGTTGGATTCCAGAGGTTAGCAAAGTAGGTGTTTGGGGGACAGAGGTTAGCAGATGATGAGTTAGGGGCAGAGTTGTACTGATGGGAGATAAGAATGCAGAGATTAGTAGACAGATGGGGGGGGGCACAGTAGGTGTACAGACCCAGGAACTCAGCACAGGGATGATGGGAACCCCTCATAATGGGCACAGCAGGTGTACAGACCCAGGAACTCAGCACAGGGATGGTGGGAACCCCTCATAATGGGCACAGCAGGTGTACAGACCCGGAAACTCAGCACAGGGATGGTGGGAACCCTCATAATGGGCACAGCAGGTGTACAGACCCAGGAACTCATTACAGGGATGGTGGGAACCCCTCATAATGGGCACAGTAGGTGTACAGACCCAGGAACTCAGTACAGGGATGGTGGGAACCCTCATAATGGGCACAGCAGGTGTACAGACCCAGGAACTCAGCACAGGGATGGTGGGAACCCTCATAATGGGCACAGCAGGTGTACAGACCCAGGAACTCGTTACAGGGATGGTGGGAACCCCTCATAATGGGCACACTAGGTGTACAGACCCAGGAACTCAGTAAAGGGATGGTAGGAACCCTCATAATGGGCACAGCAGGTGTACAGACCCAGGAACTCAGTACAGGGATGGTGGGAACCCCTCATAATAGGCACAGTAGGTGTACAGGGATGGTGGGAGGAACCCTCAAAATGGGCACAGTGGGTGTACAGACCTGGGAACTCAGTACAGGGATGGTGGGAACTCCTCATAATGGGCACCCCAGGTGTATAGACCCAGGAACTCTGCACAGGGATGGTGGGAACCCCGCATAATGGGCAAAGTAGGTGTACAGACCCAGGAACTCAGTACAGGGATGGTGGGAACCCCTCATAATGGGCACCGTAAGTGTACAGACCCGGGAACTCAGTACAGCCTGTCCTTATACATTTACTTGAGATCACTTAGACCCGGTGGGTCTCTATAGTGGGAGGTAGCGCCAACACCCCATTCTTTTATATTATATCCTATTCTCCCTAGGGAGTTTTTAGGGGGGCTGCAACCTCTGTCTGGTGTTTTCCTGAGCGCGGATTCCCTACTTCTTTAATAATAGTATAATGTCCATAAAATTTCATAATCTACCCAATAGACCTCATGCACACAGGGTGTTTGCTTTGCTCCTCTAAACATCAGAACTCCTGGCAGGAGAAAAGCCCACTACAGGCGCGTCATGCGTTTTATCGTAAATGTATCCTATTGGCCAAAATATTTATTTGTTCTGGCCATTTAAATGCATTACCTCTCAAATGCGCCTAAATGCGTCTAGCGTTTCAGTGTGTTTAGCTTTTTTCTGCGCTTCACCTCCTCTCCTAAACGTGCTTTCCATGGGGTTTTTTTTTTCAGACTGTAATTGCTCTGCTTCTAATATGTCTGTAAACGCCTGTATGCACATGGTCACATAAGCTAACATACAGGTACTTTTACAGGCTGAGAAAAAAAAATTCAAATGCCAGTATTTTTTAACCACTTAAGCCCCGAACCATTTCGGGCCATTAGGACCAGGCCTGTTTTTGGGATTCGGCACTGTGCTGCTTTAACTGGAAATTGTGCGGACATGCAATGTTGTACCCAAATGAAATTTGCGTCCTTTTCTTCCCACAAATAGAGCTTTCTTTTAATGGTATTTGATTGCCTCTGCGATTTTTATTTTTTGCGATATAAACAGAAAAAGACCGAAAATTTAGAAAAAAAATGATATTTTCTACTTTTTGTTATAAGAAAAATCGAATAAACTCAATTTTAGTCATACATTTAGGCCAAAATGTATTCAGCCACATGTCTTTAGTAAAAAAAATGTCAATAAGCGTATATTTATTGGTTTGCGCAAAAGTTATAGCGTTTACAAACTAGGGTACATTTTCTGAAATTTACACAGCTTTAAATTTATGACTGCCTATCTCATTTCTTGAGGTGCTAAAATGGCAGGGCAGTACAAACCCCCCCCCCAAATGACCCCATTTTGGAAAGTAGACACCCCAAGGAAATTGCTGAGAGGCATGTTGAGCCCATTGAATATTTTTTTTTTTGTCCCAAGTGATTGAATAATGACAAAAAAAAAAAAAAATTACAAAAAGTTGTCACTAAATGATATATTTCTCACACATGCCATGGTTATATGTGGAATTGCACCCCAAAATACATTCTGCTGCTTCTCCTGAGTACGGGGATACCACATGTGTGGGACTTTTTAGAAGCCTAGCCACGTACGGGACCCCGGAAACCAAGCACCGCCTTCAGGATTTCTAAGGGCGCAAATTTTTGATTTCACTCCTCACTACCTATCACAGTTTCGAAGGCCATAAAATGCCAAAATAGCACAAAACCCCCCCAAATGACCCCATTTTGGAAAGTAGACACCCCAAGCTATTTACTGAGAGGCATGTTCAGTCCATGGAATATTTTATATTTTGCCACAAGTTGCGGGAATATGACAAACTTTTTTTTTTTTGCACAAAGTTGTCACTAAATGATATATTGCTCACACATGCCATGGGCATATGTGAAATTACACCCCAAAATACATTCTGCTGCTTCTCCTGAGTACGGGGATACCACATGTGTGGGACTTTTTGGGAGCCTAGCCGCGTACGGGACCCCAAAAACCAAGCACCGCCTTCAAGGTTTCTAAGGGCATAAATTTTTGATTTCACTCCTCACTACCTATCACAGTTTTGAAGGCCATAAAATGCCAAGATGGCACAAAACCCCCCCAAATGACCCCATTTTGGAAAGTAGACACCTCAAGCTATTTGCTGAGAGGCATGTTGACCCCATTGAATATTTTTTTTTTTGTCCCAAATGATTGAATAATGACAAAAAGAAAAAAAAAAATGTACAAAAAGTTGTCACTAAATGATATATTGCTCACACATGCCATGGTTATATGTGGAATTGCACCCCAAAATACATTCTGCTGCTTTTCCTGAGTACGGGGATACCACATGTGTGGGACTTTTTGGGAGCCTATCCGCGTACAGGGCCCCAAAAACCAAGCACCGCCTTCAGGATTTCTAAGGGCGTAAATTTTTGATTTCACTCCTCACTACCTATCACAGTTTCGAAGGCCATAAAATGCCAAAATAGCACAAAACCCCCCCAAATTACCCCATTTTGGAAAGTAGACACCCCAAGCTATTTGCTGAGAGGCATGTTGAGTCCATGGAATATTTTATATTTTGCCACAGGTTGCGGGAATATGACAAACTTTTTTTTTTTTGCACAAAGTTGTCACTAAATGATATATTGCTCACACATGCCATGGGCATATGTGAAATTACACCCCAAAATACATTCTGCTGCTTCTCCTGAGTACGGGGATACCACATGTGTGGGACTTTTTGGGAGCCTAGCCGCGTACGGGACCCCAAAAACCAAGCACCACCTTCAAGGTTTCTAAGGGCATAAATTTTTGATTTCGCTCCTCACTACCTATCACAGTTTTGAAGGCCATACAATGCCAAGATGGCACAAAACCCCCCCAAATGACCCCATTTTGGAAAGTAGACACCCCAAGCTATTTGCTGAGAGGCATGTTGAGCCCATTGAATATTTTTTTTTTGTCCCAAATGATTGAATAATGACAAAAAGAAAAAAAAAATGTACAAAAAGTTGTCACTAAATGATATATTGCTCACACATGCCATGGTTATATGTGAAATTACACCCCAAAATACATTCTGCTGCTTCTCCTGAGTACGGGGATACCACATGTGTGGGACTTTTTGGGAGCCTAGCCGCGTACGGGACCCCAAAAACCAAGCACCCGCCTTCAAGGTTTCTAAGGGCATAAATTTTTGATTTCACTCCTCACTACCTATCACAGTTTTGAAGGCCATAAAATGTCAAAATAGCCCAAAACCCCCACAAATGACCCAATTTTGGAAAGTAGACACCCCAAGCTATTTGCTGAGAGGCATGGTGAGTATTTTACAGCTCTCATTTGTTTTTGAAAATTAAGAAAGACATTTTTTTTTCTTTTTTTTTTCTTTTTTTACATTTTCAAAACTTTGTGACAAAAAGCGAGATCTGCAAAATACTCAACATACCTCTCAGCAAATAGCTTGGGGTGTCTACTTTCCAAAATGGGGTCATTTGGGGGGGTTTTGTGCCATCTGGGCATTCCATGGCCTCCGAAACTGTGATAGGCAGTGAGGAGTGAAATCAAAAATTTACACCCATAGAAATCCTGAAGGCGGTGCTTGGTTTTTGGGGTCCCGTACGCGACTAGGCTCCCAAAAAGTCCCACACATGTGGTATCCCCGTACTCAGGAGAAGCAACAGAATGTATTTTGGGGTGTAATTCCACATATGCCCATGGCATGTTTGAGCAATATATAATTTAGTGACAACTTTTTGTACATTTTTTTTTTTTGGTCATTATTCAATCACTTGGGACAAAAAAAAAAAAATATTCAATGGGCTCAACATGCCTCTCAGCAAATAGCTTGAGGTGTCTACTTTACAAAATGGGGTCATTTGGGGGGGGGGGGTTTTGAACTGTCCTGGCATTTTATGCACAACATTAGGAAGCTTATGTCACACATCATCCACTCTTCTAACCACTTGAAGACAAAGCCCTTTCTGACACTTTTTGTTTACATGAAAAAAAAAAATTTTTTGCAAGAAAATTATGTTGAACCCCCAAACATTATATATTTTTTTAAAGCAAAGGCCCTACAGATTAAAATAGTGGGTGTTGCATTTTTTTTTCCACACAGTATTTGCGCAGCGATTTTTCAAACGCATTTTTTGGGGGAAAAACACACTTTTTTTATTTTTAATGCACTAAAAAACACTATATTGCCCAAATGTTTGATGAAATAAAAAAGATGATCATAGGCCGAGTACATGGATACCAAACACGACATGCTTTAAAATTGCGCACAAACGCGCAGCGGCGACAAACTACATTCATTTTTAAAAGCATTTAAAAGCCTTTACAGGTTACCACGTTAGATTTACAGAGGAGGTCTACTGCTAAAATGACTGCCCTCGATCTGACCTTCGCGGTGATACCTCACATGCATGATGCAATTGCTGTTTACATATGACGCTAGACCGACGCTTGCGTTCTCCTTTGCGCAAGAGCAGGGGGGGACAGCGGTGCTTTTTTTTTTTTTTTTTTTTTTTTATTATTTATTTGGCTTTTTTATTTTATTTTTAAACTGTGTCTTCCATATTTTATTTTTTTACCATTTTTATCGTTATCTCAGGGAATGTAAATATCCCCTATGATA